>CM019063.1:52280380-52935380 GCA_009667805.1 Leptobrachium leishanense | reverse complement strand
GAGAATTAGTTGCCAAAATGTGTGTGTAATACAAGTCTGGATATATATTTATAAGAATATAGATATATATCTTATATATATATATATTTATATATATATCATACCTGCCCTTACCTTCCCCTATAAATTTGCTAAAAATATACACACACAAAAAACAAACCACTGCCTGAGATCCCTCGCAGCCCACATGCCCTTTACCTGGCTGAATGTATCTAATATATATAATTAAATACATTCAGCCAGGTAGAGAAAGAAAAAAAAAACATTTTATTTTATGTTCTCTGGGACATTTAAAAATGTCCTCGGATTTTATTTTTTTAGAAATGTGTCTCCTTACCTTAGCCTGGTGGTCAGTGGGGGCTCCCTGGATCCTGGTTGTGGGGGGTCTGCTGTGGCCGCAGGTGCAGTGGCTCCCTCCCTGTGCCGCCTGTCTCTGCCACATGCGCCCACGCACATGCGCACAGTCACAGCTCTGTCATCCGGCGGCCGCATGCTCCTCAAGGGGATCCATGGGAGGCCTCGGCAGACTGCCCTCTACAGTGCCTGATTAGAGAGCCGTGTCTGCCTGATGTTTTAGTAACAAGAATGTTTTATCCCATAGGCTTCAATGTTAAAAATATTCCCGTTTTAATTCAATATCTAATAAACCGTTGCTTATAATATTCTGCAGTAAAGAGTCACTTTATTTCTAGAATTTATAGAACCGAACGCTCATCCCTAGCGAGGAACTGAGCATTCACCGCAGGATCCCCGGAGTGCAGGGAAAACCTGCCGCTAGCCTGCCGCAATCCCGCCGAAAACCCACCTGAAAACCCACCTGAACCGCCACAAAAAACACGCCGGAAAAAGCCGACAAACCACCAATCACAGCGCAGATGGAAAAAAGCCGACAAGCTGACGAACGGGGTAAAAAAAAAAACAATATGCTTGAAAATGTCAAAATTGAAACGATGTTTGCAAAAAAACTACTCAACGAAATTGAATGAAATTTACATATAAAACGCTACGAATGATAATAAAAAGAGAAAACGCTTTTAAAAAAAACACAGAAAATAAAATTGTCCAAAAATGCCTAAAAGATCCAAGAAAAAATAAGTAAATAAAGAGAATTTTTACTTCAGAATAAAATAATAAGCGATTTAATAGAGATTGCATAAAAACGGAAATATTTTTATCAATAAAGCCTATGCCTGTGCCGAATTGAAACACTGAACAGCAGGGTACATCGGCAACTTTTCTGGATGGTAGAGGTCACAATACAGGAGGCTCTGGATGGCAGAGGTCACGATGCAGGAGGCTCAGGATGGTAGAGACCACGATGCAGGAGGCTCAGGATGGTAGAGGTCACGATAAAGGAGGCTCTGCAAGGCAGAGGTCACAGTGCAGGAGGCTCTGCAAGGCAGAGGTCTCGAAGCAGGAGGCTCTGGATGGTAGAGATCACAATGCAGGAGTCTTTGGATCACGGTGGTCAGCAGGGCAGGAACTTGGAGAGCAGTGGAGCAGGGACATGGCTGGAGACCAGAGACAGAGGCAGGGGATCAGGGCAAAGCTAGGAGGTCAGTATATAAGGATCATAGGAAACATACTTCTTAATTTGCTGGCTTGGAGAGCAGAAGAGCAGAGACATGGCTGGAGACCAGAGAAAGAGGCAGAGGATCAGGGCAAAGCTAGGAGGTAGGTATATAAGGATCATTGGAAACAGACTTCTTAATTTGCTGGCTTGTAGAGCTTGGCGTGGCTTCCTTTTCTTGTACTCTAATTAGCCTCCCAAGAACCATGTACTGGTCAGGCAGAGCAAAACAGGAGTGGTATCTAAGAGCTGGAGTTGGTAGACCAGGCCACTCCAACATCTGGGCTGGAGTTCGTGCAGGGATGTCAGGAAAGGTGTCGTTGTGGTTTCAGGTGCGAGGAAGAGTCAGTCTGCGGCTGGGTTCCCGACAACCAGTGAGTTTAAATAGAAATTAAGCCCTAACCCTAATACAAGCATAAACAGTAAATGTAACCTTAACAGTAACACTAACACAACCATAACCAGTAAACCTAACAGAGACCACAGCATTAAACCAAGCCTAGAAGTAACCCTAACACCAATCCTAGCCCTCACTCTAATCCCACTTCAAACATAAACAGTAAATGTAACCTTAACAGTAACACTAACACAACCATAACCAGTAAACCTAACAGAGACCACAGCATTAAACCAAGTCTAGAAGTAACCCTAACACTAATCCTAGCCCTCACTCTAATCCCACTTCAAACATAAACAGTAAATGTAACCTTAACAGTAACACTAACACAACCATAACCAGTAAACCTAACAGAGACCACAGCATTAAACCAAGCCTAGAAGTAACCCTAACACTAATCCTAGCCCTCACTCTAATCCCACTTCAAACATAAACAGTAAATGTAACCTTAACAGTAACACTAACACAACCATAACCAGTAAACCTAACAGAGACCACAGCATTAAACCAAGCCTAGAAGTAACCCTAATACTAATCCTAGCCCTCACTCTAATCCCAGTTCTAACATAAACAGTAACTGTACATTTTTTGAAAATCTCTGGATCTGTTTGAAATTTCGGATCGTTCCGAATTGGCAAAGTCGGAAAACTCCAAAATCCGATCATTTTTAATCCCGAAACTTTCTGAAATGAAACAAACTAAAATTTTGAGCTGTGCTCACGTCTACCGTTTACATTATTGAAAGATGTATTTAATGTTACATTTTAATATGTTATTTGGCGCTGAAGATTCTGTTAAAGAAAAATAAAGCACAATACGAGCCTCCGTCTGCCCTTATAAAGCGGGTGATTCACTGCAGCTTATAAATATTAGTGTCTGGTCTGGAGAAGACCCTCTGAATGCTTTTTGTTTTAAAGAATGTTGAAATAAAGAATTCACGTGGCACCTATTAAAATGCTATCGCAGTATTCCCTCAAACCCTAAAGGCCCAATAAAAAGTCAATTCGATCAGTCCAGCCTCGAAAACACATACATGAAAATGGATTGCCCGATCATTCAATGGCTGAGCATCGCGGAGCTAATCATGAAACATAGACAGGGTGTTTAACGTGGACACTGGGTCCGTATGGAGCACATTTTAACGGTTAGATTAACTATAATTGGGCCTTAAGGGGTTAAACCCGATGACGACAAAACCCTGTTAATTACAAACGATTGTCAAGATGATACATTCTGCGCGCAATGGTTCATCAATAAATATGAAAGAACATCATGGCCAGTTTCCACAACCATCAAGCATTACCAAGAGCAAACACGGGCCCCGTTCTAATTTAACAGCAAAATGAATGCATAACTCATGAAACATTAATTCTTCTAGCAATATCTCTGTGTGTAGCTCAATGGGTGTCTGATCTCGGAAATTTATCAGAGCCATGTCTTCCGAAGACGCGCTCCTAAAGTGTTTGTAGTATTGTAATAGTTCTACGTCCATAAAACACAACAAGAGAGGATTTTCGTGCTCAATCCCCATATTTATAAACATACAAAAGTTGCAATATTTTACAAACAAAACATTAGTGCCCTATGCCTGCCTTATATGAAAAAAAAAGAGATTTTTGGTTCCACATTTTTTTGGCCAAAATCTGTTAAGGTCCCCAGCCATAGCATCAAGGAAGACCTCGTACAGGAGTCCATAACTGCATCTAACACATTTCAGCCCAAAAAAAAAAAATGGAACTAAAAAAAATCTCAAGGGGTTATTCAAAGAGAGCAGAATTAACGCAGAAATTGCATCAAACGGGGAATTTCCCATACGGTGCAATTACGTGGACATTCGGCTATTCAAAAAGCAGGGAATCCACCCAATATTTTGGTGATTTGCCAGCGAAATATGGTGCTGTTGGATAGCAGTGAACTCCCCATAGAGAAGCAATGGTTAATCTATTCAGAGACACCGAACAGCAGAGATCGTCGGTTGTTTTTGGGTGTTTTCAGCTTTTTTTTTTAGGCCGTTTATCGTATCGCTCTGATTCGTTTTCGACAGTTTTGCAGCGGTTCTTCCGTTCGATTATATATATATATATATATATATATATAAAAAAATTACACACGAAGCAGATGTCTCGACTATAATGCGACCCCTCCAATTTTAACCCCTTAAGGACCAAGGGTCTTTACGGTCAATGCATTTTTGGCGTAAATGTTAAGCCATTGGTCCTCAAGGGGTTAAGGTAAATTTTTCGAACAGAATCACTGAATCGAATCGAACGGAAGAACCGCTGCAAAACTGCCGAAAACGAATCAGAGTGATACGATAATATATGAATATATATAGTAAAAAAAAAAAAACTTGGCTTGCTCTGGATCCCAAGTCTCGCGGAAGTTCCGGTAGTCTCGCTGAAGTGAATGTGGGCTCCCTGATGCTCGCAAACACGCGTATTCTCTAATTTCCAAAATAAATCTCTATATATCGCGTTATATTCGGGTCGCGCTATACTCGAGTATCTACAGTAGTAGACAGATAACATTATTCTTGCACACAAGAGAGGGCAAGGAAATGACACAGAACATCCGACCCGCACCTCCCAAATACATCTCTAGGTCCATGCACCCCACGTCCAAATGATACACATCACAAGACCCTTATGTGTTTATGTTGGGATCGGGGGGCATAGACATTGGGGTGGTTCCACACCTAAGCAGTCATGCTTTTCTTTGCTAAGTAACAATGTAAAACTTGGTCTGTGGTTTCAGTCAAATGTCTGGCCGACACTGTGTACATTTTTGGTAGGCTTGTGCACTGATTTTTTTTTCGGTTCGATTCGATTCGATTTTTCGGATTTTCAAACTTTTCGATTCGGCTCCTTTCGACCTATTTCTGTTTCGATTCGGTTCGGCTCGACTCGTTTTTCGTGTACATTTTCTTTTTACATTTTCTTTTCTGAATATCGACCATTTTTCGTATTTTCGTGTGACTTTGCTCGTTTTTTGTATCGACTTTTCGTGATTTCGGAAATTTTCGTTTTTTTCGGAACGTCTGTTCTCCTCGTTTCAAAGCAATAAATTTCGATTTGACACATTTCAAGTCCATTCGAAAATTCCGAAAATATTTCGTTTCGGCTCGGAAAACTTTTCGGATCTGTCATTTTCGGATCTAAAAATTTTCGGAAAATCGTCCGCATCTGAAAACACGAATCGGGAAATTTCGTGAAAATTCCGAAATTCCGAAACCCGAAACGCACATCCCTAATTTTTGGAAAGAAATAAACAGATGACAATCAGCCGAGTGTCTTACAAAGCAGCTTCCCCCGTGTTAATAGTCCCGCGCCTGACAGTATATCTAATAAAAAAATATATGGCAAAGATAAAAGTTACTACGTGGAAAAAATCATTTTACCCGGGCTGAACGATGTTGACCAGTTTACGGCAAAAGGTTCCTTTCCATCCAAAGTACGTGAAATGAGCAGAAAATGCAATTTGATAACAATAACTAGAGATACATATCGTTCGTCGGCGCACAGGAACGAAACGAGGGATATACTGATACAAGTTAAAGTTCGTAGCGAGCGCGGTAAAAAACAATGACCCTCTTCCGAGATGGAGAATTATATAAAGCGTGATTGAGACGCGGCTGAATAAGAGATATCGGTCGTTTTAAAGAAAATGTCCTAGAAGCGAGTCTCTTCTGAGAGGATGGCGGATTCAGGCTGGATGAATATGGCAACACATTCGTATTGTCTAAACACAATCTGTTAGGATGGTGGATGTTCAGGGTTAGCTTTTCCTATTATGAAGTCAATTGATTTGAATCTCTGAACGGCAATAGAATAACTGCAGATATCAATAACCCCGGGAGAAGAGGATTGAACTCTGGCTCCGATTACCATATTCTCCGCATGGTATCTTTCACGTTACATCATTACAAAGTGAACTCCGGCTGAAGGATTGATCGGAAATCCCGTACTGTACACAATTTACACAATACACAATTTCTCTTATGGTTTATGCCAGTTTTAACCTTAAGCAATACATGTATATATCCTGCCTGGCCAAAACAACAGTCAAATGCTCTGACACCACAGCCTTCTGCTGTGATAGTGTCACGCTTTCCCCGTGGCATTGTTTCGATCACGCAATGTCGATCAAGCTCACGTGATGTCACAGCATTTATTCCTGTCCAGAGCGGCATTAATTTGTGGCCAAGATCTAGTATTGATGATGGGAGAGTTGCGGCGCTGTGTAAAGTCTTCTCCGCGCGACTTCGCACTGTGTAGCTTCTCCAATGCATTTCAATGGAGTTGTTCACATCTTGCCGCGCAACGTCGCCCGACGTCAAATGTCGCGCGTTGCGGTAGCATGTCGCTGGTACAGGACCCTTATTTTGAGATTTGCTATCTGCGATTTTGCGATTTGCATTGGTGGTGCTTTGCAAAAAATCGCACAAAACCGCAACATTGCGTGACATTGTGCGACATTATCGCACTATGTTGCGAATATGAAAATCGCGCGGAAAATCGCGCGACTTTCAAATCGCACAGTGTGAACGGGGCTTTATATGTATAAAGCAAGGTATATATGACAATGGATAGTCAGAGACTCTAGGGACTCAGCTTGTACGCTTTATGATAGACATTTTCACGTTGTGTTGTGTTACTAATGCAGAAGCAGCAAGCCCTTCCACCACGCTTGCACCAAAACTATAGATCTAACACAATAATAATTGTATGCTCACATAGGCCCTTCGGGAGAGGTACATGACATACAAATACTGGAATATTACGTTTAAATCTAAGGAGTGTGATAAAGATTTTATAAAGCCCTTGATGACAAATGACGTAACATCTACATCATTAATGATTGGCTTTACAGAGCCCTGGTCCTTAAGGGGTTAAACAGCATATCAATGAGGATCGTATAGTAGAAATTAACACTTCTTAGAATTCAGAACAAACAGTGTTTGTTCATACATGTGCAGGCCACACCCAGTCTACAAGCAATGTATCAAATTCTAATTGCTAATTAGAAGCACATGTTATTTCCAAACACTAATTAAACACCTGTTGTTTACGCCATTTGAGAGCACAGGTCATTTAGAGGTGAGAATCTTTGCACCTATAGTAGACAACATTAGGTAGTTTTTTTACTTCAATATCTAATAAACCGTTGCTTATAACATTCTGCAGTAAAGAGTCTCTTTATTTCTAGATTTTTTAGTATTTTTTTAAGCATTTTTTATACTTTTCAATTTTTTTTTTCCGAACTCGAACCGACACGCCAAAAAGTTCGAAGTTCGCAAACTTTTGAACTGCCAATGTTCGAGTCAAACTCCGAACTGATCGAACCGAACAGCTCATCCCTAGTCAGCACTAGTGATGGGCCGAACACCCCGTGTTCGGTTCGCATTCAAACTCGAACATCTGAAAAAGTTCGACCGCGAACTCGAACCCGATTCGAACACAATGCAAGTCAATGGGGCTCGAAAGTTTGAAAATGAAAGCACCCTCCAGAGGGCATATATGCAAGATATTGGTCATAAAAGGTGTATGGGGGTCCAGGTAGTGCCCTGGGGGACAGGAAACAATGAAAAACAAATTAAAAATAATTTTTTTAACCCTTTCACTGCTGAGTGCTGAGCCATTTTACCGCTGTGCGCTGAGCTCACTTTAACCACTTTTGCTCATGTTTAAACTCGATTTGAAGCCATGGGAAATGTTTGAGCAACAAGGTGTGGGAAATGTTTGAGCAACAAGGTGTGGGAAATGTTTATGTCCCATAGGCTTCAATGTTAAAAATATTCCCGTTTTAATTCAATATCTAATAAACTGTTTATTATTATATTCTGCAGTAGAAAGTGTCTTAATTTATTGATATTTTTAGGATCTTTTAAGCATTTTTTGGATTTTCTTTTAAAACTTTTTTTGCGAACGTTTTCCGAATGTCCTGAAAAGTTTGAAATTCTGCGAATTTTCAAACAGCCGACGTTCGAATCGAACTTCAAACCGATTCGAACTGGCAGCCCATCCCTAGTCAGCACCAGGGAGAGCAAACGCTGCAGCCGGCTTGAAAAAAATAAGAAGACGCAAGAAAAAAAAGGATTTTGAAGTCTTGTTTTAAAAAAAATAAAAATTTTAACCCTGCCCCGGCTCTGTAAAATATTGCAGATCGTCCCGGCATCGTCCGATGAAATCAAATAAAATTTTTGGATCACACATCTGTTGCAATCCCCTAAAATCGTCTAAAATCGCCAGTCGGTGGTCAGGTGCAGTGGAAGAGGGCTGATTCACCTGCATGTTGTAGGATCAGTCGGACGACTTCATCGGATGATCGCACCATCGCACAAATACGGACCCAGTGGACGCTCAGCCTTATGCTCCCTGAGTGTTTTGATATTATTGATTTTTTTTGAATTAGCTATTTTTCTGGATTTTTCAGGTGAAATTTGGGGTTCCAATTTTTTTTTTAAAAAAAAAAAAAAAAATTACGAGGCTTTTTTGCACTGGAACGCTTTTTATTTTTAACCATACCATGTATTAGCGCTGGTTCCCAGCCCGGGTCTTAGCGTTTCCCTAGCGCGCGCTAATGAATCTTGTACGCGGTCTACTGCGGGCAAGGTGATCTGTTGGTGGGTCGTCAGGCGCTACCTTTTAGCGACTCACGCTCGATTTTTCATGCAGCATTATCGGTTTAGCTCACACCAGCTGATACAGAGATTTTGGGCCCTATTACATACTTAACGCAAAAACGCACGCAAAACACGTGTTTTTTTGCGTGAAGCGTTAAACGTTAACGCACGAAAATCACCGCTGGAATTACATTCCTCGCGCATTTTTTCATCAGCCGGGAAAGTGCGCTCGTAAAACCTACGCGCAAAAATGCGCGCAAAGTACCGTTGCGTGCAGAAATCAGTGAGCGCAATGTAATTTTTAGCGCAAGTCCGTCAGACGAATGCATTTTTGTGCAGACTGCCCACAACAGACGTACGTTCTGACGGAAGACAAGGTAGGCTAGGGTCAGACGAAAGCATTTTTCCCCGTGAACGTGAAAAAGTGCGTCCGAACGCATTGACGTATTTTTTCACGGAATGCGCAAAAGCGGTCAGACGACGCGCATTTTCAGGCGTGATTTTGTACGGATCGTCAATAAAACTCTTTTTGCGTCTGGACGTTATGTTGGCTGGACATTAGCAGTGTCTGACATCTCCTAATCACGCACACACGCCGCTATGCCGCAGCTGCGCACTCAGTACGTCAGTACTAGCGGTTCAGCGTTCTCAGAAAAATGCGTTCAAATTCCACTTGCGTTGCACGGCCGGACTTTTGTGCGGCCGTACATCGTATATTGGCCGTCATTGCCCGTCATCTGCTGCTAGTGCGGCCGTGATTATGTGTGCCAGAACGCACGTTAAAAGTGCGCTGGTCTGACCCCAGCCGTAGTGGCCGCCATTTTTGATGGATCTATAAAAAAAAACGTGCGCATCGACGTTCTCCGTTGTGAATCCGCAGTTTGGTGCGGTCAGGTTGTTACAATTTGGCGTTACCACCAGCTTTTCAAAGACGTTAAAATTATGCGCGCAAACGCTGTCCGTTAAATTTTGCACTAAGATTGTAATACCATGCGCGCACCAGCACACAAACGCATTTGCGATCACAATGTTAAGTATGGAATGCGCGCACTAAATTGCGCTCGCAAAGGGTTCGCGCAGGGTCACTTGTGTTAGACGTTAACGCGCATTTTGTGCACGAACGTCATGATACGACGTTCAGCGAAAAGGGTTTTACCCCTCACGTTAATGCGTTTTTGCACACGCGCAGAATTGTGCGCGAGGAATGTAATAGGGCCCTTTATGTTTATTTGTACACGGAATGTATTTAACCCTTTCGCTGCTGAGGCATTTCCCGCGTCTGTGCTGAGGTCATTTTTACCGGTTTTGCTCATCATGTTTAAACGTGTTTTGAAGCTTATTTTAGTATATGACCCAGACATATTATATATCGTTCTTTCCGTCATACTTGGCAGATTCATAATATGTCATTATTATATGTATACGTCATGTCCTGTCTGTATATTATAACAAAAAATGCAATAAAATATGAATTTTCAATAATTTACAACGTGTAAAGTGGTTTTTTTTACATTTTAACATGCGAGCAATTGCAGTTATATTTTGTATGGGGTGCGCTTGTTAAACAAATTAGAGATGGGGTCTCGTTACATTTTTTTGGGGGAAAATTACGCGATTTTTAACAAACGCACCGCATACAAAAATCATTAGTGCAGCATCATTGTTCACATTATAATTGAAATGGGAACAATATTGCTGCATTAACAAACCAAAAAAAAGAAAAAAAACTTGTTTATTTTTTTCTATAATTTTTTTTAAAATATTTTTTTATTTTTATTATTTTTTTTTTTTTTTTTTTACAAACTTTTTTTATACTCATGTTTGGTATCGTTGGAACGGCCATGCTCTGGCCGATCCAACAATACCAAACATTAACCTCTAACTGCCACAGATCGGAAGATAGGGGGTTCATTGGAACCCCCTATCTCCACCATTGGTGGCAGTTAGGGGTTAACTCCAGGACTGGCGTCATCGTGCTATGCTATGCACGATGACGCCAGTCCTCAGGGGGCATTCCTGGAAGCTTGGCTGACATCCAAGATGTCGGCCAGCTCCGTGAAAGGATCACGAACTGGCGCTTTTCGGCGCTGATTCGTGATCCGGCCCCCATGTGGTTAATGCCAGGTACCATTTGGAAGGGCAGGCTGTGCCCTTCCAAACGGTGCCTGGTATAACCCTTTGCACGCCGGCGATCGGGAGGGAGAGAGGTCCGAAGGACCTCGCCCCCCTCCCTTTCAGGCGCCTCCTCCGCACATGTGGGGGGGGCGCCTGAATTAGGTGTCATCGCGCCCCCGCGATGACACCTAATTACTCCGGCGGCGGTTCCGGATGCTGGGCTGACATCGAGGATGTCAGCCCGCACCGGGGGGGCCAGCGATCGGCTGGAACCCGGCCGAACGCTGACCCCAAAGAGAGGACGCGCTCAGCGCGTCCACCGCAAGGAACGTGACATGCGGTTGGACGCGCTGAGCACGTCCACCGCAGCGAAGGGGTTAAACAAGATGGATACATCTAGATAGATATTATACACATAAATCTACTATGTATAAGGAAATCCTTCAACAGACAGAGGGTGAATGACTCATTCCAGGCGGCGAGACAAAAATAAACTCGCTGTTTAGTTTGCGTCAGCCCTGTTGGTTAAAAAAAAACAAAGAAAAACTGAAAAAGAAGAGAGAAAGAGACTTTTGTATAAAATGTCAACGTTTTGATTAAAGCAAACATATTCAGAACTCTCCACAACACAAAGAAATGAATAATACGACACATGCAAATGAGAGTGTGATTAAGAGGAGGCGCTGATCCCAACTTGCTGTTTATACTATTAAAGTTTGATGTTTTTGGGCAGGGAGGGACAGTTCCAAAATCAGAATAGGGGGGGCTTTTAAGGATCAATTTACAGGGTATTCATTTTTTGGGGAAGGGGGCATAACGAAAAAAAGTATAAGTTCTCTCTCCCGCGATACTTTAGGGCCAGGCTGACTTGTCGAACCTTATTCCTCGTTGCTTTTTGTTCTTCTTTTTATTAAATATTTTTTCCGGTCCCCTTTTTCATTTAATTTTATTTTCTAAATCCCTCATTTCTCGTCTATTAAAGACAGAAATGGATTTTCATTACAAAACATGGGAGGGACACCGTCTTCCTTCATTGCTATCTTGTTAGACACAGACCTTAGAAATTAAATTGCTTGAAATGTGCTTTACGCAGGCTCTCAGCGTGCAGCCTTGATGATATGAAATAGTGCAGCTGCAACGCAATGCATTTGAATTGTATAATTAAAATTAATGGGAAAATGAAAAATAAATAGCTCGTATTGCTTCAGATTCCCCCACAGGGGAATATATATATATATATACACACATTTTTATTCACTAGTATTTTACTTCTGGCTTCTCGTGTGTGTGTGTGCGTTTTTTGTGCGTTTTTTTAATCGGTTCCTTCCTATGCAAATGAGAATGGTTTATATTAACACACATTTATTAACATTGGGTTATTGACTCTCTACGTTAAAAGCCGCTCTAAGGCTAGGGTCAGACGAACGCATTTTTCACGTTGTCCGAGAAAAAGTGCGTTCGAATGAATGGACGTATTTTTTCACGGAATACGCGATAGCGGTCATACGATGCGCATTTTCGTCCGTGATTTTGTACGGATCATCAATAAAACCCTTTTTGCGTCTGGACGTTATGTTGGCCGGACGTGTGCAGCGTCTGACATCTCCCAATCACGCACACACGCCTCTATGCGGACGCAGCGCACTCTGTACGTCAGTAGTAGCGGTTTGACGTTCTCGAAAAAATGCGTTCGTTTGCCACTTGCATTGCGCGGACGAACATTTGTGCGGCCGTTCGTCGTATGTTCCCCGGCATTGGACGTCATTTGCTGCTAGTACGGCAGTGATTTCGTGCGGCTAAACGCACGTTAAAACTGCTTTCGTCTGACCTTAGCCTAAGGGGTTAAATAATCACAATATTTTTAAAGCCTAATTGCTTCTCGAAAAGCTTTTCCTAAAGTACACATAATCGAACTAATAAAACATATACAGGGTAATTCAAAGAGAATCGAAAAGTCACCGCACGTTCGGTGACTTTTCGTTCTCTTCAATTCGGTTCCTTTTGCCGATCCCATTTCGGTGACCCTGCGGTGTATTCAGCAAACACCACAGGGTCCCCGAATTGCAGGGAAAAGCTGCCGCAAACCCGACGAAAACTCACCGCAAAACCCGGCGAATGCACGCCGAAAACCCGCA
Organism: Leptobrachium leishanense; assembly: GCA_009667805.1. Taxonomy (NCBI): domain Eukaryota; kingdom Metazoa; phylum Chordata; class Amphibia; order Anura; family Megophryidae; genus Leptobrachium; species Leptobrachium leishanense. The sequence continues at coordinate 52,922,541 of CM019063.1, read as the reverse complement.
AAAACATCTGGATTAACCCACCGAAAACCACGGAAAAACCCGAGCAGGAGCCGATCACACGCAGCGAAGCCGCCGGAAAAAGCCGACACCGCAGACAGAGCGAAGTGAATAAATTAGGAAAACAGTTTGCTTGAATGATTGAAAAGTGAAACACTGTTTGCAAAGAAACTACTGAACGAAAATGTCTGAAATTTACATATAAAATCCAATGAATGATAATAAAAAGGGCTGTTACAGGAAAAATAAGTAAACTTAAAAAAAAAAAATTGGACTTTTAAAAAAAAAAAAAATCCAGAAAAATGCTTAAAATATCCTAAAAAATCTATAAATAAAGAGACTCTTTACAGCAGAATTTTATAATGAACAGTTTATTAGACATTGAATTAAAACGGGAATATTTTTAACATTGAAGCCTATGGGATTCTCCTGAATAAATTTGCCAAATTAAACCACCGAATGGCAGGGCATTTCGGGAACCTTTCACTGCTGGTTTGTGTTCTCTGAATAGCCGAAGCAGTGCTTTTTCACGGGGATTTCACTGCCCTCGAACAGGCACCGAACAGGCACTGTATGTTCAGGCAATTCGCCAGTATTTGGCGAATTGCCTGCTCTCTGGATAGCCGAATGGCCAGGAAAGGTAACCGAACGCTGATTTTCAGCGTTCGGTTACCTTTCTCAAGCAATTCGGAGCTCTTTGAATAACCCTGATAGAAAACCACTTTCTGGTCAATAATTAACGTATTTATTTTACACCAAAGTTCTCACCTAAGGGTTATCAGATAACAAAGGTATTAGAATAAAGCAATATAACAATAATAAAAATAATAATAAGATCGACATGAAATTATCATTAACCTATAAATAATAGGCTAAACCAAATATATATATATATAATATATATAAATCAATACTCATTGGGGTTGTGGTGGAGAGCAAACAATTTGATTAAAAGCCCCCACACTGCAAATAATAAAGTTTATTATTGCAGAAGTCATTTACACATCCCACCATTTCAGAGAACTCCTTCACAGAGCTCACGTGCTACATTCCTTATTTGCAGCAAGGATCTCTGGGTAATATATGCAAATGCTTTCTGCAGTTTCCCATTTTTTTGCATCCTGGGTCTGGTTTCACACAGAACCCTCCAATCAATGCAATGTCATACTAGATGGCTTTTTTTTAGCCTAGATCAGGTTTATGCAACAGGTCAAAGACACTCCTGGACAGGTGTTTCGGGTTTATTGGACCCTCATCAGCAGGAGATAGCACAGTGGCTGTGACCAGTTGCATATACCTGATCTCTGTTAAAAACAAGCCATCTTGTATGGCTTGACATTGGAGGGATCTGTATGAAAACCAACCCAGGATGCAAAAAATTAGAAATTGCAGATGTTATTTGCTACCCAGAGTTCTGTGCTGCATATGGGGAGCGTAGCACATGAGCTCTGGGATTCAGTTCTTTGAATTGCTGGGATGTGTAAAAGACTTCTGCAATTATAACTTATATATATATATATATATATATATAAAAAAAACTTCACTCACTCCTTAGGTGTCCCGAAGGGGTTAAATCCCTCGTGCTGAAATCCCAATTCCCCAAAAAAAATAATATCCAAGTAGCTCCATGTATGCACTCAGGGACTTAAGTGAAACAATAAATCATTATTTATTTTATTTATAAAAGCTACATTAAAATGAACCTAAATTTCAGCTCACGCGGAGCCTTTATCAAGGTACTGTACATATTAGACATGTGCGCAAAGAAAAAATTGCTTTGCTTCATTTCGGATCGATTTGTTATGTTTTTAAATTTGTTTCAGTGCGCTCGCTATGTTACCGTGATTTGCATTCCGGATCGATTCGTTATTTTGGGAAATTAGTAATACGTATTTTGTATCGATTCGTTATTTTGTTTGGATTCGTTATTTCGTTTGGATTTGATATTTCGTTTGGATTCGTTATTTCGTTTTGATTCGTTATTTTGTTTGGATTCGTTATTTCGTTTTGATTCGTTATTTTGTTTGGATTCGTTATTTCGTTTTGATGCGGTATTTTGTTTGGATTCGTTATTTCGTTTTGATTCGGTATTTCGTTTGGATTCGTTATTTCGTTTTGATTCAGTATTTCGTTTTGATTCGATATTTCCAACTGGTAAAACAGATGAATTAATTACTGTTAGGTTAGGATTAAGAAAATGACATTTTGGTGCTCTCTGAATAACCCTGATAGTCATTTTGCCGAAATGTAACTGTAGTTATTATTATTATCCTTTATTTATATAGCGCCACAAATTATGCAGCGCTTTACAAGATCAATGTACAAGGTGTTGATACATTGGAATACCACACATGGATGATGACCTGATTCAACGGAACCCTGTTCCCAAGGGAATTTACAATCTATGAGATGTACAAGTATTTTGTGAGGTAGACACATCCATATCGTTAGGTGTCTTGCCCAAAGACACTCGCTGGTGGCGTCTTCTGAGTGGGATCAAGTCGGCTTTCCATGATTGTAGAGCAGCAACCTGGTGGTTAGGTTGAACCCACTTCTCGTAAAGTTGAGACTTCTCCACCGTTGGATTGGAGGGATGTGCTGAACAGGATTTGACTTGCTTCTCCACGGTCAAAGGGCAGAGATGTTACCACTGGACTCCACATCTGAAATTGTGTGGTAGGCGAGTATGTAACGTTAGGTGTCTTTCCCAAGGACACTTACTGGAGACTTGGAGAGGTGCTCTGGCCGGGATTAGCCTTGGAGAGGTGCTCTGGCCGGGACTAGCCGGTACAAGTTGTGTAAAAATAGAAAACCGGAGACAATATATAGCGCCAAGTCGACCACAAATGGACTTCACCCAAAAAGTATTTGACAAAAAAGGAAAACTTTATTAAATTATTTGCATTTGAAGACATAAATTAAAAACATGTCACTGAAATGGAAAAGGATTGGTGAAACAATATATACGTATAATGTTACTGGCCGGCCAGCACGTAGAGGTTGCCGCTATTGTGGCCAGGTTTGAGTTTCTACTTTACACCTAAGAAAAGATCACAATCACAAGCAATTTAACTGCTAATTGTCAAAATGCGTGAAGGCAAATAAACCACAGATCATATTGCCCAATCGAATGTGCCGTAGCAGGATCACACATAATAACTAATTCTGCATATACAATTAAAGCAGTTCCCTTAGGAGATGGCGATGTCTATCAGGGCTCAGGTATTAAGTTTATAGCACTTCTAAGAAACTGTAGCAGCTCGAATTGTAACAGATAATGGATACTTCCATAATGCAGCAGGAGGTTACATAGGATCTGGATCCACACTCTCCTTAGATGGAAGTTAACCGAGCAATATGTGACAATTAATAGTCGCTGAAAGCTTATAGTAGCAGAGTTGTAGCAGGTGATTATTATTATTATTATTATTCTTTATTTATAAAGCGCCAGCATATTCCGCAGCGCTGTACAATAGGCACAGTATAGACAGGGTTACAATACATTGAACAACATTTGACAAACAGTACAGGAGGAGATGAGGGCCCTATTCCCGTAGGAACGCACAATCTAGGAGGGATGGGGTTGGAAACAGGAGGAGAGGACTGTAAGGTGAGAGTGATTGATGGTTGTGTCAGTGAGTTGGGTGGTAGGCTTCCCTAAATAGGAACGTTTTAAGGGAGCGTTTGAAGGAAGAGAAGTTAGGGGAAAGTCTGACAGTACGAGGGAGAGCGTTCCAGAGAGTGGGGGCTGCGCGTGAGAAATCCTGCAGTGTACCATGGGAAGAGGTGATGCGGGGAGAAGCTAGGCGCAGGTCACTGACCTTAGGGAGCGGGCTGGGGTGTATTTGGTGATTAGTGAGGACAGGTAGTGGGGCGCTGAGTTAGTGAGGGTTTTGTAGGTAAGGATAAGGATTTTGAGCTTAATTCTGCAGTGGATGGGGAGCCAGTGAAGGGACTCGCAGAGGGGAGCGCAGGTGATAACTTCATAAAGATTGATGACATGCAGCGTTATTCAGAGAGAGATGATCTGGCCCCGAAATGGCACCAAACAGGGAATTTCTCTATACGGTGACATTTCGGGGCCATTCGGCTATTCAGACGGCAGGCTGTTTGCCAAATTTTGGCGAATTGCCTGCAAATACGGTGCCTGTTCGACGGCAGTGAAATCCCCCATAGAGAAGCAATGGTTCATCTATTCAGAGACACCGAACGGTAGAGAAAAGTCAGCCGGCTGGGTGGAGTAGAGGTAACATCACTGCTCTATACCTGTGGAGACCGTGGAGACACAGGTTCGATCCCATCAAGAGCACCTCTCCAGTAAGTGTCCTTGGCAAGACACCTAATGGTACATACTTGCCACCCAGGACATACTTGAAAACAAGAGAAATCTCAATGTATCCTTCCTGGTAAAATCCTTTCTCAAAACAAAATAAAAATGCCCTGATGTTCAGTGGTTTCATTCGGCAGGTTTAATCAGGCGAATCCCATAGGTTTCAATGTTAAAAATATTCCCATTTTTATCCAATATGTAATAGACAGTTTATTATTTTAATCTGCAGCAAAAAGCGCATTATTCTGGATTTTTTCGGCAATTTTTTTTACCGTTCTTTTTTTAATAATTTTCTCTTTTTTTCTGTAACAGACCTTTTTATTATCATTCATTGGATCTTAGATGTAAATTCCAGACATTTTCGTTCAGAAGTTTTTTCGCAAACAGCGTTTCAATTTTGACACTTTCAAACGTATTGTATTTTGGTTTTTTTACCCGTCGGCGGTTTGTCGGCTTTTTCCAGCAGCTGGTCAGCACTGTGTCTGGCGGCTCACTGGCTGTGTTTGGTGGATGTCTGGTGGGTTTGGGGCAGCTGTCCAGCGTGTTTGCGATGGTTTATAGGATTCGATCAGATGATTTCTATGATTTTTTCTTTTTAAAAAAAATAGCCGACGCAGACTCACCAAAATTATCGGATCCGATAATTTCGACGGCTTTTCCCTGCACTTCGGGAACCCTGCGATGAATCCTGAATTCACCGCAGAGTCAAGAAATTTGATTCCCCGAAATGCAGGGAACGAGAGAGAGCGCTGGAGTCATGGTGACATTTCGGTGCTCTCTGAATAACCTTCCACTCTCCTTGAATGCGAGTTGACAATCCACAATTAAGTAATTATAACCACAAACAAATCTACTTGCTCAAGTTGGAGCTGCCACTGAACAGTTAGATGGTTCACCAAAAAGTGCAGGACGAACCAAAGTCAGTCAGCCCCCTGGAGGTGCAGGGCATATAGAGTAGGGATGGGCTGCCGGTTCGAAGTTCGATTCAAACATCGGCTGTTCGAAAATTCACGAACTTCAAACTTTTTGGGTCGATCGCGGAAAGTTCGAGGAATTTGTTTTAAAAAAAAATCCAAAAAATGCTTAAAAGATCCTAAAAAATCTAAAAAATAGAGACTCTTTACTGCAGAATATAATAATCAATGGTTTATTAGATATTGAATTAAAATGGAAATATTTTTAACATTGAAGCCTATGGGATTCATAAACATTTCCCACTCATTATTGGTCAAACATTTCCCACTCCTTGTTGCTCAAACATTTCCCTCTCATTGTTGGTCAAACATTTCCCACTCATTGTTGGTCAAACATTTCCCACTCCTTGTTGCTCAAACATTTCCCATTCATTGTTGGTCAAACATTTCCCACTCATTGTTGGTAAAACATATCCCATGGCTTCAAATCGCATTTAACCACTTCCATTCCTCAATGTCAGCCCAGCATCCGGAACAGCCGCCGATGAAATTAGGTGTCATCGCGGGGGCGTGATGACACCTAATTCAGGCGCCCCCCCCGCATGTGCGGAGGAGGCGCCTAAAAGGGAGGGGGGGAGGTCCTTCGGACCTCTCTCCCTCCCGATCGGCGGCGTTGCAGGGGTTAACCCAGGCACCATTTGGAAGGGCACAGCCAGTCAAAAAATACGTCAGTGAAAGAAACCGACTGTGTGGCCACTACCTTGTTGTCAGTCAGTAAGTACGTCCGTACTGCACGGACGCACAGTCCGTACAAAATGCACTCATCTGACCCTAGCCTTAGATGTTATTTTGAATTTTTTTAAAACACCAGTTAACCACTTGGCTGCTATGGATGCGCTCAGCGGCGACGCAATGACATCTAATTCAGGTGCCCCCCCGCATGTGCGGAGGAAGCGCCTGAAAGGGAGGGGGGAGGTCCTTCGGACCTCTCTCCCTCCCGATCGCCAGGGGGCAGAGAGTTAATCCAGGCACCGTTTGGAAGGGCACAGCCTGCCCTTCCAAACGGTGGCTGTGATTAACCCCTGGGGAGCCAGATCACGAATCGGCGCTGAAAAAGTGCCGGATCATGATCCTCTCCTGGAGCTGGCCGACATCTTGGATGTCGGCCAAGCCTCCAGGAACTCCCCCTGAGGTCTGGCGTCATTGTGCATAGCACGATGACGCCAGTCCTAGAGTTAACCCCTAACTGCCACCAACGGTGGAGATAGGGAGTTCCAATGAACTCCCTATCTCCCGATCCGTGGCAGCTAGGGGTTAAAGTTTGGTATTTCTGGATCGGCCAGAGCATGGCCGTTCCAACGATACCAAACACGAAAGTGAAAAAAGTTTTTTAAAAAAAATAAAAATTAAAAATAAAAATAAAAATATATTTTAAAAAAAAATTGTAAAAAAAAAAATAAACATTTTTTTTTATTTTTTTTGGTTCGTTAATGCAGCAATTTTGTTCCCATTTCAATTATAATGTGAACAATGATGCTGCACTAACGATTTTTGTATGCGGTGCGTTTGTTAAAAATCGTGTAATTTTCCCCAAACAAAAATGTAACGAGACCCCATCTCTAATTTTTTTAATAAGCGCACCCCATACAAAATATAACCGCAATTGCTCGCATGTTAAAATGTGAAAAAAAAACACTTTACACATTGTAAATTATTGAAAATGCATATTTTATTGCATTTTTTGTTATAATATACAGACAGGTCATGACGTATACATATAATAATGACATATTATGAATCTACCGAGTCTGACGGAAAGAACGATATATAATATGTCTGGGTCATATACTAAAATAAGCTTTCAAAACACGTTTAAACATGATGAGCAATATTATGCCACAGATCGGGAGATAGGGGGTTCATTGGAACCCCCTATCTCCACCATTGGTGGCAGCTAGGGGTTAACTCCAGGACTGGCGTCATCGTGCATAGCACGATGACGCCAGTCCTCAGGGGGAGTTCCCGGAGGCTTGGCCGACATCCAAGATGTCGGCCAGCTCCGGGAAAGGATCACGAACCGGCGCTTTTCAGCGCTGATTTGTGATCCGGCTCCCCAGGGGTTAATGACAGCCACCGTTTGGAAGGGCAGGCTGTGCCCTTCCAAACGGTGCCTGGCATTAAGCTCAGGACCCCCGCGATCAGGACCCCAACGCGGGGGGGCACCTGAAATAGATGTCATCGCGCCACCGCAATGACATCTATTGTGCCCGCGGCGGTCCCGGAGTGACGGGCTGACATCCAAGATGTCAGCCCGCACCGGGGGGCACAGCGATCGGTTGGAATCCGGCCGATCGCAGGCTGCTTCGGAATCCGGTCCTCCGCAGCCAACCCTTCCTGTGGCAGGACGCGCTGAGCGCGTCCTCTGCAGCGAAGCGGTTAAATAAATCTGTTAACGGTTTTGCTATTACATCACTGAGCTCTTTTAATAATTTAGGGTGGATCCCATCAGGCCCCATTGACTTATTTGTCTTTACTTTAGACAGCTGCTGTAGAACCTCCTCCTCTGTAAACTGATATGTAAATGTCTCGTTAGTGTTTCCTCCTAACTGAGGTCCCTTTCCTTCCTTTTCTTCTGCAAAGACTGAACAAAAATATTCATTGAGGCAGTCAGCGAGACTTTTATCCTCTTCTACATACCTTCCTTCCTTTGTTTTTAATCTAACTAATCCTTGTTTTACTTTTCTTTTCTCGTTTATGTATCTAAAAAATGTTTTGTCCCCCTTTTTTACTGACTGAGCTATATGTGGGTAATTCCAGTTCATTAGGTCGTGTTGCAGGTGTAGCGCTGCTTTAAAAACACTGTATTCTGGTGCATTGAACTATTGCTGCCACCAGAGGGAGACAGAGACATTGTGGACTATGCTGGACAAAACCGAACTACATGTACCATCACCCTTTGTGTGAGGACAGGAAGGAGGTGGGACAAGGAAGAGGAAATAGATCAGCAACCTCGTGCAAGGCATGGGCATAGTGAGCGGAGCAGTGAAAGGTGGAGGACGCACGTTGGAGCTGTCAGGGATCGCAACCAGGCCGGAGTACAGATGCTGTCTTACTGGTGCTGGAGATCGGGACAGTGATCGTGTTGAGACCTACCTACGCAGCGCTGAGAGGTCTGGAGGACAAGCTGGTTCCGGCAGGACCCCGAGTTAGGAGACTGCGCCGATCGATTGGTAGTGCAGGCAGCGGATCGTTGTTCCAGTTGTGGAGATTTGGCAAGCAGGGAGCAGATTCAGTGGCACGGAGTCCCAGTACACAGCGGAGAAGATCTTTTGGTCGAGGCATCGAGTGCTGGACAGTTTCGCTCATCGGATGGGTGAGAGACCTCCAGGCCACAGTTCCAAAATAGAAACGCACTCTGCAATATTGTTTAAATCCACAGGACCCCAATGGTGACTAGTCGAAGATTGCTCTTTTCATTCACTGGCCAGTTGAGCATAGTACCCGGGTACCTTAGACAACACACATATATATCTTTGAGCTATTTTTCACGGGACTTACACTCCAGAACTGAGGGAGTTAACAGGTTTCTTTTACTGCCGCGTGTTTTTCCCGCGTTACAAATTCTTGTTACTCAAATACCGTATATGCGTATTATATGCTGCTTTATTGGGATCAGTAAAGAATATAATATAGAAAATCCACAACAGTGCTGGTGTATAGTTAATTCCTAGTGCGGTGAGACTATCCTGAGGTTTATTCAGCGTCTCCTTCGGGGGTGAGCGCTACACAGGGATTTAAGGAGTGGTGGAAAATTATCCTGGAAGAGGTGGGAACTCTGTGTTGAGAGCCAAATGCCCAGATATTTAATTTTGTCAGTTACCCATTGAAAAGAAAGTGCGGTTTCAGGCCTTGGGCTCTAGGCGCTGGTACTGAGACGTTGAGGATATGCGATTTCAAGAAGTTAATCTTAAGGTTGGAGAGTCTGCTGTATTCCTCAAAAGCCGCCATCACTCTTGGCAAAGATACCTCTGGTATAGTTATAAAAAAGCAGGAGATCATCAGCATACGCCGCCACCTTATGCTGTTGAAAACCCACCGTAACCCCCATTATGTTAGGGTCTGTCCGTATAGCCTCCAGAAATGACTCTAAAGTCAATACGAACAGCAACGGGGAGAGGGGACACCCCTTTTGAGTACCATTGCGGATGGTAAATGGGGTCGTAAACACCCCATTGACACAGACGCGTGCAGTCGTGTCCCCGTACAGGGCTCCTTTCCAAGCACGGAGATTAGGGCCTAGGCCGATATGTGTCAAGGAAAGGGAAATAAAATCCCAATCCACCCTATCGAAGGCCTTCTCCATGTCTGTGGATAAAAGTGCCAGTGCCTGAGAGGAGCGACGTGCATGGTGCGTAAGCTGCAGGGTCCGTGTGGTATTGTCTCGGGCTTCTCGGCCAGGGACAAACCCCACTTGGTCTGCATTGACAAGGGCGGTAAGAAAGGGTTTAAGCCTGTCTGCCAAGACTTTTGCAAACAGCTTGAGATCGCAATTCAATAAAGAAATAGGTCGATAACTGGAGCAGTGGTGGTCGGGATCCTTGCTTTCTTTCGGTATAATTGTAATATTAGCACTTAGAGTCTGTGTAGGGAGATGTTGCCCTTCTACCAAGTCATTAAATGCCTTCAGGAGATGGGGGAGAGAATTTCAGCATAGTGTTTATAGTATCGAACCGGGAGACCATCTGGGCCGGGGCTTTTACCAGATTTAGAGGATTTAAGTGCTAAGGAAAACTCCTCTGAGGTTAAGGGGCGGTCAAGGAGATCAGATGTTTTTAGGGATATTCGCTTGGAGGAATATTTAGTCAGGTAGGCCAAGATGTCAGAGCGTGATGCGTGCCAGGTCTTGGGGAACGGTGGTCCCTTGTAAGTCATAAAGCGCGGCATAATAGTCCCTAACGATCTGCAGTAATTTAGCCGGCAATCTCTGTACGGCCCCCTGTGTGTCTCGCAGTTTAGCTATATACGTAGCAGAGCGTTTTTTGGCTATCAGTCGCGCTAGTAACCTCCCACTCTTGTTCCCATGTAAGTGAAAGAAGGCTTTAGAGCGCAAATATGTCCTGTGGTAGGTCGTATTCATGAGCACCGCTAAAGATCTACGCAACTCAGGGTCAGATGGGTCATGGTCTCAGGGTCGATGTCCTGCTTGTGGTCAGAGGAGATCTGGGATAATTGGTGTTGGATGTCTCGTATATCAGCTGAGCAACGTTTAGTCTGCTCAGCACCTTTCCGTATAAAATAACCTCTGATCACGCATTTATGTGCTTCCCACACCATAGGTGAAGCTACATCTCCTGTGGCATTCTCCTCGAAAAAATCAGTGAGGACCTGCCGTTCCTCCTCAACCACAAGCGGGTCAGAAAGGAGAAAGTCGTTAAGGTGCCAATTTGGTGTGGTCGGCTTAAACAGTGGGGAGCGTAGGGTGATGGTAACTGGAGCGTGGTCAGACCATGTGGCAGTACCTATCGACGCGCTACGTAAGGCAGAGAGATGGTACTGCTGGACAAAAATGTAATCTATCCTGGAGTAGGATTGGGAGGGGTGTGCATAAAATGAGAAGTCTTTACCCGTGGGGTGCAACGTTCGCCAGCAATCTGCAAATCGAGATGTATATAAGGATCTACGGCAGGAGCGCAAGATGTGCAATGGGATTGAGGAGCAGCCCGCAGAGGTGTCCCAGGAGGGTTCTAGGGGCACATTGATGTCACCACCCAACACCACCAGTCCTTCCGCAAAGTCCCTTAGTGAGCGTAGTGTAGTAGATAGGAACTTATGCTGCGCCTTGTTGGGCGCATAACAGTTGGCAAAGGTATAAACTTAGAAAAAAAATAAAAAATGTCGGCAGATAAGAACCTTTCGGCCCATCTAGTCTGCCCAATTACATGGATACTTTACCTGGATTTATCTTTTGTTTAGGATAGCCTTATGCCTTTCCCATGCTTGCTTAAATTCAATTACTGTTTTGGCCTCTACCACTTCTACTGGAAGACTGTTCCATGTATCCACCACCCTCTCAGTAAAATAATGCTTCCTGATGTTACTTTTAAACCTTTGCCCCTCTAATCTAGGACTATGTCCTCTTGTTTTGCTATTTTGTTTCCTTTTAAATATACTCCCTTCCGCTACCTTGTGGATTCCCTTTACGTATTTAAATGTTTCTATCATATCTCCTCTGTCTCGTCTTTTTTCCAAGCTGTACATGTTAAGATCATTAAGCCTTTCCTGGTAACTTTTCTCCTTCAAGCCATACACCATTTTAGTAGCCCTTCTCTGAACTCTCTCTAAGATGTCTATATCCTTCTGGAGATACGGTCTCCAGTACTGCACACAGTACTCCAAGTGAGGTCTCACCAGTGCTCTGTACAGTGGCATGAGCACTTCCCTTTTCCTACTGCTAATACCTCTCCCTACACAACCAAGCATTCTGCTAGCATTTCCTGCTGCTCTATTACATTGACTACTTACCCTTAGATCCTCTGAAATAATGACCCCTAAATCCCTTTCCTCAGATGTTGAGGTTAGGACTGTATCAAATATTCTATATTCAGCCCTTGGATTGATACAGGATCCGCCCCTTTAAAAAAATGAAACTGCCTCCCGTGTCAGTCACGGAATCAAGCAACTGAAACGGGATCTGCCTGTGGAACAAGATTGCCGTTCCCTTGGACTTAGCCTCAGCATTATGGCTATAGAAGCCCAAAGGATAGTGAAAGTTCGTCAGAGAAGGCGCTTTCCCTTCTTGAAAATGAGTCTTCTGTATAAATACAACCGAGGCATTCTGGGATCGAAAGTCGCGCATGGCATGGGAGCACTTTTCGGGGATGTTTAGCCCATTTGCGTTAATGGAAACGATGATTAAATCAGCAGGTGTTAACGGAGTGCATTGGTCAAATGACATGGTCAAGTTCTCTTGGGGGAGGGAGGGAAGGGAGAAGGAACAGGAAATAAAGGGTAACTATGTACAAACACTAAGAGGTGACGAGCGGCAGTTGCGGTAACCACACCGGCGAAAACGCCAGACGATGACCGCACTCTGCAAGGCCGCTAACCTCGGCAGGGTACGTGGTCGGGCTCCAAGCGGAACCGACAGGTAACACAATAAAAAGAGAAACCAAACTGTGCGGAGCTGCAAAACGACTCAGAAAGCAGTTAAATAAAACATTTTCAGCAATCAAATATGCATAAGGCCAGAGGCCAACATTGATATCGCAACGAACCTGACCGGACTCAGGGTTGGGATAGAGATCCATCAACAAATTCTGTTAGAGCGTGTCTGCATATGTGCGTCATCAAGATCAAAGGACCACATCAGTCCCATAGTCTCCGTTCGGTTCCGGGGCAAAGTAGTGGGGGGACGTGATGGGCACTCTCCGCAGACCTGTGTAAACATCACGAGAAGGTCCAGCCAGAAAATCTGTGCAAGAGGTAATTGGAGGGGTATACCAAGCATGGAAAGGCCAGTAGGAAGTGTCATCCAGGACCCCTGGTAGGCACAATAAAAATAAAAAGAGTCACGGAAGAAGGCCCTGCAGAGTCATCAGCAGCTTGGGAACAATCCGGCGAAGTCCGCTATTGGGGTCAAAAAGTTACAACCAGCCGAGGAGGGGTGTGCAATGGGAGCAGTGCAACTCTGAGTACTTGGAACAGCCCGGCGGTGTCCCATTACGGGGCCAGGAGGCAGGAATCCCGCTATGGGGGTCAGTTAACGAAAGTGGAGCGACTTCATTTCACATCTGCGAGCCGGTACGCTTTCCCGCTTGCCCGCTGTTTCTCCCAGGGCGTGGTGGTAGAGGGGCCTGCGTGGGCCACGTGCTGCTTGGTTGTACAGGGCCAGAGGATCCGGCCAGGCAAGTTGCAGGGGGGGGGTAGTTGGAGGTCGGCCGACAAGGCCGTAACATCTTCTGGGGACTGCAGAATATAGGTGCCCTGTTCAGAGATAACCGCCAATCCTGGGTGCCACCCATAGCACAGCTGTTGATCTCGCAGAAGTGAGGTGAGGGGTTTTAAGGCACGTCTGTAAGCCAAGGTAGCTGGCGACAGGTCTGGGAACAGTTGAAGCTCAGTCCCTTCATATGAGAATTGTGTAGCCTCACGCGCTTTACATAATATGTCTTCTTTAAGGCGGAAATCATAAAGGCAGCATATCGTGTTTTGCGGTGGACTCCCCGGCGGGCCTTTGGGTCAGAGTGCTCTATGCACCCGAACAAAATCAATGGTTGGAGAGTCAGGTCTGTCCAATAACGAATTGAAAATAGAAGAAAGCATGCCTTGTAGTTGATCCACAGACGTCTCCGTTTCAGGCAATCCACGCAGTCTAAGGTTATTGCGGCGTCCCCTGTTATCAAAATCGGCCAGGTGGATGGCCATGTTGTGTAGTTGAGTGGAGCGCAATTGTAAAACCGAAGCTGACACTTCATAGGCTAGCCGCAGTGAATCAGTCCCTTGTTCCAACGTGTCTACTCTATGCGTGAAGCCCTGTATGTCCTGGCGTACATGCTGCAGTTCCGCCATGATGGAGGAGCGTAGCTCAGTGTTGGCCTCCTTTAGGTCAGTTTTGGTGGGCAGATTGCGGAGTAGGGGAAGCCAGGTCGCCGGATCTACCGAGATAGCCTCTTCATTGCCCGCTGTAGGACCTAGGGGGAGCTCAGGCTCCGTTTGCGCCCTCACCTCGTCCACCATCTTGTCCGGCGGTCCTGCCGGGAGATCTGCAGGCCCGACCATAAAACATCTCAGGGACGGGGTATCTGTCACCCGATCCGGTCCCTGGGGCTTCTGGGTGCCGGGGGCCTTATTTGTTTTCCCCCTTGCCGGTCAGGGAGTGCAGGAGAGCCGAGTGAAGCTGGAGTCTGAGCGGAGCTTCTCTCTCACGCGTCCATTCCGAATGGCGCCCAAGCCGCGCTCCCCATTTCTATGTTTCTAATACAACAATTCCCAGATATCTGCTAGAATTGAGACCCCCCAATAGCTGCTGGCACTGACAAGAAACAGATTACAACAATTTCCAGATATCTGCTAGAAGTGATACCCCCTAATAGCTGCTGGCACTCAGAAGACACACTAACAGAACAATATCCTCTCAAAAAACACGTGCTGGGGCTGCGAGGGATGCCTTATATAGTGTGCTGCGGGACTTAGCTCTGTGAGCCCATGATTGGGCCAAATTTGCCCAATCAGGACTCTGAGCCGTGATTGGCATAGTCTTGCACCTGTCTTGCACCTGTGGTCAGGTGCAAGGCTGTAACCAATTACAAGCTTCAGGCCAGTGGAAAAGTGCATTGTGGTTCATTGTGGTGCATTGTGGGCGAACACGAACCGAACACGCCGAAATGTTCGATGTTCGCCGAACGGGCGATGTTCGAATCGAACACCGAACAGATCGAACCGAACAGCTCATCCCTATAGGAGAGTGACAGTGCCTGGTAGTGGCATGGTGACTGGGTGGTGCAGTAGTAGCAGTGGTGGAGAAGATACATTAACCTTGTGGCATAGTAAAGGCAGTGACTGGATAGTGTAGTCTACACACACACACATACCTGGCTGCTTTGTCAGCCCACTCCGAGAGAGTCCAAGTGGGGTGAGGTGAGGGGTCCCCCACGGTGACACGGCACACCTCGCTCTGCTCCTTCCCGAATCCCACATGAACAACTGACACGCTAAGCCTGACATCAGTGTGAAGGAGGAGCTTAACGGGAGCCAGGGAACACCGCTGCCTGGAGGAGCCGATAGAAACATCTCGTGCACACGCAGCCTGCTGTGTGTGTAAAAGCACTCGAGCAGGCTGCACAAGCGGCTGCGGCTCATGCAGCCTGCTCGAGTGCTTGTACACACAAACATCAGGCTGCACGTTATGTTCTGATCGGCTCCAGCCTTCGCCAGTAAACTCGACCCTGCTGGATGAGGAGTATTGTGGGTTCCAGATGCCTAGTGGCGGCTTTCTTTGCCACCCCTGGAAAGTGCCAGCCTAGGCCTTACCTACCCAGGACTTACATGAAAACGAGAGAAATCTCAATATATCCTTCCTGGTAAAATACTTTGCAAATAAATAAATAAATATTTAACCCCCCTGTCTCTCACTATAAGTTTACAGGGTCATCCAGATGTGGACCCCTTGCTTGATGTGCCTAGAGCGGTGTCAGCTTTACCCTCCTGACGAGGCCTAACAAAGCCGAAGCGATCGTCGAGGGTTGCTGCACCTCTCGTGCAGGGATGACGTCCTTGGCAATCAGTACTGGCCACACTTTTTAGGTGAGAGCAGGCTAATTTGCATATGGAACATTCATCCCTGTAATGGCTAGCTAAAACCTTGTGAGACCTGAGCGGGCCCCACCGTAGAGCAGGCCACTAGTGCTGTTGCTCGTCCTCAGGACCCTCTCAAACTCCCCTTTCTCTCTAAATAAATAAATAAAAAAATTAGCACTGGGTTTCCCCCTAGGGGCGATGTCCCCCTGGTGCGGGCCGCACCCCTTGTGATGCCACTGAGTACATATATATATTATATATATATATATATATACACACACATGCGATGCAGGTCTCATAGAATTTTTGTGAGGTTTGCGCACGCCACAATCCCTCAAGTGCACGTTTTTAGAGAAATGTGCTCTTTCTTAATAATGTTAATACTATCGGGCTCTTAAACAATATTCATTGCATTTTAAAACGACGTTAAAAACCGTGAAATTACATTTGCATATTAATTATCAAAAACTCTGGGTTTTTTTGGAACGAGTTGACCTTTCAGCTGAGTTTAGTTAATTCAGGAAAATGCCGAGCGTTGAATTAGAAAGAAAAAAAACACCCCTCAATTTTGGTCTGATTTCGAAGAACGCTTTATCATAAACGCCCAAAATCGACAAATAGAAGAGGCCATATAATATTTTGAAGTAGAACTTGCTGCAACATATATATATATATAGACACAGTATATACGAAGCACAACTTGACTTCAGAGAGAAGATTTTAACCAAATAAAATCTAAGTAGGAATACCGCTGCAGGTGGTTCAGCTGTCATATCAAAACATTTTCAATACAGCTCAAATTTCGGCAGTAAATCTGAGTTTGCCATTAATGTCAAGACACATATAATTTGGGCCTGGAGCATTACAAAAAAGAGGTAAGTTTCCATTGAGCCGTTTCACACTCTGCCATTCCAATGAATGCAATTTACTCTAAACTTTTGTAGTGTGACATTGTTGGCACGGTCACTTAGCTTCAAGAAAAAACAGGTAGACTTTGACGCCTGAATTTCTGTTGAGTAAATACAAAAACAGTCAAAACAAATTATTGATGTCATCCATTGACAAACAGATTGTGAAAAGGGGCTCAGATTAATGTAAGTGATTATGATTTTGAACATGGGAATTGATTTCATTTGACATGATAATGCATAGTAAATAATATAACACTATAAAAGAAGGGCTCAATGTAGATTCTGGCTTTTTAACCTATTATCATAATGTCACATAACATTCAGAATTCTGGCTGGTGCTCGGTTCTTTTTTCTGTTTTTCATTTTTTTTTTCATTTTGTATCTTTTTCAGCCTTCGCTGACTTGTGTTCTTTTTTTTTTCTTACAAGTTGTCATGATCTTAACACTCTTGTTTTATATCACTGTTGTTTCATGGGCCTAAGATCGCTCGCGTGGTTATTTTCGCATTTTGACCATATCATTTGACTCTCACATTTATGACATCTAACCCCCACCCATGTGCCCCTTAATGTTCAATTCTAGGATACTGATCAGTAAGCTTCCAGACCTGAAGAAGAGAGGTTACACTCTCGAAAGCTTGTCTTTTAAATGTAACGTTAGTCCAATAAAAAATGTATCACCACGTACTGCTATACTTGTGATTTGGCATCTGGACACACACGGCCTATCTAATCTACATAAATAATATATATACACTCATCTTGGACTCCCATCAGCTTTGCCCATCTGTCTATCAACCCCTACCTGTCTTGTCTCTGTAAGAACCCATTGTATCTGTTTTCAGTCCTGTTCCTGCCCTGTCCATCTGTCAGTTAACCCCATTTCTGTCCTGAGTCATGTGCATTCTTTGGTTAACCCCTTCCAGTCCCATCTCTCAGTTCCTCTTGCATTTGTAAGTCAGCCCTTTTCCAGCCTTGCCCCTCATCCGTGGTTATACCCAAATAAAGGAGTTCGGACAATTGGTGGAGATCCACAGCATGCAGATTTCTATGAGTGCGTGTGCGGGATGGGGGAGAAGGGAGTTTAGGTAGTCCAGGTAGGTTGAAAGAGAGGAGGTGGTGGTCAGAGATGGGGAAAGGACGACAGGTAAACTCAGAAATGGAGCAGAGACTGGAAAAAACAAGGTCAATAGAGTGACCATTGCATTACATAGGAAGAAGGGAGGATTGCGTGAGACCAAGGGAGGACGTGAGTGAAAGAAGTTTGGAGGCAGCAGGGGCAGAAGGATCATCAATGGCAATGTTGAAGTCCCCGAGAATTAGGCATGGAAGGTTAGTAGACTGAAAGTGAGAAAGCCAGGAAGCAAAGTGGTCAAGGAACTGGGAGGTTGGTCCCGGTGGGCGGTAGCTGACTGCCACCTTGAGAGCCAGGGGACAAAACAGGCGGATGCAAGCCTTCGTGCAACTTTTCTGTTGAGGTGCCATTTTGCCTCATCCCAAGGGAATTTGCAAACCTTATTTTTATGTCCTAGCCTTGGAGATACCCCCCCCACGTTTCCCTTCCCTCTCCAGCAGTGCCTTTATGTTCCTGAGATATTCCCTTACTCTCTGTGTGACTCTGAGGCCATTTTTGCCTTTCCTTGTTTCATTGTGTATTCTCTCCACCCCCCGCATTGCCCTTTATAATTCAACTCTGAGACTATTTGTCATGCTGCGGACTGTGCTCTTGTTTTTCTGGACTTATGCTTGTCTCTGGCTGAGAGTTTTTCTCTCCCCCCCTCCCCCCCCCCCCCCATTTTCTCGGATGCCTTGTATTTTTTGCGACTACTGTAGCGGCCGGACGAGGCCCCTCTTATGCATTTTACCAGAATGCTTATACTTATCTCCCATTGTACAGCGCTACAGAACTTGTTAGCGCTTTATAAAAACTTGTATCTGTAACTGCATGTCTCTGTGACCTTTCTCCATGTTAGCCCCCCCTTCATTTAAAATTTTTTTAATCCCCCCCTTTTTTTGTTTTGGCATATCCGGGATAATGAGGGATACACCACCATGGCCTGGTGCAGAGCCTGGCCCCCGAGTGACCGGGCCTGGTGCCATTTGACTCCCATGGCCTCCCACGGTCCTTTATACCGTTTGCCCTGCTTCCCCCCCTTTTTTTTCTTTTTGACCTACGCCACTTTTTGATTCTTACCCTAGCAAGCCTGACCAGGCGAGGCCTCTCTCCTCCCTTTTTTTTTTCCCCCGAGGACTCTGTTTTTGGCCATTGGGAAATTAGAAAAACTACTGAACGAAAATGTCTGGAATTTACACATAAGATCCTATGAATGATAATAAAAAGGGCTGTTAAAGAAAATTGAAAAAACAATTTAAAAAAAAAACGGGATTTTTTTTGCCTAAATAATCACGAAAAATGCCTAAAAGATCCTAAAAAAATCTAAAAATAAAGAAACTTTTACAGCAGATTAAAATAATAAATGGTTTATTAGATATTGGATTAAAACGGGAATATTTTTACATTGAAGCCTATGGGATTCTCCTGAATAAACCTGACGAATAAAAACACCAAACAGCAGGGGATTTTGGCAGCTTTTCCCTGCTGTTTGGTGTCTCTGAATAGATTAACCATTGCTTCTCTATGGAGGATTTCACTGCCGTCGAATAGGCATCGTACGTGCAGGCAATTCGCCAAAATTTGGCGAACTGCCTGCTCTCTGAATAGCCGAATGGCCATGAAATGTCCCCGTACACTGAAATTCAGTGTCCGGTTACATCTCGGCTACATTTCGGATCTCTCTGAATAACCCCCTTTTACTTTGTTATTTTTCCCTTGACGTGCTTTTCCGATGCCTAGTTGATATCTTAGAAGTCCTATTTTCTTTTATCTGTTTATACAGATAATATGTTATGGCCCCGCGTTGCCATTTCCTTTCTGTTTGACTTGCTGACTTTTTTCCAAAATGAAAATTCTTAATAATAAAAAACAGGTGGATGCATTGTTCTTCGAAGGAGGAGAAGGAGAGAGATGGGGTGGAGGGAGATGCTGGTAAATACAGGTGGGAGAGAGAAAAATTCTGACCTTACCACCAGGGTTCTCAACCGGTCTGGGGGTATGGCTGAAGTTTAGACCCCCGTGTGTGAGAGCAGCAATGGAAGCAGTGTCAGAGAGACGTAGCCAGGTTTCTGTAACAGCTAGGAGGTTGAAGGAGTTGGAGATGAAAAAGGCTGTTGATAGTTGTGAGTTTATTTCACACAGAGCGAGCGTTCCAGAGGGCGCAGGAGAAAGAAGACAGATGCTGAGTGCTTATGGGAATGAGGGTACTGGGATTGCGGGGAGTTGTGTTACTTGTGTGGGAGATGGAGTGAGAGGGAAGTAGTGGACTTGTTATGGGCCAGGGTTATGAGAGATGTCACCTGCATAAAGTAACTGTGAGAGAGTGAGAAAAAGAAGGTGGGAATGGGATTTGTGTAAGTAGGGATGATTGAAAACCAGAGAATTAGAGGGAGATTGATTTCTGAGTAAACATAGAAGCTCATGGGTAGCCATCAGCTCGCCTTTCCAGCTGTCTCCACTTCTCTCTATAATTACTCTTACTAAGCCCAAGCCTCTGGTCCTTCCCATGCATGCCCTGCTATATTATTTCTGGCCACCAGCTTTGCCATCCCTCCACTCCCATTTGTTTCACTTACCCCCATCCTTTAGATTCTAAGCTCACGGGATGTCTGGCTGAGGACTTGGGTAAAGTGCTGTATATTTGTGTTATTTTAAATATCTTGCATTTTATTTACTTCTTTGTATTTCTGTATCTACTGTAACAATTCAATGTTCTTGAACCCAGGACAGACTTGAAAACGAGAGAAATCGCAATGTATCCTTCCTGGTAAAATACTTTATAAATAAATAAATGAACCCCTTAATGGTTAACGGCCAGTGAACGATTTTTTCCATTAGAATCTGCCTTTTAATGACAACCATGGAAACAGGGCATACTTGAAAATGAGAGAAATCTCAATGTATCCTTCCTGGTAAAATCCTTTCTCAAAAAAAAAAAAAATAGGGCCCTCAGATTTTCCCCCCACTTATAACTCAATGGGCACTATTGGTTGGCCATCGCTAAAGGGGCACAAAGGGGAAAAATTAGCGGTCGTTAATGCGTCCCGGTTTCACCTGAGTATTATGCAGCAGATGCTGAGTCCAGCAGCCTGTCACATAGTGGCCGCTAGGCTTGTGGATGCTCATAACGGCGCTAAAGAGCCATCCCAAGCATCCACTCCATGGAGGCTTCTCCTGCTGGGTCACATGACCAGCAGGATCTTGCCTCTCGCGAGATTATGCAGGTCAGTGCCTTGATCACGGAGGGAGACTGGGGACTTTTTTTATCCCAGTCTTCCTCTGCTTCTGTCAGCCAGAAGCAGCGGATCGGGCCAACGTTCTCGCCGCAGTAGAGAGGTGAATATTCAATTTTTTTTGGGGGGCTTTCAGCTGCTGCTAACTGATTCTGCAGCAACTCAGAGATAGGGTTAACTCTTTTGTTAGTAGCAGCTAGTGGCGGAAGAACCAGGGATGCAGCAGTCGCGCTTGCGACCATGCCCTGGCATTCCGCCACTGGATAGGGGCCCAGGCAGCCGCCAGATTACAAAAATCAGCACCGGAATCTGGAAGCAGTGCCGCCAGCCGTTCATCTCCCTATGAGCGGCCGCCAGCTTGCAGCTTGGCCACTCGCATGGGATGGGAACCACTTGACCAGCGCACATGATCTCGCGATTGCGTGGCTGTGCTGGTCAGGTGGTTCCCAGCAAGCGGCCAAGCTGCATGCTGGCGGCTGCTAGGGAGAAAGAACGGCCACAGATGTGAGAGCTGGGGCAAATATATCCATGTGATGCAAACTGGGGCAAATATATCCATGTGAGCTGGGGCAAATATATCCATGTGAGCTGGTGGCAAATATACCCATGTGAGTTGGGGGCAAATATACCCATGTGAGCTGGGGGCAAATAAACCCATGTGAGCTGGGGCAAATATACCCATGTGAGCTGGGGCAAATATATCCATGTGAGCTGGGGGCAATATACCCATGTGAGCTGGGGCAAATATATCCATGTGAGCTGGGGGCAATATATAACCTTGTGAGCTGGGGCAAATATATACCCATGTGAGCTGGGGCAATATATATCCATGTGAGCTGGGGCAAATATATCCATGTGAGCTGGGGGGAAAATATTTCCATGTGAGCTGGGGGCAATATATATATCCATGTGAGCTGGGGACAATATATATATCCATGTGAGCTTGGGGGCAATATACCCATGTGAGCTGGGGGGGCAATATATTCATGTGAGGTGGGGCAATATATATATCCATATGAGCTGGGGGACAATATACCCATGTGAGCTGGGGCAATATATATATCCATGTAAGCTGGGGCCAAATATATCCATGTGAGCTGGGGGCAATATATATACCCATGTGAGCTTTTGTATATTGCTGGTAAAACTATTTAGATCTTTTTTTGGGGAGGGGGGCCCTTCATGGATTCTTGCACCGGGGCCCTCAGGTTTCTAGTTACGCCACTGGTAGCAGCCCTTAGTAACTAACGTTAGGACCTTGTGATCTTACCGCTAGTTACTCTGTGCTTGCACTTTGTGCTCCCCATTTTAAGCATAGGAGCGCAAAGTTTTTTTAACCTGTTAGCGAATCGGAGGTGATCTGTGCGGGGTGCTATTACCTCCTTTAAGCTAACGCTAACGTGAGAGGTGATAGAGCCCAATGTTTATTATGGAAATCACTTTTTGGAATGTTTGAAAGGTTTCAGCATCTTCTGAGATCTAAAGGTCAATGGAATGAAGATCCTATTCTATCTGTGTTTACATAATATTATTTTAGGGAACTAACAAATGCAGAATGATATATACACACACACACCCCTAACTCAATATCTCCGTGCAGGAGATAAAATATAAATTATACTTTTGCAAATTTGTAGGTTTTGCTTTCGATCAATACAAAACTAGTTACGCCGAAGCTCAGAAGAAAAGAGTCTATCGATTCCTAGTCGTTGCGTGTTAAGGAAAGTGTAAAGCAGAAGTGCGGTATAGCACCTCGCAGCTGATAAAACCCAACGTGTTTTTACATGAACGGAGTATGACTGCGCCGAGCCTGTTCATTATTTAAAAGGATTTTGACAATGTGCATTGCATCCCAGGGCAAGATTTTGCGTTTATCATTAATAATCTAGATTGAATCACGATTGCTCCCTGCCAGCGACCGCGCGGCGCAATAAGAACGCGGGATAATAAAGGAGAAGAGGAAAATTACCTAAAATTAAAATGTCTGTTTGTGCTTTGGTGGCGCGCGCATAAAAATCGACAAAACAATTGTTTAAATGATGGGAAAGGAGTTAAAAAGTCCAGATTTCTCCATTCCGGCTTTTGTATCGGGATAATAGCGGACTTATCAAATATTGACAAATGTGAAATGATTTTAATCAGTCATGTCACCGGTGAAAGGGTACCCCACCTTCTTTTTACAAATGATCCAATTAAGCCGAACACGTAGGCTATAAATGTCAAAATCAACAATGCTCTGTACACTGACAGCCCATCCAACATATAAAATCAATAGCGTATTCACTTTCTCTGTAGCAACAATGTAACAGTACCCATTTTCCTACCTTCTTAGTCAAATACACCAATCGATCATATCTTAGTACTTATTGATCAGAGGCTCGTGTTAAAATCAGAATGCAATCTTCCATCACTTCTGGCGTCAGGAGAATGTAATATATTTTAAAGGATCTCTGGATCTTGAAGGATCGTGCATTGCTTCTTTAGTTTTGCTTTCATTTCTAGTTTGCCTTCACTGTTTCTTATTTCTGTAACGAGCAGATAATAAACACGGCTGGAATGAATGCTTCGCTATAATTTTAATCAGTGATAGTAATTGATGTAGCGCCAACAGATTCCACGGCGTTTTACAAAGGGGAAGCACGAGCATGAGAGGTGCAGGGTTTTTCAAAGAGAGCCGAACTGGCTTCGAAATTGCACCGAAAAGCGAATTTCCCCGTACGGTGCTATTTCGTGGCTATTCGTTACATAGTTATATAGGCTGGAAAAAGACATGACAGTTCATGTATAAAACATAACAAGAAAAAAAGATGTAATCTGCGCTCGTTTCTATACAATTCCATTTGCAACAAAAAACAATTAGAGGTTTTAGTTTGCTTGAATGGCCATTGAAGCGTAAGCTCACTCGCCCCATCATGGCACCACTTGGTAGAGTGAGTACCAAACCAATGTGACCAAAAGCTGCTCCTCTGACAAGCTGCACGCTCTCTTGCTGCTTTTCAGCTAAGAGGCAGAAAAATTTTGGGTTGTATTTCTATACGCACCAATCACTTCCCATTTGGGGTTGAAAACAAAAACATGGAAAAAGGAACAGCAGCAAAAGGACTTAACTTATGTTACAATAGCAAGCAGCAAGAGAGCATGCAAATGCTCAGAGGAGCTTTTTTTTGGTCAAAATTGGTTAGGTACTCACTCTACAAAGAGGTGCCGTGATGGCCATGACACTTCAATGGCCATTGAAGCAAACTAAAACCTTTAATTGTTTTGTTGCATATGGAATTGTATAGAAACGAGCTCAAATTACATATTTTTTTCTTGTTCTGTTTTATACATGAACTGGGCTGTTACTACTGGTTGTTGCAGCCGCTCTGATGAGTACAGGCACAACGCCATTTTCCTGTATGTATGAAAAAAGACATGAGTTCATCGGGTTCAGCCTTTCACACATCACCTACTGCTATTGATCCAAAAGGAGGCAAAAACCCAGTCCCAGTCTGAATCGCTCGCCAATATGCAACGTACTGGGAAAAAAATCCTTCTTGACCCCAGATGGCGACAGATTTCTCCTTGGATCAAGAAGATTTTAGCCACGTATTAAATATTATAACCCTTAATATTCTGTGTCTGCAGGAAGTCATCCAGTCATTGATTAAAGGTCTGTACAGACTCTGACCCAACCACCTCAACAGGCAGAGACTCCACAACTTTATTGGTCTCAAAATGCTGGCAGTTCGCCAAATATTGGCGAACTGCCAGTGAAATGGGGTGCCTGTTTAGTGGCAATGAAATCCCGCATAGAGAAGCAATGGTTATTCACAGACATCGAACAGCAGAGAAATGTCAGTGAAAGGAACAGCCTTCCAGTAGAAGTGGTAGAGGCCAAAACAGTGATTGAATTTAAGCAGGCATGGGATAGGCATAAGGCTATCCTAAACAAAAGATAAATCCAGGTAAAGTATCCATGTAATTGGGCAGACTAGATGGGCCGAAAGGTTCTTATCTGCCGACATTTTCTATGTTTCTATGTTTCTATGCCCTGATGTTCGGTGGTTTCATTTGGCAGGTTTAATCCCATAGGTTTCCCATAGGTTTCAATGTATAAAAAATACCTGTATTTCTTACATATTTATTTAAACGTTCATTCTTTTCACTTGCAGCAAAAATTATTTTTATTTATTCACTTTTTAGGATTGTTTTAGGCATTTTTCAGGATTTTTCCCGCAATTTGTTTTAGTTTTTTTTCTGTAACAGACTGTTTTATTATTATTCATTGGACCTTATATATTATTCTCAGCCATTTTCATGCATTCGGTTTTTTGCAAACGCCTTTTAAAAGTTGCAGTATTTTATTTATTTTTTTACCCTGTTCGACGGCTTGTCGCCTTTTTCCGGTCTCTGGTCGTCGCTCTGTTCAGTGAGTTTTCATAGTTTTTTTTTATCAAATCGGCGGGTTATCTTTTGTGTGTATTTGGTGTGTTTTTCGACTTTTCGGTGTTTTTTCGGTTTTGCAGTGATTCTTTTTTAATGCGTTCAGTGACTTGTTCGGTGCACTTCAGGGTAGGGATGTGCGTTTCGGGTTTCGGAATTTTCACGAAATTTCCCGATTCGTGTTTTCGGATGCGGCCGAATTTCCGAAAATTTTTAGATCCGAAAATGTCAGATCCGAAACGTTTTCCGAGCCGAAACGAAATATTTTCGGATTTTTCGAATGGACTTGAAATGTGTCAAACGAGGAGAACAGACGTTCCGAAAAACGAAAATTTTCCGAAAAACGAAAATTTCCCGAAAAACGAAAATTTTTTGAAAAACGAAAATCTTCTGAAAAACGAAAATTTTCCGAAAAACGAAAAGTCGATACAAAGACGAGCAGTGACACGAAAAATACGAAAAATGGTCGATATTCCGAAAAATGTACAATTCCGAAAAACGAAAATTTCCGAAATCACGAAAAGTCGATACAAAAACCGAGCACAGTGACACGAAAATACGAAAAATGGTCGATATTACGAAAAAAAAAATGTACCCGAAAAACGAGCCGAACCGAATCGAATCGAAACCGAAATTGGTCGAAACGAGCCGAATCGAAAAGTTTTCAAAATCCGAAAAATCGAAACGAATCGAACCGAAAAAAAAATCGGTGCACAAGCCTACTTCAGGGACGCTGAGGTGAATGCTGAATTCGCAGCATGGTCGGCGAATCGGACTCGCAGAAGTGCGGGGAATGGGAGAGCATCGACATATCGGTGACAAATCAGTGCTCTCTGAATAACCCTGTTAGTCTAGTGTGGAAGTAATGGGTCCAATAGAGGGAATTATTATAGTGACCAAACGTGTTTGTTGTCCTTGTGATCCAAAGCTTTTGTGACTATTCTCCTTCCCTAGGTCCTCAGATTAGAACATAAAACAGACAAGAAATAGAAAAAATAGCCAAAACCTTAAAATATAGCACATATAAAATATATTTAAAAAAATTATAGCGAATTTCAACCTCACATTGTTCAGAGCCTAATAATTCCTGGCTCTGGATTTGTACACCTTTGGCCATTTTTCGGGTGTCCTTTTCTTAGGATATTTCAGGCATTTTTCCGGATTTTTACGAGAATCTTTTTTTTCCGTTTTTGTATTTAATCCTTTTTTCATTTTTCTGTAACAGTCCTTTTTATTATCATTCATTGGATCTTAAATGTTAATTCCAGACATTTTCGTCCAGTATTTGTTTCGTAAACAGCGTTTCAATTTTGACACTTTCATTCATATTTTTGTGGTTTTTTTTCCATCTGGCGGCTTGTTAGCTTTTTTCTGCAGCTGGTCAGCGCTGTGCTCGGCGGCTTGCAGGCTCTGTTTGGCGGCTGTCCAGCGTGTTAGGCTAGGGTCAGACTGAGGCAGTGCGAACGCGCGTGCAGCCGCACTTAATCACGGCCGTAGTAGCAGCAAGTGCCAGGCAATGACGGCCAATATACGAAGTACGGTCGCACAAAAGTCCGGCTGCGCAACGCAAGTGGAAAATGAACGCATTTTTTCGAGAACGTGAAACCGCAGGTACTGACGTACAGAGTGCGCTGCGTCCACTAGCGGCGTGTGTGTGTGATTAGGAGACGTCAGACGCTGCTAATGTCCGGCCAACATAACGTCCAGACACAAAAAGAGTTTTATTGATGATCCGTACAAAATCACGGACGAAAATGCGCATCGTATGACCGCTATCGCGTATTCTGTGAAAAAATGCGTCAATTCGTTCGAACGCACTTTTTCACAGACAACATAAAAATGCGTTAGTCTGACCCTAGCCTTAGTGGCAGATGTCCAGCGGGTTGGCGGCAGCGGGCGATGGGTTTGCGGTGGGTTTCCAGCAAGTTGGCAGCGGCATTTGACGACCGATTCGCTGCACTTCAGGAATCCTGCGGTGAATGCTAAATTCACCGCAGGGTGAGAAAATTTAATTCCCCGAAGTGCAGGCAAGGAGGCAGCACCGAAATGCCGGTGACACTTTATTTAAGTACAAATTACTAAGTAGAGACGATTATATCAGATGTTTTGCCAATAACCCCTTCTGAATAACCCGTTTTATGTTTGTTGTACTTTACTGGTAAGCGGCTTACCTGCTCAGTATTATAAGTGAGGGGAGAACAAATGCCGTTTTACTGGGATTTTACTGGGACGCACAACCGTCACTAGGGTTTACAGAGAATGGGCCGAAAAAATAAAATATCCAGTGAGCAGCAGCTGTGTGGATGAAAATGCCTTGTTGAGGTCAGAGGAGAATGGCCAGACTGGATTGAGATGATAGAAAGGTAACAGTAACTCAAATAACCACTCGTTACAACCAAGGTCTGCAGATACACCATCTGTGAACACAAAACATGTCCAACCTTGAAGCAGATGGGCTACAGCAGCAGCAGACCACACCGTGTGCCACTTCTGTCAGACAAGAACAGGAAACTGAAGCTACAATTTGCACAGACTCACCAAAACTGGACAATAGGAGATTGGAAAAACATTGTCTGGTCTGATGAGTCTCGATTTCAGCTGCGACACACTCAGAATTTGGTATAAACAACATGGAAGCATGGATCCATCCTGCCTTGTATCAACGGTTCAGGCTGGTGATGGTGTAATGGTGTGGGGGATATTTTCTTGGCACACGTTGGGCCCCTTAGTACCAATTGAACATCGTTTAAACGTCACGGCCTACCTGAGTATTGTTTCTGACCATGTCCCTTCCCTTTATGACCACAGTGTCCCCTATATCTTCTGATGTCTACTTCCAATGGTACAAAGCTCAAATCATCTCAAACTGGTTTATTGAACATGACAATGAGTTCGCTTGGCTCCAATGGCCTCCACAGTCACCAGATCTCAATCCAATAGAGCACCTTTATAAGATGTGGTGGAACGGGAGATTCGCATCATGGATGTGCAGCTGACAAATCTGCAGCAACTGCGTGATGTCATCATGTCAATGTGGACCAAGATCACTGAAGAATGTTTCCAACACCTTGTTGAATCCATGCCACGAAGAACTAAAGCAGTTCTGAAGGCAAATGGGGGTCCAACCCCGTAGTAGCAAGGCGTACCTAATAAAGTGGCTGGTGAGTGTATATTATCACAAATGAAGATTTCCTCTGCTAGTTTTTGTTATAAATCTATAGCTAGATCAGTTTATTCCAGGCATTTTAATATATATATATAAATAATATAATGTATTATGTTTCCCCATATTTGCAGATAAATTAAGATTTCAAGCTTGCGGCAAACAAATGCTTTTTTTTGCCACAAAATTTAGCCAAGAATTCTGGTGTCTGTAGGATCATGTAGATATTATATTCCTGTTCCTAGACTGGTGATTACACAGTCATCTGTTTTTATGTGCGACTTCGACAATAAATTACTTAGTAGAGACGATTATATCAGATGTTTTGCCAAGCGGAACAAACTGCCATCAATAACCAAAATGTTACATCTAAAGCGTTTTACTCGCTCTGCAATCTGCCAATCATTACCCCCATGGATCAAATTCTCAGCTAATCAGGCATTCGTCCAGTAGGCCGGGCCGCCTGACGCACTGAAGGCGGCCGCTCATATCTCTCTGTCTAATGCAGGCAGTGCCGGTTGACGCCAATGCTCCCACCAGTGAATGGTTTGCCTGTGCTGTAAAGGCGTTGCATTCGCGACAGGACTGGAAGAGTAGAGTGGCCAATGAGGTAGCGCACCTGCTACAGACCATGAAGTCCTCCCGGCAAATTGAGGATGGCACAGGTAATATTGTGACCATGCCGAATGGGACAGGTGAGCAATATGCCATCATTTTTATGTGAACAAACAAAAATTTATAAAAATTTAAAATATTACATTTTAAGCCATTATATTACATTACATTAAAACCTATCTGATTTAAACACCAAAAATCAGGTCATTGCACCTCAACCTCGGTGGAATTCGGCATTCTGTGCATAGACAAATCATTCATTAGTTCTCTATGGTGCAATTTCGGTTCCGCCGAAACGCACTGAACTGTAGCAAATTGTGGCGAAATGCCATGTATCAATCTGAAAAGAAACAAAAATTCAGACGAACCCAATTGATATTTTAACAAATTTTTGGTTTGGACGAAACATTTCCGTTCTTACCGAAACAATTTTTTTTTTTCGGCCTGCGCATGTCTACTAATGAAGTCCACGATTTCTCCCTTTTCTGTAACGTAAGTTTGCTTTTGAAAGGCCTCAATGTGCAGTGAAAACGTGCGACCTCAGATACTGCAGGACTACAGATAGAAAGGTACAGGCGAAAAAACAACTGGAGGAAAATGTCTTGAATTAACATATAAGGTCCTATGAATGATAATAAAAAGGTCTGCTACAGAAAAAAATCCACTATTTAAAATAAAAAAAAAACAGAAAAAAAATTGCCGAAAAAATCCCAAAAAATGCCTAAAAGATCCTAAAAAATAAATATATAAAGAGACTTTTTGCTGCAGATTAAAATTGTAAAATTGCATCAGGAAGCATTATTTTACTGAGAGGGTGGTGGATACATGGAAAAGTCTTCCAGTAGAAGTGTCAGAGGCCAAAACAGTGATTGAATTTAAGCAGGCATGGGATAGGCATAAGGCTATCCTAAACAAAAGATAAATCCAGTTAAAGTATCCATGTAATTGGACAGACTAGATGGGCCGAAAGGTTCTTATCTGCCGACATTTTTCTATGTTTCTATGTAACAATAAACCCGACGAATGAAACCACTGAACAGCAGGGTATTTCACTGACATTTCTCTGCTGTTCGGTGTTTCTGAATAGAGTAACCATTGCTTCTCTATGGGGATGTCACTGGTGTCGAACAGCCACTGTATATGGAGGCAATTTTCCAAAATTTGGCGAACTGCCTGCTCTCTGAATAGCCGAATGGCCCCGAAATTGCACCGTATGGGGAAATTCCCTGTTTGGTGCCATTTTGGGGCCAGGTCGGCTCTCTCTGAATAACCCTGTAATTGTCATTGTGGTAGACAAGGGGAAAAGACACTGTGGAGGAAGACGTTGCAATACCCATCGACCACAACAGCAAGAAGAAAGAATATAAGGTGAACAAGTATCAAGGTCTAAAGGAAGGCAATTGAAGACTAGTGATGGGCCAAACACCCCCGTGTTCGATTCGCATTTGAACTCGAACACCCGAAAAAGTTCGACCGCAAACTCGAACACAATGCGAACACCATGCAAGTCAATGGTGAGCCATTTCGCCGCTATGCACTGAGCTAATTTTTACCGCTTTTGCTCATGTTTAAACATGATTTGAAGCCATGGGAAATGTTTGACCAACAATGAGTGGGAAATGTTTGACCAACAAAGAGTGGGAAATGTTTTGACCAACAAAGAGTGGGAAATGTTTGACCAACAAGGAGTGGGAAATGTTTATGAATCCCAAAGGCTTCAATGTTAAAAATATTCCCATTTTAATTCAATATCTAATAAACAGTTTATTATTATATTCTGCAGTAAAGAGTCTCTTTATTTTTTTGAATTTTTTAGATTTTTTTTATCTCAAACTTTCCGTGATCGTCACGAAAAGTTCGAAGTTCGCAAACTTTTGAACAGCGATGTTCGAATCGAACTTCGGACCGTTTGGAACGGGCAGCCCATCCCTATTGAAGACACCCCTGCCAAGCCTCACCATCTAGCCTTGTGACATGTTCATGTTTAAACAGCTCAGATTGACTGCTCAGTAGGGCAGCTGGTCACCTGGCCACGCAAGTGGTGATGTGAAATGCCCCTTTTGGGGTCATAATCTTGACATATATGACTATATTGCATGACACAACACATGGCAGTCACTACTATCCCATTAGGTTTTCATCTCTCTTTGATGCAAAAGAACTAATAAAATCAATGGAATTGCAATTGCAAGGCTTCCAAAAATACACAAATTTATTTTTATTTAAAAAAAAAATATTTTTACACATGTTCACAGAAATTTGAGCGGTTATGCCATGTGGTAAGTAAATAAGATGTAAAGGCTGCCGTTGGTCTTTTGGTCTTGAACGGCCGCCATATTGGATGAAGGAAGTAGCAAGCATTGCAGTAACACACAGAGCCGTGATCAGCAAATGACAGCAGAGCAGGCAAAATATTTTTCGGAGTAAATGTGATAAGTGAAAAGCATGGATTGTGCAACAGGCTCATCGCTTGTTTCAGAGATCGACTGGCAGAAGTTCTGGAACTTTGACGAAAGCCCAGTTGATCCAGGGAGGCCTTGTCAAACCCTGTGTGCACCTTAATTCACCCAGGACTGGTCAACCAAGACACCAGTAGTTTTCCCAGTGGGTCGCGGCATCCAGGGGCCGGTCAGAGCACTCTGGCTCATAATGGAGGGGTTAATTAGTATGATCTGCACCGCAGAACACTTTTTATCCCCTTGCTGGGCCACCAGGGATTTATCCCATTCCCAGTAAAATAAGGTTTGCAAAAAGAGGCAACATTTTATATTTCTAATTAGCTTATTAAAATGGAAAGCTGAGAGAAGGGGACCCTGACCAGTGTAACTTATCTCTTCCTATGGACTTCAATATCATCTCTATGCTGACGACACCCAAATCTACCTTTACTCTCCTGATCTCTCTCGTCCCGTGCTGGATTGTGTTACTGCCTGCCTGTCAGCTGTCTCCGACTGGATGACTTCCCATTTCCTAAAGCTTAACCTCTCTAAAACAAAACTTCACATCTTCTCTTCCTCTAAAACTAACATTCCTGCTCCCATTTCCCTTCAGGTGAATGGAGCCACCATTACTTCTATCTTTCCAGCCCATTGCCTCGGTGTTCTCTTTGACTTTGATCTCTCCTTCACTCCTCACATTCGGTCGCTAACCAAATCCTGCTACTTTCACTGAAAAAACATTGCACGCGTCCGTCCCTGTCTTAATCAGGACTCTGGTAATATGCTCATCCAAGCTCTTATTATCTCCCGCCTTGACTACTGTAACCTCCTTCTCTCTGGCCTTAAAAGGTCCCAGATTCTCCCTCTGCAGTCTGTTATGAATGCCGGTGCCAGGCTCATCCACCTCACCTCCTGCACCTCTCGCACGTCACCCCTTTGTCAATCTCTACACTGGCTCCTGTTTCCTTTAGAATCCAATTCAAAATACTGGTGCTCTCATACAAAGCTCTCCATAACAGCGTCCCGACTACATCTCCTCCCTTATTAGCAGGTA
The DNA here is from genome assembly GCA_009667805.1 of Leptobrachium leishanense. Taxonomy (NCBI): domain Eukaryota; kingdom Metazoa; phylum Chordata; class Amphibia; order Anura; family Megophryidae; genus Leptobrachium; species Leptobrachium leishanense. Next base: position 52,890,052 of record CM019063.1, on the reverse strand, counting down.
CGTCGCAACCACTTTGCTCTGACAATGAGCTGATGCTATCAGCTCCTTGTACCCGCACCCGTAACTCTCGCCTTCAAGACTTCTCCCGAGCTGCCCCCTTTCTATGGAACTCCCTCCCCCGCAACAGGTGCTGGACAAAATCCCTACAGCCATGTTCTGTAATGCCAACATCCCGATGGCCAACTTCCAGACAGAACAAGTGCCGGACATCCCAACTTCCCTACACGGCCAACTTCCAGACATCCATAATTCCAGTGGCTAACCCTAATACTAACACCCTAACCCTAGGTTTAAGGGGGTTAGGGCTAGGTTTAGGGGGGTTAAAGTTAGGGCTAGGTTTAGGGGGTTAGGGCTAGGTTTGGGGTGTTAGGGTTAGGGCTAGGTTTAGGGGGTTAGGGTTAGATTTAGGGGGTTTGGGTTGGGGCTAGGTTTGGGGGTTAGGGCTAGGTTTAGGAGGTTAGGGCTAGGTTTGGGGGGTTAGGGTTAGGGCTAGGTTTAGGGGGTTAGGGCTATGTTTAGGGGGGTAGGGTTAGTGCTATATTTAGGGGGTTTGGGTTAGGGCTAGGTTTGGGGGGTTAGGGTTAGGGATAGGTTTAGGGGGTTAGGGTTAGGGCTAGGTTTGGGGGGTTAGGGTTAGGGCTATGTTTAGGGGGTTAGGGTTAGTACTATATTTAGGGGGTTTGGGTTAGGACTAGGTTTGGGGGTTAGGGTTAGGGCTAGGTTTATGGGGTTAGGGCTAGGTTTAGGGGTTAGGGGGTTGGGACTAGGTTTAGGGGGATTAGGTTTAGGGGGTTAGGGAGTAGGGTTAGTGCTAGTCGTTGGGATTTTGGATGTCTGGAAGTTGGCCGTCAGGGGGTTATCTGTGTAGGGAAGTTGGACGTGTAGGGAAGTTGGCCATCAGGGAGTTGTCTGTGTAGGGAAGTTGGCGTCAGGGAGTTGTCTGTGTAGGGAAGTTGGCTGTGTAGGGAAGTTGGCCGTCAGGGAGTTGTCTGTGTAGGGAAGTTGGCCGTGAAGGGAAGTTGGCCGTCAGGGAGTTGTCTGTGTAGGGAAGTTGGCTGTCGGGATTTTGGCATTAGGGAACCTGGTTGTAGGGATTTCGACCCAACCCCCCGCAACATCAGACTCTCCCTGTCTCTCCAGTCCTTCAAGAAGTCTCTGAAAACACATTACTTTAGAGAAGCCTATCATCTCACTCCCTAATCCCCCTCTGTTCATTTCCTACTCCTTCTTCCCACACAGCCCACATGCACCCCACTACTTCATGTTCTCTATTAACCCTCACCTAGTGTGTCTCCCCGATCCTCTTAGATTGTAAGGGTCTTCTCTCCTACTGTTCTGTGTGTTTAGCTTGTATGTATATTTGTTATTCTGCCTCCCATTGTACAGCGCTATGGAATTTGTTAGGGCTTTATAAAAAGTTGTACCTGTAACTGGTTTAGTAAGGGACCCATGGATTTCTGATGGCAGCCCTGGCTGCATCTCATGGTGTTTCCTGATCAAAGTGGTCCCTTCCTTCGTAGAAGAATTAGTAAGGTGCTAGACACAAGCAGCGTGAGAGAACAATATAAATATTCCTATACAGCTTACCTAGACACACAAAACTGGGGGTAATTCTTAGAAATATCAAATGAAAGAAACAATAGCTCGGTAAGAAGTGTAAAACATAACGTTTAATAAATCCGATTAAAAAGACTAATCCGGAGAAACGTAAAAAAACAGTAAGGCTATACAAGAGATACAGTGTATTTGCCCCAAAACGGTACAGAAAAAAATACAAAACAACAAAATAGAATAAATAGTCACGCAGGGAATGGATAGTAAGAGTAAAAAGTAGGTATCGGTCCTTCAAGGGAATGCTGGGATAGGACGGGCATGAAGGAATCTGAGGGGTTAACTGTATGGTGAAAAAAAATAGTATACGAGAAATGGAAACCAGAGAATGAAACTGAAAGGGTTAAATAAAACCAAAAATACCTCAGAAAAATGAGTAGTTTGCTAAATGTGATGGGGATCTATCGTGTGCCCTAAAAAGATCCAGTTCCTACTATTTGAGGATTTCCTCACACTATCGGGAACAAGTTACTGTATCCGCTTTCTATTACGATCCATTCCCTGCGCGATTAATTGTTCTTTTTTGTGGTTTTGTATTCTTTTCTGCACCCTTTTGGGGCAAATACACTATGGGCACGATTCACTTATTAGAGCTTAAACAGGGATGCTAACGGGGAAAATCAGCACCTGCAGGTTTCCCCGTAGCTGGAGATTTTGGGGCAGGTGCTACTTCAGCATCTCATCCCCGGAACGAAGCTCTACGCTCGGGGATACTCGTGGTAGCACTTCCATGCTGCTTGAGTATCACTTCCTGGAGTCCATAGGACTCCATGGAGGGCTGCGCTGCCGGGCCGCGAGCCCTGTGCGAACACGTAGGGCTGCAGAATGATCACGGAGGGAAACTGGGAACTATTTGTTTATCTCCATGACCATCGATGCACGTCCATACAGTGCAGGGGCAGAAAGGAAGACTGATGGAGCACCAATCCGAGCTGCTCCCGCATACAGGCCCATGGGCAGTGCCAGAATGCCTGATGGGTTGGTCCGCCTCTGTTGAGTCAGGGATCGACCAATAGACTCCATTATAACTAAACATACAAGAGAAAAACAAAGTACAATCAACACACAATAAACACAATAAAGACATTTCATGTCTGGTGGTCGTGGCCCTTTAACACCTCTGCGAACAAATTCATTCCTGCCTGAAACCTGCCTCGGGTCACATCTGCTGTGTGGGAAAAAGATGTATTCACTTGGTCGGGACTAGGGATGAGCTGTTCGGGTTCGGACGGTTCGGAGTTCGACCCAAACTTTCGAAGTTCGAAAGTTCGCGAATTTCGAACTTTTTGGGTGTGTTCGGTTCGAGTTAAAAAAAAAAAAGAAATTTTGAAAAAAGTATAGAAAATGCTTAAAAAAATACTAAAAAATCTAGAATTAAAGAGACTCTTTACTGCAGAATATTATAAGCAACGGTTTATTAGATATTGAATTAAAAACTAATGTGTACGTGGAAAGATTATCAACTCTAAATGACCTCTGTTCACAAACGGGCATAACACCAGGTGTTTTTAGTCTGGTAATCAATTTGATACATTGTACACCATACTGAGGGTGGGGTGGTGTCTGCTTCTGATTGAGATTTTAGAATTAATTTCCCTAAAACATCCTAATATACTGCATTTAACCCTTTCGCTGCTGAGGCTTTTCACACCTCTGTGCTGAGGTCATTTTTACCACTTTCGCTCATCATGTTTAACCGCGTTTTGTAGCCATATTCTGATATATGACCCAGACATATTATATATCGTTCTTTCCGGCAGAGATTGGCAGATTCATAATGTCATTATTATATGTATACGTTATGTCATGTCTGTATATTATAACAAAAATGCAATAAAATTTGAATTCTCAATAATTTATTATGTGTAAAGTGTTTTTTTTCACATTTTAACATGCGATCGTTTGCGGTTATATTTTGTATGGGGTGCGCTTGTTAAAAAAATTAGAAATGGGGTCTCGTTACATTTTCTTGGGGAAAATTTTGCTTTTTTTAACAAACGCACCGCATACAAAAATCGTTAGTGCAGCATTATTGTTCACATTATAATTGAAATGGGAACAATATTGCTGCATTAACAAAACAAAAACAAAAAAAAACTTGTTTATTTTTTTTTTTTTTTTTTTTAACCACTTGAATGCTAAGGACGCGCTCAGCGCGTCCTCAGCATTCCCGCTGGTATGCGGAGGACGCGCTGAGCGCGTCCTCGCATTGGGGTCAGCGTTCGGCCGGGTTCCGGCCGATCGCTGGCCCCTCCGGTGCGGGCTGACATCCTGGATGTCAGCCCGGCATCCGGAGCAGTGGCCGCCATTATTAGGTGTCATCGCGCCCCCGCGATGACACCTAATTCAGGCGCCCCCCCCGCATTGGCGGAGGAGGCGCCTGAAAGGAGGGGGGGGAGGTCCTTCGGACCTCTCTCCCTCCTGATCGGCGGCTCACAGGGGCTTAACCCAGGCATCATTTGGAAGGGCACAGCCTGCCCTTCCAAATGATGCCTGGCATTAACCCCTGGGGAGCTGGATCGCAAATCGGCGCTGAAAAGCGCCGATTTGCGATCCTTCCCGGGAGCTGGCCGACATCTTGGATGTCGGCCAAGCTTCCGGGAACTCCCCCAGAGGACTGGCGTCATCGTGCGCAGCACGATGACGCCAGTCCTAGCATTAACCCCTAACTGCCACGAACTGTGGAGATAGGGAGTTCCAATGAACTCCCTATCTCCCGATCCGTGGCAGTTAGGGGTTAAATTTTGATATCGTTGGATCGGCCAGAGCATGGCCGTTCCAACGATACCAAACATGAAAGTAAAAAAAATTGTAAAAAAAAAAAAAAAAAGAAAATAAAAATAAAAAAAAATTTAAAAAAAAAATTTAAAAAAAAAAAATAAACACTTTTTTTTTATTTTTTTTGGTTTGTTAATGTAGCAATATTGTTCCCATTTCAATTATAATGTGAACAATGATGCTGCATTAACGATTTTTGTATGCGGTGCGTTTGTTAAAAATGGTGTCATTTTCCCCAAAAAAAAAATGTAACGAGACCCCATCTCTAATTTTTTAACAAGCGCACCCCATACAAAATATAACCGCAATTGCTCGCATGTTAAAATGTGGAAAAAAACACTTTACACGCTGTAAATTATTGAAAATACATATTTTATTGCATTTTTTGTTATAATATACAAACATGACATAACGTATACATATAATAATGACATATTATGAATCTACCGAGTCTGACGGAAAGAACGATATATAATATGTCGATGTCATATACTAAAATAAGCCTTCAAAACAGGTTTAAACATGATGCGCAAAACAGGTAAAAAATGACCTCAGCACAGGGGCGGGAAAAGCCTCAGCAGCGAAAGGGTTAAATATATAATTTTTTTATTTTTATTTTTTTATTTTTTAAAAAAAACATTTTTCATGCTCATGTTTGGTATCCTTGGAAAGGCCATGCTCTGGCCGATCCAACAATATCAAACATTAACCCCTAGCTGCCACGGAGCGCCCCCCCTCCCTTTCAGGCACTTCCTCCGCACATGCGGGGGGGCGCCTGAATTAGATGTCATTGCGCCGCCGCTGAGCGCGTTCATAGCAGCCAAGTGGTTAACTGGTGTTTTAAAAAAATTCAAAATAACATCTAAGGCTAGGGTCAGATGAGTGCATTTTGTACGGACTGTGCGTCCGTGCAGTACGGACGTACTTACTGACGACAAGGTAGTGGCCACACAGTCGGTTTTTTTCACTGACGTATTTTTTGACTGATTTAGGCCCCCGGCACACGAGCGTTTTGAGAGAATGGAAGGAACGTCCGTGAAAGTGGGCGTTCCTTCCATTCTCTGCGCTCAGCGTGCAAAGCACGATCCTCCTATGGAGAATCGCACTTTGTATACTTTCAGCGTCCGTTTAGCTTTTTGACGGGGAGGCCTTTTTCACGTCCGGTGGAGGGCTTTCCCCATCAAAAACCAACGGACGCAGGGAAGTGCGGGCGCACATGAGGCAAAAATACGCTCGTGTGCCGGGGGCCGTAGCAGGGAAAATAAATTAAAATGAAAAAACATTCTGTCCGTCAAAAATGCTGGACGTATAAATGCAGTCCATCTGACCTCGTTTCATCACTCACATACAAAGCTATGCGGACGTTGTGGACGTGGCGCACTCCGCACGTCCGTTCTAGCAGTATTACGTTCTTGCCTAACCTGCGTCCATTTGCTGCGTCCACCATGCATTCGCACTTCCGTGCGGTCGTACTTCGTGTGTGGGGCTCCATTGGTCAGAATGCTATGCTGCCACGGACGTACAAATGTGCGCCAACACGGACGTGATAACTGCGCTCGTCTGACCCCAGCCTTAAGCAATGTTATTTTTCACCTCGGGATTAAACATTCACAGGGTTATTCAGAGAGCGGTGAAAAGCAGGAGAATAGCTACCACCCTACCTGAATATGCTGCTTCCCCCGGCAGTTCCCTAATCCTATAACCTCAGATCCAGGACCAGTACCTTACTTGCAATACCGCAATACAAAAAGAAAATGGCTCGATCCTCATTTTCCTACAGAGCACCGCAAATATGGAATAACCTCCCAGACACCGTCAAATCTTCCCCCAGTCTAAAGTCCCTTAAGACTTCCCTATTAACATACCTCAATACGGAATGCACCTGTAAACATGTAACATAATGACTTTATTTCCTCCATATTTATTTTTCTGTTAATCTGTATATTTGTTTTTGTGTTAATATCTTTCATTTTACTATTTTGTATTTCTGTAACCACTCAATGTTCTCGAACCCAGGACATACTTGAAAACGAGAGAAATCTCAATGTATCCTTCCTGGTAAAATCCTTTATAAATAAATAAATAAACTGGAGAAGTGAAAATTCTATGTCAGAATAGCCAAACCAGAAAAATTCTCCCATTTATCTCACTTTCCAAATCGGCTATTTGGTCTAGATTGTTCTCTTCTCCTGCCAGTTCTCCCGGCTTTCACCTCTCTCTCAGGGTTGTTCAGAGAAAGGTGAAAACCAGGAGAATGGCAGGAAAATATAACAATCTGGACCAAATAGCCGATTTGGAAAGTGAGATAAGGCTAGGGTCAGACTAACGAAAGTGCGTCCGAACGCATTGCCGTATTTTTTCACAAATTGCGCGAAAACGGTCATACGATGCGCATTTTTGTGCGTGATTTTTTACGGATCCAAACCAGGATACTTTGGGTGTCTGGACATTATGTTGGTCGGACATGAGCAGGGTCTGACGTCTCCAAATCACGCACACACGCCGCTAGTGGACGCAGCGCACTCTGTACGTCCGTACTAGCGGTTCTGCTTTCTCGAAAAAATGCGTTCATTTTCCACTTGCGTTGCGCAGCCGGACTTTCGTGCGACCGTACTTCGTATATTGGCCGTCATTGCCCGTCATTTGCTGCTAGTGCGGCCGTGATTAAGTGCGCCTAAACGCATGTTAAAAATTCGCTAGTCTGACCCTAGCCTAAATGGGAGAATTTTTCTGGTTTGGCTATTTTGACCTGGAATTTTCCATTCTCCAGTCATTCTCCTGCTCTTCACCGCTCTCTGAATAACCCTGACAGGGTTATTCAGAGAAAAGTGAAACTCAGGAGAATGACTGGAGAGAAAATTCTAGGTCAAAATAGCCAAACCAGAAAAATTCTCCCATTTTTCTCACTTTCCAAATCGGCTATTTGGTCTAGAATTTTCCATTCTCCAGTCATTCTCCTGCTTTTCACCGCCAAAATATCAGTAAACTTGTTCTGCGTGTCCGAAAATGTCTCCTCTTTTCATACAGACTGCCGCCCCAAGCAGTTGTATATGGATAGATTAAAGGAAAAGCATTTACCGTCATTTGAAATGTCATTTTTTGGTTTTTACATATTTCTATACATCCTAGAAATCCGCCACTTCACGGGCAGGTTATGGGGACCTCCTAGGCAGGTTATTTGAAGGAATTTTTCGTTTTTATTTTTAACCCTTATTTCATGGAAAACTCACTGTCCCTTTAAAAACGTATTTTTTTTTTACTTTTTGTCCTTGTTTCCTGTCCCCCAGGGCACTACCCGGACCCCCATACACTTTTTATGGCAAATATCTAGCATATATGCCCTCTTGGAGGGCACTCTAAAAACCGAATTTTCAGCCCCATTGACTTGCATGGAGTTCGAGTTCGGGTTCGGGTTCGGATACGAATATTTGGAAAGTTCGGGTTCGGCTTCGAACCGAACTCGCGTCCCTAGTGGAGACGTTTCTAAGGGCTTTGAGGGAAGCTATATAGCTGGGATTTCCCATATGCGTACAGGATCTGCATCGCAAAAGCCAAGTCATGTTCTCCATCATCACCATCCCTGTCTATTTGCAGAGAAAACAGTTTCGTGCCTATTCCCTATCAGGACGGCTGCATAGACCAGAAGTATCCAGCTCACTTCAGGCTCTATCAGCTGGTGTGACCTAAGACTCCAACGCTACATGAAAAATCTAGCGCGAGTCGATAAAAGGTAACGCCTGACAACCCACCAACAGATCTCCTTGTCCGCAGTAGTCCGTGTACAAGATTCATCAGCGTGCGCTAGGGAAACGCTAAGACCCAGGCTGGGAACCAGCGCTAATGCATTGTATGGTTAAAAATAAAAAGCGTTCCAGTGCAAAAAAGCCTCGTTAAAAAAATTAAAATAAAAATCGGAACCCCAAATTTCGCCTGAAAAATTCAGAAAGATACCGAATAAATTCTAAAAATTCAATAAATAAAAAAACTTTTTGCTGTGGATTAAAAAATAAACGGTTGAATAAATAAAGAATAAAACGATAATATTTTTTTACATCGAATCCTATGGGATTCGCACACGGCAGGTTTTCCTATACAATGCATCTTCTCACGTTTCCCCGAAGCACGCCGGTTTAACCATACAATGCATCTTCTCACGTTTCCCCGAAGCACGCCGGTTTAACCATACAATGCATCTTCTCACGTTTCCCCGAAGCGCACCGGTTTAACCATACAATGCATCTTCTCACGTTTCCCCGAAGCACGCCGCTTTAACCATACAATGCATCTTCTCACGTTTCCCCGAAGCACACCGGTTTTACCATACAATGCATCTTCTCACGTTTCCCCGAAGCACGCCGGCTTAACCAAACAATGCATCTTCCTACGTTTCCCCGAAGCGCGCCGGCTTAACCAAACAATGCGGGCTCTATTACACTCTTCTCGCAAAAATGTGCGCGTGCGCAAAAATGCATTAACGCGAGGGGCAAAACCCGCGCTGAACGTCGTATTGAACGATGCGCGTTAAAGTCTACCGCGAGTGAACCAAATACACCAGCACGAAAAAAAAATACAGCAAAGTATAGTTACACATTCTACACATACCCAAACAATAAAATAGAGAAGCTGTGCGTGTTTTTATTATTGCTGCAGCATATACTGTATACTCAGATTGATTTTGACAGGCGCAAAAACTGAACGGGAGACAATTGTGGTTCTTAATTCTGATTGGCTGATTCGCGTGAAAAAACTGTCAGCACACCGATTTCTGTGCGCAACATTAATGCGCGCGCGTTTTTTGCACATCTTTTTTACGCGTGTCATTTTTTGACGGATGAAAAAATGTGCTCGGATCGTAATACCAGAATTCATTTACGCGTGTTAACGTTTAACGTTGCGCGCAAAAAAATTGCGCTGCTCGTACGAATTGACGCTGTTAATTTAATAGAGCCCTGCATCTTTTACACGAAAACTACATCCACCGAGCCAAGAGACACCTGCGCTGCATTCCTTTTACTCGCCTGTTAATTTTGGGACTTTTGATGTTTTTACCCCTTTTTTCTCCCTTTTCCGTCAGTTAACACCCCGGCTAGCAGTAGGTAATTTTTTGCGATTAGCGTCGGCATCAAAATTATCGCCGGGATCAAACGATCTGTTGGTTAGAATAGTGAAAGTGCTCTGTAGCGCTGCCCGTGTTAAGTATAGGACGTGGTAAGTAGAGGAAGCTTGCGCTACGAATCGATAATTACCGCACGCTAAGTGGTTTTCGCCATTTGTAGCGAGAAGCAAACGATCTGTTGGTTCGACGCTAGACTGAATTTACCTGGCACTAACGCGAAAACAGGCTGACGCTAGGGTTAGCTCACACCAGCTGATAGGGCCCTACATGTATAAAACATAACAAGAAAAAAGGTTGTCATCTGAGCTCACCACTGTAGCTCCATGCAAAACAAAACACAATCAGAGTTTTAGGTTTACTTGAGTTACTTGACTCACCCGCCACGTTGCGGCACCTCTGGTGCAGGTGGGTCCTCCCCCAACAGCTGCTTTACTAAGCAAACATACAGTTGTGTTCAAAATTATTCAACCCCCACTGAAATTGAGTGTTTTGGCCAGTTTGACATTGATTTTGATCATTCAGTCATCTTGCTTACAATTAAATCAAAGAGGCACGTGTAGGTCAGACAAATATAACATAAGATTTATAATGAAATAACCACAAATGTCTTTTCTGTGCTCACATCATTATCAGTTTTATTCAACCCCCAAGTGACATTCAATCTTAGTACTTAGTACAACATCCTTTTACAGTTATAACAGCTTTTAAACGTGAAGCATAGCTTGACACAAGTGTCTTGCAGCGATCTACGGGTATCTTCGCCCATTCGTCATGGGCAAAAGCCTCCAGTTCAGTCACATTCTTAGGCTTGCGCACTGCAACTGCTTTCTTTAAGTCCCACCAGAGGTTCTCAATCGGATTTAAGTCAGGTGACTGCGATGGCCACTCCAAAATGTTCCAGCCTTTAATCTGCAACCATGCTCTAGTGGACTTGGAGGTATGCTTGGGATCATTGTCCTGTTGAAAGGTCCAACGTCTCCCAAGCCTCAGGTTTGTGACGGACTGCATCACATTGTCATCCAATATCTCCTGGTACTGAAGAGAATTCATGGTACCTTGCACACGCTGAAGCTTCCCTGTACCTGCAGAAGCAAAACAGCCCCAAAGCATGATTAACCCCCCGCCATGCTTCACAGTAGGCAAGGTGTTCTTTTCTTCATAGGCCTTGTTCTTCCTCCTCCAAACATAGCGTTGATCCATGGGCCCAAACAGTTCTAATTTTGTTTCATCAGTCCACAGAACACTTCTGTGGTTTGTCCACATGACTTTTGGCATACTGCAGTCGACTCTTCTTATTCTTTGGAGACAGCAAGGGGGTGCGCCTGGGAGTTCTGGCATGGAGGCCTTCATTATGCAGTGTGCGCCGTATTGTCTGAGCTGAAACTTCAGTACCCACATCTGACAAATCTTTTCTCAGTTCCTCAGCAGTCACACGGGACTTTTCTCCACTCTACGCTTCAGGTAGCGCACAGCAGTCGAAGTCAGCATCTTCTTTCTACCACGACCAGGTAGCGTTTCAACAGTGCCCTTTGCCTTGAATTTGTGAATGATGCTTCCTATGGTCTCTCTTGGTATGTTTAACATCTTTGCAATCTTCTTATAGCCATTGCCCTTCCTGTGAAGAGTAATCACCTCTTCTCTTGTCTTCCTGGACCATTCTCTTGACTTCACCATGTTTGTAACCACACCAGTAAATGTCTAGAAGGAGCTGAGTATCACAGTCATTTTAAAGCTGCCTAATTGGTGCTTATTATGCTTTATTGCTGCTCCGTGACATCCACAGGTGTTTTCAATACCTGATTGAAAACACTTGAATGAACCTCTGTTCTTCAGAGTGGTAGTCTTTAAGGGGTTGAATAATTGTGTCAATGAAGAATTCACAAAAGAAACATTTACTACTGTATTACAAAACCAATTGATGTCATTTTAGTTGCATATGGTTCTTTAAAAAGTCCTTGTAGGATTTCATTCTGAATACAATTACAAATGTACACTAAATTCCCTAAAACCCTTTACAGCATTGGGGGTTGAATAATTTTGAACACAACTGTATATCTTCATGCTGCTTATCGGCGAAGAGGCAAACTGATGGGTTTATATATATACCCTCAACAGGAGCAATTCCCCTTTTGGATTAAAAAGAAAACACGGAAAGAGGCAGCAGCAATAACGACATGGCTGGGGATACAACAAAATATACATATATGCAGAAAAAAATGGTTTTGTGCCTATTCCCTATCAGGACGGCTCCGTAGACCAGAAGTATCTACCTTGCTTCATGTATAAAACATAACAAGAAAACAGTTGTCATTTGCGCTCACCCCTGTAGCTCCATGTGAAGCAAAACACAATCAGAGGTTTTGGTTTACTTGAATGGCCATTAAAGTGAAAGCCCACCCGCTACATCACGGCCCCTCTGGGTCAGGTGGCTCCTACTTAATGAAACCAAGATCCCTGTCTCTATACTGCTGTGGACTTCTGAAAATAAAGGTTGGGGTAAAAAAGTGTAAAGAAGCAACAAATAAATAATAATTACAGAGAGGAGAAATGTTAATCACTGGACCAGCCGTATAAGAACACAATATCGTCAGCCTAGTTACATCCAGTTCTGTCGAAGGATCTGCGTCTTCTCAGGGGGAAGAGAATACCACCCCCCCCCCGAAAGCTAGACCTACGTCTCCAACTTAAATTTGTCTTGGCATTTTCCATGGCTGCACAATGTTTGAATTACTCTTTTATGGTCTTCGAAAAACAGATCATAAATCTAAGTATAACTTTCAGTTTGATTATCATCTATAATTTCCATAAAATTCATCACACATTCAGCGGAATCCGAAATAGAGAATTAAACCGCGAAAGCATGAATGCCTTTTACAGTATCATTTCCCAGGCACTGTTTTAATCTGGGAAAGCAAACAGGGTGAAAAATCCACTAAAATGCATTCTAAGTAGATAATATGTAAAAGAAAAAAATGCTTATTTTCATGGATGGACAATTTTATTTGCTCAATTTTAAATTGTGATTGTAATATGAAAGCATTCAGAAGTACTCCTAGTCTATTGTGAGTCGGCTTCTGCTCCCGAGAAATATGCATGTTTTATTAGCCGCTAGAATTGTTGCGTTTTACCATTTGCTCGACACAAATGGAAAGTAAAACCGGATAGCTGGCAGGTAAATGTAATGTTACTGTTTATTGTATGGTCTTTCTCATTTGCTTTGTCACTGGTCCCATTAGAGAAACAGAGGTGTCAACAGATTCACAACACATTTATTATTTTTCTTCTCCCCATTCTTCTCCTTATTCTTCTACTCCTCCTTCTCCTCCTCCTCCTCTTTTACCCCTCTCCTCCTACTTCTTCTCTTACTCCTTCTTCTTCTTCTCCTCCTCCTCCTTTTTTCTGTTCTTCTCCTTCTTCTTCTTCTTCTCCTATTTTATATTCGTTGCCTTCTCCTCCCTCTTCTCTTTCTTCTGCTTCTCATAGAAACATACAGGGTTATTCAAAGAGATTCAAAAAGTCACCGCACGTTCGGTGATTTTTCGTTCTCTTCAATTCGGTTCCTTTTGCCGATTTCGGTGACCCTGCGGTGTATTCAGCAAGCACCACAGGGCCCCTCCTTCGACACAGCAGAAGAGGCAGTGAATAAATTAGCAAAACAGTTTGTATGAATGTGTGAAAGTAAAACACTGTTTGCAAAGAAACTACTGAGCAAAAACGTCTGAAATTTGCATATGAGGTCCAGGGAAGGATAATAAAGAGGGCTGTTACATAAAAAATAAGTAAACTTAAAAAAAAAAAAAACAGACTTTTTAAAAAAAAAAAATGCTTAAAATATTCTAAAAAATGTATAAATAAAGAGACTCTTTACTGCAGAATTTTATAATGAAAGGTTTATTAGACATTGAATTAAAACCAGAATATTTTTAACATTGGAGCCTATGGGATTCTCCTGAATAAATTTGCCGAATTAAACCACCGAATGGCAGGGCATTTCGGGAACCTTTCACTGCTGGTTTGTGTTCTCTGAAAGCCGAAGCATTGCTTTTTCATGGGGATTTCACTGCCCTCGAACAGGCACCGTATGTTCAGGCAATTCGCCAGGATTTGGCAAATTGCCTGCTCTCTGGCTAGCCGAATGGCCAAGAAAGGTAACTGAACGCTGATTTGCAGCGTTCGGTTACCTTTCTCAAGCAATTCGGAGCTCTTTGAATTACCCTGATAGAAAATGTCGGCAGATAAGAACCTTTCGGCCTATCTAGTCTGCCCAATTACATGGATACTTTACCTGGATTTATCTTTTGTTTAGGATAGCCTTATGCCTATCCCATGCCTGCTTAAATTCAATTACTGTTTTGGCCTCTACCACTTCTACTGGAAGGCTGTTCCATGTATCCACCACCCTCTCAGTAAAATAATGCTTCCTGAATCCTGATGTTACTTTTAAACCTTCGCCCCTCTAATCTAAGACTATGTCCTCTTGTTTTGCTACTTTGTTTCCTTTTAAATATACTCCCTTCCCTACCTTGTTGATTCCCTTTACATATTTAAATGTTTCTATCATATTTCTACTCTTTTTTCTGTTCTTCTCCTTCTCCTTCTACTCCTTTTTTATGTTCTTCTCCTTCTTCTCCTTCTACTCCTTTTTTCTGTTCTTCTCCTTCTTCTCCTTCTCTTTCTACTCCTTTTTTCTGTTCTTCTCCTTCTCCTCCCTCTTCTCCTTCTCCTTCTACTCCTTTTTTCTGTTCTTCTCCTTCTCCTCCTTCTTCTTCTTCCCTCCTTTTTTCTGCTCTTCTCCTTCTCCTCCTTCTTCTCCTTTTTTCTGTTCTTCTCCTTCTCCTCCTCCTTTTTTCTGTTCTTCTCCCTCTTCTCCCTCTTCTCCTTCTTATTCTCCTCCTTTTTCTGTTCTTCTCCTCCTCCTTCTTCTACTCCTTCTCCTCCTCCTTTTCCTCCTCCTTCTCCTCTTTCTTCTTCTTCTCCTTTTTCTTCTTCTTCTCCTTCTCCTTCGCCTTTTCCTTCTTCTTCTCCTTTTTTCTGTTCTTCTCTTTCTTCTCCTCCTCCTTCTTCCCCTCCTCCTTTTTCTGTTCTTCTCCTTCTCCTCCTTCTCCTTTTCTTTCTTCTTTTCCTTTTTTCTGTTCTTCTCTTTCTCCTCCTCCTTCATCTTCCCCTCCTCCTTTTTTCTGTTCTTCTCCTTCTCCTTTTTTCTGTTCTTCTTCTTCGTCTTCTTCGTCTTCTTCTGCTCCTTCATCCTCTGTTTTTTTCCCTCCATTCCTTTTTCTGCACCTTCCCCTTCTTTGTCATCTTCTCCTTCTTCTCCTCCTCCTCCTTCTTCTCCTCCTCCTCCTTCATCATCATCATCATCATCATCATCTTCTTTTTCTTTTTCTCCTTCTCCGTCTTCATCTTCTCTTCCTCTTACGCCTTCTTCTTCTTTTCCCCCTTATTTCTTTTTCTCCTCCTCCTACATCTACTTCTTTTTACTATTCTGTTTTGTGAATCCAGTATTACTTTGTTTCCTCAATTTCAGGGCATTAGTTCTGACCGTTTTAATGTTTATTGCTCAGAAAAAGAAGATCCACTAAAAACAAACTCAGATAGCGCTCTGTCCTAGGAGCGGCTTTGACATTATCTCTGCTACAAAGCCACAGTGTGGCATAGCATTGATTTTAGGATTCTGTGTAATAACAGACCCAGGATGAATAAAAGTGAGACAGAGGTCATTTGCATATCCTACCCAGAGTTCCTTGTAGTATATGGGGAATGTGGCAGAGGAACTTTGGGATGTGATTCTTTGAATTGCTATGATGTGCAGGTGGCTTCTACAACAATAAACACACACTATATATATATATGTGTGTGTGTATATATATATATATATATATATGTCAATCATCAGCAAGTTTACTTTTTTGTGCTTAACACCCAGGCCTTCACCTCTTTCCTAAACGTAGAGGCTCCTAAGACCATTTACACTGTAACATATTTTTTTAAATGCTGAAACATAAACCAGATAATTGCTCCGACGCTATACTTTTCTTTTCTTTCCACAAAGGCTTTTTATCAAAATTTGCCATTTTACCTCAATTACAGCATAAATTATAGTTATCACTCATAAGTGCGCAAAAGCAAACAGACAATTAGTCATGCATGGCCGTGCCAGGACGTGAATGGGAAAAGCAATTTATGGCCAACAATGGCTGAAAGAAATCAGCCTCTGAATAAACAAGGTTTCAGATATATCTAAATCATTTGTTTGGAGAAGTAACGGAGCTAGCGGGATTATCAGTCTTTATACATTTTAACCCATGCATTATGAATGACATCAGTTTATGCCACTGACATCTGTGGATCACGATACCTCAGGTTTCATAAAAATGACATGGGAGGTTATTTAACCCCATAGTGACCGGGCGATTTTACCATTGTCTGAAAGTACCTACTGCTGTTTTTAATGTTTCTGTACTGTTTGTGTTTAGGTCTAATTTTCCTCTTACTCGTTTATGGAACCCACACATATTTTATACTGGTTTTCTCACCATTAAATGGACTTTCTAAAGATACCATTAATTCCATCATATTGTATAACTTACTATAAAAAAAATATGAAATATGGAAAAAACACACTTTTTCTAATTTACGTAAATCTACAAATGCCAAAAAAGACCCCGGCTAAATAGTTTAGAAATTTTGTCCTGAGATTAGAAATACCCAACCTGTTTTTGGTTTTTAACCCCTTCACTGTTGAGCCATTTCACCTCTGAGCTCATTTTGAACGTTTTATGCTCATCGGGCCAAATTACATACTTGGTGCTAATGTTAGCGCTCACCTGCGTGAGCCCAAGTAGTTAACGCAAATTACAATCCAAACGCTAACGGGTTAAGTAACCCATTTGCGTTTGGTACCTTGTGCTTTTCAGCTCGAGGTTACTGTACTTCGCGTTCCCTATGCTAAACATGGGGAGCTGAAAGCGTTAATCAACGTTAGGATTACAAAGTCCTAACCCTGATTAACGTCCGGCCGCGGTTAACAAAACGTTAACCAGAGCCAGGACTTGGCGCTAACGGATTCCGCTTCTGCAGAATCCGTTAACAACAGTCAAAAAAAATAAAAAATAGATTGTATACTCACCTCCTGTCCCGCGGCGAGGACCGCGGCCCTGTCCGCCTCCTCAGTCCGGCGGGAGCAGGGAAAGACTGGGGGAAAAGTCCCCCCAGTCTCCCCCTGCGTATTACTAAGCTGACCAGCCGGATCTCGCAAGGCGAGATCTGGTTGGTCATGTGACCGCAGACGTTTTGGAGTCCTATGGACTCCATTGAGAGAATGCACACAGCTGCTCTTAACGCTGCCGCGTGCATCCTGGGGCTTAACATGTGGTAACAATGCAGGCATCTTTTTTAGCGCCTGCATTGTAATCTAGCGGTAAAACGGGCGCCCTAGGGGGAAAACTGCGGGCGCAGTTTTTCCTCCCTAGCTTCCCCGTTTTACCGCTAGGATCGTAATGTGGCCCATAATGTTTAAATGTGATCTGAAGTCCTTTTTTTAAAAGAAAAAAACACTTTTTTAATTATTATTAATATTTATTTTTTCACAAAGCCATGTTTGGTATCATTGGAAAGGCAACACATCACTAGATATGGGGATTGAAAGGATCCCCTTAGCTCCACTTGGCAGCTAGGGGGTTAACTGGCACACTAACATCATCGCACATATGGCAACGATGTCAGTGGGTGGGTGATCCAAGATGTCAGCCACATCCAGGAGCGAAACGCGACCTTCGGGGTGAAAGAATCTGCCATCTTCAGCGG
Organism: Leptobrachium leishanense; assembly: GCA_009667805.1. NCBI lineage: Eukaryota > Metazoa > Chordata > Amphibia > Anura > Megophryidae > Leptobrachium > Leptobrachium leishanense. Next base: position 52,872,744 of record CM019063.1, on the reverse strand, counting down.
TGCCTCTCTTTTTTTCCTAGCTGGATCCGTCCGGGATGGAGAGGGCTCCAAATGAGCCCCCCCTCCCCTTTCACATTCATCACTGCAGGCCCTGGGGTGGCGCACGGCGATGACGTCACTGCGCACAGCAATTACGTCACTGCGACGGCGGGGCCCATAAAACCATCGGGCAAGTTTCAAGGCAGCCATTCCGAAGTGGGACAGAGAGGTGCGTATAGGAAGGGAGGGGGGTTAAAGGACCATGATGTACATAGTATGTCCTTGTATTCAACAAAATTTGGTAGCACCACAAGTTTGTAATGTTCCACACTTTTAACTTGGGTTCGCCTATTCACTGAAGTGTCCTCTATCCAAACGTTAGCACACAAAACAGTTAAAATATAGAAAGATCAGTGTGGCGCGCTCCTTATATACACTGGTGAGTTGCCTTCACCATATACCCTTGTGGATATTAATTGTTACGCGCCAAAAGTAGTAACACTGTGGGGATCACCGTTTGTGATGGGTGTACACCTTCCAAATTGTTCTAGGTGCTTCAATCCGATGTAACGATAAAGAAAAAACATATATACAACATAGCGCACCCTGTATACACAGAGGTGTTTATATTATGTGAGTATCGATGTTTAACTCACGTGGCTCTGAGCCAAACTGGGCTCTCAGGAGGTACAGCTTGTGGGTCGTTATTAGCCACCCTTTAGCCTCCATCTGCCGATATGTAGATTGCTGAATATGGATGGTTTTCAATGGATATTATCCTCGAGGGAAGGAGATATACAACACCAATAGTGCATAAAACCTTTAACTTATTGTAAATAGGTGATCACACTCACGTGGTATTGAGCCGTGTCCAGGCTCTATATATAGCGCATTATAACTCCTGACTCTCCAAGGATTACAGATGTCAGCAGAAAGTATATAAAACAAATTATTAAAACATATAAAAGAAAATAAAAACTACACCAAAGTCTCTCCAACATCGTCAAGACGCGTTTCGCTGCAGGAGCCCTCCCGTCTTATGCTTCCTCAGTTGGCTGTTTTTGCGCGTCGCTTTTAAGCTCGCAATTTCCCAACGGATGAAAAAATGCGCAAGGAATGTAATACCTGAGGTGATTTCGTGCGTTAACGTCTAAGGCTTTGCGCAAAAAATTTCGCGTTGCGTGTGCGCTTTTGCGCGAAGAATGTAATAGAGCCCTGAAAGTCTACAAAATTTAAACGCTTTTTGCAAAAAAACTACTCGGCGAAAATGTGTGAAATTAGCATATAAGGCCCTAAGAATAATAATAAAGAGGTCTGTTACAGAAATGGTAACACTATTTAAAAAGAATTGGGGAAAAAATTGCTGAAAAAATACCAAAAAGTGCCTAAAACATCCTAAATGATAAGTAAAGAAAGAAACTTTTTCTGCAGATTAAAAGAATAAGCGGTATAATAGAAATTTGATAAAAACCTATGGGATTCGCCTGATTAAATCTGTTGAATCAAACCACCGAGCATCAGGGCATTTCACTGACATTTCTCTGCTGTTCGGTGTCTCTGAATAGATTAACCATTGCTTCTCTATGGGGATTTCACTGCTGCCGAACAGGCACCATATTTGCCTCTGCTGGAGAGTTAAGTGGAGAAGACCTACAAGTAGAGAATGATGGGTGTGCCCTTATGAGCCCATACGTGCAGATCTGTGAGCCCAGTTAAAGGCTCAGCAAATTGTGAGTTTACATTTGGCTGCTTTATATTTACACTTCATATATTTCTACAGTGGATACACTATGTGGTGATTCTTTTTCATTTTTTTCCCGAGATTTACTTCAAAGTTACGGATGAGTAGAACTTCAGAGCAAAGTGCTGCACCCCATGGAATCCTGAGATAGAGGGTGCTTATGTTGCGAACCTTTTTGCCTTTTATATCTTTCCCTACATCTATTGCTTTTTTGTTCTATACCTTTCCGCGCCTATATTGTGTTTACATTTATAATTGGTAAGCACCATTGCATTGAAGCTCACTTTCAAATGAAAAGATGGGCAGAAGAGCAAACAGATGGACAGAAGCATTTGTCAGCTGTTAGCAATGCTTTATTTAAAGAAGGGAGGCTCGGTACATTATTCAACACTCAATGGTAGACAGATATACACATCAAATACAAAATCTTAGCACTACGACACAATGGATTGTTTTTCCTCGCAGTAGCATTCCTGACACTTTTGGATTTATGAACTGCAGACGTTATTAGCTTAATTCTTTTTACATCCTATTCCAAACTTGCCGTAAAAGGCGATGTTCCGATATTAGTGTCTCGTGGCTTGCGAGCACTTACTGTACTTGGCTTCTCCTATGCTTAACATGGGAGGCGCAATTTATTAGGAAATAGAAAATAGTGACCTATTCCAAGGTGCTGAATAAACATAAAATCTTGGTGCAAACCAGGGAAATGTAACCCCACTTAAATGCTGGGTGATGCTCATAACGAATAGGGATGGGCTGCCAGTTCTAATGAGTTCAAATTTCGATCGGGTCCATCGGGTACAGCCTTTCACACATTACCTACTGCAGTTGATCCAAAAGAAGCAAAAAGACCAGTCTGAGTGCTGCTGCGGTCAATGTATATCCATGTGAACTGGGGGTCAATATATATCTATGTGAGCTGGGGGCAATATATAAATAAAATGTGAGCTGGGGCAATATATCCATGTGAACTGGGGTAATATATATATAATGTGAGCTGGAGGCAATATATATCCATGTGAGCTGGGGGCAATATATATCCATGTGAGCTGAGGGAAATATATATAAAATGTGAGCTGGGGCAATATATATCCATGTTAGCTGGGGCAATCTCGTGAACTCTGAGTTCTTGTGAGAACGCGGCTTGTGAGTGGTTCCCAGGCGAGCAGCAGAGCTTCATGCCAGAGGTCGCTCGCACAAAGAAAAGCACTCGGAGGGGCCTGGCTGGCAGATGGCAGGAGACCAATTGGGACCACGTGAGCTGGGGCAATATATATACATGTGAGTGCTGCTGGGGGCAATATATATCCATGTGAGCTGAGGCAATATATCCATGTGAGCTTGGGGCAATATATATATATATAAAATGTGAGCTGGGGCAATATATATCCATGTGAGCTGGGGCAATATATATCCATGTGAGCTGGGGGCAATATATATAAAATTTGAGCTGGGGCCATATATATAAAATGTGAGATGGAGGCGATATATAAATGTGAGCTGGGGCAATATATATAATATGTGAGCTGGAGGCAATATATAAATGTGAGCTGGGGCAATACGTTACATGTGAGCTGCGGGGTACTGTGGGCCCCTGGTATGGAAAGGGTTCGCAGGGCTCGTGAGCCACATGAGGACAGACCCTGTGCAATGTTCTGGGGAGAGTGAGTGCAACGAGCACAGCTTGCGATTAGGTGCGTCTCTGCCGGTCACTGCAAACCCAATACCAACTCTTAGCCAAAACAGGTAGAGTGCCCCCCTCGAAACCTGTGTCTGGATCCGCCCCTGCGTCCTGGTCTACTGGCTACATTTGAACGTAACACAAATGGACGGAAAAGAGGGCAGTAATACAGTAGCACTCTACAGGGCTTAACCCTGAAGTAATCAATTAGAACCAATTCGCACGAACGTGCAACAAGAGTGCCAATAACAAGTCTATTTAATGAGCTAAAATGGCAAGAATGTAGGCGCTGGATATAAATACATTTATCCGTAATTGATTAATAGACAGCATCACCCCAACATACCGGAGAATTTTCGAATCGACCGCGCGTCAGAAATAGCACGCCCACGGTATGTACCATGTGGAGGTAACAGTATGTACCGCCAAGGTAACAGTTAGCTATTTATGCTTTCCAATTGCTGGTATTTCTCGCTTCTTCTAGCTTCCTTCCACAGTTTGGCGATTCATTACTACTATAGGGTCTGGCATTATATTACGCCTTCACTGTAGGACTCCTATCATCATTTCTCCTATATGTTAGGGATGTGCGTTTCGGGTTTCGGAATTTCGGAATTTTCACGAAATTTCCCGATTCGTGTTTTCGGATGCGGCTGAAGTTCCGAAAAATTTTAGATCCGAAAATTTCAGATCCGAAATGTTTTCCGAGCCGAAACGAAATATTTTCGGATTTTTCGAATGGACTTGAAATGTGTCAAATGAGGAGAACAGATGTTCCGAAAAACGAACATTTTCCGAAAAACGAAAATTTTCCGAAAAACGAAAATTTTGTAAAAACGAAAATTTTCGGAAAAACGAAAATTTTTCGAAAAAACGAAAAGTCGATACAAAAAACCGGCAAAATGACACGAAAAATACGAAAAATGGTCGATATTCCGAAAAATGTGCAATTCCGAAAAATGAAAATTTCCGAAATTACGAAAAGTCGATTCAAAAACCGAGCACAGTGACACGAAAATACGAAAAATGGTCGATATTCCGAAAAAAAAATGTACCCGAAAAACGGGCCGAACCGAATCGAATCGAAAACGAAATCGGTCGAAACGAGCCGAATCGAAAAGTTTAAAAATCCGAAAAATCGAACCGAATCGAACCGAAAAAAAAATCGGTGCACAAGCCTACTATATGTTCTATTGTTGATGTGTACATTTGAACGTAGAAAATAATTAAAGGGACACTACAATTTACATAATCTATACCTAGATTCTTCTGCTTTACAAAAAAAACCAGATTATAAAGAGCAAAGGGGTGAGGTGTGAGAGGTGAGGTGGATGAGCCTGGCACAGGCATTCATAACAGACTGCAGAGGGAGAATCTGGGATCTCTTAAGGCCAGAGAGAAGGAGGTTACAGTAGTCAAGGCGGGAGATAATAAGAGCTTGGATGAGCATTTTATCAGAGTCCTGATTAAGAAGGGGACGGATGAGTGAAATGTGTTTTAGGTGGAAGTAGCAGGATTTGGTTAGTGACTGAATATGAGTGAAGGGGAGATCAGATATAGGGGGACAACGAGGCAACGAGCCTGAGAGGTAGAGGTAATAGTGACACCATTCACCTGAAGGGAAATGGGTGCAGGAATGTTAGTTTTAGAGGGAGGGAAGAAGAGAAGTACAGTTTTAGAGAGGTTGCGCTCAAATAAACACAATAAGGACATTTCTTTTATTGGTGGTTGTGGCACTTTACTATTTATTTATTTATTTTGGTAATAATGCTACTTTTATTTGTATTGTTAGCTGTCAATTACAATAACTTTTTATAGTAAACGATTGGAATGTCCTCCTACATAAACACCCTGGTGTGGTCTCCGGCCAAAAGTATTTTTTGGGGAAAAAAAGTGTCTGTCTTGGAATATATGTGATATATATATATATATATATATTGTATTTTTTTCTTACAGCATTCAGCATAGCACAGCAGATGACAGGAAAACAGGAGCATTGAGATAATTCTCTCCACACATAAAAATTACCTCCTGCAGAGAAACAAAATGAATAATTGTCAGGCGAGACAGAAAATGATTCATGGTGTGTGTCAACCATAAAACAAGCAAAGGGGGGAAAAAAAGAAATAAGAAACTAGATAAAAAAAAACGTCAGGATTATTGTGAAACGTAAAATATGAAAATATAAAATATTTGGTAATCAAATAAATGGAGCCGAAAGACAATAAAATAAATCAATCGCATATAAACAACTCCTTTAAAGTGAATGTTTATCTAATAATGACAGAGACAGAAAAATGACGCTGCTATGACACGTCGAGGAAGGTGTGCTGGTTTTTAGAAGGTTATTCAAAGAGCACCGAAATTTCAGGGACATTTCGGTGCGCTTTCGTTCGACATGCTTCAGTGAGATTTGGCGATTCCAGTTCGCCGACCCAGCGGATAATTCACTATTTACCACAGGGTCTCGGAAGTGAGCCAAACGTGAAGTCGCTGAAGACTACCGAATGCCGCCGAACAGACTGCCGAACGTTGTCGCCGACCTCCGATCAGCCCGCCGAATGCTGCTGCATTGACTGCTGAACTGCAAAAAAAAACGTAACTCTAAAATCTGTCTGGTCTCTCATTCTTCCAGTGACCGAGGCTGCTCCTGTTTCACATATGTCAGAAGAAACACCATCAGTGTATCAGTGGTGACACTTTATGATAATTTTGCAAGGGTCAGGACCTGGAGGTTCCACCCCTCTTTTGCCCCAGCTAATGGGGTTCCTCGACACTGTAAGTCCTTCTTCATACTGGTTCCAGTGCTCTATGATGGATTATGGCCCTGCAGTGCTTTCCCAATTGCTGTTTCTCTGATTACTTTTGTTTTGACCCTTGGCTTCCCTCTTGACAGTCTGATTTCTCCTCTCTCTGGACCTTGGCTTTGTTTTAATGATTCTCTGAATGTAACAATACCCACCTCTTGGCGTAGTCTGAGCACTCCTAGGCTCCGCTGTCTTGTTGCCTCCTCCTTGCTCGCTGGCCATATTGACAGCAATTTTGGCACTGACTGCTTAGTCATGTCCTTCTCTAAATGCCCCCAATGCTTAGCCTCATTCTCTCATAACTCCATTTTCATCTCAGTTGTGTTGTATCATTCTTGGACATTCTGGTGCTTGGATCTGATGTTCGCCATTAGGAAGGTGGCTGAGACTATTTAAATCTCTCTGATGCTTTGTGCTGTCCTGGTTCTTTGTGTCCAAGAGGAAGTATTTAATTAACTCCTGTATTTTGTACCCATCTAGGCTTCCCGTTTTGGCTACTTTGATCTCTGATGTCTCAATATCCTGGCTATTATGACCAGTGGCATTACAGGGGGGGCAGGGGGTGCGGCCCGCACCGGGTGACACCACCCTAAAAAAAAATATATATTTTTTTTACACAAAAATATTTTACCAGGAATGATACATGGAGATTTCTCCCATTTTCAAGTATGTCATGTGTAGGCAAGGCCTAGGCTGGCACTTTCCAGGGGGTGGTAATATAACCACCACTAAAGGGGATAGTCACAGAGCACCGAAATGACGCAGACATTTCAGTGTTCTGTTGTTCCCCGCATTTTGGGGAATCAAATTTGCCCAGTGAATTCACCGCAGGGTCCCTGCGAGCAGAGCGAGGAGGCAGGGAAGCTCCTATTCACCCCCTGCCAGTGATAGAGATGAGCTGGGTCAGGTTAGGCAGCTGATTCCTGTCACCATGCAGCCTGGAGAAGGGGGGGCTGCACGGTGGCACCACCGTAATAAGCAGCATGAAATAATTTATTGTGCTGCCTGCGTATGCATTTCCACTCGCCATCACTTAATTTCCACTTGCCAAACGCGAGTAGGCAAGTGGAAATTTTGAGCCCTGTCATAGAATAACTGAGAGTTGAACAAGACTGAATGAAAAAAAGAATAGACCAGGCATTTACAAGGACCATCAGGTCAGGTTGTGACTTCTACTGCATCTTGGGCTCAAGGATCCTTACAGTGAATTGCTCCAGTCCTGACCTTGCCTTGAGTCCTCTTTATTTTGCTTCTCTCCGATCCTTTGACCATTGCCTGGACTTGGACTCTTTAGCAACCTGCCATTAAAAGGACCGGTTTTCTGTAGGCTTCCTTTGCCTTTCTGACTAGGCTTGCAATGCATGCTGGGAGTGCTCCCTCAATACGCCTTTATAACATGTACGTCTGAAGTATTTCAGTATAGCGTAAAGTATAGCGTGGATGACCGTTGTTTCTCACCACAGTTTATATTTACAGGGCTCTATCACCTCCTTCAGGCTATCAGTAGTGTCAGTGTTAGCTTAAAGGAGGTCGTAGCGCTGCGCTCACTTTACCTTTGAATTGTTAATTTGCACAAGTTTTCTGTACTTTGCGCTCCCTATACCTAACATGGGGAGCGCAGAGTGAAAGCACAGAGGAACTAGAATTGGGATCACTTGGCCCTAACGCTAGATAATAAGAGCTGGCGCTAACAAAAAAGTTAACACCAGCTCAGAGGTGCAGGTAATGGATTGCGCTGGTGCAGAATCCGTTACCTGCAGCTCAAATCCCCCAAAAATTACATACGAACCTCTCATCCCACGGTGAGAATGGCGGCAAGATCCGCTGCTTCTGGCCACCGGGAGCAGAGGGAGACTGGGGGAAGAAAGTCCCCTGTCTCCCTCCGCAATCACTCCGCCGACCAGCAGGATCTCGCAAGAGGCGAGATCCTGCCGGTCATGTGACCCGGCAGCACGATCCTCCATGGAGTCCTATGGATGCCATGGAGGGGATGCTGGGGATGGCTATAGGGCTACCCCCAGCATCTGTGAGCTTAGAAATCGCTAAGGGGCAGGCTGCCGGACTCAGCGCCTGCCCCGCGATCTGCTGGGGAAACCGGGACGCTAAGGGGAAGCTAATTATTCCCCTTTCTGGGCAGATGATAGTGCCCACAATGTTTTGAGACATGCCATTATTAGCTACAAGTTAAGGAGTAATTATTTTCTTGACCCATCTTGCTGCTTTTTCAGGAACATTAAATTAGTCAACTCATCCATAAAGCATCATTTTAATTTTCTACGGTCTGAATCCTCTTGACTCGTTAACACCTATATAGGATTTGTTGACAGCCCTGCTCGTTAACATTAAAGCTCTGACATTTTTCATGATTGACTATCCAAATCCCTTCCCTAATAAGTATTTTAAATGTCAAAACTCAACCAGAGACTAAATGACAATTAACCCCTTCATTAACAATTGATTTTCCAAAAAACATTGTCAGGAACAGCAATTAATTCATTATACATTTCCAATGTATTCCTTACTGTAATAACCTATTTGGCAGGTAGATGTCGCCATCTGCTGGCCATAAGGAGTTACTGATGTTTTGGTCTCCATGCAGGATTAGCCGGGGAGATGTCATTCAGACATATTCCCAGCTGGTTTTAAAAAGTGTTAGTGTCTCGGGCATGATGCCCAGGGCGCTAAACCTTTAAGGGCATGTTCTGGAGCCCAAATGCAAACAAATACCTAATATCCAGGTATCAGCTTTGTATATCTTCACCACATACAGTGGCAAGAAAAATCCCTTTGGGATTACGTGGAGTTTTGCATGAATTGGTCATAAAATGTGCTCTGATCTTCATCTAAGTCACAAAAATTTGAAAAACACAGTCTGCTTAAAATAATACAACACAAACATTATGTGTTTTCATGTGTTTATTGAACATAACATGTAAACATTCACAGTGCAGGGTGGAAAAAGTATGTGAACCCCTAGCCTAATGACTTCTCCAAGAGCTAATTGGAGCCAGGAGTGAGCCAACCTTGAGTCCAATCAGTGTGATATTATTGGATGTGTTGCTGAAAGCTGTCCTGCCCTTTAAAAACACACACCAGTTTTGGGTTTACTGGTTTCAAGAAGCACTGCCTGATGTGAACCATGCCTCGCAGAAAAGAGCTCTCAGAAGACCTACGATCAAGAATTGTTGACTTGCATGAAGCTGGAAAGGGTTACAAAAGTATCTCCAAAAGCCTTGATGTTCATGTGTCCACAGTAAAACAGACTGTCTACAAATGGAGAAAGTTCAGCACTGTTGCTACGCTCCCTAGGCGTGGTCGTCCTGTAAAGATGACTGCAAGAGCACAGTGCAGAATGCTTAATGAGTTAAAGAAGAATCCTAGAGTGTCAGCTAAAGACTTACAGAAATCTCTGGCACATGCTAACATTTTTGTTGACACATCTACAATAAGGAAAACATTAAACAATAATGGAGTACATGGGAGGACACCACGGAGGAAGCCATTGCTGTCCAAAAAGAATATTGCAGCATGTTTGAAGTTTGCAAAAGAGCACCTGGATGTTGCACAGCACTACTGGCAAAATATTCTGTGGACAGATGAAACCAAAATTGAGTTGTTTGGAAAAAACACACAACACTATGTGTGGAGAAAAAAAGGCACAGCACACCAACATCAAAACCTCATCCCCACTGTAAAACATGGCAGAGGGAGCATCATGGTTTGAGGCTGCTTTGCTGCCTCAGGGCCTGGACGGATTGTTGTCATTGATGGAAAAATGAATTCCAGAGTTTATCAAGACATTTTGCAGGAAAACGTAAGACCATCTGTCCGCCAACTGAAGCTCCGCAGAGGATGGGTGATGCATGCAACAGGACAATGACCCAAAGCATACAAGTAATTCAACAAAAGAATGGCTTCAACAAAACAAAATACACCTTCTGGAGTGGCCCAGTCAGAGTCCTGACCTCAGCCTGATTGAAATGCTGTGGCATGACCTTAAGAGAGTGATTCACACCAGACATCCCAAGAATATTGCTACACTGAAACTATTTGTGAAGAGGAGTGGCCTAAAATTACTCCAGATCATTGTGCAGGTCTGATCTGCAACTACAGGAAACGTTTGGTTGAGGTTATTGCTGCCAAAGGAGGGTCAACCAGTTATTAAGTCCAAAGGTTCACATACTTTTTCAACCCTGCACTGTGAATGTTTACATGTTCTGTTCAATAAAAACATGAAAACATATAATGTTTGTGTTGTATTATTTTAAGCAGACTGTGTTTTTCAAATTGTTGTGACTTAGATGAAGCTCAGAGCACATTTTATGACCAATTCATGCAAAACTCCACGTAATCCCAAAGGGTTCACATACTTTTTCTCGCCACTGTATATGTGTCATGTTCAAATGTGCACACTTGTTGATGCCATGTCGGAATTTCTATTTCAGCTTCCCCTCCTCTTTTTTCTCTTTATTTCCAAACAGTTTTTAGAAACAGTAAAAATTATATTTCCAAACTGTGAAACTGACACAGGGCTAGACGTGTAAACACTATCCAGGGGCATCTCCGGAGAGGAGAAATAGGAACAAGTAAGATTCAATAAACCTTTTGTATTTTACTGTTTAGAGAAGCTAGAATTACCCAAAACCGAAATCAGACCCTCCTTAGAGGCTTCACTCTTTTTTTTTTTACTGTTTTATTCTTTTACTTACTTTTTTTTACATATATATATATATTTAGATATTTATATACAAAAACCAAAGGCAACCTGCACTAAGCCACAGCATGTAATAAAGTTGCCTGGGTGCAAAGTTCAAAAAATTATACAAAAATGACGAGAGGGGACACACTCCAGGACTTAGAGAATTAAGTAAAAATTATGCTTTATTGAAAAATTGTTAAAAGGTGCCAAATCGTAACAGTCTTAAGTGGACGCTTAGAGTTGATTCCTGGAGTTGCGGGACTGGAGGAAGGAACTGCAAGGCCCAATTTTACTCTGGGTAAACGCAAGTCTATATCATGCTTTCTCTCACGCTTCTCCTCTTACTTCTACCTTTCTCCTTAAATGGAACTCCTGCCCCTCTACCACTGACCCTACACTATCTGCATCTCTCCCTCCCTCCTCTCGTCCCACATGATGGCCTCGCATGAGCTCCTTTGTTTCCTCAGAACATGGTCTCCCTCTAACTCTCGTGCTGCCCCCACTCCCACAAATCCCATTCCCACCTTCTCTTTCTCACCCTCCTGCTGTTACTCTATTCAGGTGACATATCCCCTAACCCTGGCCCCACAACACATCCAATACTTCCTCTCATCCTATCTCCATCGCACATAAATCACCTCCCTGCAAGCCCAGCAACCTCATTCCATAATCCTCAGCGCCTGTCCTCTTTCTCCTGCGCCCTCTGGAACGCTCGCTCTGTGTGCAACAAACTCACAGCCGTCCATGACCTCTTCCTTTCAAACTCCTTCAACCTCCTAGCTTTAACTGAAACCTGGCTAACTCCCTCTGACACGGCCTCCGTCGCTGCTCTCTCACATGGCGGTCTACACTTGAGCCATACCCCCAGACCGGGTGAGAGAAATGGTGGCGGGGTCGGGCTCCTGCTCTCTCCCACCTGCACCTACCAGCATCTCCCTCCACCCCCATCCCTCTCCTTCTCCTCCTTCGAGACACACTGCATCCGCCTGTTCTCTCCTCTGGCTCTCAGGGTGGCAGTCATCTACCGCCCACCGGGACCAACCTCCCAGTTCTTTGACCACTTTGCTACCTGGCTTTCTCACTTCCTGTCTTCTAATCTTCCATGCCTAATTCTCGGGGACTTCAACATTCCCATTGACGATCCTTCCGCTCCTGCTGCCTCCAAACTTCTTTCACTCACGTCCTCCCTTGGACTCACACAATCCTCCCTCCTCCCTACCCACCGCGATGGTCACGTTATGACCTGGTCTTTTCCAACCTCTGCTCCATTTCTGAGTTCAAATGTCGCCCTTTCCCCATCTCTGACCACCACCTTCTCTCTTTCAACCTATCTGGACTTCCTAAACACCCTGCTCCCCCCCCCCGCACACACACTCGCAGAAATCTACATGCTGTGGACCCCCATCAATTCTCCAACCTACTTCACCACCTCCCTCATACCTCATCCTTCACCTGCCCTGATGCTGCCACTAATCACTACAACACTACGCTTATCTCTGCTCTAGACACTCTTGCTCCTCTTCGACTCTGCAAGGCCCCACGCCGCCAGCTTCAGCCCTGGCACACCTCCCCAACTCGCTACCTGCAAAGATGCTCCCGCACTGCAGAGCGTGCCTGGAGGAAATCCCGCTCTGAAGCTGATTTTGTTCACTTCAAGTTTATTCTCCGGTCATACACCTCTGCCCTCCACTTGGCCAAACAATCCTTCTTCTCATCTCTTATATCTACGCTGTCCTCCAACCCTAAACGGCTCTGGTCCACCTTCAACACCCTCCTCCACCCACCTGCACCTCCCCCCTCAGCTGCCTTCAGCGCTCAAGACCTGGCAGACTACTTCCTCAATAAAACTCTAACTATCAGAAGCAACATCCCAACACAAGATAGTTATCTGCCACCTCCACTCCCACAGGTCCCCTCTGCCACCCTCTGCCGCTTCCTCCCAACCACTGAGGAGGAAGTCAATTCCTTATTGTCCTCCTCACATCTCACACCACGTGCCCGCTCGACCCATTCCCTCACATCTAATTCCTCCCTCTCCTCCTCCTCACCCCTGCTCTCACACACATCTTCAACCTATCTCTCTCCACTGGCTCCTTTCCATCCGCCTTCAAACACGTGCTAGTTACCCCTTTACTAAAGAAACCATCCCTAGACACCAACTCTCCATCCAACTACCGCCCTGTATCCCTGCTTCCCTTCACATCAAAGCTCTTAGAAAAACTAGTCTTCAACCGCCTCTCCCTCTTCCTGTCCTCCAATTCCCTACTTGACCCCCTGCAATCTGGCTTCCGTCCCCTACACTCAACTGAAACTGCCCTCACCAAAGTCACCAACGACCTCCTAACTGCTAAAAAACACGGCCACTATTCTATTCTCATCCTGCTTGACCTCTCGGCGCTGCTTTTGACACTGTTGACCACCCCCTCCTTCTACAGACCCTCAACTCTCTGGGTCTCGGTGACACTGCACTTGCTTGGGTTGACTCCTATTTATCCAACAGGTCCTTCTGTGTGTCCTTTGCTGGTAACTCCTCCTCTTCATTGCCTCTATCTGTTGGTGTACCTCAAGGCTCTGTCCTTGGTCCTCTGCTCTTTTCCATCTACACCTCCTCCCTGGGCAAAATCATCAACAGCTTTGGCTTTAATTACCACCTCTACGCTGATGACACTCAGATCTACCTCTCTACCCCTGATCTCTCTCCCCCTGTCCTTTCAAAAGTCAGTGACTGTTTATCTGGCATCTCCTCCTGGATGGCCTCCCACCACCTAAAGATCAACATGTCAAAGACTGAGCTCCTACTTATTCCTCCCTCTAATGCCTCCCCACCTCCTGACTTCTCTATCACGGTGGAGGGTATCACCATCTCCCCATCAAACCAAGTTCGCTGTCTTGGAGTTACACTGGACTCTGCTCTTTCCTTCATCCCCCACATCAAGTCTCTTTCCTCCTCCTGCCGATACCAACTGCGTAATATTTCCAGAATTCGGCCATTTCTTACTGCTGTCACCACAAAACAACTCATACACACGCCCTGGTAATCTCCCGACTCGACTATTGCAATAATCTCTTATCTGGCCTCCCTCTGTCCCGCCTCTCCCCCTACAATCCATCCTGAACGCCTCTGCCAGGCTAATTGACCTCACCGCCGCTCTGTCTCTGCCGCTCCCCTCTGCGAGTCCCTTCACTGGCTCCCCATCCACTGCAGAATTAAGTTCAAAATCCTTATCCTTACCTACAAAACCCTCACTAACTCAGCGCCCCACTACCTGTCCTCACTAATCACCAAATACACCCCAGCCCGCTCCCTAAGGTCAAACAGTGACCTGCGCCTAGCTTCTCCCCGCATCACCTCTTCCCATGATAGACTGCAGGATTTCTCACGCGCAGCCCCCACTCTCTGGAACGCTCTCCCTCGTGCTGTCAGACTTTCCCCTAACTTCTCTTCCTTCAAACGCTCCCTGAAAACATTCCTATTTAGGGAAGCCTACCACCCAACTCACTGATGCAACCATCAATCACTCTCACCTTACAGTCCTCTCCTCCTGTTTCCAACCCCAACCCTCCTAGATTGTGAGTTCCTACGGGAATAGGGCCCTCATCTCCTCCTGTACTGTTTGTCAAATGTTGTTCAATGTATTGTAACCCTGTCTATACTGTGCTTATTGTACAGCGCTGCGGAATATGCTGGCGCTTTATAAATAAAGAATAATAATAATAAATCGCACTAACCATTATTGTTAATTGGGCCATTGGGCACCTTTTAACAATTTTTCAATAAAGCATAATTTTTACTCAATTCTCTAAGTCCTGGAGTGCGTCCCCTATCGTCATTTTTATATATACGTATATACATATATATATAATATATATTAATATAATTATTATATATAGAAATATATAAATCATATTATAATTCTATTAAATATCTATTAAAAATATAAAAATAATTTAGTGATTATGAATTACAATTTAAATAATTTGTTTCAATTTATTGAACATATATACAAACTTAATAATAATAATAATAATAAAAACAGCAACAACTATATTATTATTATCATTTTCATTATAATTAGAATTTCAGAAATTGTTTGTGATTATCAAATACAACTTAAACAATTTAGGCTGGGGTCAGACGAGCGTAGTGTTCACGTCCGTGATGGCGCACAAAAGTACGTCCGTGATAGCATACAATTGTGTTAAATGGAGCCCCACACACGAAGTACGTGCGCACAGAAGTGCGGAGGCATGACGGACGCTGCAAACGGACGCAGGTTAGGCAAGAACGTAATACTGCTAGAACGGACGTGCGGAGTGCGCCACGTCCACAACGTCCGCATAGCTTTGTGTGTGAGTGATGGAACGTGGTCAGACGGACTGCATTTATACGTCCAGTATTTTTGACGGACAGAATGTTTTTTCATTGTAATTTATTTTTCCCTCCTACATCCGTCAAAAATAACTTCAGTGAAAAAACGGACTGTGTGGCCACTACTGCGTCATCCGTACTGACGATGTCCGTACTGCACGCACGTACAGTCCGTAGAAATCACGCTCGTCTGACCCTAGCCTTACTCTTCAATTTATAGAACATATATACAAATATAATAATCATAATAATAACAACTATTATTTTCATCATCATCATCATCATCAAGGGGTTAGACTTTCAGAAATTGTTTATGATTATGAATTACAACTTTAGCAGTTTACTCTTCAATTTATAGAACATATATACAAATATAATAACTATAATAATAACAACTATATTATTATCATTATAATCAACATCATCATCAAGGGGTTAGACTTTCAGAAATTGTTTGTGATTATGAAATACAACTTAAGCAATTTACTCTTCAATTTATAGAACATATATACAAATATAATAACCATAATAATCACAATTATATTATTATCATTATAAGCAACATCATCATCAACGGGTTAGACTTTCAGAAATTGTTTGTGATTATGAAATACAACTTAAATAACTTATTTTTCAATTTATAGAACATATATACAAATATAATAACCATAATAATCACAATTATATTATTATCATTATAAGCAACATCATCATCAACGGGTTAGGCTAGGGTCAGACTGAGGCAGTGCGAACGCGCGTTCTGGCGCACTTAATCACGGCCGCACTAGCAGCAGATGCCGGGCAATGACGGCCAATATACGAAGTACGGCCGCGCGAAAGTCCGGCCGCGCAACGCAAGTGGAAAATGAACGCATTTTTTCGAGAACGTTAAACCGCTAGTACTGACGTACAGAGTGCGCTGCGTCCGCTAGCGGCGTGTGTGTGTGATTAGGAGACGTCAGACGCTGCTAATGTCCGGCCAACATAACGTCCAGATGCAAGAAGTGTTTTATTGATGATCCGTACAAAATCACAGATGAAACTGCGCATAGTATGACCGCTATTGCGTATTCCGTGAAAAAATACGTCCATTCTTCGAACGCACATTTTCACGGACAACGTGAAAAATGCGTTAGTCTGACCCTAGCCTTAGACTTTCAGAAATTGTTTGTGATTATGAAATACAACTTAAATAACTTATTTTTCAATTTATAGAACATATATACAAATATAATAATCATAATAACAACTATTATTATTATTGTTTGTTTTTGTATATATGTTCTATAAATTGAATAGTAAATTGCTTAAGTTGTATTTCATAATCACAAACAATTTCTGAAAGTCTAACCCCTTGAATGATGATGATGATGATGATAATAATATAGTTGTTATTATTATGGTTATTATATTTGTATATATGTTCTATAAATTGAAGAGTAAATTGCTTAAGTTGTATTTCATAATCATAAACAATTTCTGAAAGTCTAACCCCTTGAATGATGATGATGATAATGATAATAATATAGTTATAATAATAATAATAATTTGTATTTTGTATATATGTTCTAAAAAAAAAGAGTAAATAATAGTTTAAGTTGTAATTCATAATCACAAACAATTTCTGGAAGTCTAACCCCTTGAATGATGATGATGATAATGATAATAATATAGTTATAATAATTTGTATTTTGTATATATGTTATAAAAAAAAAGTAAATAATAGTTTAAGTTGTAATTAATAATCACAAACAATTTCTGGAAGTCTAACTCCTTGAAATGATGATGATAATAATAATAATATAGTTGTTGTTGTTGTTATTATTATTGTTGTATTTTGTATACAGTATATGTTCTAAAAAAAGAGTAAATAGTATAAGTTGTAATTCATAATCACAAACCGTTTCTGAAAGTTTAAATCTATCCCTTGGATGCTTTTTATGTTATTAAATATATTTTATATTTCACCAGAAAAAAAACTTTTGTTGAGCAGTACACAATGTAAGAGAAATACCATTTCAACTCGTTAGAGGGAAAGTTATATTTTTGTTGCAGTGGATTCTTACACCATGGGAACTGTGTTTTATGAAAACGGAACCATTAGGAGAAATTACAGAGAAGGATTGTGAAAACTAATGAAAAACATACATCTTTTGCACAGGCGATATTCCCCCAAGAAATCATAAAAGTATTAACTTTGACAGATTCTGGTCCGTATTATAAAATAACTTAAAAGTGGAACTCTCGGCATGTACATATTTATGAGTAATTCTTCAAATATGCAAGAGACAGTACGTACAACATAAATATTATGAATGTTGGGGATTTATTTTTCTTTTCTTAAGAGTGGTTTACATTCTGGGGATTTGTGATCCGTCCTTGTGGTTGGATCCTGTCACATCATATTCATTTGATTCCTATTTAAATAATGACAGAAAAAACGTTAAGGGCTTATTCAAAAGTGTAGCGGATGAAGTAAAGTGAAATTTTAACAGTTACAATTAAGCTCAAAAATGAAAAATAAACATTTGAAGAGTTCAACATGTATGATCTTACTGCTACAATTAATTCATATTCACAATCATTCATATCCTATAAAACAGAAATAACTAATATTATTACTACCAGGGGTCATGTCGAGCAGGAACACCTGAGGGTGTTTTTCACTAACCTCTGATCTTGCCCCGAATTGCACCGTATGGTGCTATTTTGGGGCAATTCATCCATTCACTAAGCTGTCAATTCGACAAATATAGGCAAATTGACAATGAAATACAGCACAATTCGCTGCAATTCGGCGGCACCAAAATTGCCCCATAGAAGACTATAGTGCAGGGATGGTGAACCTTTTTGAGCCCGAGTGCCCAAACCGGATCGCTGAACCAACTTATGTGTCTCAAAGTGCCAACCCTGCAATTAGACCTGAAAGCTGATTTATTTTAGAAAAAACTTCATACGACTGTCTGAACTAATTATGTGCTTAACTGTTAGAAGAAAAATACAATATAAGAAGATGGATATATTGCACCAGCTCACACATGGATATATTGCCCCAGTTCCCACATGGATATATTGCCCCCATTCACACATGGATATATTGCCCCCACCTCACACACGGATATATTGCCCCAGCTCACACATGAATATGTTGCCCCAGGTCACACATTGATATATTGCCTCCAGCTCACACATAGTTATATTGCCCCCAGGTCACACATGGATATATTGCCCCCAGCTCACACATGGATATGTTGCCCCAGGTCACACATTGATATATTGCCCCCAGCTCACACATGGATATATTGCCCCAGCTCACATTAAAATATTGCCCTCAGCTCACATTAATATATTGCCCCAGCTCACAATATATTGCCCCAGCTCACATTAAATATATTGCCCCCAGCTCACACATTTTATATATTGCCCCCAGCACACATGGTCCCAGTCTGTCTCCCCTCTGCCAGGTGACTCCGAGTGTGCTTCTTCCTCCCAGTGACCGCCAGCAAAGGATGTAACCCGGCTGCTCGTTGGGAACCACGCAAAAAGCCGCGGTCTCGCAAGATTACGTAGTTAACTTTGCGAGATCGTGGCTGGTGGATCCCAGGCGAGCGGCTGGGCTACATCCTTTTGCCAACGGTCGCTGGGAGGAAGAAGCACATTCAATGGGGCACTGAGGCAAGCCTATGGCTCACGTACCAAAACAGTCAGCCCCGCGTGCCAGGTGTGGCACGCGTGCCATAGGTTCGCCATCCCTATAGTGTCTTCTATTCAATGAACGCTGAATTGCACCGAAATTGCCGCGAAAATGCCCTGATTTTCGGTGTTTCAATTCAACAGGTTTAAACAGGTGAATCCCTTAGGTTTCAATGTAATAAATTTAATATCTTTTTAGATTTTTTTGTAAAGACCATTTATTCTTTTTAATTTTTTGCAAAAATTCTTTTTTTTTTAAAGACCTTTTTGCAATTTTTGAATTTTAAGATCACATTTTAGTCTTTTTTTAAAAATGATTTTCCAAAGGACCTTTTTAGAAAATTTTAAAGGACCTTTTTTATTATTTAGACACATTTTTACTACATTTTTATTGATTTGATCCTATTGGGACAGTGTTTCCCAAACCTGTCCTCAGGACCCGCTGACAGGCCAGGTTTGCAGGATATGTGAAGCACAGCGCAGGTGAAATGATTTGCTGCTCAGTGATTGCAGGATTCAGTCTGCATTTCCCCAAGGTTATCTGCAAATTCTGGGCTGGTTGAGGGTCCCGAGGACAGGTTTGGGAAATACTGTATTAGGAGTTTCATTTCTTTTTACAGTTGGGTGGAATTCACCGAAACCATTTTGGAGCAATTATCTGCAATTCAGCGGTTTTTGCAGACGTCCGATAACTGCATCTGTGACTCCAATTTCAAGAATCCATTGCATTATCGGTGAAATGGAATCACCGAAGTATGCCACAATTCGGAGAAACTCAAAGCACGGAAATTGCACAATTTTGGTTCTTTGTGAATTGACCCTTTGGCATCGCAGTTCCTTTACAATACTGGTCTATAACCAGCTCACTGTTTTCTTCGCTGCTAACTCCCTACTTGACATGCACCAATCTGAATTTCGCTCCCAGCGTCCACTGAGACTGCTCTGACCAAGATGAACGACGCTTTTGTTGCTGCTAAAACCAAAGGTCACTCTTCCCTGCCTATTCCTCTTGAACTTTCCGCTGCACGTGACACTGTCGACCACCTCACCTTGCATCAACTTGGCCTCAGTGACACAGCTCTCCTGGTTCTCTTCTTATCGCTCTGCTCCTTCATTGTCTCCTTTGCTGGTACCTCTTCACCCTCCGTTCTTCTCTCAGTCGTGGTACCTCTAGGCTCTGTTCTGGGTCCCCTCTCTTGGCAGCCTCATCTTTTCCTTTGGATTCCAATGTCATCCCTATGCTAACAACACCAAAATCTACTTATCCTCCCCTGATCTCTCTCCTCCTTTGATGGAACGTGTTACTGCCTGCCTATCAGCTGTTTCTGATTGGGTGACTACCCGTTTCCTAAAGCACGACCTCTCTAAAACTGAACTGCTCGTCTTCCTGCCCTCTAAAACCAACATTCCTGCACGCATTTCCCTTCAAAAGAATAGTGCCACCATTACTTCTACCTCTCAGGCTCGTTGCCTCGGGGTCCTCTTGGACTCTGATCTCTCCTTTACTCCTCACATTCAGTCACTAACCAAATCCTGCTACCTCCACCTAAAATAAATTGCACGCGTCTTACCCTGTCTTATCAGGACTCTGCTAAAATGCTCATCCATCTTCCGCCTTGACTACTGTAACCTCCTTATCTCCGGCTTTAAGAGATCCCAGATTCTCCCTCTGCAGTCTGTAATGAACGCCTCTACCAGGCTCATCTACCTCACATCCCTCACTTCTCAAACCTCACTTCCTACAACTCTCACATCTCGCCCCTTTGTCAAGCTCTACACTGGCTTCCTGTTTCCTGTAGAAACCAAAATATTGGTTCTCACGTACAAAGCTCTCTATAACCGCGCCCCTAACTGCATCTCATCCCTTATTAGCATGTACATCCCACCCCGACTCCCTGCCAATGATCTGATGTTATAATCTCCTCTTACCTGCACACCCTACTATTGCCTTCAGGACTTCTCCCGAGCTGCCCCGTTTCTACGAAACTCCCTCCCCTGCAACATCAGACTGTCCCCACCTCTCCAGTCCTTCAAGGAGTCTCTGAAAACACATTACTTTAGAGAAGCCTATCATCTCACTCCATGATCCCCAACTGTACATTTCTTGCTTCATTCCCCGCACAGCCAACATGCACCCGCTACCACTCATACTCTATTAACCCACACCTAGTGTGTCACCCCTCCCCTCTTAGATTGTAAGCCCTCAAGCAGGGTCCTCTATCTTACCATTCTGTCTGTCTAACTTGTAAGTATGTTAGTTTTTCTGTCTCTCCCATTTTACAGCGCTACGGAACCTGTTAGTGCTTTTACATACTTGTAACTCTAATTGTATTGTCAGGAGGAGGGGAGTTCCTTTTTGGCACAAACACAGATAAACTTATATTAGGTTCCAATCATTAGTGATGGGCCGAACACCCCTGTGTTCGGTTCGATTCGTACATTAGAACAGCCGAAATGTTCGAATACGAACTCGAACACAATGCAAATCAATGGGGGTCGAACAATGCAAAATGTGTTCACAGTTCTCTGGTACAGCTGCCGGTACATTTAGGAGACCTGTGGCTGCAGCCCCCAGCCCCCGTACCTCTGCTGGCCTGCTGCTGTCCCGGCCTCCTGTTATTCTGGTCTGCCTGCTCCTCCGTCCGGCCGCAGCTCCTCTGCCCCACGCCTCATCTTCATGCTGAGCCCTGATTGGACAAAGTGATGCACCTGACCTGGACTTTGCCCAATCATGGCTCTAATTCAATACTGAGCCCTGATTGGTCAAAGTCCTGCACCTGACCTGGACTTTTCTCAATTAGGGCTCAATATTGAATTAGAGCCCTGATTGGGCAAAGTCCAGGTCAGGTGCATGACTTTGCCCAATCAGGGCTCAGCATGAAGACAAGGCGTGGGGCTTAGGAGCCGCGGTCGGACAGAGGAGCAGACGGACCGGAGGAACAGGAGGGCCAAGGGCACGGGGGCCGGGGGGCTGCAGTCACAGGTCTCCTAAATGTACTGGCAGTTGCCGATACATTTAGGAGAACTGTGAACGCATTTTGTATTATGGAATGTGCGCAGTCAAACGGCCGATGCTCGATTCGAACTCATGTTCAAATCGAACACTCGTCCCATCCCTACCAATCATATCTTTCCTTATTAAGTCACCAAAAATATATTATATTTATTACACTTATCATAAGGATTCCCTAAAACACAGCTGATCATTGCATTTTCGGTTAAGTGCAACATGTCAAAGGTTAATTGGGGAGCCTGGAGACTTCCCGTACTTATTTATTAGGAATTGACCTCTGTTTATTATAAATTCTATTATTATATATGCCGTATTCTTTGGTATGAACATGAAATCCTGTTGCTCCTTTTAAGAACCTGTACATTGGATTCATAACATGATAATATAATGGATTGTGTAAAGCATTCCTGCCAGGTCAGAAAGAAAGCTATAGACTTGGGCGATTTGGTTCATCCCGCAGCCAGACTGAAGGAAAGAGAAAAAAAAACGCTGCATTCAGAGAAGAAAAAAAGCCTCTTTGTTTTAAAATGAATTAGGAATCA
Source organism: Leptobrachium leishanense (assembly GCA_009667805.1). Lineage (NCBI taxonomy): Eukaryota > Metazoa > Chordata > Amphibia > Anura > Megophryidae > Leptobrachium > Leptobrachium leishanense. The sequence goes on along the minus strand of CM019063.1, from coordinate 52,850,217 downwards.
AAAAATTTCACGAGAAATCCAGAAAAAATCCTAAAAAATCCTAAAAAATAAATAAATAAAGTGTCTTTTTGCTGCAAGTGAAAAGAAGAAACGGTTGAATAAATATTAAATAAAAACAGATATTTTTTTTTCACATTGAAACCTATAGGATTCGCCTGATTAAACCACCGAAAATCAGGATTAGAAATTAGGGATTTTCTTTTTTCTGTAACAGACCTTTTTATTATCATTCATAGGACCTTAATAAGGTAATTTCAGGCTTTCTCGTTCAGTAGTTTTTTGGCAAACAGCGTTTCAATTTTGACACTTCCAAACTTTTTTTTCTTTTTAAGCCGTTCGTCAGCTTGTCGGTTTTTCCCAGAGGCTGGTCGGTGCTGTGTTCGGCGGCTCATCGGCTTTTTCCAGATGTGTTCTGCGTGTTTTTTGCGGCGGTTCGAGTGATCCGATACTTCGGATTGTATTGGATGTGTTTGTTCGGTGGGTTTGGCGTGCTTTCAGGCGGATTTTTGGGTCTGTTCCCTGCAGAGGGACCCTGTGGTGAATGCTGAATTCCCCGTAGGGTCGGGAAATTGGAAGTGCAGGGAATGAGGAAGCACCAAAATGTTGGCGACATTTCGCTGCTCTCTGTATAACCCCCTAGGTCAAAATAGCCAAACCAGAAAAATTCTCCCATTTATCTCACTTTCCAAATCGACTATTTGGTCTAGATTGTTCTCGTTTCCTGCCAATTTTCCTGAGTTTCACCCTTTAGTGAATAGACCTGTTGGTAGTGAAGGGGTTAAAGTCCTTCTTGTAGGAGTAATAAACTATTGTTTTCCTGAAAACTGCATAAAGAATATTAAAATGTTTTCTGTTCATATAATGACCTGCACTTGCTGGAAGCTGTATTTACTGCACAGGCTTCTCCAATCTTTTGCAAGAACATGGAAGGTTTGACAAATGTTAGCCCAGCTGCAGCAACGCAAATAAACAGATTATGACACTTGAATAGATATTTGCTCTCTGCAGGTTGAAAATTAGAAGCTAAGCCGTCGATATGTTCTTCTGCAAAGAAGTCGCCCAGCACGATGTGTTGAGGCAACCATAGACACTTTAAAGGAACACTACAACTAACGAACGCTGAATCTCCGTTACTCATGCTTTAGAAACAAAAACACATTATGAAACACAATTATATAGCACATTCTAAAACACAATATAAAGAACATTATAAAGCGCATTATAAAGCACACTATAAAACACAATATAAAGCACATTATAATGAACATTATAAAACACAATATAAAGCACATTATAAAGAACAGTACAAAGAACACTATAAAGCACATTATAAAACAAAATATAAAGAACATTATAAAGCACAACATAAAACACATTATAAAGAACTTTATAAAGCAGATTATAAGGCACACTATAAAACACAATATGAAGCACATTAGGAAGAACAGTAAAAATAATATTATAAAGCACATTATTAAACACAATATAAAGCACATTATAAAACACATTATAAAGAACATTATAAAGCACATTATAAAGCACACTATAAAACACAATATGAAGCACATTAGGAAGAACAGTATAAATAATATCATAAAGCACATTATAAAACATAATATAAAGCACATTATAAAGAACATTATAAAGCACAATATAAAGCCCATTATAAAGCGCAATATAAAGAACATTATAAAACACAATAAAGCACATTATATAGAACATTATAAAGCATACTATAAAACACAATATAAAGCACATTATAATGAACATTATAAAACACAATATAAAGCACATTATAAAGAACAGTACAAAGAACATTATAAAGCACATTATAAAACACAATATAAAGCACATAATAAAGAATATTATAAAGCACAATATAAAGCACATTATAAAACACATTATAAAGAACATTATAAAGCACATTATAAAGCACACTATAAAAAACAATATGAAGCACATTAGGAAGAACAGTATAAATAATATTATAAAGCACATTATTAAACACAATATAAAGCACATTATAAAACACATTATAAAGAACATTATAAAGCACATTATAAAGCACACTATAAAACACAATATGAAGCACATTAGGAAGAACAGTATAAATAATATCATAAAGCACATTATAAAACACAATATAAAGCACATTATAAAGAACATTATAAAGCACAATATAAAGCCCATTATAACGCGCAATATAAAGAACATTATAAAACACAATAAAGCACATTATATAGAACATTATAAAGCATACTATAAAACACAATATATAGCACATTATAATGAACATTATAAAACACAATATAAAGCACATTATAAAGAACAGTACAAAGAACATTATAAAGCACATTATAAAACACAATATAAAGCACATAATAAAGAATATTATAAAGCACAATATAAAACACATTATAAAACACATTATAAAGAACTTTATAAAGCAGATTATAAGGCACACTATAAAACACAATATGAAGCACATTAGGAAGAACAGTATAAATAATATTATAAAGCACATTATAAAACACAATATAAAGCACATTATAAAACACATTATAAAGAACATTATAAAGCACGTTATAAAGCACACTATAAAACACAATATGAAGCACATTATGAAGAACAGTATAAATAATATTATAAAGCACATTATAAAACACAATATAAAGCACATTATAAAGCACAATATAAAGAACACTATAAAACACAATAAAGCACATCATATAAAACATTATAAAGCACAATATAAAGCACAATATAGAGCACATTATAAAAAACAATCAGGGTTATCCAAAGAGATCCGAATTGCTTGAGAAAGGTAACCGAATGCTGAAAATCATCGTTCGGTTACCTTTCCTGGCCATTCGGCTATCCAGAGAGCAGGCAATTCGCCAAATCCTGGCGAATTGCCTGCACATACGGTGCCTGTTCGGTCCCTGTTCGAGGGCAGTGAAATCCCCATGAAAAAGCACTGCTTCGGCTATTCAGAGAACACAAACCAGCAGTGAAAGGTTCCCTAATGCTCTGCCATTCGGTGGTTTAATTCGGCAAGTTTATTCAGGAGAATCCCGTAGACTTCAATGTTAAAAAATTTCCCGTTTTAATTCAATATCTAATAAACCGTTCATTATAAAATTCTGCAGCAAAAAGTCTCTTTATTTATAGATTTTTTAGGATACTTTAAGCATTATTCTGAATTTTTTAAAAAAAAATTAAAAGTCCGATTTTTTTTTTTTTTTTTTTTCAGTTTGCTTATTTTTTTTGTACCAGCCCTCTTTATTATCATTCCCTGGACCTCCTGTGAAAATTTCAGACATTTTCGCTTAGTAGTTTCTTTGCAAACAGCGTTTCTTTTTCCCAGATTCATACAAATGGTTTTTCTAATTTATTCACTGCCTCCTCTACGTCACAGCTGCTTCGGCTCTGTGTGATTCGGCTCCTTTTCGGCTCCTGTTCGGCTCCTGTTCGGGTTTTTCGAAGGTTAATCCAGATGTTTTTGCTTGTTTTCAGCGTGCATTCGGTGAGTTTTCGTCGGGTTTGCGGCAGCTTTTCCCTGCAATTCGGGGACCCTGTGGTGCTTGCTGAATACACCGCAGGGTCACCGAAATGGGATCGGCAAAAGGAACCGAATTGAAGAGAACGAAAAGTCACCGAACGTGCGGTTACTTTTCGAATCTCTTTGGATAACCCTGAATTTAAAGCACATTATAGAGAACATTATAAAGCACATTATAAAATAAATGCTACTGGTTTTCTCTGTGTTTGAAGTAATTGCACGTAAGCAGGAAAAAAAATAAAGTTCGATTTTACAGTGAGAATAATAAAGCTGTGGAATTCTCTGCCTGTTGAGATGGTTGGGTCAGAGTCTGTACAGACTTTTAAACAACGACTGGATGACTTCCTGCAGACACAGAATATTAAGGGTTAAAATATTTAATATGTGGGTAAAAGCTTCTTGATCCAAGGAGAAATCTGACGCCATCTGGGTCGAAAAGGATTTTTTTCCCAGTATGTTGCATATTGGCAAGTGCTTCAGACGGGGGGGGGGGGTTCTTCTTTTGGATCAACAGCAGTAGGTGACATGTGGAAGGCTGAACCTGATGGACGCACGTCTTTTTTGTAACTATGTAATTCACTATGTAGTTCATAATATTTTATTTTGTTACATTGGATAATGTCGCGTGATTAGGGGCAGAGTGGTACACCACCATTTTGGCAGCAGGCAGATCGAGAAAGCTCGTTTCCCTTATAGGGTTAATTATCAGCTTTCTGTTGATTAAGATTGCTCTGTCTTTCTAGTTCTTGTGGTTTCCTCTCGGACAGCAGTCTTTTTGGTGGAAGCAGCAGAGGAGGAGATCAGCCCTCTTTTTTCAGCCTATGTAACTAACTAACTAACTAACTATTTTATGTCCTTTTTCCCATTTGTGGATTTTTCCCATGATGCAACATCTACCAAAATCTGTGCAAAAGCTTTTCTTTACTGCTGTGGTTTAACTTCAACGGTATTTAAGAGGCAATGGAGTGGAGGAAGGAATGTTTAGATAAGACTGCAGGGGGACTAATGTGGTACCAAGATACCTGGCAGCTAAATGAGATAAAACAGGGCGCTTAAAAGACTTCTAATCTACCCCCTGGTGCTGTCCTTTGAATACATCCCACAAAATACAATGATGTGAGTCGGTGACTGACGCATTCACTCCATTCTACGTCCAAAACCACACAGTGAGGAGCAAGTGATGGAAAGACACAAAATATCACACAATGGATGCGCCCAGTGACACATATAGAGGCAAATATCACACAATGGATGCACCGAGTGACACATATAGAGGCAAATATCACACAATGGATGCACCCAGTGACACATATAGAGGAAAATATCACACAATGGATGCACCCAGTGACACATAGAGAGGAAAATATCACACAATGGATGCGCCCAGTGACACAAATAGAGGAAAATATCACACAATGGATGCACCCAGTGACGTATATAGAGGAAAATATCACACACTGGATGCGCCCAGTGACACATATAGAAGAAAATATCACACAATGGATGCGCCCAGTGACACATATAGAGGAAAATATCACACAATGGATGCACCCAGTGACACATATAGAGGAAAATATCACACAATGGATGCACCCATTGACACATGTAGAGGAAAATATCACACAATGGATGCACCCAGTGACACATATAGAGGAAAATATCACACAATGGATGCACCCAGTGACACATATAGAGGAAAATATCACGCAATGGATGCACCCAGTGACACATATAGAGGAAAATATCACAATGCATGCACCCAGTGACACATATAGAGGAAAATATCACACAATGGATGCACCCAGTGACACATATAGAGGATAATATCACACAATGGATGCACCCAGTGACACATATAGAGGAAAATATCACACAATGGATGCACCCAGTGACACATATAGAGGAAAATATCACGCAATGGATGCACCCAGTGACACATATAGAGGAAAATATCACAATGCATGCACCCAGTGACACATATAGAGGAAAATATCACACAATGGATGCACCCAGTGACACATATAGAGGAAAATATCACAATGCATGCACCCAGTGACACATATAGAGGAAAATATCACACAATGGATGCACCCAGTGACACATATAGAGGGAAATATCACACAATGGATGCACCCAGTGACACATATAGAGGAAAAATCACACAATGGATGCACCCAGTGACACATATAGAGGAAAATATCACACAATGGATGCACCCAGTGACACATATATAGAGGAAAATATCACACAATGGATACACCCAGTGACACATATAGAGGAAAATATCAAACAATGGATGCATCCAGTGACACATATAGAGGAAAATATCACACAATGGATGCACCCAGTGACACATATAGAGGAAAATATCACACAATGGATGCATCCAGTGACACATATAGAGGAAAATATCACACAATGGATGCATCCAGTGACACATATAGAGGAAAATATCACACAATGGATGCACCCAGTGACACATATAGAGGAAAATATCACACAATGGATGCATCCAGTGACACATATAGAGGGAAATATCACACAATGGATGCACCCAGTGACACATATAGAGGAAAATATCACACAATGGATGCACCCAGTACACATATAGAGGAAAATATCACACAATGGATGCACCCAGTGACACATGTAGAGGAAAATATCACACAATGAATGCACCCAGTGATACATATAGAGGAAAATATCACACAATAGATGCACCAGTGACACATATAGAGGAAAATATCAAACAATGGATGCATCCAGTGACACATATAGAGGAAAATATCACACAATGGATGCACCCAGTGACACATATAGAGGAAAATATCACACAATGGATGCATCCAGTGACACATATAGAGGAAAATATCACACAATGGATGCATCCAGTGACACATATAGAGGAAAATATCACACAATGGATGCACCCAGTGACACATATAGAGGAAAATATCACACAATGGATGCATCCAGTGACACATATAGAGGGAAATATCACACAATGGATGCACCCAGTGACACATATAGAGGAAAATATCACACAATGGATGCACCCAGTACACATATAGAGGAAAATATCACACAATGGATGCACCCAGTGACACATGTAGAGGAAAATATCACACAATGAATGCACCCAGTGATACATATAGAGGAAAATATCACACAATAGATGCACCCAGTGACACATATAGAGGAAAATTCATATGCTGCATTAATTATACTGCAGAGAGGCGCTGCCCGGCAGTGTGTGGATTCATATGCTGCTTTGAAACCTATGGGTTAAAAAGCCTTGTTTCTTTAAAAAATTTTAGGAAATCGAAAATTTCACCCAAAAAAATGTCTAAAAAATCCTAAAACAATAATTAAGTAAAGAAACATTCTATTAGTAGTAATCTACTTTCCATTCTTACATAAGCAATAAAAAACTAAATAAATCATAAAATCGTGAAAATCCAACTGATCCGAATCACCTGAAAAGAGCCGGATCGCCAAAATGATCCGAATTGACGAATTGATCCGAATTGCTGAAATGATCCAAATCACCGAATCGATCCGAATCACCGAATCGAAATGATCCGAAACGAAAGAAAAACTGTCCGAAATGATCGTCAAAGAAAAGTCATGCACAGCCCTAGATTTTTTTATTTATCATATCTCATTTTATAACCACATAGTGCCGAAAAAAATCATTGGTAACTTCACGGCGTGTCCCTTTGTGTTCTCATTTAATGTAGTTCTGCATATAAGGAGTCAATTAACCCTTCGAGTTCAAAAAGGTCTTAAACAGCTCTGTGGCGCCTGTAAGGTTAATTATAGTAAGTCAAGATATCTCCAAAGTGCAGCAGAAATTACCGAGCTTCTAGCGAGCGTCGCGTGGTAATGCAAAAAACGCCATAGGAAGCCGGTGTATTTATTTCACACACATAATTCAAAAGCTTTTAATTACATTTAATGAAAAATGTTCCTTGACCTCACATCCTGTGAACGCGCGCGGCTGACAAAGAAAAATGACTCGCATTCCATTTACGTTATGATTTTTTTTTTTCTCATCTTAAAATAAATATGGCATAGGTTAGGAGAAGTTAGTTCTGGTTTTCTTAGCGGAGTTTGATTGTATGAGGTTTAACCGGTCTGTGCTGTAGCTGTGTTTCATTCTGTGTTTCAAAGTTGTCACGAAAGTAACCTGTTGTAAACCTTTACCGACGCAGAAATATATTGTTCGACGCAATAAAGTATCTTTAAATGTTTTTCTGTACCGAGCGTACATTATTTGTAAACATTCACTGCTTGAAAGTACATATCTTTATTATTTGACATTCCAGTGCTCTCTCGTTCCTTGCACTTCAGGGAATCAAATTTCCCCACTCGGCGGTGAATTCAGCATTCACTGCGGGGTCCCCAAAGTGCAGGTTATCGGCTGCCGAATGCCGCCGCCAACCCGCTTCAAACCTACCGGCCGCTGTCGCAAACTCATCACCCACCGCCACCAACCTGCCAAACATCCGCCGCAAACACACCAGAGGGCCACCAAATGCAGCCGACGAGCTGCCGAACACAGCGCCAAGCAGTCAAGGGAGAAAGCCGACAAGCCGCCGGACGGGTAAAAAAAACAAAAAAACGACTGGAAGTGACAAAATTTAAACGCTGTTTGCAAAAAAACTACTGGACGAAAATGTCTGGAATTTACATATAAGATCCAATGAATGATAAAATGGTCTGTTACAGAAAAAAAGAAAAGAACGCTCTAACCCCTTAATGACCGCTGACGTACCATGTATGTCCTGCCCACAGGTCTCCCGTAGACCTGCAGACGTACATAGTATGTCAGCGGCTCCTAACCTCCCTCCTGTCCGATACTTACCTCCCTCGCTGGTTCCCACGGCATATATGGCCTCTATCACCTCGCCGTTTCCTGGGGGCCGGCAGATCCGATGATGTCATTTTCGCTGCTAGATCGCGATTTGGCACAAATCGGCGCCGAATCGCAATTCAAACCTGGAGGGGGCTGACAACTTCAATGTCAGTCAAGTCTCCATGTCGCCCCCACCCACTGACAACGTCACCATATGTGTGAGGATGTCAGTGGGCCAGTTATCCCCCGAGCTGCCATGTGGAGATAGGGTGACCCTTTGGATACCCTTATCTCCCAATCAGTGGCAGCTAGATTGTCATATTTGACATAATTGTAACGACCTGATCATGGCCTTTCCAATGATATCAAACATGACCAGGTTTGGTTTACGTTTCGTTACGAATCGCAATTCATCCATAATAATAATAAAAAAAATTTTTTAAATTTGTCTGGGGTGGTTTAGTTAAATAGGACCTAGGCTGTCATCTAAAAATAATGAGCATACAATGGTCAGAATGAGCTCCGCGCACATAGGTGAACTGGCTCAGCAGTTAAGGGGTTAAAAAGCAAAAACATGAAAAATTGGGTATTTCTATTCTCGGGACAAAATTTTGAAACTATTTAGCCGGGGTCTTTTTTTGGTGGTTGTAGATTTTGGGGATTAAATTAAGAAAAAGTGTGTTTTTACCATTTTTTCATCATATTTCATTGTTATTTTTATTGTAAATTGTAGGATATGATGAAAATAATGGTATTTTTAGAAAGTCCATTTAATGGCGGGATTAACGGTGTATAATATGTGTGGGTTGCATAAACTAGTAAGAGGAAAATTTGATCTAAACACGAGCAGCGCAGAAACATAAAAACAGCAGCGGGCACTAAAGAACGGACTTGTGTAAAACCGCCCGGTCCCTAAGGGGTTAAAAAAACAGATTTTTTTTGCCAAAAAAAAAAGAAAAATGCCTGAAAGATCCTAAAAAAAAGAGACATTTTACTGCAGATTAAAAGAATAAACGGTTTATTAAATATTGAATAAAGAAGGGAATATTTTTAACATTGAAACTTATGGGATTTGCCCGCCGAATGAAAAGACTGAATAGTAGGGCATTTCGGCAACTTTTCACTGCTGTTCGGTGCCTCTGAATAGATTAAGCATTGCTTCTCTATGGGGGATTTCACTGATGTCGTACAGGCACCGTTCTTACTGGCAGTTCAGCAAAATTTGGTGAACTTCCTGCTCTCTGAATAGCCGAATGGCCCTGAAATGTCACCGTACAGGGAGATTCCATGTTCGGTGACATTTTGGGGGTCAGAGTGCCTCTCTCTGAATAAACCCTTAAGTATTAATAAATCGGAAAAAGAGAGGGGTTAATACTTAACACTTGCTGCCTTCCTCCTTGATTGTCTTTTCCCCCACATTTGGCCCAGATTTATATAAACTCACTTTGTATCCATTGTATCAATACAAGCTTTTCCAACTACTTGTATCTAACAGCAGGAAGCGGCTTGGACACAGTTTATTAAACGCGTGCAATTTGTTTCGTTACGAATCGCAATTCATCCACATTTTTGACGATTCTAGTTTCGGAAGAATTTACAAATCGATATATAATGATAATCGATTTGTCGGGTTGACGTTCCTGGAGGGATCAGCCAAATGACAAATGATTTAGGTAAACAAAAAAAATGGTCGGAGCTGTGGCAATTGAGTTTTAATGTGGATAAGTGCAAGATAATGCACCTGGGACGTAAAAACCCAAGGGCTGAATATAGAATATTTGATACATCTGAGGGTTGGGATTTAGGGGTTATTATTTCAGAGGCTCTAAGGGTAAGTAGTCAATGTAATAGAGCAGCAGGAAATGCTAGCAGAATGCTTGGTTGTGTAGGGAGAGGTATTAGCAGTAGGAGAAGGGAAGTGCTCGTGCCACTGTACAGAGCACTGGTGAGACCTCACTTGGAGTACTGTGTGCAGTACTGGAGACCGTATCTCCAGAAGGATATAGACATCTTAGAGAGAGTTCAGAGAAGGGCTACTAAAATGGTGTACGGCTTGAAGGAGAAAAGTTACCAGGAAAGGCTTAATGATCTTAACATGTACAGCTTGGAAAAAAGACGAGACAGAGGAGATATGGTAGAAACATTTAAATACGTAAAGGGAATCCACAAGGTAGAGGAAGGGAGTATATTTAAAAGGAAACAAAGTAGCAAAACAAGAGGACATAGTCTTAGATTAGAGGGGCAAAGGTTTAAAAGTAACATCAGGAAGCATTATTTTACTGAGAGGGTGGTGGATACATGGAACAGTCTTCCAGTAGAAGTGGTAGAGGCCAAAACAGTAATTGAATTTAAGCAGGCATGGGATAGGCATAAGGCTATCCTAAACAAAAGATAAATCCAGGTAAAGTATCCATGTAATTGGGCAGACTAGATGGGCCGAAAGGTTCTGATCTGCCGACATTTTTCTATGTTTCTATGTTTCTATGTTTCTATGTTATATAGCGAATCGATTTGGCAATCTAACCTTATTCTAACCCTAGTTTTTAACCCTAATTTCTAACCGAAACACCACTACTAACCCTAATTTATTTTTCTAGCATCATGATAGGGTTAGAAATTAGAGTTTTAAAAATAAAAAAGGTTTTTGAAAAAATGAAAAATAATATTACAGATTATTGCATTTATTACATTAAAACCTTTCGGAATCACCTGTTTAACCCCTTTGTGACCGGGCGGTTTTACGCAAATCCGCCCTGCTGTATTTACTTTTCTGCACTGTTCGTGTTTAGGTCAAATTTTCCTCTTAGGCTAGGGTCAGACTGAGGCAGTGCGAACGCGCGTTCTGGCGCACTTAATCACGGCCGCACTAGCAGCAGATGCCGGGCAATGACAGCCAATATACGAAGTACGGTCGCACAAAAGTCCGGCTGCGCAACGCAAGTGGAAAATGAACGCATTTTTTCGAGAACGTGAAACCGCAGGTACTGACGTACAGAGTGCGCTGCGTCCGCTAGCGGCGTGTGTGCGTGAATTGGAGACATCAGACGCTGCTAATGTCCGGCCAACATAACGTCCAGATGCAAGAAGTGTTTTATTGATGATCCGTACAAAATCACGGACGAAAATGCGCATAGTATGACCACTATCACGTATTCTGTGAAAAAATGCGTCCATTCGTTCGAACGCACTTTTTCACAGACAACATAAAAATGCGTTCGTCTGACCCTAGCCTTACTCGTTTATGCAAAGCACACATATTATATACCGTTTTTCCCGCCATTAAATGGCCTTTCTTAAAAATAACATTATTTCCATCATATCCTATAATTTACTATAAAAAAATATGAACTATGATGAAAAAATGGTAAAAACACACTTTTTCATAAATAAATCCCCAAAATCTACAACCACCAAAAAAAAACCACCGGCTAAATAGATTCAAAATTTTGTCCCGAGAATAGAAATACCCAATTTTTAACCCCTTCACTGAGAGCCAGTTCACCTATGTGCGCTGAGCTCATTATAACCTTTTTTCTTCTTATTATTATTTTATTAAATTTTTTTGCCATGATCAGGCCTTTCCAATGATGTCAAACATGACCCTCTAGCTGCCAAGGATTGGGAAATAAGGGGATTCAAAGGATCCCCTATCTCCACTTGGCAGCTATGGGGTTAACTGGTCCAACGTACCATGTAATGGAGACCCGTGGCCATGAGGTAGATGGTACGTCAGCGGTCGGGAAGGGGTTAAACCCGTCAAATTGAAACACTAAAAATCAGGTAATTTCACCTCAATTTCAGTGCAATTCGGCGTTCTGTAAACAGGTGAATCTTCATTATAATTCTCTATGTGCTGCCGAATTGGGGCAAATTGCAGCGAAATGCACCGTATTTCACTGTCAGTTTCCCTGTACTGGTGCCAGATCAATCATTTAAATATGATGAGCAAAAAGGGGCAAATTGTGCTCAACACACAGGGGTGAAATGGCTCAGCCATGAAGGGGTTAGAAAGCAAAATGTTATAAAAATTGGGTATTTCTAAATTCAGGACAAAATTCTAAAACTATTTAACCCTTTCCATGTGGAGGACGCGCTGAGCGCGTCCTCCCTTTGCAGTGGCGACCCCCGGTGTGGCCTGACATCCTCGATGTCAGCCCAGCCTCCGGGAATCTGGGGGGCACGATAGACGTCATCGCGCCTGCGCAATGATGTCTATTTCAGGCACCCCCCCTCCCATTGCGGGGAAGGTGCCTGAAGGGGAGGTCCTTTTGACCTCTCCCCCTCCCCATCCGTGCAGGCCATCGTGTAAAGACAGGTACTGCTTGGAAGGGCCCAGCCTGCCCTTCCAAGCGGCATCTGTCTTTAACCCCTAGGGGGCTGGATCGCGATATGGCGCTAACATGCGTCATATCGCAGTCCCCTCCCGGAGCTGGCCGACATCTTGGATGTCGGACAAGCTTCCGGGATATCCCCCTAACGACTGGCGCCGGTTTTGCAATTAACCTCTTGCTCCTATCTCCCGATCCGTGACAGCTATGGGTTAATGTTTGATATCATTGGAATGGCCAGAGTGTGGCCTTTCCAATGATACCAAACATGACCATGTATAATGTAAAAAAAAATTACATTTTTTTTAACCACTTCCATGCGGAGGACGCGCTCAGCGCGTCCTCCGCATGGCTCCTGCTGTGCGGAGGATGCGCTGAGCGCGTCCTCCCTTTGGGGTCAGCGTTCGGCCGGGTTCCGGCCGATCGCTGGCCCCCCCGGTGCGGGCTGACATCCTCGATGTCAGCCCAGCATCCGGAACAGCCGCCGATGAAATTAAGTGTCATCGCGGCGGCGCGATGACACCTAATTCAGGTGCCCCCCCGCATGTGCGGAGGAGGCGCCTGAAAGGGAGGGGGGGAGGTCCTTCGGACCTCTCTCCCTCCCGATCGGCGGCGTTGCGGGGGTTAACCCAGGCACCATTTGGAAGGGCACAGCCTGCCCTTCCAAATGGTGTCTGGCATTAACCCCTGGGGAGCTGGATCGCGAATCGGCGCTGAAAAGCGCCGGTTCGTGATCCTTTCCCGGAGCTGGCCGACATCTTGGATGTCGGCCAAGCCTCCGGGGACTCCCCCTGAGGACTGGCGTCATCGTGCATAGCACGATGACGCCAGTCCTAGAGTTAACGCCTAACTGCCACCAACAGTGGAGATAGGGAGCTCCGTTGAACTCCCTATCTCCCGATCCGTGGCAGCTAGGGGTTAAAGTTTGGTATGGTTGGATCGGCCAGAGCATGGCCGTTCCAACGATACCAAACACGAAAGTGAAAAAAGTTTTAAAAAAAAAAAAAATTAAAAATAAAAAAATATATATATTTTAAAAAAAAATTATAAAAAAAAAAATAATCATTTTTTTTTCTTTTTTTTGGTTCGTTAATGCAGCAATATTGTTCCCATTTCAATTATAATGTGAACAATGATGCTGCACTAACGATTTTTGTATGCGGTGCGTTTGTTAAAAATCGTGTAATTTTCCCCAAAAAAAATGTAACGAGACCCCATCTCTAATTTTTTTAACAAGCGCACTCCATACAAAATATAACCGCAATTGCTCGCATGTTAAAATGTGAAAAAAAAACACTTTACACATTGTAAATTATTGAAAATACATATTTTATTGCATTTTTTGTTATAATATACAGACAGGACATGACGTACACATATAATAATGACATATTATGAATCTACCGAGTCTGACGGAAAGAACGATATATAATATGTCTGGGTCATATACTAAAATAAGCCTTTAAAACACGTTTAAACATGATGAGCAAAACCGGTAAAAATGACCTCAGCACAGAGGTGTGAAAAGCCTCAGCAGTGAAAGGGATAAACAAATTGAATTTTTTTTATTTATTAGTGCAGCAATATTGTTCCCATTTCAATTATAATGTGAACAATGATGCTGCACTAATGATTTTTTCTATGGGGGGCGTTTGCTAAAAAACACGTAATTTCCCCCAAAAAAAAGGAACGATTCCCCGTTTCTAATTTTTTTAACAAGCGCACCCCATAGAAAACATAACCGCAATTGCTCGCATGTTAAAATGTGAAAAAAAACACTTTACACGTTGTAAATTATTGAAAATTCAAATTGTATTGCATTTTTTGTTAAAATATACAGACAGGACATGACGTATACATATAATAATGATATATTATGAATCTGCCGAGTCTGCCGGAAAGAACGATATATAATATGTCTGGGTCGTATAAAAAAATGTGACTTCAAATCGCAATTAAACATGATGAGCGAAACCAGTAAAAATTAGCTCAGCACAGAGGTGTGAAAAGGCTCAGCAGCGAAAGGGTTAACCGGGGTCTATTTTGGCGGTTGTAGATTTTGGGGGTCAAAGTTCAAAAAAGTGTTTTTTTCAATTTTTTTCATCATGTTTTTTTATAGTAAATTATATGATATGATGAAAATAATTGTATCTTTAGAAAGTCCATTTAATGGCGAGAAAACCAGTATATAATATGTGTGAGTTCCATAAAGTTTAACGTCCGTCTTAGCATAGAATCATGACCAATAGAGACCCACAGACAAAGTACGTGCGCACCGACTGCGCCCGCACAACGCACGTGGCAAATGGACGCAAGTTAGGCAAGAAAGTAAAACCGCTAAGATGTACGGAGAGTGAACCACATCCGCGTAGCGGCCTGTGTGTGCTATGCTGCGACGTTAGACGCAGCGCATTTGCGACGTCCATAACGTTGACACTCATAGGTTTTTATGGACTTGCTGACTGTTCCTGTATTTTAATTCTAATTCATTTTGATTCTCAGAATTCCTTTTTTTGTTCTACATCCGTTAAAAGAAATGGACCGTGTGGTGTCTACAGTATCTTCCGTCAGTGCGTACGTCCGTTATGCACGCACGCAGAGTGCGCTTAGACTGCGTTCATCTGACATTAACCTAAGACATCCTGTTAGAACTTACTTTTTTTCCCATTTCAGTGGACTTTGTCAAGGCAACTTTGGCTCAGTCTGGCACATATCGGTGCTTTTCGCCGACATTTGATAACTGCTTCCATTTCCATTTTCCAAATCAATTTTCGGCAAAATATGTTGAACATTTGATATATAGTCGAATTCACTGATTTTTCAACGAAGTGGTATTGCCGAAGAAAGCCGTAACGCAGCGCACCGAAACTGAGTCCAGGTCCGATCCTTTGTGAATAGTAGAGATGTGCATTAGTTTCTGAAAAATTTGGAATTTGGAACGAAATTTGATAATTCGTATTCGGAAGTACTTCCAAATAACGAATCGATACGATAAGAATTCCAAACGAAACAGTATATAACGAATTTATTTAGTTTTACACTGTGTCATCATCATAAAAGAAAAATTTGAATTATTGATATCAACTTTTGAATTTGAAATGAACTATCAAATTGATATCAACTATGGAATTTGAAATGAACTATCAAATTGATATCAACTATCGAATTGATCTTAACTTACAACACAAGTAATAGTCAGCAAAGGACTTTATGAAACAAAGTAATTTTGTTCCACTGTTTAATTTGACTCAAATATTAAATCTGTGACACAGCTTAAAATTTAACCTTAGCTTTTCTTTTAACAGTAAAATTTGATTAATTGGGGATTTATCTAGTCATCCAAAATTCGAATTGATATCAACTATCGAATTGATATATGAAATTCGAATCGATTCGAAATTTCAAAACGATTCAAAATTTCAAATCGATCCGAAACAAAACGAAATACGAAACGAAATTAGTTATGAAATACCAAAAATGAAATGATTTTAAAAACGTAAAGAAACGAAACTAAACAAAACAAATTTTTCAGCCATGCACATCCCTAGTGAATAGACCCAAGAATTGTCTTTAGTTAAACGAATGATCCTTTTGGTTTGTTCCGGAAAACGAGAAGACGAGGCTATTTCATGATTAATTGTTTATATTCTATGGTTTGTTTTCTGAAATAAAACCCACAAAAATCCTTTCGCCTTGTATGTTACAACACCGTGTAGTTAGACTAATGTAACGACATTCATCTTCATCATCCCTCGTTTTATTGTTTTAGCTTTGAGAAGAGGACCTGCACTAATTAAATATCGGATTGTAGTTCTTGCTCGGAACTCTCCAGTCTTTGATGAATAATCCTTCCGTGTTTTATGGGGACCAATGATCAGGGTATCTTGTTTATGGCACTAGTGAGATGTAATGGCGAGATAAAGCCGGCCTATTAAACATAAAGCTTAAATGTAGCTAAAGGGACAAATGCTCCACCACAACTTGACAGATGTCTCCGAATCATCAGGCGTTCCGTCATAACTAATTACAAAATCATTTATCTTAAGGAAACGGACGAAACCGAAGTAATTATGGAGAACATGATTCTTCGGGGATAAAAAGATAACATCGTTTTAAAACATTGAAATGATCGTAATCGTTTAGAACCTCTCGTTTCCTCCGGATTCCGACAGTGGTGTTTTTTTCCCGAAGCCAGCGGGATACCGTTATTTTGGGTGTTTTTTTTTTCCTTTAGGTTTCTTGTTATGCTAAACACACCTCTCACTCCCGAGACTTCCTTCCATGAACAGTTCATTAAAAAATTTCTCCCGCCGATGAATTTTCAGCTAAAACACACATATGTTTTAATCATAAGTTCCTTTTTTTAATTACGCTAACGACTTGCAATATGTTTATGTTGGTTTAAAGTTGAACTTCTTTTATTAACCCCTTCAGTTGCCTGAATGTGTATACAAGATCAGCAGTAGCAGACACAGCAGCCTGAGTTCGTGTTAACACTTTGTGGAGCAATAGAAATGAATTTATTTGCAAATAAAACTTGTTTGCTTTTGGGCTCCAGAACATGCCAATAAAGTTTTAGCAGTGTGGGTATAATGCCCAAGGCACTAACACCTTTTTATAACCAGCTGGGGAATGTGTCTCAATGACATCTCCCCAGCTGATCCTGCATGGAGCCCAGAACTGCAGTAACTCAATTGGCCAGCAGGTGGCGACATCTCCCTGACAAATAGTTTATTAAATAAGGAATACATTGGAGATATTCCCAAATATTTCTTACTGTATAATTAATTAAAATTATTTTCCAACACCTCAGGTTCCTGACAGTGTTTTTCGGGAAAATCACTTGGAAGTGAAGGGGTTAAATGAGATGGCTGGCTTTAGGATCACAATTTCTAGTGAAGCAGCGAGATTCAGCGATGTTTGATAATGAGATAATCAAAGAGATGCAAAAGCAGATTGAATCCTGTGTGTCAGGGACCTGCAAACACTTTCGTCCTTGGATAGTCAGTGTGTCGTTTTGTGATATAACCACGAATAAAGAAACGCGGTGCTACCGGAGCTTCTGGGAGGTTTTAAGCGTGATTTCCTAATTTTCTCTTTGCCAAGATAACTATTATAATTAAGAAAAAGTATAATCACATGCTGTGTTTACAGGCTGTTCAGCAGATTTACTTTTTTATAGGGATGTGCGTTTCGGAATTTCGGAATTTTCACGAAATTTCCCGATTCGTGTCTTCGGATTCGGCCGATTTTCCGAATCGGATCGGACCCGAAAACCGACAGATCCGAAAAGTTTTCCGAGCCGAAACGAAAAGTTTTCGGAGTTTTCGAATGGACTTGAAATGTGTCAAATGGAAATTTATTTTTGCTCTATTCATGATTTTGGTTCCATTCGTGATTTCGGTTCCATTTCGGTAATTCTGGAAATCGTATATTTAACTATTATCGGTTATATTGCTGATTCTGTAAATTTTGTATTTGTAAATGCGTATCACTTGTTTCTTGTTTCCAATGATCCGATAATTCTGAAGATACGATAATTCTGTCGATACGATAATACCGCACACAGGCGTGAAGGGAAGCCGTGAAATGCCTCAGCAGCGAAAGGGTTAATTTTTTTTGTCTCTTTTAAATCATTTTATTTGTTTTTTTTTTTTTCATTTCAGATCATTTTGATCAACTATTTTTCCGTTTTAAAACCTTTTGTTCTGGTTTTTATTTTTAAAGTCAGACCATTCGGGTCAGTTTAGCGTTTTTTAAGTCGTTTTGTTTATTTTTTTTTGTTCCTTGGCTTTCATAACATTTTTTAATGTGATTAAATAAAGTTGTGAAATGTATATTCATAAGAAAAAAAGGATCTTTATTTAATAAAAAAAAAACACGATGGAATCGCCAGAATTATCGTATCGACAGAATGAATTATCGGATCCGAAAAACAAACCAAAAATTTATTATAAAAAAATATATAAAGTATAAAAAAAGTAAACCATAGTAGTTTACGTCAAAACGAATAGAGTTAGACAGCTTTGAAACGAGAACAGACGTTCTGAAAAAAACGAAAATTTCCGAAATCACGAAAAGTCGATACAAAAAACGAGCAAAGTGACCCGAAAACACGAAAAATGGTCAATATTCCGAAAAAAAAATGTACACGAAAAACGAGCTGAACCGAACCGAATCGAAACAGAAATCGGTCGAAACCCGCCGAATCGAAAATTTTAAACATCCGAACAAATCGAACCGAATCGAACCGAAAAAAAAATCGGTGCACAAGCCTACTTTTTTATTAGGTTTTTATGTGTTATGGGTGTAAATTATTGCATGTTATGTATATATTTATTTATATTGTTTCAACAAACTGAGGGCACTCATTGGTCTTCACTTAAAAGATTGATCTTTATTGTAAATACATCAATGTTTCAGCTCGTTCGAGCCTTTATCAAGAACTCACCGAAAACCAAGTGACAGCCTAAGGATCCCTGGCGATCGGGAGGTCTAACCCCTTCGCCACAAAGTGATTTTTCAAAAAAAACTTTTAAATTAATTATACAGTAGAAAATATTTGTGAATATTCCCAATGTATTTCTTCCTGTAATAACCTATCTGACATTGAGATGTCGCCATCTACTGGCCAAAGAGAGCTGGAAGAGTGAGCTTCGTAGCTCCTGTTTCCCTGAAAGTCTGATACGGGCGGTCAGTTAGCCGGTTTTAGACAGTTTTAGCACATTGGGCAATATGCCCATAGGGATAAAACTTTGGGGGCACCTTCTGCAGTCCAAAAGCAAACACAATTTGTTTGCAGCAAACAAATTTCACTTGTATTTGTCCTTCACAGCTGCAGATCGAGATTACTTGATATCGGGCACCTGATGGTGCCTTCGAAGACCCAAGTTATCTCGATCTCGGTAGTGAAGGGGTCAAGGGAAAATTAGGTGTCGAACGCCAGACCGTGTGAGTTAGCAGGTCTGATGTGGAGAGGGGGAAGGGAATCGGAGATTTATTCATTGTTTTTTCTTGATCTTTTAAGCATTTTTCATGATTTTTTCTTAAAAGCGTTTTTCTTTTTCTGTAACAGCCCTTTTTATTTTCATTCATTGGACCTTATATGTAAATTTCAGACATTTTCGTTCAGTAGTTTTTTTGCAAATAGAGTTTCAATTTTGACACTTTCAATCATATATATATTTTTTTTTACCCCGTTCGTCAGCTTGTCGGCTTTTTCCGACGGCTGCTCTGCGCTGTGATCGGCGCCTTGCTGGCTTTTTTCAACGTGTTTGGCGTGTTTTTTGCGGTGGCTCTAGCGGGGTTTCGGCAGGTTTGCGGTAGGTTTTCCCTGCACTCCAGGGACCCTGCGGTGAATGCTGAATTCACCGCAGGGTGGGCAACTTTGATTCCCCAAAGCGCAGGGAAGTGCGGGGAACGAGAGAGCAACGAAATGTTGGTGACATTACGGTGCTCTCTGAATAACCCCCTTAGGGCCCTATTACATTCTTCACACAAAAATGCATGGTAAAGGAGTGAATTTATGCGCGAAGCGTCAAACGTTAACGCTCGTAAATCAATGCTGGTATTACAATTGTCGCGCATTGTTCAAACCGTCAAAAAATAACGCGAGTAAAACGGACACGCAATAACGTTGCGCGCAGAAATCAGTGTGCGGACTGTTTTTTTCACGCGATTCAGCCAATCAAAATTAAGAACCTTAATTGTCTCACGTCAAGTTTTGGCGCCTGTCACAGTCAATCTGCACATATACATATGCTGCATCAATAAAAAAAAGCACGCACAACTTCTCCGTTTTATTGTTTGGGTATGTGTAGAATGTGTAACTATACTTTGCTGCATTTTTTTTCGGGCTGGTGTATTTGGTTTCGGTCAGGTTGTTCATTTTTGCCGTTAACACCAGCTTTCAGGAGTTGCTAAAATTATGCGCGCAGAGGCTGTGCGTGACAAACTGCGCATAGATTGTACGTAATACTATCCGCGTACCAGCGCACAAGCGCATTTGCGCTCACAATGTTAAGTATAGGACACGCGACGTAGAGTAAGCTCGCGCAGGTTCGCCCGCGGTAGACGTATACGCGCGTTTGTTGCACTGTGATTGTAATACGACGCTCAGCGCAAAGGGTTTTACTCTTGCGTTAACGTGTTTTTGCGCACGCGTTAACGTTTGCGTGAAGATTGTAATAGTGCCCTTAGTGTATTCTTTCAGAGTCCCATAATGGATTATTCAGCGGTTGTCGTGTAAAGCTGTTTTATAATTATTGTTTTTTTTCTAAAGACCGTGTTACTATAAAACGGGCCGTTATCAGTTATTTCATTTTTTTCCCCCATTATTAATGTTTATAATTTGAAATATCTAACATTAATACGGCTGCTAATGTCCAACATTTCCTTTAAATAGGGATTTTGACGTTTGATTTGTATTCATACGACCTCGTAAAATAGTATATCTCATTTATGTGCCTTCCACCTGTGACCGCGGCAATAAATCTTCGCTATCGCTTTTCAAAGAATACTTATCATTAGCCGAGGATCTATTGTGTAGTTAGTAAGGATTCAATTTTGTCTTCACAATCTGTCTTTCAAGACATTCTTAGAACCAATATGACAGAAAGACATGTTATATCATTAGAAAACTAATGACCCGTTGACTCACTTATTCATATCTTCAGGTCATAGAAATGATATTAAAAAGTAAAATTTTGATTAAAAATATGTAAGTGCGCCTCTGGAGAACCAATTTATGGCTACTTTTAAACGTACTGTATACAGGTATTAATATCTTTTGCCTATATTGTAAATGCAGGTCTTGAAACAAGGTTCAACATAGACGTCTCCAGCTCGGCAAAACCCATATGGGTTAATCAGAGAAAGCCGATCTGCCCCAAAATGTAACCGAACAGGTGATTTCCCCGTACGGTGACATTTCGGGGCCATTCGGCTATTCAAAGAGCAGGCAGTTCGACAAATTTTGGCAAACTGCCAGCAGGTCCGGTGCCTGTTCGACGGCAGTGAAATCCCCCATAGAGAAGCAATGGTTAATCTATTAGGGATTAGGGGTTTCGGAATTTCGGAATTTTCACGAAATTTCCCAATTCGTGCATTCGGATTCGACCGATTTTCCGAAATTTTAAGATACGAAAACAGCAGATCCGAACGAATTTTTGTGCCAAAACGAAAACTTTTGGAGTTTTCGAATGGACTAGAAATGTGTAAAATCGAAATTCATTTTCATTCCATTCGTGATTTCGGCTCCATTCCTGATTTCAGTTCCATTTCAGTAATTTCGGACATCGTATTTATATCGCTGATTCTGTAATTAAGTTTTGTATCATTCACATCTCAATGTATCCTTCCTGGAAAATCAGAGAAATCTCAATGTATCCTTCTTGTAAAACCAGAGAAATCTCAATGTATCCTTCTTGTAAAACATGAGAAATCTCAATGTATCCTTCCTGGAAAATCAGAGAAATCTCAATGTATCCTTCTTGTAAAACCAGAGAAATCTCAATGTATCCTTCCTGGAAAACCAGAGAAATCTCAATGTATCCTTCCTGGAAAATCAGAGAAATCTCAATGTATCCTTCTTGTAAAACCAGAGAAATCTCAATGTATCCTTCTTGTAAAACATGAGAAATCTCAATGTATCCTTCTTGTAAAACCAGAGAAATCTCAATGTATCCTACTTGTAAAACATGAGAAATCTCAATGTATCCTTCTTCTAAAACATGAGAAATCTCAATGTATCCTTCTTGTAAAACATGAGAAATCTCAATGTATCCTTCTTGTAAAACATGAGAAATCTCAATGTATCAATGTAAAACATGAGAAAATCTCAATGGCAGAATTATCGTATCGGCAGAATTATCGTATCGTATAATTATCGTATCCGAAAAACCATTAGTTTACGTCAAAATGAATAGACACTTTGAAACAAGGAGAACAGACGTTCCAAAAAACACAAAAATTTCCGAAATCACGAAAAAAAGTAGATACGAAAAACGAAACGAAACGAACCAAAACGAAACGAAAATCGACCGAAACGAGTCGAAACGAAAATTTCCAAAATCCGAACGAACCGAACTGAATCGAACCGAAAAAAAAATCGGTGCACAAGCCTATAATCTATTCACAGACACCGAACAGCAAAGAAATGTCCGTGAAATGCCCTGATGTTCGGTGTTTTCATTCGGCAGGTTTATTCTAGAGATGTACATTTGTTTCGGAAAAATTCGGAATCTGTAACGAAATTTGATAATTTGTAGTTCGGAAGTACTTTCGAATAACGAATCGATACGATACGAATTTGAAACGAAACAAAATGGTATATAATGAATTTATTTCGTTTTACACTCATCATAAAAGAAAAATTTTAATAATTTATAACAACTATGGAATTTGAAATGAACTATCAAATTGATATCAACTATCGAATTGATCTTAACTTACAATACAAGTAACAGTCAGCAAAGGACTTTATGAAACAAATTAATTTTGTTTCTCTGTTTAATTTGACTCAAATATTAAATCTGTGACACATCTTAAAATTTAACCCTAGCTTTTCTTTTAACAGCAAAATTTGATTAATTGGGGTTTACCTAGTGATCCAAAATTCGAATTGATATCAACTATCGAATTGATATATGAAATTCGAATCGATTCAAAAATTCAAATCGATCCGAAATTTCAAATCGATCCGAAACTGTACGAAATACGAAACGAAATTAGTTATGAAATTCCGAAAACAAAATTATTTAAAAACGTAACGAAACGAAACAAAGCTAAACAAATTTTTCAACCATGCACATCCCTAGTTTGTTCAGGAAAATCCCATAGGCTTCAATGTTAAAAATATACCCATTTTAATTCAATACCTAATAAATTGGTTATTATTCTGCAGTAAAAAGTCTCTTTTTTTATAGATTTTTTTAGGATCTTTTAGGCATTTTTTGGGTTTTTTTAGGCAATTTTTTTTGGGGGTTTTGGCAATTTTTTTTCCATTTGTTTTAATTAACTTTTTCTTTTTTCTGTAACAGGCCTTGTTATTATCATTCATAGGATCTTATGCGTAAATTCCATACATTTTCGTTCAGTAGTTTTTTTGCAAATAGCGTTTCAATTTGACACTTTCAACCATATTGTTAATTTTATTTTTTTTACCCCGTTCGTCAGCTTGTCAGTTTTTTCTGACGGCTGGTCTGTGCTCATGAGCAGCAGCTCATTGGCTTTTTCCTATGTGTTCAGTGTGTTTTTTGCGGCAGTTCCGGCGGGGTTTTGGTGGGTTTTCAGCGAGTGGCCGGCGGGTTTGCGGCAGGTTTGTGGCGGGTTTTTCCTGCACTCCAGGGACCCTGCGGTGAATGCTGAATTCACCTCAGGGTGTCTTGCGTTCGGTTGTGACACGCATCATACCCCACAAAAAGAGCCAAAATGAGCATTCTTCATTTCTGACCAGTTATTATTATTCTTTATTTATAAAGCGCCAGCATATTCCGCAGCGCTGAATTAGGAGTCTGTTTACAAAGCACCAATATCAAAAGCAATTTGATCTCACTTTGGCGATTCCATTTCGCTGAAAATACAGTGCATTCATTATCCATCGAATGGTCACCATACTTTGCCAAAAGTAGAGTCGCCAAAGAAGTTGTTGGACATCAGGAAAAAAGCACCGATAAAGTGCCCAACTGCACTGAAATTGCCGCGGCAAAGTCCAACAAAGTAAAAAAAAAAAAGTAGGAAGTCTCCTATTCTACTAATAGGAGATTAAACCAATAAAAAAAAATAGTAAAAATGTGTCTAAATAATAAAAATCTTCTTTAAAAAATAATAAGAAGGTCTGTTACTAAATATTATAAAAGTCTTTTAAAACATAAAAAAACAAGAATATTTGAGCCCACCTGCTCTGATTTCACCGTCAGCCACTTCCCCTGGGAGGGAAGTATGATGATAGGGAGCTTTTCTGCCCAACTGCTCTGACTTCAATATTATGCAGTACACCCACAAATTGTACTCATGGGTGCACTGACAAAAAGTGAAACAGATAACACATATGGAAACTGGTGCTCTATGGTTCTTTATTTTGGTTCATTCTTTGAGGATTCCTTTTGTTGATTCATATTTTGGTTAAAATTATGAAAATTCGGATGTTTTATACATATGTAGACTCATCTTTATCAATAGCATTAAGTACTGTCATATATATGTTTATGTAGCTTTACTTCACTGACATCATAAGGTACCCAAAGTCCCAGTCCATCGCCTAATTCTACCTTCTAACCGTCCTTCAAAAATGTACTTTACCATACCAGCATCTTTATGGATGGTGAAGTTCTAAATGATGTTGTGCTCCTATGAGTGAGGCTGCATTTCTGCATCACAGACATGGACATGTTGGCTGGTGGCTGGAATATAAATATCTCCATTCTGACAATGATATTTGGGATGCATATTGTAATAGGGGTCAGTGCCCAGGGTGGGTATCCCAGTGTAGAAAGGCTCCCTCTCGCAATCAGTATCCCCTGGAAATATTAATTCTTGCCCAATCCCACTAAGTAAATAGCTGGAGCTCCTTGTAGGATGAAAACAGAACGTAGACTGACTATATTTTGAGCTTACAATGGGACAACACACACAAGGTGATGGGCAGAACAACAAATATAAAAAAACTTTGCAGCATTACTATACTGCTTCCCCTCACCCACACACACGACCTGGCGGAATAGACAAAGGAAGGCGCTCTTTGCCCCTGCATGGCAGACAGATCTGATTTAACCCTAAATGGAAGGTTTGATCGAAACATGGAAAATCATCGAAGGTAACAAAGGAACAAAGGAAACAGCACAGCATAGACAGCATGACCCTCCACAACAACTACATCAGGGAAAAATACAACACAGACATAAGGGGACACGGCACAGAAAACACAAACACCCTGTACCTACAATTGTAGGTGACCATAACATAGGAGAGGGCTGGGGAACAATATGAATAGTCAAACCCACCAGAACCTGCACCTTCCAAATTGTGCTGACAGTATACAACTTTGTTGTAAGGATTCTACAGCACATTTATACTGTATGGCTACTGTAAAGTGCTTTTTCATAAAACCACTGGGTCATCACAGTGTTTTTATGAAAAACCATATGTTAGTGAAGGGGTTAAGTGTTATGAAAACTGGATTACTACGCCAAAAAAACAGAGTTTAATGCAAAACATTTCCCTATTCCATCCAGCTGCCTCTTAGCTGAAACACCTACTTGCACCATCTCATATTCATCCTCAGACCTCCATATTTCCCACACATTATTCATTGTGTCATAATACCAATTAATTATTAACTCCAGTCATTATATGTGCACCTGTGGAGCTATATTATTATATTGTAGTATACCCAAGGCTACTTTCACTTTTTAAGAATTAAAAACAAAGGTAATGGACTGAATTTGTATTTAATTCAGAATTTACATAAGATTTATGGGGTTTTTTCCCCACGAAATACAGTATAAAAATGTATATTTTATTTTTTTATTTTTTTTCACTTTAAAAAGCTTCTTTAAACTTCATCATTTGTTTCTAATGTGTTTTTGAAGTGATTTTGTCCCATCTTGGAGAGGAGAAAAAAAAAAAGAATAATGACAAAAGACTCTTATATCACACGTTATTATGCAGCTTCTCCTTTCCAAACACTCAATTTACGACCCAAACTATGCTTTTTCCATGATATGCCTCTTCAGCTTTCCATTCAATGTTTAGCAGAGAGTGCTATAAAAACGTCTTAGCCTTCCTCTAAAAGCCTCTAATGATTGACAATAAAGTGGAACACTGTTAGCCAGATAGCCTTGATGCCAAATTCATCGAATATTTATTCTACAATAGTCATTTTCTCGTCTGCTTCTTTCATTGTGCTTTCTAGCTTCCTGGGACACAAGATTATATTTGTATTCTCATGTGTCAAGTAGGGCGATACTGAAACTGCAAATCTCGGGTGCAGGAATTCAACTGGAAATGGCCTATTTTGTAGTGAAAAATCATGTTTAATTATTATTTCGACTCAACGTTTTACCTAATGGTCTTATAAGAGACAACAAGCGTAGTCAACTGAGAGCTTGGCTGTCCAATAGATCCTCTTGTGGTCATGGGTTCAGACTGGTTTCTGTAGATTCATTTCCTAGAGTTTTTTGTGTCACTGGCAACGTTCATCATCAATTCGTCCACTTGTCCTGACCCCCGGTTGTAATCAGCCAGATCCAAATATGTCATGGCTTGGTACCAGCTTGGTACCGGTTTGCAGGTATGAGTCCAATATGCAGAGATACACCACATGGAAGGGATAGATGAACATAGTTCCAGAGGGTTTATTAAGCAGGTATACAAGTGGGTGGAACACTGGATGCTGCAGGATAAGGAGATGGGAACTCTACCAACCACTAGGCTGAGGACAATAGACAGGATGGGAAACGGGCTGGCTGGATGCTGCCAGGAAGGCTGGAACAGAGACACAGAGGCTGGCAGGAACAGCAGGCACAGAAGATGCAAGGAGCTTGGATAGTATGAGGAACTTGGATGGTATGAGGAACTTGAATGGCACTAGGAATTTGGGTAGCATGAGGAACCAGGAGATCTGGACAGTGCAGAGCAGGTACTTGCTGGGGTTTCAGGGAAATAAATGCTTCAAGGTCAGGAGCAGCAATACTCAGAAGACATCACAGTGAGAGCTACAGGGCCACAATGCTGAAGCACAGACTGAAGGGTGGAGCTGCCATTTACAGTGTATCAGTCAGTGTTGGTTTGCATACACCTGACACCTGTTTGAGCATGCTAAGGGAGGGGAGACCAGAAGTAGATATACAAAGGTCTAGTATGGAGTACCAGGTGACCCCAAAACCTGGAAAAAAGATAGATGCCTAGGGCTACCTAAACAGTATGCAGAATGAAATGTATTGTCGAAGGAAGGGAACATAACCCTAGGGAATAACCCTGTGTAACAAGAAAGAAAAGAGCCTATATAGGCTGAAGTTGACGACAATATAATAGTAAATAGTAAACTTTATTACACTGATTCACATAGATAAAATACAAGTACAGGATGATTAAGGTTGCCCTAATTAGATGATTGATAAACAAATCCTAATTAACCTATTTGCCCCACAAAGGGACTCGTATTGGAAGGGAGATGTAATCGATGTGTATGGATCCTAACTCCTTATAAATACAGCAGAAAAGTAGTAGGAGAAGAGAAATTAGATTTCACATTGCGGCGGATACCTTGTATCACCTGCTATAGGTCGGCCGTCTGAAAGCTTCGGTATAAATGGATACAACATGGGATACAATTAGCTTGATGTCCTTTTTTGACCAATTTTCCCAACATTCTGTCCATCATTGTCATGTCCCCACCTGCTCCAGGACAAAGTGCTGCCCATCTGCATGGGATCATGCAGCCGACCCCCTCTGGACACAGCTGGAGTCCCTTTGCACCGTACTTGCTGGTATCTCGGCAAAATTTGTTGACCTGCCTGCTCTCTGAATAGCCGGATGGCCCCGAAATATCACCGTACGGGGAAATTCCAATTCCCTGTTCGGTGCCATTTCGGGGGCCAGATCAGCTGAATTGGTCAGGTACCGAAATATTGGAAGTCTCTGATATTCCAAATTGGGCTAATTTTGATTATTTTGAAAATTTTTGGATTCCGAAATATTGCAAACTGAAAAGTTTGCCCACGTCAGATTGAATTCAGCAATTTGGCCCGGAAAAAAAAGCATTTCAGCATTTTGTTTCAATGATATCTTCTCCCCTCGCTATTTATTAAGCTAAGTAATGTAAGAAAAGGGTAGAATTATGAAAAAAAACATAAATAACTTGTATAAATCCAAGATCAACATGGTATAACAAAATTACATTGTAACAAAATGGGCAACAACACTTTTCTGATTCATCCACAAGCTGTTAAAAAAGTAATTTAATTCTTCGCCAAATGGTGCCGTGCGTTGATGAGAGCGTCACGAAGTCTTATTTTTAATATCGTGTTAGGTATCATTTCTATGAAGTCACCCAGAGGTCAGCTAATTAAAAATAGGAAGATGGCGATTTTATAATTTTTCGTCAGTTGCTCGGGGTATGAGGAATATTAATTAGTCTTTCTTTTTACGACTCGAGTTCTGTTGTCAAGCGCATTAAAACCTCATAACAGATAAACTAATAAAAACATTAGCTGTGGACAGGAGTTTTAATACATGCACGGAATGTCTAAGGATGCTCTTCACAGAGACTCAGTAAAGGCGCACCTGGTTACTAGGAACATAAAACAACTAAGCTTTAACTATTCAAAAGAAAACAATAACGTGCAACATTTTCCAAAATATTCAGCAGAACCAATCTAGCACATACAGAAATGACTTTCTATAACGTACTAAACTGTTTCCTAAGCATTTCTCCTCTAACCTAAAGTCTATAGGGGTTATTCAAAAAGCACCAACATTTCAATGAAATTTCGGTGCTTTCTCGTTTGGTGCACTTCATTTCGCTGACCCTGTGGTCAATGCACTATTCACCACCGGGTCCCTGAAGTGCGCCGAACATGGAGTCACTGAATGCCACCGAAGACCGCCGAACTGGCTGCCTAAGGAAACTTGTCACTTGTCAATTGTTGAGAATTTATTTGCGAAACGCGTTTGGCTGTATATTTTATGTTTTTTTATTTGTGCTTTCTAATGTGGATCCTGATGCTGAGTAAATCTTTTTAGAACTGCAGATAGCCTCATTGATCCTTCCTCCTGTGGATTTGGGTGAAGGTCTGCACGATCGAGGTAGGCTTTTTGAAGGTTTGGCTGACAATTAAAACCAAAGACGCAAATACCCAGACGCGGTTCCTTGGCTCTAGCTGGGTGAGTACAACAATGTACAACCTTAAGGTCGGGTACACACTAGGCGTTTTCTTCTGCGCACTAGTGTGCCTTAAAAAGGATGCACTTTATGACGGAAGAGATGGTAGACGCCAGACGATGCGTTAATTTTGACGCACGACGTAAAAACTGAATTTGAGTTGAATGAAAAAAAAATGGGCTTTTGACATTTGACGTTCAGCACGCAGCCAACGTCGTGTCAATCCTAGCGCAACAGCCTTGGTGTTTAAATGACGGATGTCTTCAGCGTGCGTTATGCGCTGCACGCGTACTACCTGTGTTTTTCTCTATCCGCGTAATTAGATGCTACAACTCACGTCATAAAGAGCGGCATAATGCACGCTAGTGCGCAGAAGAAAACACTAGCGTGCACACGACCTCAGAAGAGTGTTAACCCACATGTACCATCTGCACTAGATACATTTCTCTTGTTTTCTTCGAGTCTACAGAAAAGTCCGTGATACAAGCGGTTGATGGGTATGCCAGTTGAAGTGCCCATACGCGAACAATATGAACATATGTTTGCTCTACACCATGTGAGTGATTCAATATTGTGGCTTCAGTACAAGCTGTATAAATATTTTTTCAGATTGGCACTATCAGGGTTATCCAAAGAGATCCGAATTGCTTGAGAAAGGTAACCGAACGCTGAAAATCAGCGTTCGGTTACCTTTCCTGGCCATTCGGCTATCCAGAGAGCAGGCAATTCGCCAAATCCTGGCGAATTGCCTGAACATACGGTGCCTGTTCGGTGCCTATTCGAGGGCAGTGAAATCCCCATGAAAAAGCAATGCTTCAGCTATTCAGAGAACACAAACCAGCAGTGAAAGGTTCCCCTAATGCCCTGCCATTCGGTGGTTTCATGTGGCAAATTTATTCAGGAGAATCCCATAGGCTTCAATGTTAAAAATATTCCCGTTTTAATTCAATATCTAATAAACCGTTCATTATAAAATTCTGCAGCAAAAAGTCTCTTTATTTATAGATTTTTTAGGATACTTTAAGCATTTTTCTTAATTTTTTTTTTTAACCCTTTCGCTGCTGAGGCTTTTCCTGCCTCTGTGTTGAGCTCATTTTTACCGATTTTGCTCATCATGTTTAAACGCGTTTTGAAGGCTTATTTTAGTATATGACCCAGACATATTATATATCGTTATTTCCGTCAGACTCGGCAGATTCATAATATGTCATTTTTATATGTATACGTCATGACCTGTCTGTATATTATAACAAAAAATGCAATAAAATATGAATTTTCAATAATTTACAACGTGTAAAGTGTTTTTTTTCACATTTTAACATGCGAGCAATTACGGTTATATTTTGTATGGGGTGCGCTTGTTAAAAAAATTAGAGATGGGGTCTCGTTACATTTTTTTGGGGGAAAATTAAGCGATTTTTAACAAACGCACCATACAAAAATCGTTAGTGCAGCATCATTGTTCACATTATAATTGAAATGGGAACAATATTGCTGCATTAACTAACCAAAAAAAAGAAAAAAAAACGTGATTAGTTTTTTTTTAGAATTTTTTTAAAATATTTTTTAAGTTTTATTTTTAATTTTTTTTTAAAAACGTGTTTCATACTCATGTTTGGTATTGTTGGAACGGCCATGCTCTGGCCGATCCAACAATATCAAACATTAACCCCTAACTGCCACGGATCGGGAGATAGGGGGTTCATTGGAACCCCCTATCTCCACCATTGGTGGCAGTTAGGGGTTAACTCCGAGACTGGCGTCATCGGCATTCCCGGAAGCTTGGCCGACATCCAAGATGTCGGCCAGCTCCGGGAAAGGATCACGAACCGGCGCTTTTCGGTGCCGATTCGTGATCCAGCCCCCATTGGGTTAATTCCAGGTACCGTTAGGAAAGGCAGGCTGTGCCCTTCCAAACGGTGCCTGTATTAACCCCCGCAACGCCGGCGATCAGGAGGGAGAGAGGTCCGAAGGCCTTTCAGGCGCCTCCTCCGCACATGCGGGGGGCACCTGAATTAGGTGTCATCTCGCCACCGCAATGACACCTAATTAGGCCGGCGGCGGTTCCGGGTGCTGGGCTGACATCGAGGATGTCAGCCCGCACCGGGGGGGCCCAGCGATCGGCCTGAACCCGACCGATCGCTGGCCCCAAAGGGAGGACGCGCTCAGCGCGTCCACCGCAAGGAACGTTACCTGCGGGTGGACGCGCTGAGCGCGTCCCTAGCAGCAAAGGGGTTAAAAGTCCGTTTTTTTTTTTTTTTTAAGTTTCCTTTTTTTTTTTCTGTAACAGCCCTTTTTATTATCATTCCCTGGACCTCATGTGCAAATTTCAGACATTTTCGCTCAGTAGTTTCTTTACAAACAGCGTTTCATTTTCACAGATTCATACAAACTATTTTTCTAATTTATTCACCTCCCTCGTCTGCGGTCTCGGCTGCTTCGGCTGTTTCGGCTGTGTGCGATCGGCTCCTGCTCGGGCTTTTTCCGTGGTTTTCTCAGTTTAATCCAGATGTTTATGGGCGTTTTCGGCGTGCATTCGGTGAGTTTTGCGGTTAGTTTTCGTCAGGTTTGCGGCAGCTTTTCCCTGCAATTCGGGGACCCTGTGGTGTTTGCTGAATACACCGCAGGGTCACCGAAATGGGATCGGCAAAAGGAACCGAATTGAAGAGAACGAAAAGTCACCGAACGTGCGGTGACTTTTCGAATCTCTTTGGATAACCCTGTATGTGTTGTATGCTTATATCATTTAATGAGGTGGAAGATACCCTCTGAAACGAACCATACACGTTTAGAAAACCGTTGTTGATACTCATAACAACCATCATATCCAGGGCCGGATTTGCATCTCAGGAAACTGTAGGCACAGAAATGTGTAGCACCCCAACCCCCGCCCCCGCAAAAAAAAAGGAAACATGCCAAAATAACTTTATACATTTTTGTTTTGGGGCAATCTAGAAAAAAAAACAAAGTTTTAAAAACTGAAAAGCAGTTTCTCTCTGCGCTCAAATCAGACGAAGGGGCAGAATGAATTAGTGCAGCGGTATTGTTTATTTTATATGTAAAAGCATATATTGCATCTGCCGGAGAACAGAAAAACATAATTTAAGCATTTACATAAATCATTTTTTATTTTTACACATTACACGGTCATGTTTGGTATCATTATAAAGACCAGACTCTGACCTTTCCAACGACACCTCACTTAACCTTGTGCGGGGTACAAACCAGAGATGCAGGTTTCAAAGTCCCCCTGTCTCTCCTCCCTGCAGCACCACGGTCTAGGATGTTGATGAAACAATGTTTTGCATCATCAGCTCCACACTTACTGGCAGTGCGAGAAATGTGCACTTTATAATAGTAAACTGAATAAAAGTTCTGCATTAGAAAGAGAGAACAATATAAAAGGTATTTGCTATTTTATTTTTACAGAAATCTAACCTGGTTATATTTGGTATCACTGGAAAGGCCAGAATCTGGCCTTTCCAATGATACATCAAATGCCCCTCTATCCCTTAGGGCCCCAGAGATACAGTGATATAGATGATTGTAAAAAATAAAACATCGTTTTTTA
The DNA here is from genome assembly GCA_009667805.1 of Leptobrachium leishanense. Lineage (NCBI taxonomy): Eukaryota > Metazoa > Chordata > Amphibia > Anura > Megophryidae > Leptobrachium > Leptobrachium leishanense. The sequence continues at coordinate 52,817,016 of CM019063.1, read as the reverse complement.
CAGAGCAAGGCACCCCCTTGTGTCAGGTGCCTGTAGGCACATGCCTACTCTGCCTTGTTATAAATCCGGCCCTGATCATATCGGCATTTTTTGTAAGTTGCTTGTTTGATTCACCTTGGTGTGGGGGACACATGAGCGCTACATCTTTGTTTTTTTCTGAAGTGGACATGTGGTTATCTATTTACAAGTCATTCTGTTTTAACATTATTACCCATTGGCTGCATTTTTTTTAAAGGGACCCTGTACTCATCCTGACCTCTTTAAAGATTTAAATTGGTCAGGATGGGAGGAGTGGCTCCCCTGCTCCCCTAATATGGTGCAATCATGGTTTGAAGTTAAGGAGTGGCATCCACTTTACCCAGCGTCGCCTGCAGCCGAGATTTTGAATTTCCCGTCTGCCGGTCACCAGATCTGCCACAAGTGATGTCACACAAAGAGAGCAGCTGACGTCAACCTCTGAGACAAATCACTTTAGCGAGCCTTCTCAGAGGGGCAGCCGATGGATCGGATCCGTACATGCGCGTGCAGCAGCTCCGATCCATTGCTCCGCGCAGGCGCTAGGGAACCGTGTATGTAAAGGGCGCGGGTCCAGTAGCGCTGCATAATTTGCGTTTCTTACTCTACGCAAGTGTTCTAGGAGCGGAAATTGTGCAGAAAAGCTTCAGGGACTTCTGGGTTTGGAGTCCATGAGTCGAAGAGGACGAGCAGCGAATGGCGAGGGACAACAGGGGAGTAAAATTACCCCCAAAAAATTAATAATAATGGGGCGGAAGCCGTCAGCAGGATCTGCCTAAATATTTAAGGGCAAAATCGGGACATTTGGAGTGTTTTTTTAATGCTAGAAAGTATTCACATATTTCCCCCTGTTCGTAATATATTATAGTGTCAGCGGCACAGCTGGTTTTCAGATTCCGTAGTTATATTCTTGCAGCGGATGTAACATATTCTGTTTGCGTATTTAGAATCCCACGGAACCCTCACTTTCACTGTGACACTTCACGTTAAATAAGCATCGACTGAAACCCGGAAAAAACAGCTAAACCCGAAATTAGATCATTTTAATGACCGACGTTTTCATCCTTACGAATTAAAAAACAATAATAATGTATTATTAAAAAAAAAGAGAGAGAGAAAAGAAAAGAGCGAGAGCGTTTTTAACGAGATTAATATTGCTTTTTATCCTTATCAGAAACGGAACTTTCAAAGTAAAAAAAAAAAAGAAAGTTCTAGTCAAATTGAAAAGTTTAATTAACGAATGTGTGGCTCTTTCCCGCAATCCGCACAATGCAGCTTTGTGTTAACAAGATAACTAATTGCCTTAGGTTTGAATTTTTTTTCGGTATCCGACCGCATTACTTTCTATGAGGAGCAATTATTTCAAGTACGCTGTTCAAAAAAAGTTGGAATGCCATCATAGTCATAATTTATCCATTTCTTTTGAAACCCAAATGAAACATATATAACTTTGAGAAAAGTTTGTGTTTAAAGTTCAGTTTTCAAAGTTGCATACCTGGATGGAAGTAGAAAATGGGAAAGGGGGGTGAAGGGAACAGATCCGCCTCAGTCTTCCTTGTCTAAATGGATCCACTAGGGGGGTTATTCAGTGAGCACCGAATTGTCGCCCACATTTCGTTGCTCTCTTGTTCCCCGCACTTCGGGGAATCAAATGTCCCCACCCGGCGGTGAATTCAGCATTTAACACAGGTTCCCCGAAGTGTAGGGAATCGGCCACCAAATGCCACCGCCAACCCGACACCGACCCGCCGTGAACCCACCACCGCACACCCGTCACCTGCTGCCGTCAACCCACTGACCATCCACCGCAAACATGCCGGAGGGCCACCAAACACAGCTGACGAGCCGCTAAGCACAGCGCCGACCACCCGCAGGAGAAGCCACCGAGCCGCCAGATGAGGTAAAAAAAAGCAATCGGATTAAAAGTGTCAAAATTGAAACGCTGTTTGCAAAAAAGCTACTGAACGAAAATGTCTGGAATTTACACATAAGATCCAATGAATGATAATAAAAAGGTCTGTTACAGAAAAAAAGAAAAACTGACTTACTCATACACGCCCTGGTAATCTCCCGACTCGACTATTGCAATAATCTCTTATCTGGCCTCCCTCTGTCCCGCCTCTCTCCCCTACAATCCATCCTGAACGCCTCCGCCAGGCTAATTCACCTCACCCGCCGCTCTGTCTCTGCCGCTCCCCTCTGCGAGTCCCTTCACTGGCTCCCCATCCACTGCAGAATTAAGTTCAAAATCCTTATCCTTACCTACAAACCCTCACTAACTCAGCTACCCACTACCTGTCCTCACTAATCACCAAATACACCCCAGCCCGCTCCCTAAGGTCAAACAGTGACCTGCGCCTAGCTTCTCCCCGCATCACCTCTTCCCATGATAGACTGCAGGATTTCTCACGCGCAGCCCCCACTCTCTGGAACGCTCTCCTCGTACTGTCAGACTTTCCCCTAACTTCTCTTCCTTCAAACGCTCCCTTAAAACGTTCCTATTTAGGGAAGCCTACCACCCAACTCACTGACGCAACCATCAATCACTCTCACCTTACAGTCCTCTCCTCCTGTTTCCAACCCCAACCCTCCCAGATTGTGAGTTCCTACGGGAATAGGGCCCTCATCTCCTCCTGTACTGTTTGTCAAATGTTGTTCATTGTATTGTATTGTAACCCTGTCTATACTGGGCTTATTGTACAGCGCTGCGGAATATGCTGGCGCTTTATAAATAAAGAATAATAATAATAATAATTTTAAAAAAATCATGAAAAATCATGAAAAATCATGAAAAATGCCTGAAAGATATTAAAAAAATCAATAAATAACGAGACTTTTTGCTGCAGATTAAAGTAATAAACGGTTTATTAGATATTGAGTAAAACGGGAATGTTTTTAACATTGAAGCCTATGGGATTCGCCTGAATAAACCTGCCGAATGAAATCACCGAACAGCAGGGCACTTCACTGACATTTCTCTGCAGTTCGGTGTCTGTGAATAGTTTAACCCCTTCGCTGCGGCGGACGCGCTCAGCGCGTCCAACCGCATGTCACGTTCCATGCGGTGGACGCGCTGAGCGCGTCCTGCCTTTGGGGTCAGCGTTCGGCCGGGTTTCCGGACGATCGCTGGCCCCCCCGGTGCGGGCTGACATCCTCGATGTCAGCCCAGCATCCGGAACCGCCGCCGGAGTAATTAGGTGTCATCGCGCGGGGCAATGACACCTAATTCAGGCGCCCCCCCGCATGTGCGGAGGAGGCGCCTGAAAGGGAGGGGGGAGGTCCTTCAGACCTCTCTCCCTCCCGATCGGCAGCGTTGCGGGGCTTAACCCAGGCACCGTTTGGAAGGACACAGCCTGCCCTTCCAAATGGTACCTGGCATTAACCCCTGGGGAGCCGGATCACGAATCGGCGCTGAAAAGCGCCGGTTCGTGATCCTTTCCCGGAGCTGGCCGACATCTTGGATGTCGGCCAAGCCTCCGGGAACTCCCCCTGAGGACTGGCGTCATCGTGCATAGCACGATGACACCAGTCCTGGAGTTAACCCCTAGCTGCCACCAATGGTGGAGATAGGGGGTTCCAATGAACCCCCTATCTCCCGATCCGTGGCAGCTAGGGGTTAAAGTTTGGTATTGTTGGATCAGCCAGAGCATGGCCGTTCCAATGATATCAAACACGAATGTGAAAAAAGTTTGTAAAAAAAAATAAAATTTAAAATAAAAATAAAAAAATATTTTAAAAAAAATTATAAAAAAAAAATAAACAAGTTTTTTTTTTTCTTTTTTTTTGGTTTGTTAATGCAGCAATATTGTTCCCGTTTCAATTATAATGTGAACAATGATGCTGTACTAACGATTTTTGTATGCGGTGCGTTTGTTAAACATCGTGTGATTTTCCCCAAAAAAAAATGTAACGAGACCCCATCTCTAATTTTTTTAACAAGCGCACCCCATACAAAATATAACCGCAATTGCTTGCATGTTAAAATGTAAAAAAAACACTTTACACATTGTAAATTATTGAAAAATCATATTTTATTGCATTTTTTGTTATAATATACAGACAGGTCATGACGTATACATATAATAATGACATATTATGAATTTGCCGAGTCTGACGGAAAGAACGATATATAATATGTCTGGGTCATATACTAAAATAAGCCTTCAAAACACGTTTAAACATGATGAGCAAAACCGGTAAAAATGAGCTCAGCACAGGGGCGGGAAAAGCCTCAGCAGCGAAAGGGTTAACCATTGCTTCTCTATGGGGATTTCACTGACGTCGAACAGTCACCGTACTGTACAAAATTTGGTGAACTGCCTGCTGTCACGGTTCCCAGATCCCACCACGCAGTACTTAACGCCCAACACTCCACAGAGCCAAAAGCTACAAACAGAGTAGCCGTGAAGAATCCCTAACTGTCTGGTCCTTAGAATTGGCCAGGTATACTAGCTAGACAGAAAAGGGTTAAGCAAAAGACAATGTTGTAATACAAAACCAGGTTAGCAACACGGGGTTAGTCAGACGAGCCAGAATTAGGAATACAGAGTATAGAATAGTCAAATGGAATAGCCGGGTCGATATCAGGGCAGTAGTGTAGTACAAGAAAATCGTCTAGGGCAACAGAAGGCAGAATAGTCAGAAAACAAGCACAGGTCAATAACAGGTTAAATCACAATAGAATTCAGGCACAAGGAGCTCAGGTATGGATAACCACGATCTGGCACTGCTGAGAAGTAACTGAGGGTTTTTAAAGACCTTCACCAGACCGCGCCCCCCCTTTCAAGCCGTGCCTCATGCAGCGACCTCCCTGCCTGTCTCCATTTAAACTGGGCGTTGGTCAGCGAGCAGCATCAGACATGCTGCCCTCAAGCACACAGGAGAAGCTGGAAGCCCCCAACGTTACACCTACTCTCTGAATAGCCAAACGGCCACGAAATGTCATCGTACGGGTAAATTTACTAGACCTTAGACATGTGCACAGCACAAAATTTCGTTTTGAACTAATGGATTAGTCCTAAAATGCAATTTATTTAGTTGCTAAAGAAATTCGTTTTCAGTTCTTTAGTATGAAAACTAATTTCATTCATCCGAAAACCAGTGGATACAATTACTATTGTAGTGGCTCCTCAGAGGGCTGAGATCGCTGCTTGTTACAGTATCTCTTACTCTCAGCACGATGTGGGCCATATTACATACATAGTTGGTGCTAACTTAACCAGAGCTGTTGTAAACTTCCCGGAGCCATTATAGCCTATGGAGGTTTTCAGTTTACAACAGCTCTGGTTAAGTTAGCACCAACATTGTAATACTGCCCCGTGTTAGGCAAAGCTGTTACAGTAACTGACTGCTGCTCATCACAGCGCTCAGAGTTTCAGTAAAACTAGTAAATAATATTTTTATATATAAGAGGTTAGAACAATATTATTTCCTTGTTTTACTGAAACTCTGAGCGCTGTTACAGTCAATTACTGTAACATCTGAGTCTGATACATTGTACTGAGAGATAATGTAACAAGCAGCCGATCTCAGCGCTCAAGCCACTGGATTTAAAGGGCTAAAAAAAAAAAGGCTCCTCTCTGTATAATGTTTAGGACATCCTCCTGCATTAATTACTACCCCTCTCTGTATAATGTATACAACATCCACCTGCATTAATTAATACCCCTCTCTGTATAATATATAGAACATCCTCCTGAATTAATTAATGTCCCTCTCTGTTTAGAACATCCTCCTCAATTTATACCTTTCTCTGTATAATGTATATAACATCCTCCTGCATTAATACCCCTCTCTGTATAATGTATAGAACATCCTCCTGCATTAATTAATGCCCCTCTCTGTATAGAACATCCTACTGCATTGGCATGTGGAGGGTGCAGAACTTCGGATGTTGCGCTCTTCATTGCTGGTCTCCTTCACTCCTCAATGTAATGTCACAAAAAGGACTGAAACTAAAATGTAGTGCATTTTATTTTAGTTTCTTTCATTTTTTGTACTGAGCAGTTTCGTTTCTCTTAAGTTATACGAAAACTAAATTATCCCAAAATTCGGACTAAATCGTTTTAGTACTAAAACGAATGCACATGTCTGCTAGACATGTGTACAGCACAAAATTTCGTTTTGAACGAATGGATTAGTCCTAAAACGCAATTTATTTAGTTGCTAAAGAAATTTGTTTTCAGTTCTTTAGTATAAAATCTAATTTCATTCATCCGAAACCAGCGGATACAATTACAATTGTAGTGGCTCCTCAGAAGGCTGAGATCGGCTGCTTGTTACCGTATCTCTCATTCTCAGCACAATATATCAGGCAAAGCTGTTACAGTAACTGCTGCTCATCACAGCGCTCAGAGTTTCAGTAAAACTAGTAAATAATATTTTTATATATAAGAGGTTATAACAATATTATTTCCTTGTTTTACTGAAACTGAGTGCTGTGATGAGCAGCAGTCAGTTACTGTAACAGCTGAGCCTGATACATTGTACTGAGAGATAATGTAACAAGCAGCTGATCTCAGTGCTCACAGCCACTGGATTTAAAGGGCTAAAAAAAATGCTCCTCTCTGTATAATGTATAGAACATCCTCCTGCAGTAATTAATACCCCTCTCTGTACAATGTATAGAACATCCACCTGTATTAATACCGCTCTCTGTATAATGTATATAACATCTTCCTTCATTAATTAATGCCCCTCTCTGTATAGAACATCCAACTGCATTGGCATGTGTAGGGTGCAGAACTTTGGAATGCAATGCTTATCCAGCACAGGAGAGCTAACTTTTCCTTAAACTTTGTATCTGTTTTTTATAAAATAAAGCACTTTAAATCCAGGGAAAACATTCAAAAAAATCACACTTAATAATCATAATGACAGAGTAACTGTGAGAGCTGGATAACAGATCTATCAGACATAAAAACCCCTTTATAACAAGCAGCACTGGGAGAGGAGAGGGACTTTATATAAAATGTGTATTATAGATGAGGAAAGGGGGACAGTGCTCTTGGATAATATAAAATGTATCAGACCTAAGCCCATTTTATGCAGAGCAGGAGGGGAGATAACACACGTTTTATAAAGTCCCTCTCTTCTCCCAGCGCTGCTTGTTATAAAGGGGTTTTTACTATCCAGCCCTCCTTTGTCATTAGCTTCCAGTGTGATTTATTTGAATGTTTTCCCTCTCCAGCTGCTTTTATCATCTCATCTGTCTCATAGACATGCAAGGATTAAGTAAAGGTTTCCTCTCCTGTACTGGCTGTCTGCGCTGCGACTGAGTTTTCTGGAGCTCTATCACTGTCAGATTTTCGGGTAGGGGTCGGGAAGGATTACACATACAAACTTTTTCTGTAGCTTTGCGATGTTGCGCTCTTCATTGCTGGTCTCCTTCACTCATCAATGTAATATTACAAAAAGGACTGAAACTAAAATGTAATGCATTTTCCTTTAGTTTCTTTCAGTTTTTGGACTGAGCAGTTTCATATCTCTTGAGTCATACGAAAACTAAATTATCCCAAAATTCGGACCAAATCGTTTTAGTACTAAAACGAATGCACATGTCTAAAATTTACTGTTCGGTGACAGTTCGGGGCCAGATTGGCTGTCTCTGAATAACCCCTTATGTGCTGTGCCTGGGTTTAAAGGATCAATCTACTTAAAACTATCTCCTCCCCTTTTTGCCTATACATTATTGGGTATATCAGCCCAATTATTATTTTCTTTTCCTTTTTTGTTTGATTTTACTCTTTTTCTCCCCGCACCGCACGCAGCTCCTCCTCTACGGCTCAGGGATTCCTGAACCCAGAAGTCCCTGCAGCTTTCTAACACTATTTGGGTTCCTACGCAACTTGCGCTGCATAGGGGCCGCAAATTGTGCAGCGCTACGGGATTTGCTCATGTTAAGTACGCATATTCCGCATCACATGCACAGGGTGATGGACAGGAGCTGTGCGTGTGTGCATCCGCAGAACTGATCCATTGGCTGCCTCACTCAGGGGCCGTCTTTCGCTTTGCGTGCTGATTTTGCCAGTGACCGATCTGCAGACCTACATCTGGGAAATGCAAACTCCCGGCAGCTGGTGAAGCTGATGTACGTGGAGGAAACTCCCCTTGCCACTGTAAGGTTTGCGTGGTAGGGCGTTAACATCAGTAGTGTACTAGCACGTGCTGCGCTGGCCGTCTGCTGTAGCGGGCCCTTCCTCCGGCCTGCCTATGTTGCTGATGCGTAGTGCGTGTCATTGACTGCAAAGGGGATGGCCTGAGTTAGGACCGTCCCGCAGCAGCCAATTGTGTGTGCCACGCGCCAACTTGTGGGCGAGAGCACAGAGGCCTATTGAAACAAGAGATAAAAACGTAACTTTCTTTTTCCTTTTTACATGCAATTTCTTCAAACAAAGAAAAAAAAGCAGCAGCATCTGTTTTATAATGTGTTTTGTAACGTGTTTCATAATGTGTTTTAAAAAGGTGCTGTATAATGTGCATTTAATGTGTTTCATATTGTATTTTATAATGTGCTATATAAGGTGTTATGTAATGGGTTTATAAGGTGTTTTATAACATGTTTTATAATGTGTTATATAAGGCAGGGGTCAAAATTTCCACTCGCCTGCTCGCAATTGGCGAGTGGAAATTAAGCGTGGGCGAGTGGAACTGCACACGCAGGCAGCATGATAAATTATATTGTGCTGCCTGCGCTGCGTATTCCAGTGGCAGACTTTTTTTTTTTTAAAAAAAACAGCCGGCCGAAGTCACTTCCGGCACGCTAACAGCTCCGCATGCCCTTTTCCTGCTGTAGCTGTAGCTCTGTCTCTCGATGCTGCACTCACTGATACTGCTTCGGGGAGATGCCAGGTTGAACCTCTTACTGATTCGGGATGTTTGCTCGGCGCAGTTTCCGGTGTTCCGTTCACATGGTGCAGCAAATGGATCACAGGTGAGTGTGCCGAGCAAACCTCCGAGATCAGAAAGAGGTTCAACCCGTCTCCCCGAAGCGGCATCAGTGAGTGCAGCATCGAGAGACCTCACAGTGCCACATTAGGGGGGTGCAAATACCTTCTCCCACCCCCCTTTTACCGGACCTCGCTGCTGCACGCTGGATCTCCCTTCACGCTGCACCCCTCATCTTCCGGGCACAGTGTGAAGGAGGATCCGGTGAGCCTCAGCGAGTGAGGGAAGCAGGGATTATCCCCGCCCCCTCATTCTACTACTCGCGAGGACAGGTAAAGGGAGGGGGATGAATTTAAAGAGGGGGGAGAAATTTATTGCAGGGGAGGGGGGAGAAATTTATTGCAGGGGAGGGGGAAATAAATTGCACTGGAGGGGGGAAAATAAATTGCAGCGGAGGGGGATGAATTACAGGGGAGGGGGATGAATTGCAGAGGAGGGAGAGAAATAAATTGCACTGGAGGGGAGAAATAAATTGCAGGGGAGGAGAGAATTGCAGGGGAGGGGAGAAATAAATTGCAGGGGAGGGGGAGAAATAGATTCCAGGGGAGGGGGAGAAATAAAGTGCAGGGGAGGAGGGGAAATAAATTGCACTGGAGGGGGAGAAATAAATAGCAGGGGAGGGGGAGAAATAAATTTCAGGGGAGGGATGAATTGCAGGGGAGGGGGAGAAATAGATTGCAGGGGAGGGGGAGAAATAGATTGCAGGGGAGGGGGAGAAATTTATTGCAGGGGAGGGGGAAATAAATTGCACTGGAGGGGGGAAAATAAATTGCAGCGGAGGGGGATGAATTACAGGGGAGGGGGATGAATTGCAGAGGAGGGAGAGAAATAAATTGCACTGGAGGGGGAGAAATAAATTGCAGGGGAGGAGAGAATTGCAGGGGAGGGGAGAAATAAATTGCAGGGGAGGGGGAGAAATAGATTCCAGGGGAGGGGGAGAAATAAAGTGCAGGGGAGGAGGGGAAATAAATTGCACTGGAGGGGGAGAAATAAATAGCAGGGGAGGGGGAAATAAATTTCAGGGGAGGGATGAATTGCAGGGGAGGGGAGAAATAGATTGCAGGGGAGGGGGAGAAATAGATTGCAGGGGAGGGGGAGAAATAAAGTGCAGGGGAGGAGGGGAAATAAATTGCACTGGAGGGGGAGAAATAAATAGCAGGGGAGGGGGAGAAATAAATTGCAGGGGAGGGATGAATTGCAGGGGAGGGGGAGAAATAGATTGCAGGGGAGGGGGAGAAATAGATTGCAGGGGAGGGGGAGAAATAAAGTGCAGGGGAGGAGGGGAAATAAATTGCACTGGAGGGGGAGAAATAAATAGCAGGGGAGGGGGAGAAATAAATTGCAGGGGAGGGATGAATTGCAGGGGAGGGGAGAAATAGATTGCAGGGGAGGGGGAGAAATAGATTGCAGGGGAGGAGAGAAATTAATTGCAGGGGAGGGGGAGAAATTAATTGCAGGGGAGAGGGAGGAATGAATTGCAGGGGGGAGAGGAATGAATTGCAGGAGGGAGAGGAATGAATTGCAGGGGGGAGAGGAATGAATTACGGGGGAGAGGAATGAATTGCAGGGGGGGAAGAGGAATGAATTACAGGGGGGAGAGATAAATTAATTAAAGGGGGCCCTTGGCAGAACTAACATCTCCCGTGAGGGAGTCATAATTAGTGTAATGGTGGCGTAGGCATTTGAGGTTCAGCAAAATAGATCTATTTTTTAAAGAAAGCTGAGTGATACGGAAAGAGCAAAAAAAAAAGAAAAACAATGGGGATGGAAGTATCTCACACAAATATTAATGGATTCGTCTGTATAAGCATCCAAGGGGGAAAACTGACTCTGGGGTCTTCTAACATCTATTGATAACCTGGCATACGAACAAATAAAAGAGAGTATTCGGTTCCCCTTGATATATCGGATGAATAAACCCCAAATTAATTTGGTCCTAAAAACTATTAGAGAGGAGTGTGTACTTGGAAGATATTACTTGGGTTCGATGTCTGGATATACATGTATCTGGGGTCTCGGTTCCGTTATTAAAGTTATTTAATTTTTGTAACTTTATTCTGAATAAAACCTTTAACAGTGTAATTTCATAAGATAATTTAAGAGGGTGTGTTTAGGGGCAGAGTTCAGGGCAGGGTAGGTGGGGCAACTGGTGGCGAGTAACTCTTAAGTTCTGGCTAGTAGCTTGGGACTTGAAATTTTGAGCCCTGATATAAGGTGTTTTATAATGTGGTTTACAATGTGTTTAATAGGGTGGTTCTATAACATATTTTATAATGGGATTATAGGGTGGTTTTATAGGGTGTGTCTTATAATGTGTTTTATAATGTGTTTTATAATGTGTTAAATAAAGTGTTTTATAATGTGGTTTAAAATGTGTTTCATAAGGTGGTTTTATAAGGGGTTTTATAATGTGTTTTGTAATTTGTTATATAAGGCGTTTTGTAATGTGGTTTATGATGTGTTTTATAAGGTGTTTTATAATGTGATTTATACTGTTTTTTCTAATGTGTTATATAAGGCGTTTTGCAATGTGGTTTGTCTTAAAATGTGTTTATAACATGTTTTATAATGTGTTAAATAAAGTGTTTTATAATGTGGTTTAAAATGTGTTTCATAAGGTGGTTTAATAAGGGGTTTTATAATGTGTTTTGTAATGTGTTATATAAGGCGTTTTGTAATGTGGTTTATGATGTGTTTTATAAGGTTGTTTATAATGTGTTTTATGATATGGTATTATTTGTAATGCACGAGTAATCTAGTTACAGTTTATGTAAGTGGTAGTGTGCCTTTAACCAGCAATATCCATTATTATTCCCGATATAATTATTTACTTTAAAGACACTTTTGTTTCCTGACAAACACAATACCTGTGCTTCCAGGGCTGCCGAGGCACACTTAATTTGCTGAAGCACTAATCATTATTATTCCATTTGCAACTCCAGAGAGGATGTCAAATTGGCCTGGAAGAAATACTTTCACTCAATGGATTATTTTTAGCCGTGTCACAGACAGAGAAAAAAATAAAAAAAAAAGGAAAAAAGAAGTTTTCAAATTTATTGCTGTGAGATTTGAATTTAATAACGGCAGCACGGCAGATCACTTTCTGGCGTGGTGGAAAGGAAATCCATCATGGAACTTTGTTAGCCGTTTGTTGGTTATGCTATATTTGTTTTCTTTACTTTTTTTTTTCCTCGATAAAATAAACGTTTTTTTTCTTAAATTGAATTAAAAAGAATAATTGGAAAAAGCAACAAAGATGCGTAATTAATTAATCCCGTTTGTCTTAAACTGTCTTCAGCCTTAATTACTACCTTTAACCCCTTAAGGACGGGAGTAATTTTACAAGTTCGGCGCTGTTTCGAAGTAGAAGTTTGCTGAGCTCATTTTGACGGTTTTAAACGCGGTTTTAAGTCACGTATTATTGTACCACCCAGACAAATTATATATCGTTCTTTCCGGCAGACTTGGCAGATTAATAATATATCATTATTATATGTATACGTCATGCCCTGCGAAAATGCTATAACAAAACTGTAAAAAAAAAATGTGAATTTTCAATAAAATTTCAATCATCCACAGTGTGTAAAGTGTTTTTTTTTTGCATTTTATTACCCGAGCCTTTGCGGATATATTCTATGGGGTAGACTTGTTAAAAAAATTTGAACAGGGAACCCATTTTTTTTTTGGGGAGAAATTACGTGATTTTAGCTAAACCCCCCAAAAAAAAACATTAGTGAGGCATCATTGTTCACATTATAATTGAAATGTGAACAATAGTGCTGCATTAAAAAAAATAAAAAAAGCACGTTTTTAATAATTTTTTTTATTTTTTTTATTTTTTTTACACTTTAATTTTACTAGTAATATGGTCATGTTTGATATCAGGCCATGATCAGGCCTTTCAAATGATACCCAACATGACCCCCTAGCTGTCACCGATCATGAGATAAAGGGGTTCAAAGAACCCCCCTATCTCCACCATAGGAAATCCCTTGGCAGCTAGGGGTTCCCTGGTTAATTGACGTCATCGGGCCACGCCCGATGACGTCAGTGGACGTGGGGAGTTCCGGAGGTGGGGCTGCCATCCAAGATGGCGGCCCCCACTGGAAAAAGGCTGTGACATGGCACTGATTGGTGCTGGGTCACAGCCTTGCCACCAAGGGGTTAATGCCATACATCCCTGGAAAGGCCAGGCTGTGCCCTTTCCAGGGATGCCTGGCATTAGCTGCTAGCCCCCGGCGATGGGGAGATAGAGGGAACCAAAGGATCCCCCCCTCCCCTCCAGGCGCTTCCCCTGCTCCGGCTGGGGGGGGACGCCTGAAACTGACGTCATTGCGTCCGGCGCGATGACGTCAGTGCACCGGGAGGCGCCAAAAGTGCTGATCTGACTCCGTGGGAGTCAGAGCAGCGAGGGAGCCGCCGGATGAGGTGAGTATCGTCCGCCAGGGGGCTGCAGACGCCGGGGACGTACAGTTACGTCCTGCGGTGTTAAAGCCCGCCTAATACAGGACGTAACTGTACGTCCTGCGGCGTTAAGGGGTTAATAAAGGCATGTTACGTTATTATCCACCGCTCACTGTTGTTTGGAAATAGAGGCTCGAGTCGTGCAACAAACGGATTTTAATAATTTTATTTCTTGTTGATTTCAACTGGTTTGCTGTTAATTAAATTGATTTGAATTGCATTTATTTGCAGTTTTCCATGAAATGACGTGCCTTGATTAGATTAGCGTCTGGGTTTTAAATAGCAAAGTTGAGAGTTACTTATTTGCCATTTTATCACCAAGTGAAAAATGTATCATCATAACATATACTTGGTACATGTGATACACAACTTACACAACTAACACATATAGGATAAAACAGCAATGTCACTTATAGCTTTATAATCTGAGATAGCAGGAGTAAATTAAATAAATTTGAACAGTTCAACTTTTCATGTATTTATTTATCTTTACAGAAATATTGCTGGGATGAAAGGTTCTAAACTCTAGATGGCGTCCCTTATTTTACACAATGTTATATGAGGTCTGCGTTAACAGCGAACAGGAAGAAATGGTAAATGTGATACAGACAGATAATAAAATGGTGAGATCTCTACACGGGGTCTGCATTATCAGCATACAGGCAGATGCAGTAAATGTGATGCAGACCGATAATAAAATGGTGAGATCTCTTGCTTATGGGGATTTGTAGTGATCAGAATGAGATTATTAGCAATGCAATATCTGTATGTGCTGCATAATGCCCGTGTATGGCAATTACAGTAACACCTTGTATCTGTATGTGCTGCATAATGCCTTTGTATGGAAACTACAGCAACACCTTGTATCTGTATGTGCTGCATAATGCCTGCGTATGGCAATTACAGCAACACCTTGTATCTGTATGTGCTTCATAATGCCTGTGTATGGAAATTACAGCAACACCTTGTATCTGTATGTGCTGCATAATGCCTGTGTATGGAAATTACAGCAACACCTTGTATCTGTACTGTACAGGGATTTACACAAATTATAATCTTATCTGAATCTTATCCCTCTACAGCAGCGACTGACCCCACAGCTCTCCCTGTATTATGACAAAGCCCTGGCTGCTGGAATGCAGCAGTAAAGCTTGTTGAGCTTTCATTATACCATAAGGGAGTTATCCAGTAGAGGCGTGCATGGCTGGAAAATTCATTTAGTTTAGTTTTGTTTCAAAATTATTTTGTTTTCATTATTTTATTTCATAATTTCATTTCGTTTTGTTTCATAATTTCATTTCGGTTGGTATATCAGATCATTAAAAACCACATTGTAAGTTGGGATCGATTCGAAATTTGATATTGGGTCAAAATTCGGATCACTAAATAAAGCCCCGATAGATCAAATTCTGATGTTAAATGGCAAGCTAGGGTTAAATATTAAGCTGTCGACAACAGATTCAACACCACAGGCCAATTTACAGGGACAGGGTGCTTTGTGAAACAGTCAAATGAATCTGATCCGTTTCATAATGTCATTTGTTTTGTACTTGTATGTATTGTAAGTCGGGATCGATTTGATATTTGATATCGATTCAAATTTGGGATCACTAAATAAAATCCCAATGGATCAAACTCTGCTGTTAAGAGGCAAGCTAGGGTTAAATATTGACCTCTCCATTGGCCTGTGGTGCTGACAACAGAATCAGTACCACAGGCCAATGGTATTTTGTGAAACAGTCAAACAAATCTGATTAGTTTCATAATGTCGTTGTAATTTTGTGAGTTTGGAAAATCTACTTTAAACAAAGAAAACTAATTTTAGACACTGTTATACTATGATGTCTTTGTATTGTAATTTTAATGAAATGATCAGCATGATCGATAATACATGTGATCGACGTGATCAATAATATAAAGGTAATTCACTGTATTACCAACAGAGGCGCTGCACTTTACTGTACTTGTAATGTAAGTTGGGATCGATTCAATAAGTGATATTGATTCACTTCTCCAAACGTTTTCCAGAGTTTCACCTTTCTCTGAATAACCCTGTGTATCTCTGGAGCTAGAGGGACATATCAGGTATCATTTGAAAGGCCATAATCTGGCCTTTCCAGTGATACCAAATATAACCAGATTAGAATTATATAAAAGTAAAATATCAAATAAAATACTATATACTCACTTTTTTTCTAATGCAGCACTATTATTCAGTTTACAATTATAAAGTGCACAGTGATGCTGTGCTAACTCACCTTCTCATTTCCCGCATTGCCAGCAAATGTGGAGCTGATGATGCAATGCATTGTTTAATCTACAACCTAGATCATGGCACTGCAGTGAGGAGAGACAAGGGGACTTTAAATTGTACACCGCACAAGGTAAAGTGAGGCGTCATTGGAAAGGTCAGAGTCTGGTCTTTACAATGATACGAAACATGAACATGTATTGTGTAAAAAAAAAAAAAAACAGAAAATGTAAATGCAAAAGGTATTTTTTTTCTCTGCTCTACGGCAGAGGCAATATATGCTTTTACATATAAAACAAACAATGCAGCTGCACTAACTCAAATAACACAACAGATTCTGCTCCTTCTTTTGATCTGACGAAGAGAGAAACAGTTTTTCAGTTTAAAAAAAATTGGTCTGCCCTAAAACAAATCATGTGAAAAGTAATTTTGGCATGTTTCTTATTTTTTTGTTTGGGGGGAGGGTCGGGGGTGCTCCACATTGCTGTGCCTACAGGCTTCTCAGATGCAAAACTGGCGCCGATTAGTATAATCTGCACCAGGGAACACTTTTTATCCCCTTGCTGGACCACCGGGGATTTACCCCTTTCCAGGTAATATAAGGTTTGCAGGAAGAGGCAAAATGTTATATTTTTAATTAGCTTACTGAAATGGGCAGCTGACAGAAGGGGGCCCCGACCAGTGGTTTAGTAAGGGACCCCACGATTTCTGATGGCAGCCTTGTACACGGCAGCATTCTAAAGGTAACTATGTTACTGATTCTAACAAATATCTGTCCTTTGCCTTGTGAAAATTGGATTATACGAGCAAATCGAATCACGGCCGGCCGGCTAATTCCTGCAATGTTTCAGAATTAAAGACAAAAATAATAATAACAAAAAAAAACACCTGCACCTCCACCGAGCATTAATCCGTCCCATTTTCATTTAAGCCGCTTCACCTTAATTAGAGAATCTTCCTCGTTCAGGTTTTCGATTTGAATGGCTTTGCGATATTTGGTGGAAAATACAATTACTTGAGCGGAGGGATTTCTGCCCCCCCCCCCCGTTTATTTATTATTATTTTATTTTTTTTCTCTTACGCAAACATTAGCGGGGACCGGAGCGTTTCTAAGGAGATAATACAACACCTGGTAGCATCTGTAATATTATTCAGAGTGAAGCATCGACCCTTGTGTTACTGCCGCAGCTGGACTTCCTACTGCTTAATCTGTCCTCTCAGCAGGACCAGGAGCTGATTCACTGATTATGAATACAATGCTGTTTTTCTTGCCACGGGGCATGACATATCACTTGGCACTCCGTAGTCTATTCGCTGCAGTTGGTTGTGACTCTAGGAAGCCCCCTCTATCTCTCCCCCCAACGTTGGCTTTTAATACGGGGTCATGTGTCATTTATTCTTTTGTTTGGCTGCAAATTTAATACCGAGTTAACAGAGTGGAAAAATAGCTACAACACCAATGAATCTAAACAAAGGCTCAACTATAAACAAAAAGGGGATGTTGCTTTACGCCGCGAGAGTACAAACAAGAATAATGCGGCATTTTCCTTTTTTTTTCCCCTTTTCTTTTCTTCTTTAGACTGTTCTTTTTTATCTAATTCAGTTGGATTAAATTACCCATATTCATTTCATCATGTTGATCCGTGATGGAATCCGTGATCCGTGATGGAATC
Source organism: Leptobrachium leishanense (assembly GCA_009667805.1). Lineage (NCBI taxonomy): Eukaryota > Metazoa > Chordata > Amphibia > Anura > Megophryidae > Leptobrachium > Leptobrachium leishanense. The sequence goes on along the minus strand of CM019063.1, from coordinate 52,799,667 downwards.
GACAGTGATACATTGATGTTTTGTGTTATTTATTTATGTTCCGTTTGTGTAGATGCGTAAATGTTTTACAAACACTACGGGAGTTATTCAGAAAGAGATGATCCAAAATTTCACCGGACAGTGAATTTCCCCATACGGTGCAATTTAGTGACCATTTGGCTATTCAGAAAGCTTGCAGATCGCCAAATATTGGCGAATCGCCAGCAAAATGCTGTGATCTTCGTCAGCAGAGAAATCCCCCATAGAGAAGCAATGGTTAATCTATTCAGAGACACCGAACAGCAGAGAAATGTCAGTGAAATGCCCTGATGTGCGGTGGCTTCATTCGGCAGGTTTAATCAGGCGAATCCCATTGGTTTCAATGTTATAAACATTCTCAGTTTTTATTGAATATTTATTAAACCGTTTATTCTTTTAATCTGTGGCAAAAAGTCTCCTTACTTATTTATCTTTCTATAAAGATTTCTAAGGCATTTTTCAGATTTTTTTCTGGTAAATGTTTTTTCCCAGATTTTTTTTAACCTTTTGCCGATTCGGGACATGCTATGCGGCCTCACGGCGGGAGGACTTTGAGGGGTCTATCTATCTATCTATCTATCTATCTATCTATCTATCTATCTCATTGTCAAGCTTTCTGGTTTTATGCACAATTTTCCCGCTTGAAAGGAAATTCAAACATCGACACTGGAAATAATAACTGGATTCCACTCTTCATTCACTTTCATTTAAGTTTAATTTCAGTAAATTGGGTAGTAAATATAGTAGCTGTAGATTGATTAGGTGAATAGATGAATAGTTGAATAGTGAAATAGGTGATGAATAGATGATTAGGTGAATAGTTGAGTAGGTGAATTAAAAGATGAATTAAAGGTGAAATAAAGCAATTTGTAGCTGAATTAAAGCAATTTGGTGATGAATAGCGATTAGCTGCATTAAAGTGATGATATTAAAGTGATGACTTAACCCTTTCGCTGCTGAGGCTTTTCCCGCCCCTATGCTGAGGTCATTTTTACCTGTTTTGCGCATCATGTTTAAACGTGTTTTGAAGGCTTATTTTAGTATATGACCCAGACATATTATATATCGTTATTTCCGTCAGACTCGGTAGATTCATAATATGTCATTATTATATGTATACGTTATGTCATGTCTGTATATTATAACAAAAAATGCAATAAAATATGTATTTTCAATAATTTACAATGTGTAAAGTGTTTTTTTCCACATTTTAACATGCGAGCAATTGTGGTTATATTTTGTATGGGGTGCGCTTGTTAAAAAAATTAGAGATGGGGTCTCGTTACATTTTTTTTTGGGGAAAATGACACTATTTTTAACAAACGCACCGCATACAAAAATCGTTAGTGCAGCATCATTGTTCACATTATAATTGAAATGGGAACAATATTGCTGCATTAACAAACCCAAAAAAATAAAAAAAAAGTGTTTAATTTTTTTTGTTTAATTTTTTTTTTTTTTTTTTTTTTTTTTTTTTTTTTTTTTAACAAAATTTTTCACTGTAGTGTTTGGTATCGTTGGAACGGCCATGCTCTGGCCGATCCAACGATACCAAAATTTAACCCCTAGCTGCCACGGATCGGGAGATAGGGAGTTCATTGGAACTCCCTATCTCCACAGTTGGTGGCAGTTAGGGGTTAAGTCTAGGACTGGCGTCATCGTGCTACGCACGATGACGCCAGTCCTCTGGGGGAGTTCCCGGAGGCTTGGCCGACATCCAAGATGTCGGCCAGCTCCGGGAAAGGATCGCGAACCGGCGCTTTTCAGCGCCGATTCGCGATCCAGCTCCCCAGGGGTTAATGCCAGGCATCATTTGGAAGGGCAGGCTGTGCCCTTCCAAATGATGCCTGGGTTAACCCCCTGTGCGCCGCCGATCGGGAGGGAGAGAGGTCCGAAGGACCTCCCCCCCCTCCCTTTCAGGCGCCTCCTCCGCACATGCGGGGGGGGCGCCTGAATTAGGTGTCATCGCGCCCCCGCGATGACACCTAATTCTGGCGGCTGCTGGTCCGGATGCCGGGCTGACATCCAGGATGTCAGCCCGCACCGGAGGGGCCAGCGATCGGCCGGAACCCGGCCGATCGCTGACCCCAATGTGAGGACGCGCTGAGCGCGTCCTCAGCACACCAGCGGGACTGCTGAGGACGCGCTGAGCGCGTCCTCAGCAGCGAAGTGGTTAAAGGTGAAAAACCTTAAACAGAAAGAAATACATAAATTGTATAAATACATTGCACATAAAGCTTGTTAATCATTACTTCTGTGCCAGTTTTATATACATTCACTAGCACACACTTCTAGAATATCATTACTGCCAAAAAATGTTTTAACTTAAAGAAAACAGACATGAACTGAGCTAATATAAAAACTGCACGTGGAATCTCCTCACACTGAGCATGAAATAGATCTGAAAGTTAACTGACTGCATTTATCACTAAACTGGCTCAATTCATTTTCTGTACATGACTGTGACACAATCCTTTCCTACATATGACTGTGAAAATGTAGTATTTTAGCTCACCGGCTGCCACTCCAGGATTTGAAGATGCTTGTAAATCTGTGTACTTTGTTATGTCCAGGTTGCCTGCCTCATGGCTAGGGTTCCCACCAATCCAGTTTTGACCTGGACTGTCCGTTTTTCAGGTCATGTGTCCGGGTTTGGGATCACCTGTCAACCAGACACATGACTCTGCCTCAACTCGGACCCTGGAATGCTTTCTTCACTCACACGCAGGCTGCGTGTGAGTGAAGAAACACTCCATCAATCACTGGCAGTGTGGGGGTGGGTGTGGGGGTGGTCTGCAGTGATGTCTCTTCCCCACTCTACCTCCTCCTATCAGCCCCTTGCTCCCTCACATGCTCCAGACCATGTGCTTGCTGGTTGTGAGTGTGACATGTGGAGCTGCTGGGACAGGGAAGAAGGACTGAGGAGCTGCTGGAATGAGCTGGGTAATGCAGGTAGAGCAGGACTCTGTCTCTTCCCCCCATTCTCCTCCTCCACCCCATTATCCCTAGTCCTCCTCCCTCTTCACCCTTCCCCCTTTACACCCTTCTCATCTCACTGTCCCCCTTTCCTTTTCACCTCCACCCCCTTTTTCTCCTCACTTTCCCTTCTCTCCCCCCTTTTTCCCTCTCCCTCTTCCCCTATCCTTTCCCCCTCTTCTCCTCTCTCCTGCCTCTCCCCCTAGTCACCCTCTCTCCTGCCTCCCTCTCCCCCCTTGTCACCCTCTCTCCTGCCTCTCTCTCCCCCTTGTCACCCCTCCCCCCTTTTCTACCTGCTCTCCTGCCACTCTCCTCCTTTTCTCCTCGCTCTCCTGCCTCTCTCCTCCTCCTTTTCTTCCCTATCCTCCATTTCTCCCCCTTTTCTCTCCTCTCTCTCCCTTTTCTCCCGTCTCTCGCCTCTCTCGCCCTTTTCTCCCCTCTCTCCTGCCTCTCTCCCCCTTTTCTCCCCTCTCTCCTGCCTCTCTCCCCCTTTTCTCCTTTCTCTCCTGCCTCTCTCTCCCCCTTTTCTCCCCTCTCCTGCCTCTCTCTCCGCCATTTTCTCCCCTCTCCTGCCTCTCTCTCCCCTTTTCTCCCCTCTCCTGCCTCTCACCCCCTTGTCTCCCCTCTCTCCTGCCTCTTTCCCCCTTTTCTCCCCTATCCTGCCTCTCTCTCCCCCCTTTTTTCCCCTCTCCTGCCTCACACCCCCTTTTCTCCCCTCTCTCCTGCCTCTCCCCCTTTTCTCCCCTCTCTTGCCTCTCTCCCCCCCTTTTCTCCCCTCTCCTGCCTCTCCCCCTTTTCTCCTCTCTCTCCTGCCTCTCTCCCCTTTTCTCCCCTCTCTTGCCTCTCTCTCCCCTCTTTTCTCCCCTCTCCTGCCTCTCTCCCCTTTTCTCCTCTCTCCTGCCTCTCTCTCCCCCTTTTCTCCCCACTCCTGCCTCTCTCTTCCCTTTTCTCCCCTCTCCTGCCTCTCACCCCCTTTTCTCCCCTCTCTCCTGCCTCTCCCCCTTTCTCCCCTCTCTCCTTCCTCTCTCTCCCCCTTTTCTCCACTCTCCTGCCTCTCCCCCTTTTCTCCCCTCTCCTGCCTCTCCCCCTTTTCTCCTCTCTCTCCTGCCTCTCTCTCCCACTTTTCTCCCCTCTCTTGCCTCTCTCTCCCCCTTTTCTCCCCTCTCTTGCCTCTCCCCCCTTTTCTCCCCTCTCTCCCCCCCTCTCCCCCTTTTCTCCCCTCTCTTGCCTCTCTCTACCCCCTTTTTCTCCCTCTCTCCTGCCTCTGCCCCCTTTTCTCCCCTCTCTCCTGCCTCTCTCTCCCCATTTTCTCCCCTCTCTTGCCTCTCTCCCCCTTTTCTCCCCTCTCCTGCCTCTCTCCCCCTTTTTCTCCCCTCTCCTGCCTCTCTCTCCCCCTTTTTCTCCCCTCTCTCCTGCCTCTCTCCCCCTTTTCTCCCCTCTCCTGCCTCTCTCTCCTCCTTTTCTCCCCCTCCTTTTCATCCTGTCCCCCCTTTTACTCAACTCTCTCCCTTTCTAATCTGTATGTGTACAGTGTGAGGAAGTTTTGGGGTGAAAGGGGCTTATTTGCAGATTAAAGGACCTACATGTGGTTCAGAGAGGGTCTGATTTAGGGGCCAAAAGAAAACAGTATTAGTGTAGCGCTCCCATACCCCACATATTATTTTTCCAACGTTCTCATGTGTCTCACAAATGTTATTGGGGAAATCTTCTTTCCAAAGTTTTTAAAGGACTTTGCTATGCCACACTGTGGCTTTCTAGCAGAGATAAGGTTATGCAACTGGTCAAAGCCACTCCTAGGGACAGCTCTGTTTCGGGTTTGTTGGACCCTCATCAACTAGGAGCTAGGCATTATGACCAGTTGCAGTGGATGCTTGGAACCCTAGGGCAATCAGTATCTACGAGGGTTGTTGTGGAGGACAAAAAGTGAGAGAAAAGGCCTCCACACTATAATAAGTGTGTTTATTATTGCAGAAGCCACTTGCACATCACAGCAATTCAATGCAATAATAAACACACTTATTATAGCGTGGAGGCTTTTTATCTCACTTTTTGTCCTCCACCACAACTGTTGTATATATATATATATATAATATATATATATGAATCTATCTACCTGTATCTATCTATATATCTATCTGTACTGTATATATCAATCTGTATATCTATCCATATCTCTATCTATCTATCTATCTATCTATCTATCTATCTATCTATCTATCTATCTATCTATCTATCTATCTATCTATCTATCTATTTATCTATCTATCTATCCATATCTATCTATCTATATCTATCTATCTATCTATCTATCTATCTATCTATCTATCTATCTATCTATCTATCTATCTATCTATCTATCTATCTATCCATATATATCTATCCATATCTATCTATATCTATCTATCCATATCTATCTATCCATATCTATCTATCCATATCTATCTATCTATCTATCTATCTATCTATCCATATCTATCTATCTATCCATATCTATCTATCTATCCATATCTATCTATATCTATCTATCCATATCTATCTATCCATATCTATCTATCTATCTATCTATCTATCTATCTATCTATCTATCTATCTATCTATCTATCTATATATCTATCCATATCTATCTATATCTATCTATCCATATCTATCTATCCATATCTATCTATCTATCCATATCTATCTATCTATCCATATCTATCTATCTATCCATATCTATCTATATCTATCTATCCATATCTATCTATCCATATCTATCTATCCATATCTATCTATCTATCTATCTATCTATCTATCTATCTATCTATCTATCTATCTATCTATCTATCCATATCTATCTATCTATCTATCTATCTATATCTATCTATATATCCATATCTATCTATCTATCTATCTATCTATCTATCTATCTATCTATCTATCTATCTATCTATCTATCCATATCTATCTATCTATCCTTATCTATCTATCTATCTATATCTATTTATCTCTATCTATATCCATATCAATCTACGTATCTCTATATATACATATCTCCCTCTCTTTATCTGTCTAAAAATCTTGACATAAGTTGATTTTACTATAGTGAATGTTCTTTTCTGTTCCACCATTCACACTGTGATAATAGTTTTTCCATAAACATTAAATCCTCAGTAAACCCCTTGGAAAGTTATCCTAATTTTTACAACAATTTTCTAAGTTTCCTATTAATTGGCCAAAACTTATTGCACTTATTGTTCCAAAACGGCTGGCACTAAATAAGAGGAAAGCAGCCCATTTCTAACAGAAATTCTCACTCGGTACTTGATGATATTTTATTGGTTTAATTTTGCATTATTATGAGTAACGGTGCGCGCGCCATCGCTACAATTATAAATTCCGTGGTTGTTTAGAAGTAATACTTTAATTGCGCGGGCTCATGGGAAGGCTAAATCTGCATCCACCTTATTAGTTTAGAGATAATGTTGTAATTCGTCCATTAAATGACTATGCAAAGGACAGATCATGTTCTAACAACAATATAATCTAATTTCTCACTGAAGAGAAAATATATAAATAAGTAGCGGGAACTTTCCGCGTTCCTTTTGATAGTTATGATTCCCAGCAGATTTTTTTCATAAAGGTTAAATTAGAAGGACAATTTGTAAAATATCACGCTACCAAATCTGAATGAATAATTATTTGCCGGATCTTAAAACAACTCGGCATTTACGCTTAGAAATTATTATCACAAAGATAAAAAAAGTTCTATAAAACCTAGAAAGGGAAATATTACACTGACACAACGTAATTAAATGAACGTTGATACTCGAGTATAACGCTAGCTTTTGGTCAGAAAAATTTACCTTAAAATTGGAAGGGTCGCGTTATATTCGAGACATCTGCATTGCGTGAAAAAAAAACACGTGCTCAGGGTTCCCAAGTCTCCCGGAAGTTACGGTAGTTTCCCTGAAGTGAATGCGGGCTCTCTGAGGCTCGCAAACACTTCAGGCACTCCAGGATTCGGGAGAGGTGGGATCCGTCGTCCACCAATAGCCAGCCTCACCCTTTTGTTGCCCCATCCTGATGTCACTGCAGACGCGCGGCGCGTTTCTCTTCACATTCTGAATGTCAGGAGCTCGTTCGGGGGACTGGCTATCGGCGGATGATGCAGTGGATGAGCCTGACTGCTGGAGCTGGAATACAGAAAACTACACTTCCCGGCGTGCTGGCTATCAGTGAATGATTCACATCACTGGTAACCTCACTCCACCAGCCATCTTATCGCAAGTAAAGAAGTTGGGTGGCCGGCGGCTTCATGCTTAGTAACAACTACAATCATTCCAGAGCAGAGGATCCTGGCCTGAGGGGGAGCCTGACTGCGTTAAGAGAATCTGGAAGGATTTTAATTGTTTACCGGTACAGTATACTTTTATAATTTTGCTCCTCGCGTTATATTCGAGTCTTGAGTATTCTCTAATTTCCATAGTAAATCTCTATCCCTCGCGTTATATTCGGGTCGTGCTATACTTGAGTATCTACGGTACTTTTTAGCAAATTGCTATACTTAAAATGGTCATGGTGAGCTGAGTTGGAAAGCATCTGATTGGCTGAGCGCACTGATTAGCTGAGCTTTGATTGGCTGAGCACTCTCATTAGCAGTGGTGGCTGGTGACATTCCAAGTTGGTGGAGCGCCGCTCTGGAAACATGAATGTTTTTAATCATTAATAGTAATATGTGTATATGACAATGCTACCGCCAAAATGTGGATGATCCCATACATGAGAAATAAACCATAAAGACATATTCCTATTAATGAGGCAAATAATTTGGCCATTTTGAGGCTAAATTCAATAATTAAAAGTGAAATCCAAAATTTAGCCACAAGATGTATACATAAAGCATTATTCAATATAAAAATTGTAAAAGTGAAAAAAGTGATTTTTATTATTATTAACTGAAAAAACTAGCAGGGTTATACAAAGAGATCCGTATAGTGGCCGAATTGAACAGTAATTGAATTTAAGCAGGCATGAGATAGGCATAAGGCTATCCTAAACAAAAGATAAATCCAGGTAAAGTATCCATGTAATTGGGCAGACTAGATGGGCCGAAAGGTTCTTATCTGCCGACATTTTTCTATGTTTCTATGAAAGTTAACCGAACAGTGAAATTCAGCGTTCGTTTACCTTTCCGGCCATTCGGCTATTCAAAGAGCATGCAGTTTTCCAAATGCTGGTGAATTGCCTGCACATACGGTTTTTCTGTAACAGCCCTTTTTATTATCATTCATTGGATCTTATATGTCGATTTCAGACATTTTCGTTCTGTAGTTTCTTTGCAAACAGCGTTTCACATTTCAAACATTCTAGAGTACTGTTTTTTTTTTAACTCCATTTGTCTGCGGTGTCGGCTTTTTCTGGCGGCTGCTCTGCGCTGTGATCGGCGGCTGCTTGGGTTTCTCCGGCGCGTTCAGCGGGGTTAATCCAGATGTTTTTGCGGGTTTCGGTGTGCGCTTGCCGGGTTTTGCGGTGAGTGTTCGGCGGGTTCTGTGGTGGCTTTTCCCTGCACTACGACGGCCTTGTGGTGCTTGCCGAATACACCGCAGGGTCGCCGAAATGGGGTCGCCAAATCACATTGAATTGAAGGGAACGAAAAGTCACCGAATGTGTGGTGACTTTTCGATTCTCTTTGAATAACCCTGATAAACTAACTGACCCCTAATCACTACCAATTTTACTCTAAATAGTTCTGAGTAAACAAAGTGTTTGAAAGAGCAAATCCTGTTTACTATTGCTATTTAGCACATTAATGCCGGTCATTGAATTCGGAGATTTAGTTCATAAACTTACTACATTGTGTAACTCATTCTGCCGCTTTGTGCTACAATGTAACTACATGACCCACCATTGTGACATGTTAAAAGAGCTAAACTTAAATACAGAAAAATGGCATCGTGCCCATACTCACCGGAGCGGCAGCAACTGCCAGGAGTAACAGCCCAGTTAATGTATAAAACATAACAAGGGAAAAAAGGTGTCATCTGCGCTCGTTTCTATGTGTTCCATGTACAACAAAACTGAGGTTTTTGTTTGTTTCAATGCCCATTGCAACGTAAGCTCACTCGCCACTTCACGGCACCTCTTTACAGAGTGAGTACCTAACATGCACCAAAAGGCCGCTCTACTGAGCAGCTCCAAGCCCCTCCTGCTGCTGTTTGGTGCGTGTATAAATAAAACCCATGTTTTATACATTAACTTGGCTGTTACTCCTGGCAGTTGCTGCCGCTCCAGTGAGTATGGGCGCGACACCATTTATTCTGTATTTATGTATATCATGCTTGTAACACCAGTCCGTCGTTCTGCAGCTGTTCCTCTTTCCATGTTTTTGTTTTTAATCCCAGATGGGAAGTGTTTGGTGCGTGTATAAATAAAACCCACCATATCTTTGCCTCTCCTTGGCTAAATAGCAGCAGGAGGGGCTTGGAGCTGCTCAGTAGAGCGGCCTTTTGGTGCATGTTAGGTACTCACTCTGTAAAGAGGTGCCGTGAAGTGGCGAGTGAGCTTACGTTGCAATGGCCATTGAAACAAACGAAAACCTCAGTTTTGTTGTACATGGAACACATAGAAACGAGCGCAGATGACACCGTTTTTTAAAAGAGCCAAACTGTCCGTCGCTGGAATCCAGACGCACCTTTCACTTTTCCAACCTGGTGTTTAAGAGTTTTTCTGGGAACCTACCACCCTACCTGACATCCCTGCTCTATAACCGTGGAGAGAGACTGTAGAGACACAGGTTCGATCCCGGCAAGAGCACCTCTCCAGTAAGTGCCCTTGGGCAAGACACCTAACGGTACATACTTGCCCACAAGGACATACTTGAAAATGAGAGAAATCTCAATATATCCTTCCTAGTAAAATCCTTTCTCAAATAAATAAATAGACTGTTTCCCCCGCCTCTGGCCTTTCCCTCCTCCTATAACCTCCAATCCAGAACCAGCACCTTACTTGCAATACAACACTACAAAATGAAAGTGGCTCGATCCTCATTTTCCTACAGAGCACCGCAAATATGGAATAATCTCCCAGACGCCATCAAATCTTCCCCCAGTCTAAAGTCACTCAAGAGCTCCCTATTAACATACCTCGATACAGAATGCACCTGTAAACATGTAACATAGTGCCTATATTTCCTACATATTTATTTTCTGTGTCAATACGTATATTTGTGTTTTGTTTTTAATATCTTGCATTTATTACTTTGTATTTCTACACCTACTGTAAAGAAACAAAGTTCTTGACCCCAGGACATACTTGAAAATGAGACAAATCTAATTGTATCCTTCCTGGTAAAATACTTTATAAATAAATTTATTAATTAAGGCAAATGTGACTGTGTATTCTCTGTCATTAAGAGGTTAAGGCAGGCCAGACTGTGCTAGCTTTGGCCTGATTTGTTTGACATCCATCGGAGTTCAAATAGCCAGCAGCAGGAAACTTAAACACAGTTGTGGTCCATGATTCTAAAGTCTTCCTATGCAGTTATTATCAGATTTCTGGACACTGTCCACGACAAATGATCATATTATCTTTTTTACTCTGAATAGGAACAGTTGAGGATACAAAGACATTGCTGGAAGGAACTTAGCACATTTTATCAATCAGGCACATATTAAATGACACAAAAAAACAACAGAAAAATAATTACATAGCTTACAGGTTTATTTTTTTCTATTGAAAAAAAAAATGCTAGGGTGTTGCCCCATCTGACCTTATGGATGAGCCTCTACTTTTCATGTGTGCTCTGCCCACTAACAGGTCTGCTGTATCCTACAGGATACTCTATCAGAGAGGAACATATCATAGATGGAAGAGATCCTGGGGATTGAATTAAGGTAAGATTAAAAGCCGTGAACAGGTCCCAAATATAATAGGTGTTGTTACCTCACCAATATTTCTGTCCGTTCCAGAATAAAGATTACTGGGAGCCGTAGCAGCTGCAGCACTTCTTTTGCATGAGAATGGCACTTATATATAAATATGGTGAAACTGTCATTATAATGCATTTCCAATGTACTTAAGTCCTGGAAAAACCTTTAAATACAGAGATTTAAAGAAAATTGTTTCTTAATAGAACAGGAGCAACAAAAGCGGCAGCTTTTTATTGTATGAGATTTTCCTGAAGAAGTAACTCTTTATGTTTTTTGTGAAGGAACACGTTGGTAACAAGCTTTTATATTATTATTTTATGTGATATAATGCATTTTAAGAACCTATCCTTGTTTCCAAGCTGGTGAAGTGATTTTGGAGATGGTGGTGTCCTGGTCCAGAGTGGGTGAGATGCTCATGCAGTAATATTTCAGCATTTATATGTGAGTACGTATCTTTATTCCTGCTTGTGAGTGTCTGTCTAGATGCAGTCTAAGCATTTATTATATTTTTTGATGTAGGACAATAAGACACTATGGGCTATATTCCAAAGTTGTCGATAAGCTAAATTACAGGAAATGTTACACATAACATTATCTTTAGCATATCCTGTTGTCAAGGGTACGTGAATCAAAGATGAATGAAACTTAGTCATGCAGGCTTGGTAACCTGTGCAGTGGAGACACCGGTGACCAGCTGGTAGTACAATATATATATAACAGCACGGTCAACAGGTGGTCGTATCACCAGGACATGTATATATGGCGAGGGCTTATTACAAAATCGTAATCCATAGGGCTTGGTCGTAGTCACCGAGCAAGGAGTCAATGGTTTGTTAAAGCAATGTAGTCTGGGTCAAGCCGAAGGTCAGAGCACTCAATGTAGTCAACACCTGAACTCATTAAGATTTGAACTCATTAAGAGGGTTATTCAAATATCATTGACATTTCGGTGCTCTCCTGTTCCCTGCACTTCAACGAGTGACATTCGCCGACCCTGCTTTGAATTTAGCACTCACCGCAGGGTCACCTAAGTGCAGCGAGCGATCCGTCGAACACATCCGAAAAACCGCTGAATCGATCGGAAAAACCACCGCAATACCACTGAATCGATTCGAATAACCACTGATAAAACACGGAATTGATCCGAAAACCTGCCGAATGTATCCAACGATCCGCTGCCAAACTACTCAATCAATCCAAAAAAAGCCAACGACCCGCCGAACAGAGCGCTGACCAGCTGCCGGAAAAAGCCGTCAAGCCGCCGAACGGGGTAAAAAAAAACGGCAACTTTTAAAACGCTTTTTCAAAAAAACGACTTCAGGAAAATGCCTGGAAATACTATATAAGGTCCTATGAATAATAATAAATAGGTCTGTCACAGAAAAAAAAACACCATTTTAAAAAAATCGTAAAATAATTTTCACTGCAAAAATACCCAAAAATGCCTAAAAAATCCTTTAAATAAATAAAGAGACTTTTTGCTGCAAATGAAAAGAATAAGGGCTATATTACAATCTTCATGCAAACGTTAACGCTCACTTAACGTTTGATGCGGTGTTTACCGCATATTACAATCCAAACGCAAACGGGTTAAGTAACCCGTTTGCGTTTGGTAACTTGTGCTCTTCAGTGCGAGGTTACTGTAGTTTGTGCTCCCTATACTTAACATGGGGAGCTCAAAGTGTTAATCAGCGTTAGCGTTAACAATCTACTAGCGCTGATCAACGCCTGGCTCTGTTTAGCAAAACGTTAACCACAGCCAGGACTTGGTGTTAACGAATTCCGCTTCTGCAGAATCCGTTAACACCAGCCTAAAAAATAAAAAAATGAATCGCATACTCACCCTCTGTCCCGCAACGAAGACCGCGGCTCCAACCGCCTCCTCCGTCCAGTGGGAGCAGGGAAAGACTGGGGGAAAAAGTTCCACCAGTCTTTCCCTGCGTATCACTACGCCGACCAGCCGGATCTCGCGAGGCGAGATCCGGCTGGTCATGTGACCGGCAGGGGGGAACTCAATGGAGTCGTATGGACTTCATCGAGTGGATGATCGTGGCTGCGCTCAGCTCTTCGCGAGCATCCCGGATTTTACCGTGCGGTAACAATGCAGGCAGCATTTTCTGCGCCTGGATTGTAATCCAGCGTTAAAACGCGGGCGCAAGTGGGTAAATTGCGGGTGCAGTTTTTCCTTCCTTGTGCCCAGCGTTTTAAAGCTAGGATTGTAATTTGGACCTAAATGTTTGAATAAATATTTTATGAAAAACAGGGATTTTTTAACCCTTTCGCTGCTGAGGCTTTTCCCGCCCCTATGCTGAGGTCATTTTTACCTGTTTTGCGCATCATGTTTAAACGTGTTTTGAAGGCTTATTTTAGTATATGACCCAGACATATTATATATCGTTCTTTCCGTCAGACTCGGTAGATTCATAATATGTCATTATTATATGTATACGTTATGTCATGTCTGTATATTATAACAAAAAATGCAATAAAATATGTATTTTCAATAATTTACAACGTGTAAAGTGTTTTTTTCCACATTTTAACATGCGAGCAATTGCGGTTATATTTTCTATGGGGTGCGCTTGTTAAAAAAATTAGAGATGGGGTCTCGTTACATTTTTTTTTGGGGAAAATGACACTATTTTTAACAAACGCACCGCATACAAAAATCGTTAGTGCAGCATCATTGTTCACATTATAATTGAAATGGGAACAATATTGCTGCATTAACAAACCCAAAAAAATAAAAAAAAAGTGTTTAATTTTTTTTTTTATTTATTTATTTATTTTATTTTTCATTTTTTTTTTGACAAAATTTTTCACTGTAGTGTTTGGTATCGTTGGAACGGCCATGCTCTGGCCGATCCAACGATACCAAAATTTAACCCCTAGCTGCCACAGATCGGGAGATAGGGAGTTCATTGGAACTCCCTATCTCCACAGTTGGTGGCAGTTAGGGGTTAACTCTAGGACTGGCGTCATCGTGCTACGCACGATGACGCCAGTCCTCTGGGGGAGTTCCCGGAGGCTTGGCCGACATCCAAGATGTCGGCCAGCTCCGGGAAAGGATCGCGAACCGGCGCTTTTCAGCGCCGATTCGCGATCCAGCTCCCCAGGGGTTAATGCCAGGCATCATTTGGAAGGGCAGGCTGTGCCCTTCCAAATGATGCCTGGGTTAACCCCCTGTGCGCCGCCGATCGGGAGGGAGAGAGGTCCGAAGGACCTCCCCCCCCTCCCTTTCAGGCGCCTCCTCCGCACATGCGGGGGGGGCGCCTGAATTAGGTGTCATCGCGCCCCCGCGATGACACCTAATTCTGGCGGCTGCTGGTCCGGATGCCGGGCTGACATCCAGGATGTCAGCCCGCACCGGAGGGGCCAGCGATCGGCCGGAACCCGACCGAACGCTGACCCCAATGTGAGGACGCGCTCAGCGCGTCCTCAGCACACCAGCGGGACTGCTGAGGACGCGCTGAGCGCGTCCTCAGCAGCAAAGTGGTTAACATTGAAACCTATGGGATTCGCCTGATTAAAGCTGCCGAATGAAACCACCGAACATCAGGGCATTTCACTGACATTTCTCTGCGGTTCGTTGTCTCTGAATATATTAACCATTACCTCTCTATGGGGATTTCTCTGCTATCAAAGATCCCTGGAATTTCGCCAATGTTTGGCGAACTGCAAGCTTTTTAACTGCCAGCTTTTTCAATAGCCAAATGGACACGAAATTGCACCGTACGGGAAAATTCACTGTTCGGTGCAATTATGTGGCCAGTTCGGCTCTCTTTAAATAACCCTGTAAGTCGTGTTTCCCAATACTTTTGTCCATATAATGTATGGGATGCAGCTTAGTCATGATTATGCACTAGGTGGGTAGATAGACATGTTGAAATAATAACATTAAAAATAACTCTTTACAACTGACCCGAAAGAACATTTGGAGATGCCAGAAGACACATGGGAAATATAACAAATACGATCCATAACTACTGTTAAGTCCATGCCCAGTTTTTTTAAGTAGACACAGTAGCACACAAGTCTTGAGCTGGTTCCTGGGGAAAAAATGGTAGCAGAGGGTCACAGACAGTTCTCTTGAGCAGGTGAGGCTAAAAGTGGCCTCTTCTAGCAGAAAGCCAAGTGAATTCAAAATGGCCGCTTCCATGACTAAACAGGAGGAAGTACCATGGAAAAAAAATGCCATGTCGGGCTTCAAAGGGAAGTAATGTTATAACTTCTGCGACAAAAGTTGTGTAAGGGCACCTTCCACTATGGCTTCTTTTTGCCGTCTTCTGGGTCAACAACAGTCATAGGGATGCGTGGAAGGCTGTACTTCATAGATGTTGGTATTTTTTTTTAGTCTGCAGTATCTTACTATATTAGTACATGCAGTAGTGTGACAACAATACCATGAACATTAGTATGAGAGTTTTCTGATACTTAGGATGGACAGAAGTCGAATAAGTGAAACAATTTGCAGGTGAGGGACCATATTCTTTAGTTCTTTGTAAAAGAAAGAAGGTCATTTCATGATATTTCCTGTTTCTGACCATCTTCACTGGGAACTTGTTGTCCTAGATTCTTTAATGGTCATCATGGTCGTGGTTAGAGTCATTTATGTTGTGAGGAGAAACTCCAAAACCAGTATCACATTGACGTAGACTATGAGCTGATCACTAACATCATGCCATAATGACGTGAAGGGTCTTCTCATCTACTGGACCCAGAAGACCCTTCATCATCAGAGGGGTAAAATAGTCTATACTTTGGATTGCATTGACTAAGCATTGTTTGCACTGGCTCAGCTTAAGGAAACTGTGGTTAAATCACACATATTAGTCAACGTTTCTTGTGTGATTATTCGAACTGAGCTCGACAAGTACACCTCGGCGAGTGCAGCAGCATTACCCTTGCATGGAGCATTTGGTTTCAAAGAGTCCCTGGTAATCATTGCTGCCCAAATCTGCTTACGATTTGTTTAATAAACACTAAGAATTCGACTTTTTTTGTGATTCGGAACGTTCCCCTCCGGCTCAGCACCCCAGGCGTCAGACTCCTGGGAATTGTTTCTGTGGAAAGAAAGGCACCGTCTGCTTTTTCTCGAAAACGTACGCCTTGAAATAAATGTCTCTGAGCCAACAAATAAGAAATAGATGGTTAAAAAAAATGTTAGCGTAGCCGGCCTTTGTGCTGTCTTTTTGGTTTTACACCGATGCTCGTCTTCATGCTTTCATTTGTATTCCACGGCATGCCTGAGACACACATTCCCAGCTGAATAGGCCATAAGTGGCGCAGCAGTTTCTCAAAGCCTCAGTTTGTTTCCTTCCCAATCAAGCCAGACATATACAGCGCCAGGCAGAACATGTACAGTGTTCCTGGTTGATTATTTATGTTCCAGTTTGGAAATCAAGCTGTGAGCAGAAAGGGAGCAGACATGCATAATACACAATTCGCCGCGTCTTTTCATTTATTGACATGCATGCTTCCTTCATGGTATCAGAATCCTCGTGTTCCGACAGAAATGTAATATTGTTCTCTGAATGTGTTTTTAAATAAGATGTAAAGGCTCAGATCACTCGTGTTTCTCCAAACCGTTGTACATTTTCTGTGACATTTGAGAATTAATTTTTTTTTATTTGGTGTTAATGTATACTGGTCTCGTCTCTGGAGTTATAGATTGTTTCTGGTTTTTGAATGTTTTTAACAATAGCAGAGAGCGTTTCTTTAAAAAATGTGGGGATCTAATGAGCAGAGACTAATTAACAATAAGTCATTATGACAATCTGCTGCTCATGAGAGAGAATATAGTGGAATATTATACATGGATAACGCTCCTACTTGCACATTTGGTGGCACTGCCGCCGCCCCAGCCATTCTGGAGGCAGAACGGTAAACTGATCAAGTTTACCAGGAAAGGCTTAATGATCTTAACATGTACAGCTTGGAAAAAAGACGAGACAGAGGAGATATGATAGAAACATTTAAATACGTAAAGGGAATCCACAAGGTAGAGGAAGGGAGTATATTTAAAAGGAAACAAAGTAGCAAAACAAGAGGACATAGTCTTAGATTAGAGGGGCAAAGGTTTAAAAGTAACATCAGAAAGCATTATTTTACTGAGAGGGTGGTGGATACATGGAACAGTCTTCCAGTAGAAGTGGTAGAGGCTAAAACAGTAATTGAATTTAAGCAGGCATGGGATAGGCATAAGGCTATCCTAAACAAAAGATAAATCCAGGTAAAGTATCCATGTAATTGGGCAGACTAGATGGGCCGAAAGGTTCTTATCTGCCGACATTTTTCTATGTTTCTATGTTTCTAAGGAGATCACGGATGTGTCCCTTGAACATACGCCACAAACTTACTTATTACTGCTCACGACCGTGCCCAAGTCACTTTTCAGAAATCTGTTGCTTTTCATCTCATGTTGGCAGTACAACAACTTGTCTCTAGATACTGGAAGCAACGGACCACCCCTACCAATAAAAACTGGGTTGCACAAGTAGATGAGATATATCACATGGAGGACTGGGTTGCCTCTCAGGACCACAACCTCCCAACATTTGTAGGCACATGGTGTTACTGGCCTCAATTCGCCAGAGGTGTCTTTCGTCTCGCTTGGTCGAAGATTAGCGTTGGACGTGGGATTAGGGTCTCATCCTGGTGTTTTATCCACCGTGGCACAATCCTCGCCTCTAACGGTGGTGGGAGAATAATTGTTTTGTGTCTCTTATGCAGCAGTTCATCTGCTCTCCTGGTGGACTGTTGTCTAGATATTTGGTATACAAAGGTACCTCTGTATGGCGCTATACACAGTATTGATTGTTGTCTAGATATGTGGATGAGGATGGTCCTACACAGTGGGTCTCCTGCAGCTGCTGACACATTGGGGTTCCCGGAACTTGAAATAGGGCTAGCTGGGTGCCTGAGACAGATGTGATACCCCCTCCCCCTCCTTTCTCCCTCCCTTTTTTCTCTTTCTTCTCTCTTTCCCCATCTTTCTCTGTTTCTGACGACTGTGTTGTCCTGATTATTTCTATCCCTAGATTCGCCAGGGGGTCCCTCGTGCCCATTTGGGTTATGGGGGATGTTTTGCCCCACTCTCATTACCGCAAATGTTTTCCTATTTACCTAAGCCTGAATGTGATTGATTTATCTTTAGTTACTCTGCAAATCTTTTTATGGTTTTTGTATGAGTTTGTAAACTGTAAAGTTGTGAATACATGCATAATCTGAGTCAATCAATAATAACATTGAAATTGACATTGAAAAGTCAGCCATTTTGAATTGTGGAGGTAAAGGTTTTCTATATATTTATTTTTTGTTTTTTAATTACTTTACTTATAGATTTTGCAATATTTCAGAAATAGCTAGAAGAATAGAGGGATGGGAACATTATACAAACGTTTGAGAATTTGTTTCATACCGTGTTAACATATACTGGTCTTTTGTCTGGAGTTACAGATTATTTCTGGTTTTAGAATTTTTTAACAATAGCAGAGAGTTTTTCTTAAAAATGTGGGGATCTAAGGAGCAGAGACTAATTAACAATAGTTCATTATGATGATCTGCTGCTCATAATGGAGAATATGGTGGCATATTATATACATGCATAATCTGAGTCAATAAATAACACTGAAATTGACAATAAAAAGTTGGCCATTTTGAATTGCGGCACAAAGGTTTTCTATCTATCTACATATATTTATATATTTTAAATTCCTTAAATTTATCTGCTGAATATGGTGGCTTTGGTATATAGATACTTATACCTGCATAAACTGAGTCAATGAATAACCCTAAGATCTACAATAAAAAGTCGGCCATTTTGAATCAGATAACTAAAAGTATTCTATCCATATTTTTTTTTAAATTCTTTATTTATAGATTTTGCAATATTTCAGAAATAGCAAAAATAATAGTGGGTTGGTTACATTTTACAGACATGTGAGAATTAATTTCATAGAGTGTTAATATATACTGGTCTCGTCTCTGGAGTTATAGACTATTTCTGATTGCTGAACGTTTTTAACAATAGCAGATAATGTTTCTTTAAAAGACCTTTCACGATTGACCTTTTGTTTTTATCTTTTGTTGTATTTCTTGGGTGACGGGAAGCACCTATTTGGGGTAGTAGCAAATCTTGTCAGTACTAAGTGCCATTGAGACAAATTTTTCTTTAAAAATGTGGGGATCTAATGAGCAGAGATTAATTAACAATAAATCGTTATGACGATCTTCTGCTCATGAGAGAGAACATGAGAATATGTTCGTTTTGAATTTGGTTACTTATACATACATAACCTGAGTGAATGAGTATCCCTGAGACTGACAATGAAAAGTCAGCCATTTTGAATTGCAGCACTAAAGATTTTCTATCTCTCTGTATATTTTTTTAAAAATTCTTTGTTTATAGATTTTGCAATATTTCTGAAAATGCTACAGGAATAGTGTGACGGTAACATTATACAGACATATGAGAATTAATTTCATACGGTGTTAACATATACTGGTCCGGTCTCTGGAGTTGCAGATCGTTTCTGATTTTAGTACCTTTTTAACAATAGCAGAGAGAGTTTCTTTAAAAAATGTCAGACTCTAACCATCAGATAAAAATGAACAATAAGTCAATATGATGACCTGATGAATATGATGGCTTTGGTATATGGATTCTTATACATGCATAAACTGAGTCAATGAATAACCCTGAGATTTACAATGAAAAGTTGGCCATTTTGAATTGGGGAACTAAAGGTATTATATATATATATATTATATATATATATATATATATATATACATATATATATATATATATATATATATATATATAGCAAACTCGATCTCTGCACACCCAGTAACGAATGAATCATGCTCCGGTGCAGGAACTTGGTATATAGTATAATAAATTCCTCGATGTTCCGCCACTCAGAGACTCTTTTTGTTGTAAAAATAAATTCCTTTATTGGATCATGTTGGTATAGAGACTAGATACATCCATAGTGATTAGTAGTGACTCTGGGGTTAACACTACATTGAGGATACGATTGATGACATCAGTGGTATCACGAACACAGGTACTCAATGCTGTTACTGGTGCTTTAAAGGTATAATCAAGGAGTTTCCCCAACGGTTCCAGCAATCCTGAGATAGCCGAAACAATTGGTCTCCCCGGAGGTGCTGTTAAACTCTTATGCATTTTTGTATGGTATGTGTATATAAAACAGGTGTTCGTGGGTGTTTAACCATAAGGTAGGAATATAAAAAATCACTGATTATTCCATCATCAAGAGCCTCATCCAGTACTCATTTAATAATCACCTTGAACCTATCTGATGGATCAAAATCACATTTGGAATAAACAGTGGCGTTATCCAATTGAAACAAAAATTGATCATATTCCCCCATTATCGAGAGATGGTGATAGAGCCCTTGAATTATTAAAAAGAGAGATGTTCTGGATTTCCACGCTGGACACAATCTTCCCTAAGGGGTTAAATGAAAAAAAAAATAGTTTGCATTGCTTTCTCCATTCTCGTTAGGATACATTCTCTATTTCCATTCTGATTTTTATTGTTTTTAATTTGTATAGTGATTTAACACGTTATTGGAGAGCCAGTAGCCATTTTTTGAATGTCATTAACTTTATCTAATTAGCCTTGTGAGGGGGATTTAATATCTCCATTGGTTTATAAAGTGGTTACTAGGCACTCAGCTGTGATTTAATGACCGGTGAGTAGCTTTCACAGTTCCGACTCTATACTTACCTCGATTCACCTGTAATGTATTGTTGATTAACACTTTATGTATATATAGAGTGTGTTTGAATGCCTTTTATATGTCCTGATGAAAGTCCTACGGGACTGAAACGTCGATGATGCTGTGATGCTGTACCCATGATCCAATAAAGGAATTTATTTTTACAACAAAAAGAGTCTCTGAGTGGCGGAACATCGAGGAATTTATATATATTTATATATTTTTAATTCCTTATTTATAGATTTTGCAATATTTCACAAATAGCTACAGGACCAGTGGGATGATAACATTAAACAGACATTTGAGAATTAATTTCATACGGTTAACATATACTGGTCTTGTCACTGGAGTTATAGACTGCTTCTGATTTTTTAAAATGTTTTTAACAATAGCAGAGGATGTTTCTTTAAAAATTTGATGTTCTAACAACCAGAGACTAATTAATGATAGGTCATTATGATGATCTGCTAGTCATGTAAGAGAATATGGTGGCTTTGGCATATGGTTACTTCTGAATGCATAATCTGAGACAATAAATTACTCTGAGGTTGACAGTGAAAAGTCGGCCATTTTGAATCAGGGCACTTAAGCCACAAACGCGTGAGCTGTAACTGATTAAAGAAACCTACATATCTTAGAATATAGATCCCTGGAGGGTGGCTGGTCTATTTTTATCTACAGCACTAGACAAAATGAATATAACAGATAGGGATCACCCTGGATGGTTAGATGGAGTCAACCAAAAGGCATGACCTGCGGTCCTAATTTTAACTGCATTAACAAAAGTTATGTTTTATGCTGTGAAACCCCATAGTGCATTTCTCCTACATTTGATATTTTCCCTGGCACAAGGATGTATAGCATCGGGGTATAGTACATTCTGCTAAGTAGGGATGGGCTGCCGGTTCGATTAGAACGTGAGTTTGAATCGAACATCGGGCGTTCGGCGAACGCCGAACATTATGGGATGTTCGCGGTCTGTTCGACCGCGGACATTCCATAATAAAAAATGCTGGCAAAATGCACTCACAGTTCTCTTAAATGTACCAGCAGCTGCCGGTACATTTAGGAGACCTGTGGCTGCAGCCCCCCGCCCCGTGCCTTCAGCCCTCCTTTTCCTCCTTCGTCCGGCAGCGGCTCCTCTGCCCCATGCTGACTGAGCCCTGATTGGGCAAAGTCCAAGTCAGGTGCAGGACTTTGACCAATCAGGGCTCAGTATTGAATTAGAGCCATGATTGGGCAAAGTCCAGGTCAGGTGCAGGACTTTGCCCAATCAGGGCTCAGCATGAAGACAAGGCTTGGGGCAGAGGAGCCGCGGCCGGATGGAGGAGTAGATGGACCGGAGGAACAGGAGGCCAGGACAGCAGAAGGACAGGTGAGGTACGGGGGCTGGGGGCTGCAGCCACAGGTCTCCTAAATGTACCGGCAGCTGCCGGTACATTTAGGAGAACTGTGAACACATTTTACAGGTTCGACCCCCATTGGGTTGCATTGTGTTCGAGTTCGTATTCAAACATTTGGGCTGTTCTAATGTTCAAATACAAACCGAACACAGGGGTGTTTGGCCCATCACTACTGCTAAGCGGTCTGTGCACAGACCTTCTGCTTGCTGGTGGTAGACGTAGTCTTCCATGCATTTCCTATGATCGCAGGTTTTGACTTTTGGTTGACTCATGCCAACCACCCAGGGGGATCCCTATCTGTTATATTCATTTTGAATTGGGGCACTATAGGATATATATATATATATATATATACACACAGGTTTTGCTTTATGCATACATTTTGGCAATATTTCAAAAATAACCAATAGTACTGGAATAGTGGGGTCGTAATATTATACAGACTATATCATAGCTACATGTACAGGCTGCACAGAACATACAGCTGGAAACTCAGCAGTAATGGATGATGAATGTAAATCAGCATACGCTCCAAGAAGAAACAAACACGGCATTTAAAGATCATCCAACAGGTGTAAGTCATGTTATTCCTCATGAAACAGATAAGGGACATCTAAAATGTCAATGTAGAAGGTGAAAAAGGACCTTTTCATCCAACATTAGGCATACAGCCTGCACACGCCTATGACTGAATGTCAACATACAGTAAATACAGCAACACCATGAATCAGTACTTTACAGGCTTGTACTGGAAATGTCAGATATTCAAAGGTACTTATTTTTATTTTCTTTGATTATATCAGTTTATTCATTCTTGGAATGTTCCTTTTAATATATATATATATATATATATATATATATATATATATATATACGCTTGGAAGAAAAGTAGTGACGGCACTCCAGGACCGTTAACTTCTAATTTATTCAATCGTGAGAGTCAACGTTTCAGCTCCCAATTTGGAGCTTTCCTCAGGACAAAAATCATTGAGTTGTACAATGCAACAACATACTTTTATACATAAAGAGAAAAACATACTTACCCCTCCCCACACCCACGGCGTTGTTGGTAACCCAGTGCGCATGCGCGTACTCATCCCGGTCGCCCCGAGATGACGTGTCACGTGACCATGGCAACCCAAACGCTAATTTTCCTTCCCTGACACTGAGTGCAAATCGAAAGTAAAACAACAGATAAACACAGCGCTCCATGATCCACACCAACTACGGGTTTCAGACCCAGGATTCACTTATGGGTATTGTGCAGCAATCAGGGGAATATATATCAATATTCATGAGCACTAAGCAACAAACAGGGGCTAGCCGAGATCGCCAATACAAAGCCCCATATAACGAGCTGTGCACCTGGGAGACTCATACAATAAGTGGCAGACAGAACATACCAATCTCACGAAGTATAGGCGCATAAAGGACTCTCAAAACATGGAATACATTATTTTCTCATTTAGACCATCGGGGTGAATCGTACGTAGATGGTGAATCCAAAAAGTTTCCTTTCGTAGCAACATTAAGCCACGATCACCACCCCTACGTGGCACTGGGATGTGATCTATTGCAATAAATTTTAATGAACTCAAAGGGTGATTTAATTCCAAAAAGTGGCGGACTACAGGCTTATCGGATGCACCAACCCGTATATTGGAACGATGGTTCCTAATGCGTTCACACAATGGGGTAATGGTCTTCCCTATATAAGCGAGACCACAAGGACACGTTATTTTATATATCACATGATCTGTTTTGCATGTTATATTGTAACGTATTTTGAACACTTTCCCCGTGTGCGGATGCGAAAATGTTTTAGCAGGAATCATGTGGCCACACGTGACACATCCCAAGCATCTCTTACACCCAGTGTTAACAATACCACTAGGTGCCGATGTGTAACTTTTCACAGGGTCCGTATGGACCAAGATATCTTTAAGGTTTCTCCCTCTTTTATAACAAAACATTGGTTTAGATCTAAAAATGTGTGGTAGAGAAAGATCATGCTCCAGTACATGCCAGTTCTTCTTAACAGTACGCGTTAGATCTTTCGTAGCGGTATTAAACTGCATGGGGAACCTGAGCCTCGTATCTGTCTGAGGGTTCTTCCTCATGGGGTGTGTAACACGTGCGAGAGCAGAGTCTAAAACTTTAACTGAGTAGCCTCATTCCCTGAACTTCCTATACATCTCGTGTAGCTGTCGAGTTCGACCTAGGCTTGTGCACCGATTTTTTTTTCGGTTCGATTCGATTTGTTCAGATGTTTAAACTTTTCGATTCGGCTCGTTTCGACCGATTTCTGTTTCGATTCGGTTGGGTTCGGCTAGTTTTTGTGTACATTTTTTTTTCGGAATATCAACCATTTTTCGTGTTTTCAGGTCACTTTGCTTGTTTTTTGTATCGACTTTTCGGAAATTTCGGAAATTTTCGTTTTTTCGGAACGTCTGTTCTCCTCGTTTCAAAGTGTCTACGATAATTCTGGCGATTCTATCGTGTTTTTTTTTTATTAAATAAAGATCCTTTTTTTCTTATGAATAATTGAATATACATTTCACAACTTTATTTAATCATATTAAAATGGTATGAAAGCCAAGGAGCAAAAAAAATGAACAAAACGATTTAAAAAACGCTAAACTGACCCGAATGCCACAAGAAACAAGTGATACGCATTTACAAATACAAAATTTACAGAATCAGCGATATAACCGATAATAGTTAAATATACCATGTCCAGAATTACCGAAATGGAACCGAAATCACGAATGGAACCGAAATCATGAATAGAGCGAAAATAAATTTAAATTTGACACATTTCAAGTCCATTCGAAAAATCCAAAAATTTTTCGTTTCGGCTCGGAAAACTTTTCGGATCTGCCATTTTCGGATCTAAAAATTTTCGGAAAATTGTCCGCATCCGAAAACACGAATCGGGAAATTTCGTGAAAATTCCGAAATTCCGAAACCCGAAACGCACATCCCTAGTTCGACCCAGCTCCTCAGAGTTATTCCGGCAATATATATATACTTACAAGGGTTGTGGTGGAGGACAAAAAGTGAGATAAAAAGCCTCCATGCAATGATGAATTAAGTTTATTATTGCAGAAGCCACTTGCACATCACAGCAATTCAAAAAACTGCATCCCAGAGCTCCTGTGCTACATTCCCCATATGCAGCAAGGAACTCTGGGTAAGACATGAAAATTACGGATTTCTCTCTTTTTTGCCTCCTGCGTCTGCTATTACAGAGAACCCTTATATCAGTGCCATGCCATACTATATATACTGTATATATATATAATTCAGAAAGTATTCAGGCCCCTTAATTTTTTCCATATCTTTAATATTGCAGCCTGATGCTAAATTCTTAAATCATTTTTTTCACATCACTTTACACTCAATACCCGCCGAAATTAAAAAGGAACAAAAAAATAAATTTTTTGATAATGTTGCGAAAATGTTTAACAATTTCTGCATAACGTAAGCTCGTATGATCAGGGCCCTCTACACCTCTTGTCTCCATCTTATGTTTGATTATTTTGTCTTGTTCCCTTTCGTTATCATAGAGCGCTGCGGATACTGTTGACGCTCTATAAATGATGATAATAACAATAGTAATAATAGTAAGGCTGCTATTTAAAAAAAATGAAGTTGTCTCAGTGCACTGTTTACAAGAGGATGTGCAAATCGTCATAATGAAAATAATGTCAAATACCCTGATTATGGGCACTTTGAGGAGAATGAAACTCTTCAGCATTCTAAAGACTACAGTGAAAAATAAATGTCAGAATGGTAACCTACAGTAAGTACAGCGACACCATGGATCAATACTTACAGGCTTTTACTGCAAAGTAGAAAAGACAGAAATTGAAGGGTACTTATTTTTATGTTATCTAATCAATGAATTCCATCTTGTAGTGTCCCTTTTAATATTTATTGTGACAGTGTGATTAGGGGCAGTGTGGTAAACCACAGGTTCATCAGCAGGTGGATGGAGGACTCCCTTTTTCCCCTACAGGGTTAACCAACAGCCAATGCATTTTTGGGACTGCCCTGCTCTTTGTAGGAGGTGTAGTTCCCTCTGGGAGGGCAGTCTTGATGCAGGGTGCAGAAGGAAAGGAAGTTAAATCTTGAGCCCAGAAGGAAGGTACATTATCAGGGTTATTCAAAGAGAATCGAAAAGTCACCGCACATTCGGTGACTTTTCGTTCTCTTCAATTCGGTGCGATTTGGCGATCCCATTTCGGCCACCCTGAGGTGTATTCAGCACTAACTACAGGGAAGTTGTAGTGCAGGGAAAGGCCGCCGCAAACCCGACAAACACTCACTGCAAAACCAGGCGAACGCACACCGAAACCTGCAAAAACATCTGGTTTAACCCCGCCGAACACGCCGAGAAACCCGAACAGCCGCCGATAACAGCGCAGAGCAGGCGTTGGATAAAACCGACACCGCAGACGAATGGAGTGAAAAACAAACAAAATTTTGAAGAGTGAAACGCTGTTTGCAAAGAAACTACAGAATGAAAATGTCTGAAATTTACATATAAGATCCAATGAATGATAATAAAAAAGGGCTGTTATGGAAAAAACGATTAAAAAAACAGAAAATAAATTTTCACCAAAAAATCCCAAAAAATGCCTAAAAGATTCTACAAAATCTATAAATAAAGAGACTTTTTACTGCATAATATTATAATCAACGGTTTATTAGATATTAGATTAAAACGGGAATATTTTTAACATTGAAGCCTATGGGATTCGCCTGAATAAACTTGTCAAATGAAACCACCGAACAGCGGGGCAATTCGGCAACTTTTCACTGCTGGTTTTTGTGTTCTGAATAGATGAAGCAATGCTTCTTTATGGGGAATTCACTGCCCTCGAAAAGGCAACGAACAGGCACCGTATGTGCAGGCAAGTCGCCAACATTTATTTATTTATTTATAACTGCCTGCTCTCTGGATAGTCGAATGGCCAGGAAAGGTAACCGTACGCTGACTTTCACTGTTCGGTTACCTTTCGGCCACAATTCGGATCTCTTTGAATAACCTTGCTTATCTTGTTTTTACGGCTTGGTAAGCAGCTTAGCTGCCCAACGTGTCAGATAGGTATTCTGAGACGTTTAGTTAGCCTCCGCATCAAGGAGTAGGTGATTGTTTTGTATTTGTTTATTTTTTTCTGTTTCAACATGTACCCTGCAATGGCTGCTCAATAAAAAGAAGCAGAAGCACTGATCTGTGTCTAGTGGCTATATCACTATCAATTTAAGCGAGACAGATGTCATTTGCATGTGTTACCCAGAGTTCTGTGCTGCATATGGGGAATGTAGCACAGGAGCTCTGTGATGCAGTTCTTTGAATTGCTGTGATGTGCAAATGGCTTCTGCAATAATAAACTTTATTAATTATAGTCTGGAGGCTTTTCATCTCACTTTTTGACCTCCACCACAACCCAAGTATATAGTATATTTTTTCCCCCAGAAAGTATTTTAACCCCTTACTTGTTTTCTCCTAATTTCTTTACTGCAGCGTTTTTTATGTTAAATGTTTTCAGTCATTTTTCTCATATCTCATTACATTTAATACCCCTTAATGACAAACGAAAGGGAAAAAAATGATTTCTTTTGACAATGTTGCAAAAATGTTTAACTATGTTAGCATCAGACTGCTACATGATAAAAACAAAGCGGTCAGAATACAGCCTGAATGCATGATACACAGTATTTATATTTATGAATGTAAAATGTTTTCCTTGCAGCATTTTCCGACGTACGATCGTATGTATTCAGAGAAGCGGTGGTAAATTGATAAGCAGAATGTATTGCCCCTAAGAGCTTGCAATCAATATTCCAAGGAGATTAACTGATAAAAGAAGAGGTTTAAGTACGGTAGATGGCAGTGCTTGACCATGATGCTTAGTGCGTGTGCCTGGAAGGAATATGCAAAGCATTCTGGAAATGTAGAACTGGAAGCAGGAATATCATTATATATGAGTCTGATGTTCTTCTGCGTTAGTTAAAAAAAATGTATTGAATATAAAAGGAGAGAAAAACAGAACAAGGTCTTAGTGAAAGAGCTTATTTCTGCATCTGAAGCTGGTGTCATGCAAAGAATTCCCAGACATCGAAAAATAAAAATAAAAAATACTGCATTTTGCTGTTGCTTTCTATAAAAAGGATCTTCTAGGTTGCTGTAAAACACACAGGGTTACTCAGAGAGAGGTGAAAACCAGGAGAATGGCTGGGGAAGGGAAAATTCTAGGTCAAAATAGCCAAACTAGAAAAATTCGCCCGTTCATATCACTTTCCAAATCGGCTATTTTGACCTAGAATTTTCCATTCTCCAGTCATTCTCCTGCTTTTCACCTCTCTCTGAATAACCCTGACAGTGTTTAATGTGTTGGTTAAATCCACAAGGCACTTCTTTAACCTTTATTTAGTTATTCTGCATAGAGTTAAGATCCCTTTAAGGGAGAGATCTGCTGCACCCTCCGGATGAGACCTCGTGAAGGCTGAAATGATTTTTGGGGCTTTGCTGTATCTGCCGTGCAGAGGAGACTTGTGCTTGATCAGGCAGATAAGAGTCCCCGAGCTGGTCTCAAAGGAGCCTTAGCTTCTTCCAGTGTTCACATTACCCTTCTCAACGTGCTTATTCACATGTTAACTACCGTAATGTATTGAAAAAAGAAAATATGATGAGGGTCCAATAAACCCGAAACAGCGCTATCCTAGGAGTGGCTTTGACCAGTTGTATAAACCTGATCTCTGCTAAAAAAAAAGTCACCTAGTATTACATGACATTGATTTAAGACTGCTGTGTAAGAACAGACCCAGAATGCAAAAAAAGGGAGACGGATGTAATTTACATATCCTGCCCAGAGTTCCTTGCTGCATATGGGGAATGTTACACAGGAACTCTGGGATGCAGTTCTTTGAATCGCTGTGATGTGCAGATGGCTTCTGCAATAATGAAAATATATATACAGTATATATTCAAAAAGGCTTTGTTCCACTTGAAATACCTCTATTTGATTTTTAATGCTCAGTCAAAGCGGCTGTTATATGGTGCTCTGTCCAGAGCAGAAAGGCTCTCGGCCAATCAGAATGTTTCCATTAGTATCTGTTCCAGAGATGAGCGCATCCAGTATTCCTCCGGAGGTTGTCACCTGTTAGTGTTCCTTTAAATGTGCTGCAGACAGATAATAAAATGGCGAGATCTCCTGCTTAGCATGTGGTCTGCATTATCAGCATACAGGCAGAAATGGCCTTTGTGTCAGAAAATGTGCCACAAACAGATAATAAAATGGTGAAATCTCCTGCTTAAACGGGTTCTGCATTAACAGCATACAGGCAGATGCAGTAAATGTGCTGCAGACAGATAATAAAATGGTGAGATCTTCTGCTTATGAGGGTTTGTAGTGAACAGAATGAGATTATTAGCAATGCAATATCTGTATGTGCTGCATAATGCCTGTGTATGGCAATTACAGTAACACTTTGTATCTGTATGTGCTGCATAATGCCTGTGTATGGCAATTACAGCAACACCTTGTATCTGTATGTGCCGCATAATGCCTGTGTATGGCAATTACAGCAACACTTTGTATCTGTATGTGCTGCATAATGCCTGTGTATGGCAATTACAGCAACACCTTGTATCTGTATGTGCTGCATAATGCCTGTGTATGGCAATTACAGCAACACCTTGTATCTGTATGTGCTGCATAATGCCTGTGTATGGCGTTTACAGCAACACCTTGTATCTGTATGTGCTGCATAATGCCTGTGTATGGCAATTACAGTAACACCTTGTATCTGTATGTGCTGCATAATGCCTGTGTATGGCAATTACAGCAACACTTTGTATCTGTATGTGCTGCATAATGCCTGTGTATGGCAATTACAGCAACACTTTGTATCTGTATGTGCTGCATAATGCCTGTGTATGGCAATTACAGTAACAGTTTGTCAGGGTTATTCAAAGAGATCCGAATTGCTTGAGAAAGGTAACCGAACGCTGAAAATCAGTGTTCGGTTACCTTTCCTGGCCATTCGGCTATCCAGAGAGCAGGCAATTCGCCAAATCCTGGCGAATTGCCTGAACATACGGTGCCTGTTCGGTCCCTGTTCGTGGGCAGTGAAAACCCCATGAAAAAGCACTGCTTCGGCTATTCAGAGAACACAAACCAGCAGTGAAAGGTTCCCCTAATGCCCTGCCATTCGGTGGTTTAATTCGGCAAATTTATTCAGGAGAATCCCATAGGCTTCAATGTTATAAATATTCCCGTTTTAATTCAATATCTAATAAACCGTTCATTATAAAATTCTGCAGCAAAAAGTCTCTTTATTTATAGATTTTTTAGGATACTTTAAGCATTTTTCAGATTTTTTTTTTTTTTTTTAAAAGTCCGATTTTTTTTTATTTGTTTTTTTCAGTTTACATATTTTTTTTGTAACAGCCCTCTTTATTATCATTCCCTGGACCTCCTGTGAAAATTTCAGACATTTTCGCTCAGTAGTTTCTTTGTAAACAGCGTTTCATTTTCCCAGATTCATACAAATGGTTTTGCTAATTTATTCACTGCCTCCTCTACATCACAGCTGCTTCGGCTCTGTGTGATTCGGCTCCTGTTCGGCTCCTGTTCGGCTTCTTCGAAGGTTAATCCAGATGTTTTTGCTTGTTTTCAGCGTGCATTCGGTTAGTTTTCGTCAGGTGTTCGGCAGCCTTTCCCTGCAATTCGGGGACCCTGTGCTGTTTGCTGAATACACCGCAGGGTCACCGAAATGCAATCGGCAAAAGGAACCGAATTGAAGAGAACGAAAAGTCACCGAACGTGCGGTGACTTTTCGAATCTCTTTGGATAACCCTGTGTGTCTGGACTGTACAGGGATTCACACTCTTTCTGTACAATCCCCTGGAGTTTACACCCTGCCATGCTACTTTGTTGTCTCTATTAAACAGAAGTAGCTGGTTCTCTCTGATTGGCCACCCATTTGTATAGAGCAGACTAGTAGTCGGCAGTAGCGGAGCAGGTACCGGCAAAATCTCACAGCAGGGTCATGATTTATGGTGAAAGAACACCAGAGGAGAACTATTTGTTCTCCACGTCCTTCACTTTACTGCAGATCGCGTCCTACTCATTGCAGGATCAGAGTTAAGTTGTACGTTTATTCATTCCCTTTTTTCACAGTGTTAATGATTCTGTACAAACGACATCAGCTGCATTGAGAAGTGATAGTAGAGTTTAATGTTCGTTCCCGTGTGTTAAAAACTCCGCGCCTCTTGTACCAAATTGATGTGTCGATACAATGTGTCATATAAGTTACCCGGGTGGACATGGGTTACTGAAAGAAAATTTTTTAATTACATGTTATATACACTATATATATAACAAACCAGAAGGAGAGCACACCAAATATCACGTTCAAAGAGAACAACAGCAGCAGCTTTATACATTTCTAACCCATTCAAGACCCTTTGCAAGGCTTTGGAACGTAAACTCTGTTAAAAAATGGTGGACATTTAGTTCACAATAGATGGCCATGGAGTCTCCTTCTGGTTTGTTGTATTGCGTTTCTTGAGATGCACCCACACTGAATGCTTAGTTAAGGTTGAGTGCCCTACCCATGTATTTTGTATATATATAGTTTTTTTTTTTACTTTAAAGACTTGATCATTAAATACATTTCTAGTTTTCTTGAATATGAAAATGTTAATACTCTGTACATGTAAATATATTGTATTATTCTTTTATTACACAAGTGTGCATATATATACACACACACATACATTCCACTTAACGTCTGGACTCACAGACTCTACAAAAATACAATGGTGGAAAGCCAGCACTCCAGATTCTTCAGTACAATAACATTTTTTATTAAAGATCCTGTAGTGCTGGCTTTCCATCATTGATTGAGATATATATATATTCTACAAATACAAACCTTATTATTTGCTATATGGAGGCTTTTAATCTCACTTTTTGCCCTCCACCAACTAGTATGGCATTACACTTGCAAGGAGGGTTCTGTGTTAACACCATAAGGACCACTAACAAACATAGAACGTCCTGGGGTAAATTCCCCTTAAGGACCAAGGACGTACTATGTACCAGCCATAGCGATGACGAAATCACCGTGAGTGATGATGTCATTTTTAGGCGCCTCCCCCCGGCGCCTGCAGGGGGAGAATCTGAATGGAATCGGCGAGGTCATTTGGGCCCCTCTCCCTCCGAGACTGCACTTAGAAAAAAAAGAGAGGCACTGCTGGAGAAGGCAGAGTCCACCCTTTCCAGTGGTGCCTCTCTTTAACACCTTAGATGCTGGATCGTAATTCACTCCTGGAGGTGGCTGACATCTTGGATGTCGGCCAAGCCTCCGCGGTTACCCACCATCCACTGACGTCTTCGCTATATGTGCGATGACATCAGTTGGCCAGTTAACCCCCCTTAGCTGCAAAGTGGAGCTAGGGGGTCATTCAGACCCCTGTATCTCCCCACCCGTGGCAGCTAGAGGGTCATTTGTGGTATCATTGGAAAAGCCTGATCGTGGCCTTTCCTGTGATAGCACACATGACTAGGTGGTTTAAAAAAAAATTATTTTTTTTTAAAAAAAAGAAAATTAAATTCTGGTGGGTATAATAAAATAGGAGAATGTTATGGTATTTTGGACTTTCCCCAATTGATGCACGGAGTCTCGAACTGCAGTTCTAACTGCAGTAACTCTTGTTGGCCTGTAGATGGCAAAATCTGCCTTCCAAATAGGATATTGCAGTATTATATATATATATAGTTTGGAATAAAGACTATAGTGTGTGCTAAAAGGTGTATTTATGCATTTGCACTTCTAGTGATACTGTATAATCTCATAGCATTTTACCCCTTTTTAGGAATGAACATGTTCCATTCGGTTACTGTAAAGCACTGCGGAAACTGCCAACACTATCAGGGTTATTATCATCATCATTTATATACAGGGTTATTCAGAGAAAGGTGAAACTCTGGAGAGCTTTTGGAGAATGAAAATTCTATGTCAAAATAGCTGATTTGGAAAGTGATATAAATGGGCAAATTTTTCTGGTTTGGCTATTTTGACCTAGAATTTTCACTTCTCCAAAAGTTCTCCAGAGTTTCACCTTTCTCTGAATAACCCTGTATATAAATGATAATAATAATTATAATAACATATGAATATCAAACTTATCCTTTTTACTACCATCATCATTTATACACGATCAGCAGTGGAAGACATAGCAGCCTGAGACCATGTTAACACTGTATCATTGGAAATTGAATTTATTTGTTGCCAAACAATTTCATTTGCATTTGGGCTCAGTAGGTGCCCCACACAGGATTAGTGATGTTCGAGGTGCTAACACTTTTTAAAACTAGCTGGGGAATGTGTCTCCATGACATCTCCCCAGCTGATGCTGCACGGAGACCAGAACTGCACTAACTCCTTCCAGCCAGCAGATGGCGACTTTTCCCCAGCTGATCCTGCACCGAGACCAGAACTGCAGTAACTGCTTATAGCCAGCAGATGGCGATATCTCCCTGCCATATAGGTTATTACAGTAAGGAATACGTTGTGAATATTCCCAAATATTTCTTAATTTATAATCCATTTACAAAGATTTTCCAAAAAACCAATGGTTCTCGATAGCATTTTTTTTTTTGTAAAATCCCTGGGTAGTGAAGGAGTTAAAAACAATGACTTAAGTTTTAAAATTGCTGAGGATTTAGTTACAACATGTGATCATACATTGCATATAAAAAAAAATTAAATAAATAAAAAAATTAAATTAGATCATTTAGATTTTTTTTTCCAGATAATTCTTTTATTCCATTAAAAAAAAAATTCTGTCTTTTTTAATACAGACAGTAGAATGCGCTGACAATAAAAAAGTTACAAAACCCAATCCGGCAATCTAGAGTTTGTATTAAATCTACTTGCGGCAGAGTCCAATTGCTTTGGCAACAAACCATGTTGCGAGTGCATAAAAAGCCATCAGATTTTGCAGTTAATAAGAGAGCAGAGAAAATGAAGTGCGGCTCAACACAAATGGCAACTGTCAATTTCTGACTTAATCACCCTGGCACTGGCTCGGCTTCCACTTTATGGCTGCTTTCTTATGGGATCGGCGCTGCAGCAGTGGGTCCTGTGTGATAATTACGTGAAAGCTTGTTTGAGACTTTCTTTTGTGCATTCATTTTCCTTAAGCTTTTCCCATTGCTGATACTTTGACATTATTATTGTTTTGGCTTTTTTTCCGTACGGTGTCTGCTCTGTTTTTTATTCCCTGAGATCACACAAACAGAATAGCACATTTAACAAACCTCTGTTTATCTTTTTTCACCCCAATTCATTGCGCGTGACAAACGCTCTACGGGTAGCTAAAAATTGCTTTGCATGAACGCGAACTTGCCGTTCTTTTCGTTTTAGAATTTGTGTTATTTTATAAACATGGTCCATCCTTCATTACATGAATAAAGTAAAGCAGAATATTTTTACAGCATTTTTTTAAAATTCTCTCCTTAGTGATTAGGGATGGGCTGCCGGTTCGATTCGAACATCCGCCGTTCGAGTGTTCGGCGAACACCGAACATTATAGGATGTTTGCAGTCTGTTCGACTGCGGACATTCCATAATAAAAAATGGCTGCAAAATGCGTTCACAGTTCTCCTAAATGTACCAGCAGCTGCCGGTACATTTAGGAGACCTGTGGATGCAGCCCCCCGGCCCCTGTGCCTTCGGCCCTCCTGTTCCTCCTCAGTCCGGCCGCGACTCCTCTGCCCCATGCCTCGTCTTCATGCTGGGGTGATTGGTCAAAGTCCTGTGCCTGACCTGGACTTTGCCCAATCAGGGCTCTAATTTAATATGGAGTCTTGATTGGGCAAAGTCCAGGTCAGCTGCAGGACTATGACCAATCAGGGCTCAGTATTGAATTAGAGCCATGATTGGGCAAAGTCCAGGTCAGGCGCGGGACTTTGTCCAATCAGAGCTCAGCATGAAGATGAGGCATGGGGCAGAAGAACCGCAGCCGGACGGAGGAGCAGACGGACCGGAGGAACAGGAAGCCGAGACAGCAGCAGGACAGGGGCCTGTTTAGATACTCAAGCAGTCCCCCTGCAACCAAGGACAGTGATCTGAGTCATGTGACAGCGGTGACATACCGTCACCGCGATCACTGTTTCAATGTCTCAGCCAATGAATTGTAACACTGGCTGAGATATTGTCTTTGTCCTTCTCTTCTCATCACTTTATCTAATGTGAGCGAGGCAAAGAAGTCATAAATATTTAAAAAAAATAATAATTAACCCGTTCTTTGCTAAACACATAAATAACCCTGGGATCAGCCTGATCCGAGTGATCTGTACCTTCGTACAACTTTACACATTTTTTTTAGGGTCAATGTTCTACTCAACCACTCTTATTCTTTACACCTATATCTATTTTTTTTTTCTTTTTTTCTTTCTTGGTTTTTGGTTTTATGCCAAGATCAAGTGTTTACATTCAGAGTGGACATATTGGACCTGATGCCAATCGACTATCAGCTCAATGACCGGCCATAATGGCTCCAGTAGTCAGCTCAATAGCTCCAGATGTGTTCCAAATGAATGTTGGTTGGAGCTTGGAAGTTGTGCTTTCTTAGGCTAGGGTCAGACTGAGGCAGTGCGAACGCGCGTTCTGGCGCACATAATCACGGCCGCACTAGCAGCAGATGACGGGCAATGACGGCCAATATACGAAGTACGGTCGCACAAAAGTCCGGCCGCGCAACGCAAGTGGAAAATGAACGCATTTTTTCGAGAACGTTAAACCGCTGGTACTGACGTACAGAGTGCGCTGCGGCCGCATAGCAGCGTGTGTGCGTGATTAGGAGATGTCAGACGCTGCTAGTGTGCGGCCAACATAACGTTCAAACAGCCGGATTTCCCTAGACTTCTTTTCACCCCATCGTCATGAAATACGTCCAGAATTGCGCATCGTCTGACCACTTAAGCGTATTCCGTGAAAAAATGCGTGCGCACGCATCGACGTACATTTTGACGGTGGCCGCAGAAAATGCGCTCATCTGTCCCTAGCCTTACTGTATATTAGTAGCTCCTATACCTTGTATAGGAGCCATTAATAACAGCTTAAAGTAAGAACAGTGAGCTAGTCCAACATAGAATCTCAACCTGGTATTTTTGAAGAAATACTGGCTTCAAACTCTGTTGTTGAAGTGATTTTGCTTTTGCTGAACTTTAAAAACATTAAAACATCCAAAACTGACCTTCGGTACCTTGGTGCAGAGGATGGTTGTATCCTCCAGGTCCTCTCGCCACAAGAAGTGGAACATTGGGAGTATAGAGTTCCCAGTGCTCTTCGGTGGCTCCTGTTTGACCTTGTGCAAGGTCACCATTGGCTCCATGGAGTCCTTTTCGACTCCAGGAACCAATATCAGCATTGCTGGAATCTATGAGGGCTTCACTATATTCCGACTTGAGCCCCTACTACAGTGGCTCAGTCAAAATGTGGCAGTCAGTAGGGAGCTGCAAATGGATAATGGTTCACGCGCAAGTTATTCATCTGTGAGTCGCTCTTCACCGGATGTAATCAGGCCAATTAATTGTGATTTTTTTTTTTCAAATTCCATAAGACTGGAAAGAGGGAAAGAAAACTGAAGGAGCTGTCAGGAGGAGAGCATCACAAAGAGACAACCAACATGGTCAAAAGTGCTTGGCAGTTGCACATTTTTCATGCATTACTTTGGAAATGATGGTCGCCATGCTTGACATGCAAATTGCTCATATAAGTTGGAACCTGTAAAGGTTGGATAATCTTCTACAGTTAGTTGTTGGTAAATACAACAGAGGAAGAGCACACAGATACATGTCGAGCAGGACGTAAATTAGACATGTGCATTTTGTTTCGTTTTGAATTCAAATTCGGATGAAAATCACAGTTTTGTTGGTTTTTTTTTATCATTCCTGAAAAACGAAAAATCAGTCGTCCGAAAATACGAATTGGCCAAAAAAACGAATTGCGGTAGTAAAATGAAAAAACTAAATGAAATATTGGGAGGCAAAATAATCCGAAAAAGATCCAGAGCGATACAAAACGGAACAAAAAAAAGGAACAAAATTATTTCAAACTAATAAAAACAACAAATTCGCCCATAGGTTTCAATGTTAAAAAAATCTCAATTTTTATCAAATATTTATTAAATCGTTTATTTCACTTGCAACAAAAAGTTTCTTATTTTATTTATTTTGGTGAACTGCCAGCAAGTATAGTTGCCTGTTCGACGGCAGTGAAATACCCCATAGGGAAGCAATTCTTAATCTATTCAGAGACACCGAAGAGCAGAGAAAAGTTGCCCTGCTGTTCGGTGTTTTCATTCAGCAGGTTTACTCAGGCGAATCCCATAGGTTTCAATGTTAAAAATATTCTCTTTTTTTATTCAATATCTAATAAACCGTTTATTATTTTAATCTGCAGCAAAAAGTCTCTCTATTTATTGATTTTTCTTAGAATCTTTTAGGCAATTTTATGGATTTTTTCAGCATTTTTTTTCGTTTTTTTAAAAGTGCTTTTTCTTTTTTCTGTGACAGACCTTTTTATTATCATTCATATGACTTTATATGTAAATTCCGAACATTTTCATTGAGTAGTTTTTTTGCAAACAGCATTTCAATTTTGACCCTTTCCATTTTATTTTATTTTTTAGCTTGTTCGTCAGCTTGTCGGCTTTTTCCGACGGCTGGTCTGCGCTGTGTTCGGCGGCTGGTCGGCTTTTTCTGACAGGTTCGGCGTGTCTTTTGTGGTGGTTCCAGGGGGTTCTCCGTGGGTTTTCGGCAGGTGTGTGGTGGGTTTGCGGCGGGTTTTCCCTGAATTCACCGCAGGGAGGGGAACATTGATTCCCAGAAGTGCAGGGAAGAGCAGGGAACAAGAGAGCAGCGAAATGTCGGCAACATTTCGGTGCTATCTGAATAACCCCATAGTATTCATTGAATACTGTATGTTTCAGGACCATGGTGAGCCCTGTTGCTCTACATGGTGCTGTACTACGTACTGATCTGAAACATAGTAATCATTGAAAATGTTTCAGCACCATGGTGAGCCCTGGATCCCTCCATGGTCCTGAAACATATTCAATGAATATTATGTTTCAGATCAGCAGTGCAACACATTGGAGAGCTAAGGAGCTCACATTGGTGCTGAGAAATAGCATCTATTCAATACATTGCCGAATGGAAATAAAGTCTCGTTGCTTTAAAATAAATTAGGAACAATAAAATTTCACTAAAAAAAATCCCGATAAATCCCTAAAAAAACGTAAAAAAAAATTAAACCAAGCAACTTTTTGCTCTAAATGAAAAAAATAAACGTTTGACGGCTGGTATTTTCATTTTAATGGTAGTAATCTGTTTCACATTTTGAAATAACTTATAAAAAATGAAATAACTCATAAAAACAAAATACAAATCAACCCAAGATACGAAAAGTGATCCGAAAATGATAATCGGCCGTCCGAAATTTCGGATCGGTCCGAAAATACGAATTGTGGTAAAGTAACGAATGACCCGAAACGAAAAACAAAAAAACCGAACAGCATTATCCGAAATGACCCGAAACTAAAAAAGAATGGGACGAAAAAATCTGAACCGAAACTAAAGAAACCCACCATTCACATGTCTTATGTAAATCATTTGATCACCTGAGATATAAAGGGTTATTCAAAGAGATCTGAATGGCTGCCGAAAGGTAACCAAACGCTGCAAATCAGCATTCGGTTACCTTTCCTGGCCATTCGGCTATTCAGAGAGCAGGCAATTCGACAAATATTGGCGAATTGCCTGCACATACGGTGCCTGTTCGGTGCCTGTTCGAGGGCAGTGAAATCCCCATAGAGAAGCAATGCTTTGTCTATTCAGAGAACAAAAACCAGCAGTGAAAAGTTGCCGAAATGCCCTGCCATTCGGTGGTTTCATTAGGCAGGTTTATTCTGGAGAATCCCATAGGCTTCAATATTAAAAATATTCCTGTTTTAATTCAATATCTAATAAAACGTTTATTATAATATTCTTCAGTAAAAAGTCTCTTTATTTATATTTTTTTTAGGATCTTTTAAGCATTTTTCGGGTTTTTTTTGCATCGTTTTTTCTTTTTTCTGTAACAGCCCTTTTTATTATCATTCATTCAATTTTATACGTAACTTTCAGACATTTTTGCCAGTAGTTTCTTTGCAAACAGTTTTTCACTTTTCAAACATTCAAGCGTACTGTTTTTTTTTTTTCACTCCATTAGTCTGCGCTGTCGGGTTTTTACGGCAGCTGCTCTGAGTTCTGATCAGCTCCTGCTCGGGTTTCTCTGGCGTCTTTGACGGGGTTAATCCAGATGTTTTTGCTGGTTTCGGTGTGCATTCGCCTGGGTTTCGCGGTGTGTTCGGCAGGTTTTCTGCGTTTTTTCCCTGCCCTACAATGGCCCTGTGGTGCTTCCTGAATACATCGCAGGGTTGCCGAAAACATAGAAACATAGAAACATAGAAAGATGTCGGCAGATAAGAACCTTTCGGCCCATCTAGTCTGCCCAATTACATGGATACTTTACCTGGATTTATCTTTTGTTTAGGATAGCCTTATGCCTATCCCATGCCTGCTTAAATTCAATTACTGTTTTGGCCTCTACCACTTCAACTGTGTATCCACCACCCTCTCAGTAAAATAATGCTTCCTGATGTTACTTTTAAACCTTTGCCCCTCTAATCTAAGACTATGTCCTCTTGTTTTGCTACTTTGTTTCCTTTTAAATATACTCCCTTCCTCTACCTTGTGGATTCCCTTTACGTATTTAAATGTTTCTATCATATCTCCTCTGTCTCGTCTTTTTTCCAAGCTGTACATGTTAAGATCATTAAGCCTTTCCTGGTAACTTTTCTCCTTCAAGCCGTACACCATCGCCGAATCAAGCCGAATTGAAGAGAATGAAAAGTCACTGATCGTGCGGTGAGGTTCCGATTCTTTTTGAATAACCCTGATAGTAGTGTTGGCTCAATTGAAGCCACTTGACTTGTGATGATTGTCTTCCGACTGGATCTTCGTAC
The DNA here is from genome assembly GCA_009667805.1 of Leptobrachium leishanense. Classification (NCBI taxonomy): domain Eukaryota; kingdom Metazoa; phylum Chordata; class Amphibia; order Anura; family Megophryidae; genus Leptobrachium; species Leptobrachium leishanense. The sequence goes on along the minus strand of CM019063.1, from coordinate 52,759,516 downwards.
CTAAATCAAACATGGAAGATGCAGCCATATATCTGTATTCACACCCACATATACAATGCAAAACGCAATGTTTGACTTTATATACGCGTGCAGCTGATCAAACATCTGTTGAGGCAAGTATGAAGAACCACATGTCTCCTAATTTGGAGTTTGTGTTTTATGTGATATATCTAAGCTTTGTGTACATATGGTTTGATTTCTCAAGTGATGGAGGAAAAAAAGATTATAAAACTACAAAGGAAGAAAAAAAGATTATCCGAGATTATCTTTGAGAGCAACATCAGCTGCACCTCCGCTTGATAAAGCAAGAAATACGTCCAGGTACTAATCCGTCTAATTTACTTCATCAACCATGTGACTCAGTGATGTTAGTTCATAAAAGACACTTGACCACATCAAGCTATTGCAATGCACAATATTTTCACAATACTTACAGGAAAATACTGTATCTGGACGCATTTTTAGTTGATATCAATTAGACTTGTGCACCGATTTTTTTTTCGGTTCGATTCGGTTCGGTTCGTTCGGATTTTGTAAATTTTCGTTTCGGCTCGTTTTGGTCGATTTTCGTTTCGGTTCATTTCGGTTCGTTTTTCGTATCGACTTTTTTTCTGTGATTTTGGAAATTTTCGTTTTTTTCGGAACGTCTGTTCTCCTCGTTTCAAAGTGTCTATTTGTTTTGACGTAAACTAATGGTTTTTCGGATACGATATTTCTGTCGATACGATAATTCTGTCGATACGATAATTCTGCCGATACGATAATTCTGCCATTGAGATTTCTCATGTTTTACAAGAAGGATACATTGAGATTTCTCATGTTTTACAAGAAGGATACATTGAGATTTCTCTGGTTTCCCAGGAAGGATACATTGAGATTTCTCTGGTTTCCCGGGAAGGATACATTGAGATTTCTCTGGTTTCCCGGGAAGGATACATTGAGATTTCTCTGGTTTCCCGGGAAGGATACATTGAGATTTCTCTGGTTTTCCGGGAAAAGATACATTGAGATTTCTCTGGTTTTCCGGGAAGGATACATTGAGATTTCTCTGGTTTCCCGGGAAGGATACATTGAGATTTCTCTGGTTTTCCGGGAAATATACATTGAGATTTCTCTGGTTTTACAAGAAGGATACATTGAGATTCTCTGGTTTCCCGGGAAGGATACATTGAGATTTCTCATGTTTTACAAGAAGGATACATTGAGATTTCTCATGTTTTACAAGAAGGATACATTGAGATTTCTCTGGTTTTACAAGAAGGATACATTGAGATTCTCTGGTTTCCCGGGAAGGATACATTGAGATTTCTCTGGTTTTCCAGGAAGGATACATTGAGATTTCTCTGGTTTTACAAAAAGGATACATTGAGATTTCTCTGGTTTCCCGGAAGGATACATTGAGATTTCTCTGGTTTTCCAGGAAGGATACATTGAGATGGGAATGATACAAAATTACAGAATCAGCGATATAACCGTAAAATACGATGTCCGAAATTACTGAAATGGAACCTAAATCGGGAATTGAACAAAAATGAATATCGATTTTACACATTTCTAGTCCATTCGAAAATTTCGAAAAGTTTTCGTTTCGGCTTGGAAATTTGTTCGGAACTGCCATTTTCGGATCTGAAAATTTTCAGAAAATCGTCCGAATCCGAATGCACGATTCGGGAAATTTCGTGAAAATTCCGAAATTCCGAAACCCAAAATGCACATCCCTAATATCAATCACTGCCAAGTGTTGTACCCACTCTTTTAGGAAGACGTGTTTAATGTATGACCGGTCGTGGTTGTTGTAGGACATAATGGCGTAATATATCAGTGGAATGGCTGACACTTGGACTCGATTTAATTCTATCCTCTGTTTTATCGGAAAAAAATATTGGCCGCTTATTTTGAAATATCATCTGATTCAATAGAAAAACTCGGCCAGAGCCGATATGAGAAAAATGGAGCTGGTCCGACAAAAAAGCTGGCCGGTAAGCCGGTCATATAAGCGTATTTTGGACCGGCAACATACAGGTTTGAGCCTTTAAGGATCTTTCTTTTGTGGAGGTTCAATCAATAATTTTTTCGAAGCATAGTTTGATTGAATTGAAAAAAATTCGACCAGAGACAAAAATCGAAAAATGATGCTGGTCCGAAAAATGGCCGATAATACTCCCGAAAAAGCATATTTTCTGCCTGTATCAAAAAATTTTTGCTATTAACCTCTTCCCAACCGCTGATGTACATAGTACGTCCTTTGGGAAAATCACCTTAACATCCGCGAACGCACTATGTACGTCACGGTCTCCTAACCTTCCACCCTCCCTATACTCACCTCTCTGTCCGGGCTCCCTCGGCGTTCTGGCAGGCTGGAAGTCTGTCCCACCTTTTCAGGGGGTCCTGCAGGTGCGATGACATCATCAATGTGCTCCTTTGGAGCCATCTCCCTCCCAAAACGCTCCATCTACAGAATAATGCAAAGTTCCGCTGGATCGCGATTCAGCACCAATCGGCGCCGAATCACAATTCAAACCCGAAAGTGGCTGACATCTTGGATGTCAGCCAAGCCTCCGGGTCGTCCCCACCCACTGACATCTTCACCATATGTGCGATGACGTGGGCCAGTTAATCCCATAACTGCCAAGTGGAGATAGGGGATCCTTTGCATCCCCGTATCTCCCGATCTGCGGCAGCTAAAGGGTCACTTTTATTATCATTGGAAAGGCCTGATCATGGCCTTTCCAATGATACCAAAAATGTTGTAAATGTTGTAAATGAAATCAATAATAAAAAATTAAAAAAAATTAAAAAAATGTTTTTTTTCAAAAATTTTGTCTGGGGGGTTTAATAAAATAGGGCTGAAGGTAGCATTTTAAACATGATAAGCGTAAAACGGGAGGTGAAATGGCTCAGAAGTGAAGGGGTTAAAAAGCAAATATTTCAAGTCTCAGGACAAAATTTTGAATCTATTTAGCAGCGGTCTTTTTTGGCGGTTGTAGATTTTTTTTTCATTTTTTAATATTTTTTATAGTAAATTATACGATATGATGGAAATAATAGTATCTTTAGAAAGTCTGTTTAATGGCGAGAAAAACTGTATATAATATGTGTTGGTTGCATAAACACATAAGAGGAAAATGTGACCTAAACACAAACAGCGCAGAAACGTAAAAACTGGAGCAAGCACTTTCGCACAGACTTTCGTAAAACCACCCGGTCACTAAGAGGTTAAGCATGCGTGTTTGAAAAATCTGATGTTTATAAAAGATTTCAGTATTATTCCCTCTATTTTTCAGCCTGAAATTCCATTTTTCAGCACCTTTCAGGATTTGTTATGTTTACGGAAATCGGCATACAGATAAATTCGAATTGAATCAGTAAATCCTATATTTTATTGAAAAGCATATCCGGGAAATATCTGAGCATCTGAGCAGAGTTATCTAGAATCAAAAAGCCAGTAAGCTTGGATTTAAATCTACTGAGCCGAAAAATGGCTTAACATCTGACAAAGAAGGTACTGATTTTGGCCGTTATGGTTGAATATTAGCCCTTGTTTCGTGATTTTGGTTCTGTTCTCAATGTTAGAGATGTGCATTCGTTTCCGAAAGATTCAGAATTTGGAACGAAATTTGATAATTCGTATTCGGAAGCACTTCCGAATAACGAATCGATACGATACGAATTCGAAACGAAACGATATATAACAAATTTATTTCGTTTTACACTGTGTCATCATCATAAAAGAAAAATTTGAATAATTGATATCAACTATCGAATTTGAAATGAACTATCAAATTGATATCAACTATGGAATTGATCTTAACTTACAATACAAGTAATAGTCAGCAAAGACTTTATGAAACAAATTAATTTTGTTAAACTGTTTAATTTGACTAACACTAAATCTGTGACACAGCTTAAAATTTAACCCTAGCTTTTCTTTTAACAGCAAAATTTGATTAATTGGGGTTTTATTTAGTGATCCAAAATTCGAATTGATATCAACTATCGAATTGATATAGGAATATCAAATCGATTCGAAATTTCAAATCAATTCGAAATTTCAAATTGATCCAAAACGAAATGAAACGAAATTAGTTCCGAAATTCCAAATGTTTTTTTATTTGAAAACGTAACGAAACTAAACAAAACAAATTTTTCAGCTATTCACATTCCTACTCAATGCTTTGCTAGTTTCACCTTGGATCAATCATTTTATTATGTGGTTTCCACGACAAGGCCTTGATTTAAGTATTTTCATTGTAAGGTAATTCTGTTTACTCCTCTTTACTCCAGCCCTATGAGTGCCTCCTTCTTGCCAGTTGTGTGAATGTTGCATTGCTGTAACACTGATCTTTTGTACTCCAAGTGTCTTTTCAACACCAACACGTGTGGCCCAACAGTGGGGTACATCCTCATAGCAGTATACTCTGTTCCAGTGATGCTGGTTTTCTGTCCAGAACATCAGCAGTCAACTAGGGTTGTGTGGAGGACAGGAGAATGGCCTATCCAAGAAGTCTACCGAAGTTCCGATGGGCCAACAAAGTGATCCTCCATAAAGTGAGAGAAGGTTGCTATGTGACGTTGGAATTCCAATAAAAAATAAATAATGGATTGGACATGAATAGATCTAAATTTTAGACCAGTCAACAAGTCTTCAGCTTAGTTAGTTAACCCCTTACTATACAGGTTGTCATTTACAACGGGTCAATAAGGTGCAACAAGAGCAACCCAGCGAATACTTGCCAAGCTGTAATTGTCAACGTTCGCTTGGCATCATGCTTACATAGTTATTCAAAGAGAATTGAAAAGTCACCGCACATTCGGTGACTTTTCGCTCTCTTCAATTTGGTGTGATTTGGCAATCCTATTTCGGCGACCCTGCGGTGTATTGAGCAAGCACCACAGGGCCGTCGTAGTGCAGGGAAAAGCCGCCGCAAACACGACGAAAACTCACCGCAAAACCCGGCGAACGCACACCGAAACCAACAAAAACATCTGGATTAACCCAGACGAACACGCTGGAGAAACCCGAGCAGCCGCGATCATAGCGCAGAGCAGTCGCCGGAAAAAGTCGACACTGCAGACGAATGGAGTGAGAAAAAAAGAAAAAACAGTACGCTTGAATGTTTGAAAAGTGAAACGCTGTTTGCAAAGAAACTACAGAATGAAAATGTCTTAAATTTACATATAAAATCCAATGAATGATAATAAAGAGGGCTGTTACAGAAAAAAGAAGAAACGATTTAAAAAAATTAAAACGGAAAAAAGTTTTGCTAAAAAGTCCCAAAAAATGCTTAAAAGATCTTAAAAAATCTATAAATAAAGAGACTCTTTACTGCAGAATATTATAATAAACGGTTTATTAGATACTGAATTAAAACAGGAATATTTTTAACATTGAAGCCTATTGGATTCTCCTGAATAAACTTGACGAATTAAACCACTGAATGACAGGGCATTTCGGCATCTTTTCACTGCTGGTTTGTGTTCTCTGAATAGATGAAGCATTGCTTCTCTATGGGGATTTCACTGCCCTCGAACAGGCACCGAACAGACACCGTATGTGCAGGCAACAATTCGGAGCTCTTTGGATAACCCTGTAAGTATTCCCTACTTGCAAACCTAATCAACAAACACTGTACATGAAATGGTCAGGTAAATAGGAAAGAGTAGTCTATGACCAGCCAAGGACAGGAAATGGAGACATACTGAAATATAAGTAGGCAAGTCGACATCTGGGAATACAGAAGGCAACAAGGTCAAGGTCACAAGCCGAGGTCAGGAGAACAGAGGAACACAATACTGAAGTCAGGAGCTCGCGTCAAAACCAAGAAACACAAAAAAATGAAGGGTTATAAACCACAACAGGGCGGAGAACAAACATAGTGACTTATACAGCTGGTGGTACCTTCCCATTGGCTGTACCAGAAGAAGAGCGGGATACAGAAGCATTGGACAGGAAGCCGGATGGGTGAAATGCCCAGGTATTGCTCCTATCAGGGTCATTCCATTGATGCAGTGTTGTCAGAATAGTACATTGGTGGTGGTGTTGCTCCACAAGACAGTCGTAAACCAGCAGACACGGCCACTAGAGGAATCTAAGACTGGGCGGGGCATAGTAAACTTCTTGTATCACCAGAGGATGTGACATTCATTTAAAATAAGGGACCGCTAGTTATACAATTACCTGAACCAAACCTGACATGTGCGACTCAGTAGTTAAAGTTGAGTTTTACGTGTCCATGCAACTCGGCTCCAATACGATTCAGCAGTGCAAAGTTTGAGGATCCATTATTCATACTCCATTTCACTTCCAAACACCTCAATGTTATATTATGGCATGTGATTGATTTAGAATGACTCTGTCTGGCCAAAACAAAAATTCAACACCTCCCTTACAGACCTGTGATGTTCAGAGGTGTCTTCAATTGGACAGGTCTAGGTTCAACAATGCTATGTGCCCAAAAAATGAGGTCATGTGACTCCCTGAAGATACTGAAAAGGCAGGTTTTTCCATCAATGGGTTTTTTCTCCCCTGGTGGCACAGCGGGCATATTCCAAGATGGCAATGCCAGGATTCATCGGGCTCAAATTGTGCAAGAGTGGTTGAGGGAGCATGAGACATCATTTTCACACATGGATTGGCCACCGCACAGTCCAGACCTTAACCCTAATAAGAATCTTTGGCATAATGTGCTGGAGAAGACTTTACGCAGCGCTGTGTATCGTTGTAGTGTTTTAACATACAATAATATATAATATATATGCACGTTATGCTATATTGTAATATATGTATATATATAGTAATACTCAATCATTGCAATACACACATAAAGTGTCAGCATCCTTGTTATGTTGATTTGAAGTCGTACGAGATGCTAGAAATCCCCAGGGTTTTTTAAGACATACAGACTGTTCATGCATAGCTGTGGCGCACGTAGCAGGCATGTCAGTGGAGATAGGAGCGTACGCCATAATCCATTCAGTTGATTGGCTGACAGAAGATGATTTTTCAGGAGTGGCACTCGGATTTACCCTAGAGGTGCTCAGCAATCCAATAGCTTCGCCATCTGTTCCGATATTAACACATTACTCTTGAAACTCGGTAATGAAGACTCCAGAGTAATATTTCATCAAAATGACTTTATGGTATTAAAAATGCATTTGGATGTATTGCTTGTTAAAATATTTAACCCCCGCAAACTGTGAAATATCTGTTAAATGTGTGTGTGGATTAATAAGAGATATATCTATCCATATCTATCTATCGATCCATATCTATCTATCTATCTATCTATCCATATCTATCTATCTATCTATCTATCTATCTATCTATCTATCTATCTATCTATCTATCTATCTATCCATATCTATCTATCTATCTATCTATCTATCTATCTATCTATCTATCTATCCATATCTATCTATCTATCTATCTATCTATCTATCTATCTATCCATATCTATCTATCTATCTATCTATCTATCCATATCTATCTATCTATCCATATCTATCTATCTATCTATCTATCTATCTATCTATCTATCTATCTATCTATCTATCTATCTATCTATCATATCTATATATCTGTATCTATCATCTATCTATCTATCCATATCTATCTATCTATCTATCCATATCTATCTATCTATCCATATCTATCTATCTATCTATCTATCTATCTATCTATCTATCTATATATCTATATATCTATCTATCTATCTATCCATATCTATCTATCTATCTATCTATCTATCTATCTATCCATATCTATCTATCTATCCATATCTATCTATCGATCCATATCTATCTATCTATCTATCCATATCTATCTATCCATATCTATCTATCTATCCATATCTATCTATCTATCTATCCATATCTATCTATCTATGTATCTATCTATCTATCTATCTATCTATCCATATCTATCTATCTATCTATCTATCCATATCTATCTATCTATCCATATCTATATCTGTATCTATATCATCTATCTATCTATCTATCTATCTATCTATCTATCTATCTATCTATCTATCTATCTATCTATCCATATCTATCTATCTATCCATCTCTATCTATCTATCTATCTATCTATCTATCTATCTATCCATATCTATCTATCTATCCCATATCTATCTATCTATCTATCCGTTTATCTATCTATCTATCTATCTATCTATCTATCTATCTATCTATCTATCTATCTATCTATCTATCTATCCATATCTATATATCTATCTATCTATCTATCTATCTATCTATCTATCTATCTATCATCTATCTATCTATCCATATCTATCTATCTATCTATCCATCCTTATCTATTTATCTGTATCTATCTATCTATATATCTATCTATCCATCCTTATCTATATATCTGTATCTATCTATCTATCTATCTATCTATCTATCTATCTATCTATCTATCTATCTATCTATCTATCTATCATCTATCTATCTATCCATATCTATCTATCTATCTATCTATCTATCCATCCTTATCTATATATCTGTATCTATCTATCTATCCATATCTATCTATCTATCTATCTATCTATCTATCTATCTATCTATCTATCTATCTATCTATCTATCTATCTATCTATCTATCCATATATATCTGTATCTATCTATCTATCTATCTATCTATCTATCTATCTATCTATCTATCTATCTATCTATCTATCTATCCATATCTATCTATCCATATCTATCTATCTATCTATCTATCTATCTATCTATCTATCTATCCATATCTATCTATCCATATCTATCTATCCATTTATCTACACTATATTGCCAAAAGTATTCGCTCACCTGCCTTGACTCGCATATGGATGGGTGAGCGAATACGTTTGGCAATATAGTGTATATATCTGTATCTATCTATCCATATCTATCCATATCTATCCATACATATCTATCTATACATACCTATCTATCTATCTATCTATCTATCTATCTATCTATCCATATCTATCTATCCATATCTATCTATCTATCTATATATCCATATCTATCTATCTATCTATATCTATCTATCCATATCTATCTATCTATCTATCTATCTATCTATCTATCTATCTATCCATCCATCCATATCTATTGATATATACACTACATTGCCAAAAGTATTTGCTCACCCATCCAAAACAGGAGCTGGGCAGGTGAGCGAATACTTTTGGCAATATAGTGCATATTTATCTATCCATCTATCTATCTATAGTTCCATCCATCTATCCATATCTATACATCGCCCTATCCATATCTATCTATCGATCCATATATCCATCCATATCTATCTATCTATATATCTATATCTATCCATCTATCTATAGTTCCATCCATCTATCCATATATGTCTATCCATATCTATCCATCCATCATCCATCCATCCATATCTATCTATCCATATCTGTCTATATCTATCCATCTATCTATCCATCTCTATCTATATCTATCCGTCTATCCATATCTATCTATATCTATCTATCCATCCATCTATAATAATTAAACCCTGCATACACCTCCTCACACCAACAATTGCCCAGCTCAGGTGCCAGAAATCCAAGCATTTGTATTCTGCTTCCCTAAGCAAAGCTGTGAGGCGTGGGTGCTTTAGACTAGCTGAAGTCTGTATTTGACCAGTACTCACACTATGAATTTCAGCAGATAACTTCAACTCAGCAAAACTGACACGTAGAAAGATGAATCCAGTTGAAGAGTTTAATGATCAGACTGACAATCTTGTTAGTGTACAGATTATGCAGGTAAAAAGTCATTAATTTTGTCCAGCAGTGAACACAGAATGGCTGCTATGTAACCAGGAAGTAACTAACAAGACACTGAGCAAAGGGGGTGAACTAGCTGAATGCAGCAAGCTAAGGAAGCCCAGCAGGGACAAAATAGCTGTGAAATCAATAGCATGTAAGCAGCAAAGGCAGATTCAACACAAAACAGAACAAATATAAAATAAATCCTAAATCATGGGGCATGACACTCCCCATCTGAAATCTTTAGATTTCAAAATAAACTAACACTATAACGTTAAATGTCCTCCTGGAAACCCAATGCGGAGAAATGAAAAACAAAGTAAAGCATTCAATAATATAACTTTACACTTTATAGCAAGTTACTAAGTCAACAGTCTTGAAGGTAGGCCATAGTTCCAGATGCGAGGAGTAAATTTAACAAGTTAACCCATCTTCGTGCTGGGGAAGCCGCTCTTGGCCAAACTTCCACCAACATAATTGTAATCCAACTGGCTGTTTGTGGAAACGCTTCTGCCGAGAGCAGAAACTCTTAAATGACCTTTTCCCTTGGCAGAAGGAGTATCAGTTCGGTGATTGACCGGAAGAAACTATGTACCGCACCTCCTTTAGTCCCCTTGACATTCACTTTTCGGATTCTTCGATCGTCACTAGACATAACCTGAGTGACAAGATTCATTGGCAGGAGTTGGGAATTGACGAACTTCTGATCGGCTTTGCGCTGTTGTGTGCCTGCGTATTTTTCCTTCTCTGTTTCAAAGATCTTTCCCTCCTGGTGCTTGGGTTTGCGCAGCCTCTTCTTCTTGAAGTAAGCATCAGTCAGGTGCGTTGAAGCCTTGACACTTGAGATATTGACTTTTGTGGAAGTGGTGATAACAAATTTCTGGTGAGCTCTACACAGGGGTAAAGGTTGATAACTAGTGGTCCTGTTACCAGCAGAAAGCCAGACTGGTGCTGCTTCAGAAAAACCACACGTTTCCCCCTGCGGCGTCCATTGAGGAGTAAGTACAGTCCCAGGAGTGATGGAGGAGCGCAGGTTGCGTTTGTGCTGGCTGAAAGGCTTCTTGCCATGGCTTAACAGCTTCCTTGGAACATCTTCAGTAGGATAATAGTGAGGCATTTTACGCAGTGTGACTACACGTGTACTGCTATTCTTATCCACACCGACTGTCTTTGACACAGTAGCTCTAGCCTTCTCCCTTTTCTTCCTTTTAATCTAGTTTCTGGGGCTTTGTACTTGCACTTGTAGAGGGCTTTCCTGGCAGAACTTGAACATTTCCCGCTTCTGCGGACCAGCACTGGATTCCGGCTGGCATGGAGCTGGTTCATCTTCTTTACAGCCTCGGTTTTCTTCTTCGAGGTGCGCTTTAAAGAGGCAAATCGAGCAGGTGCTTGCTGTGGATTGTTAGGTAGCTTTTCTCTAGGCGTACGAGAGGGTAAGAGTGCTACCCAGATATTGGCATCATCTTGAACGTATTCTTTATCCATCGTCTTGAGGAATTCCCTATCTTCTCTTGCCAGTGCCAGTTTGTTGTCATCATTGGTAGAATTGAACACTGTGGCTCCAAAGGTAGAATTGAACACTGTGGCTCCAGGACTGAAAAGCATTTAATTTATCTTGGTCGTCATGCTGCCATTCGTTGCTGTTCAATTTCTCCTTCACTCTGTAATGGTGTGGGCATGGTTCAAGATAGGTGTTGCGACCATTTGGCAAGATATGTGTTTTGTAGGAAGCAATCTTGCTAGGCACCTTCGTTTCGAATGATAACCCAACCTAGATCAAGGCGTTGAATGAATAGAGCATCATGTGGACCATTAATTTGTTGCCGTACCTTATGTACTCTGAGGATATCTCTGCCCAGGAGAATTAGGATGTCTGCATTCTTGTCAAGGGCTGGTATTTCGTTAGCTATAGCCTTCAGATGAGGATGGTGTGGGGAAGCTTCTGGTGTAGGGATCTCTTGCTTGTTAGATGGGATCTGGTTGCACTCGACAAGTGTGGGTAATTCCAGATTGCCCCCAAGAGAAGCTACTATGAATCCGCTGGCTCTTCTTCCAGAGACCTCTGTAATGCCACTACATGTACCTAAAGTATAAGGGTAGGAATCTCCTTTTATGTTGAAAAGATCAAAGAGTTCCGTTCTTGCGAGGGACCGATTTCTCTGATCGTCCAGGATGGCGTATACTTTAGAAGACGTTCCTGGGTAATCCTTGTGATATATGTTAACTAAGCATATTTTAGCACAAGACTTGTCGCAAAGATCTTCACCGCATACTGCTGTACAAGAAGAGGACACTATGGTAACTTCCTGATCCGTAATCTCCCCGCCGTGCATTAACCCAGGAGGGGAGTCTGTTGACGTTGCAGGCATGTACTGAGATGGATGTAGCTCCTGCACATGATCCACACTATCGCATTCTATGCACTTGATAGGAAATTTGCAGTCTTTGGCAAAGTGCTCAGTAGAAGCACAACATCTGACCCATACACCATATGTCTTTAGGAGCTCCTTGCGCTCTTGGAGTGGTTTCTTTCTAAAGCAGGTGCACTTTTTGAGGGGATGTGGCTTCTTATGAATAGGACAAAGGCGGTTAGGATTCTCAATCTTTTCACCTTGTTTGCACTCGTCAGGAATTGAGGTAGGAGGGGAAAGACACTAGTCTTCTTCACTGATACTGGACCCCTGCTTCCTCTGTGGTTAAAGTGCGAGCTGTCGGACATCTGAGGAAGGAAGCCTGAAGCATGGAACTCGCTGGAGGAAAAACTGGGGCCATTCTTTGTTTCTGCAATATCTATTATGAACTCACAAAAGTAGGAGAATGGTGGAAAGGATATTTGGTTCACTCTTTTATACTTTGCCCGAAGTGCAGTCCATTTTTCCTGGATATTGTATGACAACTTTAAAACTATTGGGTTTACCCCACGCGCAGTGTCCAGATAGCTGAGGCCAGGTAGGAAAGTGCCTGTCTTGGCCAGCTGCAGCTCCCAGAGAAGGTCACTGAGTTCCAAGTATTTCTGATTGTCCTTGCCGGAAATCTTTGGGAAACAGTGCAGGCGATTCAACAGAGCGTTCTCTATGACTTCAGGGCTGCCTTAGCTTTGATCAAGTCTTTGCCAAGCAGCATCGCGGCCCGACGTTGGATTATTGATGTGAACGGCTCTGAATCTCTTGACACGTTCTGTAGACTGTGGACCAAGCCATCTGATCAGCAGGTCCAGTTCCTCAGCAGGAGTAATGCCAAGATCACTAATTGCAGGTTTGAAGGCACCCTTCCAGCTTCTGTAGCTTTCAGGCTGGTAATCGAGGTTCTAAAGGCTTGTCTTGGTGAGTTCACGGCGAGCCATGTATCTAGCAAACTCAGACATGTCTGTTCTCTCTGACTTTGGGCAGGGGGATGAAGTTTGAAAGGCATTTGCAGTATTCTGGTTAAGTGACATAGGGTAGTTGCATCTGTATTTAGCCCTGGATTCGGTTTAACGTCCATAGACTCAGGCAGGCATGGATTTATAGCTGTATGGTTGCTAGGATTTTGATGAGTTGCTGGAGGGTAGAATTGCATCTGAGAGTTAATGAATTGGGATTGCTGTTTCAGTAGGGCGTGTGAAAAAAGGTCAGGGTCATTAGCTAGTAGAGTATTGTACTGACCTTGGATGCAGGGTACTGCTACAAAGTCTTTTCCCTGTTTTGGAAGGTTGACACAACCATCAGGAACATTTGATGTTATGAGAGATTATACCGTTTTGCTTTAGTACATAGTCTCTGGTGCGTTTAGTGGAATCTTCCTCATCCACGTTGCATAAACTGATGCTGTCTCTTTCACTTCTCGTGGCAGCCTGCTCTAGGATTTTTAAGGTTGCTAAGGCTGTGGCATGCTCACACTGTTTCTCTAGGGCTTCTATTTCTGCTCTTTTGCGAGCTTCTTCCGTTTCTATAGCTGCTTTCTTGCGAGCGGCGTCCATTTCCATTTCTGCTTTCCTTTCTGCTTTTTCACGAGTGTCGTCCATCTCCATCTCTGCTTTCCTTTTTGCAAAGGCCACTTGTATTTTTGTAGTCTCTGCATTTGCCCGGGCTTGAATAAGCTGCAGACTAAGTGATGAACTCTTTGAATATGGTGAGGATTTTGACCTTGAGAGACGTGAGCTATTTGAATGCTTGCTATATGCTGAAATGTGAGAAGCAGTCTCCTGGAGCTGGGCAATTCTCTCTTCCGCCTTTACTCTGGCCTGATGTACTAAATTGTCTCTTTCTGCATTAAGACATTTTAATTTGTCTATTTCCTGTAATGTCAGAGGGCTTCTTCTGTCTGTCATTTTTACACAGATGATAAGAATAAGAAAAGAGCAGCAGGCACTGTGTGGCAAAGTTTACACAGGCCCACACACTGCAGCTGTAGGCAGACTGTCTGTGACTTTTCATTAAAATCTGATCTCTGTTCACTGAAGGCTGTATACTAGTGCTGCAAGCTCTGTTACTTCCTGGTTACATAGCAGCATAGGCGACTCTACAGGGGGCAAGGGGGGGCAATTGCCCCCCCTAGGTTAATCCTTGCCCCCCCATGTGCCCCCACCAAAAATCAGCATCCAGCTTCCCACACTTATTCGGACCACTGTATCTGCGTCCCTGTGCATCGTATATGGACGATCTAGGTGTCAAAGGGCAGATTCTGGCCTTTCCAATGATACCCAACATGTCCATATTCAGTGTGAATTGAAAGTCATAAAACATTAAATAATAATGGGCACTTAAACATTTTCACAGGGTTGAAATGGCTCAGCAGTTAAGTGGTTAATGTTCAGACTATACATTACATTGTGTATTATTTTAGTTTTTGCCTTGGTTTAGTTGTATATTAAGGGTTAATGGGTAGGCTTCATCCCTCACAGTATACATTTTATTTTTTCCTTGAGTTATGGCATTGTAGGGGTTAATGGGTTGGCTACATGCCTCACAGTGTATTCATTTCATGTTTTACCTTGATTAATGGCAATTTAGGGGTTAATGGGTAGCCTAAATGCCACATTGTTTATTATTTTTATTGTATTTCCCTGGGTTTATGGCATTTTAGGGGTTATTATGGAAGTTAGAATCTAAAGAGTCTAATCATCGTTAGATCCTCTGCTTTTCGTCACATTTCGTGGAATTCATTTCGCTAACAATATAGTGAATTCCTATTTAGCGAATGGTCATTGTAATTTGCTAAAAGTGGTGTCGCTGAAGCAGCTATCAGACATTCAGCGAAAACTGCCGAATTGCAGCAAATAAAATATTGAATTTAAGTATCAGGTTAGTACAACAAAAAGGCATTATTGCATCACATTACTCTGCGGTTTTGGAATCTTATTTATATATAATTATTTAGGGCACTAATACCTGGTGTGAGCTAACTCTTAGAAACATAGAAAATGTCGGCAGATAAGAACCTTTTGGCCCATCTAGCCCTTGCGTCGGCATGGTTTTGCGTTAGCGCCAGTTTAATCGAGTCTAGCGCCTGACCAACAGATTGTTTGCCTCCCGCTACAAACAGGAAAAATCACTTAGTGCGTTGCTATTAGCGATTTGTACCTCGAGCTTACTGTACTTTCCGGGAGCACTAGAGATCTCCAGCGCTTTTGCAGCTAGCAGATCACTTGGTGCCAGAGCTAATTTTTTGAGAGGTGCTAATTGCATCATTTTACCTACTGCTCAACCCGGGTGCCAACTCCAAAAAAACAGAAAAACCAGATCCTCACCCAAAATTAACAGACAATGTAAAGGAATGCAGCACAGGTGTTCTCTTGGCCCCATACACCATAACAATGGATCTGGTCTGCATTGTCGTTGCTGTTGCAGTGATCTCTATTATGATATACATAAATACAGAAAAAATGGCGTCGCGCCCATACTCACCGGAGCGGCAGCAACTGCCAGGAGTAACAGCCCAGTTAATGTATAGAACATAACAAGGAAAAAAGGTGTCATCTGAGCTCGTTTCTATGTGTTCCATGTACAACAAAACTGAGGTTTTTGTTTGTTTCAATGGCCATTGCAACGTAAGCTCACTCGCCACTTCACGGCACCTCTTTACAGAGTGAGTACCTAACAATTGTAACCAAAAGGCCGCTCTACTGAGCAGCTCCAAGCCAGTCCTGCTGCTTTTCAGCCAAGGAGAGGCAGAGATGGTGGGTTTTATTTATACACACACCAAACACTTCCCATTTGGGATTAAAAACAAAAACATGGAAAGTGGCGAGTGAGCTTACGTTGCAATGGCCATTGAAACAAACAAAAACCTCAAATCGAGTACAAAAGAAAAAAAGGAGGGTGAAGCGCCCACCGGAAAAGTGTCTATCCCACTCGCTAAATGCTGTGTATGGGGGTTTCTCTAAATACCCGAGTGACAATTATGTGAACAGGAATACAACACAGCGCTTTAAGAGACCAAAGTCCAAAAAAGACAGTGGGGTAGACACTCAATATGTCCGTAAACAGAAGTCGCTGTCTTTAGGAATGGATCTTCTCGAAAATGCAGATGAAGTGTGCACTGTAGGGAGGAAACACAAAAAGGAGGGACCAAAATTGCGCAGTACAACAGCACCCAGGATGAAAGTGATGTATATTGATGAAAAACTCACATTGAGGAAAAAGCAGCGTGGTGTTCCTATATTTGGAGATCTCCGGAGAAGTCGCTTGAAGGTCCTATGGGCACCTAATATAAAGTCCCAGCCCGCCTTATTCCTAAGAGCCGGTTGTAGGCTCCACAGAATGTGAGTTTTTCATCAATATACATCACTTTCATCCTGGGTGCTGTTATACTGCGCAATTTTGGTCCCTCCTTTTTGTGTTTCCTCCCTACAGTGCACACTTCATCTGCATTTTCGAGAAGATCCATTCCTAAAGACAGCGACTTCTGTTTACGGACATATTGAGTGTCTACCCCACTGTCTTTTTTGGACTTTGGTCTCTTAAAGCGCTGTGTTGTATTCCTGTTCAAACAAAAACCTCAGTTTTGTTGTACATGGAACACATAGAAACGAGCGCAGATGACACCTTTTTTCCTTGTTATGTTCTATTATGATAAAGATGTATCCTTTATCCACATATATCCTAATTCTAATATATTGCCTAATTTTAAACATTTTATGCTGGGGGTTATTCATAGTATGGAAGCGGTTGATTATTAGGGTGACTGTATGGACCATGTTTAAATTTTTCCTTTAGCGATGGTGTTTTAGCTCACACCAGGTGATAGGGCCCTTAGTTTTATTCAGTGGTATGATTTAATAGTGAATAATTAGTGCCCCCCCAGTTTTGACTGCGGTATCCTATGTGCCCCCCTAAATATTGTTCCTAGAGTCGCCACTGCATAGCAGCCATTCTGTGCTCACTGCTGGACAAAATTAATGACTTTTTACTATTCTGCTTCCCTAAGCAAAGCTGTGAGGCGTGGGTGCTTCAGACTAGCTGAAGTCTGTATTTGACCAGTACTCACATGATGAAGTTCAGCAGATAGCTTCAACTCAGCAAAACTGACACGTAGAAAGATGAATCCAGTTGAAGAGTTTAATGATCAGACTGACAATCTTGTTAGTACAGATTATGCAGGTAAAAAGTCATTAATATTGTCCAGCAGTGAGCACAGAATGGCTGCTATGTAACCAGGAAGTAACTAACAAGACACTGAGCAAAGGGGGTGAACTAACTGAATGCAGCAAGCTAAGGAAGCCCAGCAGGGACAAAATAGCTGTGAAATCAATAGCATGTAAGCAGCAAAGGCAAATTCAACACAAAACAGAAAAAGTATAAAATAAATCCTAAATCATGGGGCATGACGATTTGAGCAAAAAGAGTTGTAAATAGATGCTGTCACGTAGCTGACAACTGGCGCTCCTCAGCGAGCCACAATAAACTAGACATGTGCATTCGTTTTAGTACTAAAATGATTTAGTCCGAATTTTGGGATAATTTAGTTTTAGTATGACTCAAGAGAAACGAAACTGCTCAGTACAAAAAACGAAAGAAACTAAAATAAAATGCATTAAATTTTAGTTTCAGTCCTATTGGTGATATTATATGATGAGTGAAGGAGACCAGCAATGAAGAGCGCAACATCGCAACATCCGAAGTTCTGCACCCTCCACATGCCAATGCAGGAGGATGTTCTATACAGAGAGGGACATTAATTCAGGAGGATGTTCTATATATTATACAGAGAGGGGTATTAATTAATGCAGGTGGATGTTGTATACATTATACAGAGAGGGGTATTAATTAATGCAGGTGGATGTTGTATACATTATACAGAGAGGGGTTATAATTAATGCAGGAGGATGTTCTAAACATTATACAGAGAGGAGCCTTTTTTTTTAGCCCTTTAAATCCAGTGGCTGTGAGCGCTGAGATCGGCTGCTTGTTACATTATCTCTCAGAACAATGTATCAGGCTCAGCTGTTACAGTAACTGACTGCTGCTCATCACAGCGTCAGAGTTTCAGTAAAACAAGGAAATAATATTGTTCTAACGTCTTTATATATAAAAATATTATTTACTAGTTTTACTGAAACTCTAAGCGCTGTGATGAGCAGCAGTCAGTTACTGTAACCGCTTTGCCTGGCACGGGGCAGTATTACAATGTTGGAGCTAACTTAACCAGAGCTGTTGTAACTGAAAACCTCCATAGGCTATAATAGCTCTCGGAAGTTTACAACAGCTCTGGTTAAGTTAGCACCAGCTATATAATATGGCCCACATTGTGCTGAGAGTGAGAGATACTGTAACAAGCAGCGATCTCAGCCCTCTGAGGAGCCACTACAATAGTAATTGTATCCACTGGTTTTCGGATGAATGAAATTAGTTTTCATACTAAAGAACTGAAAACGAATTTCTTTAGCAACTAAATAAATTCCATTTTAGTACTAATGCATTAGTTCAAAACGAAATTTTGTGCTGTGCACATGTCTACAATAAACTGACTTGGCTGTTTTAAAGACCATTTTTACTTTTCCCTCGGTTTTGCGTTTCAAATTGTATGGACATATGTCATGGGACTGACGTGGCGCTCCACGCCTCAAACCCCAAGAGACTTTATGTTCATTTATATTGTATGTTTTTAAATATATATTACATTGTTTGGTTTTAGTTTAATTTAGTTTAGTATAAAATGGCATAGCTTTGGTTTTAAATACTTATATTCCTGTAGGTAAATGTGTTTCTGTATAGCCAGTAAACAAGCTTTACTGCTGTGTAATTTATGCAACAGGGCTTTTCCCCTTATCTAGCTGCATGTTTAATTCAAGGGATCTGTGATAGTGTTTGTGTTTAATCTGATGTGTTAGAACAATGGATTATACAAATGTTGTGTGAGCTGAAGGCTAGAGAATGTAAAGAATGTTTATTGTAAATAACTGACATAATGTTATTAGTATATTGGTAGGGCGAGGTGCGTCATAATGCAAATTATGACTGTTGGACTTCAGCATAAATGGTGGCGTTTTGTTCATTAAAAGTCAGAGAACTCTCAGAGCTCAGAGAGAGAGAATCCTGTTTTAAAGCATACAGCCGCGCCTGATGTCTTTATTACAAACTACGCTACACTATATACTCAACATCAGAAGGCACCGAGCGGCCTTCTGGAAATTCCTAGCGGCTCCAGGGCAGAGGAACAGAAGCGGGCGGGTCAAGCTGCTCGAGGCACTGAGGACAGCGCTCCCAGTAGCCGGGCTGACCGCAACGAAGGGGTGTCTGGAGAGTCAGGACAGACGGAAGAGAACGGTTCCGTCACAAATGCACTCAAGGACTATCAAAAAAGAGTAAAAGACAATATTTTACTAAATAACCATTAAAAATTGCCTGTAATAATGGTCCAACGTTTTGGTTCTTTCTGAGCCTTTATCAAGGTTACAAGTACAAGGAAATACACTTTATTAAGTAGTAAAAGCATCAGGAACTCATCTGTCCTGTAGCGCACCATCATCGAATACGCTAGTCCCCCTCCGAGAGTGGCGTCCAGCTCGGAGAGGCATGCGGTTCATTGACTTTAAGCCAAACCCAGGGCATGGGTTACCAGGGAAACACATACACGCTCGCTGTGAATTAAAAACAACCCATGCCCTGGAACGCAAATGGTTCGGCTTACTGACATCAATGAACCGCACGCCTCTCCGAGCTGGACGCCAGTCTTGAAACAGGACCAGTGTTTTGGGTGATATGAGCATCAGACCAGCTTTTAGGAAGGGTTACATTTCCCTGGTTTGCTTCTAGACATTATGTTAATTCAGCACCTTGGAATAAGTCAGTCACTCTTCTTACATTTCTTAATGACCCGCATGTCCCATATTAAGTATAGGGGACGCCAAGTACAGTAAGGAACGCGAGCCGCGAGATGCCAAGATTGGAACGTCGCCTTTACCGGCTAGGTTAGATTAGGACGTAAAAATAACAAACCTAAAAACGTCTGTGTTATGTTGTGCTTCTCAAACGCTGAGCTTAACAATAGGGATGAGCTGCTCGGTTCGATCAGTTCAGAGTTCGATTCGAACATCGGCAGTTCGAAAGTTTGCAAACTTCGAACTTTTTGGCGTGTTCGAAAAAAATAAAAAAAATTGAAAAAAGTATAAAAAATGCTTAAAAAATACTAAAAAATCTAGAAATAAAGAGACTCTTTACTGCAGAATATTATAAGCAACTGTTTATTAGATATTGAATTAAAAACTAATGTCTAGGTGCAAAGATTCTCAGCTCTAAATGACCTGTGCTTACAGCAGGGCTCTCAAACGGCGTAAACAACAGGTGTTAATTAGTGTTTGGAAATAACATGTGCTTCTAATTAGTCTGGTCTCATGAATTTGATACATTGTATGCAGACTGGAAGTGCTAGGTGTCGTGTGTGGGTCTGTGATGGCGATGTTTCCAAACATCCTACAAATCCGCCACTTCACAGACAGGTTATGGGGACCTCCTAGGCACGATATTTGAAGGAATTTTTCGTTTTTATTTTAACCCTTATTTTACGGAAAACTCACTGTTCCTTTAACCCTTTCACTGCTGAGGCATTTCACCGCTGTGTGCTGAGCTACTTTTTACAACTTTCGCTCATCATGTACTTTAAACGCGATTTGAAGCCACATTTTATTATACGACCCAGACATATTATATATCGTTCTTTCCGGCAGACTCGGCAGATTCATAATATATCATTTTTATATGTATACGTCATGTTCTGCCTGTATATTATAACAAAAAATGCAATAAAACTTGAATTTTTAATCATCTGCAGTGTGTAAAGTGTTTTTTTTTTCACCTTTTATCACATGAACATTTGCGGTTATATTTTCTATGGGGTGTGCTTGTACAAAAATTAGAAATGGGGACTTATTAAATTTTTTGAGGGGAATTATGTGATTTTTAGCAAACGCACACCATAGAAAAAAATCATTAGTGCAGCATCATTGTTCACATTATAATTGAAATGTGAACAATATTGCTGCATTAATAAAAATAACACACAAAAAAAATACATGTTTTTTTATTTTTTTATTTTTGTTTTTTACTTTGTACCTGGTCATGTTGGGGATCATTCGAGCGCGTCCTCCGCAGTGAAGTGACCGTGCGGCAGGACGCGCTGAGCGCATCAGCCATATGGAAAGGGTTAAAGTGTTTTAATTTGTAATGCACAAGTAATCTAGTTACAGCTTATGCAAGGGGTACTGTCCCTTTAAGAGTGGTACACTTTATCCCTGGCCCTCTATAAATATGTCTCGATACCCAGGAATCCCTCTGTCTGTCCCCGGAATGCTAATTCCATGGATATCACTAATGGTTTAAATGAAGATAAAATGAGTTGTCTTTCGTGACATGTTTCTGTGATCGCACATTTTTATTGTTTCTAGATTTTCCAGTGATTTCTCTGTATTTAACAAATCACAGACTATTATTTCCAGTTCACACGGCGCTATTACCTCCAATAACCTAATATAATTTTAATTTGCATTGTATTTATTCATTACCCCACTGAATGTGCTTGACACTGCTCATAATGTGGAACATATTTCTCTCCTCTGCGAACATGGCCTCGGTTTCCGTAATGCTTTTTTTTTTTCTCATTTCTGATTTTATTCTCTTCCTTCGCGCTTTCGTTTCGAGAAAGTAACAGAGATCGCAGTGTCTTTCCTGTAATTGTATCCTTCGTTATAGACCCAGAACTGGAAGTACGGCTTTTTAACCCCTTCTCTACCAAAGGCTTTTTATTGAATATTTATTTTTTTAATGACATTTATTTGAAACAAATGCAAAATTAACACGAAAAAAAATCCTTCGTTATAGAACCAGAACTGGAAGTATGACTTTTAACCCCTTCACTACCAAGGGATTTTTATTGAATATTTATTTTTTTAATGACATTTATTTGAAAACTAATGCAAAATGAACACGAAAATATTGGGTGAACTAGAAATGTTGCACATAAATTGTTCGGGGAAAAAAATTAACATAATATGCATTTCATTCAATTTTTAACCCCTTCTCTGCCATGATCAGTGGTAGCAGAAACACCAGTCCGAGATCCTGTTAACACAATGTGGGGCTGTGCTGTTTGTTGCAAATGGATTTTGTTTGATTTTGGGCTCCAGAAGGTGCCCCCTGCAGGCATAATGCCCAAAGTACTCAAACGGATTAGATACAGGGTTATTCAAAGAAAGTCAATCTGGCCCCGAAATGTAACTGGACACTGAAATTCAGCGTATGGTGCCATTTCGGGGCCATTCAACTATTCAGAAAGCAGGCAATTCGCCAAATACTGGCGAAATTGCCTGCACATATGGTGCCTGTTCGGTGCCTGTTCGAGGGCAGTGAAATCCCCCATAGAGAAGCAATGCTTCGACTATTCAGAGAACACAAACCAGCAGGGAAAAGTTGTCGAAATGCCCTGCTGTTCGGTGGTCACATTCGACAGGCTTATTAAAAATATTCCAGTTTTAATTCAATATCTAATAAACCATTTATTATTTTATTCTGCAGTAAAAAGTCTCTTTATTTTTAGATTTTTTTAGGATCTTTTAGGCATTTTTTGGGGATTTCTTTGTCAAAATTTTTTTCCGTTTCTTTTTTTTAATTAGTTTTTTCTCTTTTCTGTAACAGCCCCTTTTTATTATCATTCATTGGATCTTATGTGTAAATTTCAGACATTTTCGTTTAGAAGTTTTTTTGCAAACAGCGTTTCAATTTTCAAACTGTCAAGCGTACTGTTTGTTTTTTGTTTTTCACCTCGTTCGTCTGCGTGTCGGCTTTTTCCGGCGGCTGCTCTGCGCTGTAATCAGCGGCTAGTCAGGTTTCTCCGGCGTGTTCGGCGTAGTTAATCCAGCTGTTTCTGTGGGTTTTGGTGAGTGTTCGGCGGGTTTGTGGTGATTGTTAGGCCGGTTTGCGGCAGGTTTTCCCTGCACTGCGTGGGCCCTGCAGTGCTTGCTGAATACACCGCAGGGTCGGCGAAATAGGATCGCCGAATTGCCCCGAAGTGCAGGGAAAGAAAAGCCACCGAACGTGCGGTGACTTTTCGATTCTCTTCGAATAACCCTGATAGTTACATAGCCTGAAAAAAAAAACATGCGTCCATCGTTTTCAGCCTTTCACACATCACCAACTGCTGTTGATCCGAAAGAAGGCAAAAAACCCAGCCTGAAGCGCTCGCCAATCTGCAACATACTGTAAAAAAAATCCTTCTTGACCCCAGAATGGCATCAGATTTCTCCTTGGATCAAGTAGCTTTTACTCACATATTAATGCCGCTTCCTTGCAGGTCACCCCCCCCCCCCGTGTTCTACCCAGGCTGACTCCTGTGCCTTCCTCCAGTCCTAAAATGAAGCTTAAAGACCGGGACACATACGGCCTGCTAGCATCATAGACGAGGCGGTAGATCAGAGGTCTTTCAGGGTTAGAATGGAACTGGTTTTAATCAGGGACACCACACACATACATTTATACGATCACACATGGGTCATTTACATAGAGCCCCCTAGAAACTGTTGGGGACCTAACTACACTGAAACAGATAATTGGACAACCATATACTTTTTGGAAGGTGAAACATAATTAGATAAGGGACAGACAGTATAAATTAAACATTACTTAACATTTATAATGAGCAGGACAATGGGAATCGGAATAACAGATTACAGTCAGCAGATTATTGAGACAGGGTAAACAGGGATGTTAATCCTTTCAACAGTTAAAATACACAAGGGCCAGACAATAGACAGATAGATAATAGTATTCTTGCATAATCACAGATTATACCAACATTCTGTACACAAGAAGACAATGGACTAATATCGATTATGAGTTCTGCACCCTATAAATATGCCTCCATGCCCCCAAGTCCATATGATGCACGTCACAGAATGCAATTAGGTTAGTCTGACAAGATCTGTGTTTCATAAAACCATGCTGATTTTTGCTAATTACATTATACCTCCCAATAAATTCCTGAATACTATCCTATAGTAACCCCTCAAATACTTTCCCAGCCACAAATGTTAAGCTCGCAGGTCTATAATTCCCAGGCAGACATTTTGAACCTTTCTTGAATATAGGGACCACATCAGCTTTTCTCCAATCCTCTGGTACGATTCCTGAAAGAAAAGAATCTTGAAAGATTAAGAACAGAGGTTTACATATTAAAATAGGCTGGGGAATGTCCTGACATATGGTGCTTTCCCCAGCCGATATACGAAGCCACAAGCTGCAGTTATACCTGCAGTAACTCCATTTGGCCAGTAGATGGTGACAACTCCCTGCCAAATAGGTTATTAGAGTAAGGAATACATTTGGAATATTCCCAAGTATGCATTACTGTTATAGCACTGTGATTTATTGGCATTATGTAATGGACTGTTGCTACCACTAGAGGGAGACAGAGCCAGAGACGTTATGGACTATGTTGTGCCAAAAGACTCCATCTCCCAGAGACCTTTGCAAAGGGAACAGGAAGTGGGCATGCTGGCGCCAGGAGAGACATCCGAAGCCTCGTGCAAGACAGGGCAGAGCGAGCAGAGCGAGCAGAGCGACAAAAGGATTAGGATGCACGCAGGACACTGTCAGGGATTGCAACCAGGCCGGAGTGTGGACGCTGCCATATCCAGTGCTGGAGATCGGGGACGGAGATCGTGCTGTCACCTATTACATATCGCTGAGCAGCTGGGAGGACAACCAGGTTCCAGAAGGACCCCGAGTGAGGAGGCCGTGAGGATCGAACGTGAGTGCAGGCGGCAGATCGATTCTAGTAGCGAAGAACGGCAATCGGAAAAGCGGATTCGTTGGCACCGGGTTCCAGTCGCGGAGAGAGATCCTTGGTTGAGTCATCGGTTCTGGACACTTTGTTTGTCGGATGGGTGAGAGGCCTCAAGGCCTACGGTTCCAAAATAAAAGTGCACGCTTGATTAATTGCTTCAATTCACAGGGCCCCAACTTTGACTAGTTGAAGATAATATTGCTCATTCACTGGCCAGTTGAATATAGTACCCGGGTACCCTAAGACACTATCTTTTGAGCCTTTTTGAATGTGACTTAAACTAGCGAACTGAGGGGTATTAACCGTTTCTTTTCCGCCGCGTATTTTTCCCGCGTTGCACATTCCTGTTATTTCCTTCAACGTACATGTGTATTATATGCCACTTTATTGATCCAGTAAAGTATATAATTTATAAAATCCATAACAGTGCTGGTGTATAGTGCGGTGAGACTATCCTGGGGTTATTCAGCGGCTCCTCCGGGGGTGAGCGCTACACTGGTTTTTGTCTGACAAAGGATTTTTGGAAAATCACTTCGTAGTGAAAGGCTAGAGGTGCGCACAGCTGAAAAATTTGTTTAGTTTGGTGTCGTGTGAA
Source organism: Leptobrachium leishanense (assembly GCA_009667805.1). Classification (NCBI taxonomy): domain Eukaryota; kingdom Metazoa; phylum Chordata; class Amphibia; order Anura; family Megophryidae; genus Leptobrachium; species Leptobrachium leishanense. Next base: position 52,733,896 of record CM019063.1, on the reverse strand, counting down.
AATAATTTCGTCTGAAACAGAATTCGTTTGAATACTGATTTTGAATTCATAATTTTATATCGATTCAAAATCGATTCAGATCACTTAAAAAACCCACAATAAATCAAATCCTGCTCAATTACTGTTACATTATGGTTAAACATAAGGGTTAAAAGGCTAGCTAGGGTTAAATATTGAGCTCTCTATTGGCCTGTGGCGCTGAATACAACAGATTCAGCACCATGGCCAACTGACAGATTTATTTTCATAATTTCGTTTGTAATTTGAGATCGATTCAAAATCGATTCGGATTACTTTATAAAAGAATCGATCAATCATTCAATCAATGGTTCGATTTTGAAATAGTATAAGGGATAAGTATTTCGTTATATACCATTTCGTTTTCATTTCAATTTGAATGAAACCAATTCGTTATTTCGGAAGTACTTCCGAAATACAAATTAACGAATTTTCAAATGAATTGAGATTTGTTACGAAACAAATGCACACCTCTAGTGAAGGGGTTAAATTGCATTCAAGTCCTCAAAGGAGCCAGTAAGTGTATTGTAAGGCAGGGAAACAGGTAAAAATCAGACTGAAACCTCTTATTTAAACATCAGATATTTCAAACACCGATGCTTAATAGCAGAAATCCATACGATGTTGGCTGAAAATATGCTTTCTCGGACATTTACCGACTGGCTTATTTTGGATCAGCATCACTTTAAAATTTCGGCTGTGGCCGAATTTTTTTTAAATCAATCAAACTATATTTCGAAAAAAATTAATGATCAAAACTCAGGCAAATTTTTTTGTAATATCTGCTGATGCAATTAAATCGGACTCTTTGATTGGATTATATTGGGATCTATTCATATTTTAGATGAGATTCAGTTCAGCAGTTTGATATTTCAGAGTTTTCCGAATCGTTGAATCGGGTGATATTCACCCAAATTTGGGCTGTAAATGTAACCAGAGCTGTTGTAATCTTAGCAAATCCATAGACTATGGGCTGGATAACAACATGGATGTTAAAGGCAAGACGCAAATGGAAAACATGTGCGTCAGCTTCTTTTAATTTGCGACTCGCCTTTAACAGCCATACTACAACCTGACTGCTTTGTCAGCTGCTCGAGTCGTATTGCCTACCAGCTGAAGAGTGATAACACAGGCAACATAAAGCTCCAGGAGTCCATAGGACACTGTGGAGATGGATGCGATCACACATGTGCTTTGCAAGATCTCCCACGATTGAGATCTGGCCGGGACAGCAGAAGGATACACGGAGGACCACTGGGAACTATTTGTTCCCAGTGTTCCTCTGCCTGTGGAGTGAGGAAGCCACTATCGTGCCACTCTCTCCACCAAAGGATCTAAGGTGAGTATTTATGTGTTGAAGCACAGTCAATTAACAACAATGTTTGAGAAACGTTATTCTTTTCAGAATATCATCAGACATAGATGGAGAGGGAGCTCGATGGAAAAGCTAATCTGCTACCTGCACATTAACATCTCTCGTATAAAGTATAGGAGATGTTAATGTGACAGGAAATGGCCCCAATTGTCGTCTCCCTGCTCACCTCTCTTGGGGGTGTGCAGCCGACTCAAGGGGGTTCCCCTCATTGCCGCAGGTAAGGATAATTCTGCTGGGATTCAAAGCCGCAGTCTGTGTTTGCACGTTGTCCGGGAAGTGGAGTCGCACATCCTGCATCATAGGTCATCATGCCGCCCGTTAGAGGCCCTATTCCCCACCATTGGTGGGGGTGGTTGGGTGGGATTTGAGCGGGGAATGGACTTCCCTGGGCATCCTATTTAAACCTCTCACTCAGGAAGAGAGGTACTAAGACGATCTGTGCTCCTCTCCTTGACTACCTGTACCTGAAATCAAACACTCCTTTCACCCCATTTGGATAGATCTCCCAGATACAATCTCGGCTTTCCAATTGACCGTGAATGAACTCCTCCAGCCTCAACCTCAGACCTCCTACCGGATCTTGCTAGTACTCTGCCCGCCAGGACCTCAGACAGCCCGTGTGACCATTTTGGCCCTTTCTCCCTCCATGCCTCTCAGGTTCTCCATCCTGGGTTCCAATTTCCTCAACGCACGTGACATAATGTACAGTAACCAGGTGCAACATCTGAGATGCAAGTTGAGCTTGCGTTTTGGGTGTTATCGGACATGTTAAAATTATCTACAGCACTCGAAACATTATCCTGTATGGCTTGATCGCTGTGTTTTGTGGCCAGGTTGTAATGTGGCCCTTTAATGATTCTGGCAGGGTTACAACAACGGCTCCAGTTAAGTCTACACCAGGGCTGGAATGAAGCCCTTTTTATCCAGTCTGGCCTGAATCGCACAAGTCTAATGTGCACATTCTATAATTATCCTTTGTATATGAGTAAGTAATATTTCCCAGTGATTCTCTAGTCTACAACTTATTAGCTTTTCCGCCATAACTCATCTGAAAACTTCTTCAGGGCTCTTTCGACTTACTCTTCTTTTATTTCATATTTTTTTCTTAGAATTAATTTATCTTTACAGAATGAATATTATTGATCACACCCTAGAGTTGATGCCTCGTTCTTTGAACCGAATCTTCATTTCACGCGCGCAATGCGTTCGGGCACATTTCTTTCTCTGGCTAGCGTTAACCTTCTGAATGTAATTGATCACTTTTGAGGTCTTCACATAATATTTAATAGTTACAAATGGTCAAATTCCCCGTGATTTATGATGTTATAAAAGAAGTTATCAATAAGTTGCGAAAACAAAGAAAGCAGAAAATCCTGAAATGACCCGCATTCTTCTCGTTGTCACGTCGCATTATGGTGTTTACGATGTTTCGGCGCTCGATAGCTCTTGATTAAAATAAGAACGGAGACGCGGCCGGTCGACTCGCGCAAAGGCGATATGTTGATGCAATAAATCCTCATAAGAATATTATTATTAAACAATAGATTTAGACGAGAAGCAACATGTGGCAATTTAATCGATGACAACAAACACTGGTTGTGTCTTCCTTGGTGGTGGATGAAGACATCTAAGCCTGGGAAGAGTAGAGGTCTTCCAGCAAGGTAATGACATGTAAATGAGGGCACTTTGGAAATGAAAAGGTGAAGATGATTAAATCAATGTGACCTTGAATTACAAAGCATAACATTAATATAGATCTTCATCCATCCTCTTTGTTTATTAGAAATCGGCATATTAACCTTGAATGGTGTTCAAAATAGAAGCCAATTAGCGCACGTAACATAATTTAATGCTCCGAACAGGTTCAAAGTGTTAACTGGTTGAATAATAACATCAATAAATCCATAAATGTGTAAGATTATTATTGCCAGAAGAACATAGATTATAAAATCCTTGCATATAATTAGAAACACAAAAAACCCCCAGCTCTGCTCACTCCTTCGTCGGTTGGGTGGTCGAGTAAAATGCTGGTATTAGGTCTCGAATCATGTGAAAATCTGTGGTGCTTTGAATCCCATATTTCTATGCTAAACATAAACACTGAGGTTTTTAGTTTACTTAAATGGCCTTTAAAGTTTAAAGGGACACTCTATACAGTGTGAGCGGTCCGTCTTATCTGAGTCCCTCTCCTACCTTTAAAGAGAGACTAGGGACCATATTATATAGTTGGTGCTAACTTAACCAGAGCTGTTGTAAACTAAAAACATCCATAGGCTATAATGGCTCTGGTAAGTATACAACAGCTCTGGTTAAGTTAGCACCAGCTTTGTAATATAGCCCTAGGAGGGCTAATTCAGCCATCCAAATGCAGGGCCTAGTCCAGTGCAAGACCACAGCTCAGGCAGCCCTCAGCTCTGGTTTCAGGGCTGGGAGACCTTTAGGAACCAGCCTCATCCAATGGTATCAAAGCCTTCCTGCACTGAGAGCCACTGGATTGGCTGGAGCATCTACCCCCCCACTGCAGTCACATGACACACAGAGCTGTAAGAACGTCCTATTCTCCAGAGATCAGAGGGATAACCGCGCTTGATTCTGGTGAGCTTTTACAGGTAAATAAAGGGTTAATACAAGAGGGGGGCGTGCAGAGATGGTCAGAAGAGAATACATTTTAACTCCTCCTTTTCCTACCTAGCGTATCCCTTTAAGCCCACCTGCCAGCATCAAGGCAAAACCTCTTAGGTGAGACGCCAATAGCAATGCCTTGGAACTAACCACCTTCATCTCAGGGACTAATTCAGAGAGAGTCGATCTGACCCCGAAATGTCACCGAACAGGAAATTTCCCATACGGTGACATTTTGGGGGCATTTGGCTATTCAGGGAGCAGAGATTGCGCATTTTCGCACTTGATTTGTTACGGATCCAAACCAGGAAACTTTGGGTGTCTGGACGTTATGTTGGCCGGACATGAGCAGCGTCTGACGTCTCCTAATCACGCACACACGCCGCTATGTGGGCGCAGCACACTCTGTACGTCAGTACTAGCGGTTCTGCGTTCTTGAAAAAATGCATTCGTTTGCCGCTTGCGTTGTGCGGCAGAACGTTCGTGCTGCCGTACTTCGTATATTGGCCGTCATTGCCCGTCATTTGCTGCTACTGTGATTAAGTGCGCCTAAAACGCACGTTAAAAATGCGTTAGTCTGACCCCAGCCTTAAAGTTGCCGAAGTGCCCTGATGTTCGGTGTTTTCATTCGGCAGGTTTATTCAGGTCAATCCCATAGGTTTCAATGTTAAAAATATTTTTGTTTCTATCCAATATCTAATAAACCGTTTATTATAAAAAAGTCTTTTTTTATTGAATTTTTAGGATCATTTAGGCATTTTTTGGGATTTTTTTCGGCAATTTCTTTTTCTTTTTTTCAAAGCGTTTTTTTCTTTTTTCTGTAACAGACTTTTTTATTATCATTCCTAGGATCTTATATGTAAATTCCAGGCATTTTACTGGAGTAGTGTTTTTGCAAACTGCAATTTTGACATTTTCAGACGTATTGTTTTCTTGTTTTTTTTTACACTATTCTCTGGCTTGTCTGCTTTTCCGAAGTGTTTGGCGTGTTTTTGTGCGGGTGCTTCCGGCAGGTTTTCGGTGGGTTTTCAGAAGGTGTTCATCGGGATTGCGGCAGGTTTGCGGTGGGTTTTCCCCATACTCCGGGGACCCTGCGGTTAATGCTGAATTAACCGCAGGGTGGGGAACTTTGATTTCCCAAAGTGCAGGGAAGTGCGGACAATGAGAGAATGTCGGCAACATTTCGGTGCGTTCTGAATAAGCCCCTTAGTATCCTGCACCAAACAATCCTCATTTTGGGACAAAAAGAAGACATCCCTGGAAGAACAGAAAATGTAAAATATACAGGGTTATCCAAAGAGATTCGAAAAGTCACCGCACGTTCGGTGACTTTTCATTCTCTTCAATTCGGTTCCTTTTGCCGATTGCATTTCGGTGACCCTGCGGTGTATTCAGCAAAGAGCACAGGGTCCCCGAATTGCAGGGAAAGGCTGCCGCAAACCTGACGAAAACCCACCGAATGCACGCAGAAAACAAGCAAAAACATCTGGATTAACCTTCGAAAAAAAACCGAGCAGGAGCCGAACAGGAGCCGAATCACACAGAGCCGAAGCAGCTGTGACGCAGACAGAGGGAGGTGAATAAATTAGCAAAACCATTTGTATGAATCTGGGAAAATGAAACGCTGTTTGCAAAGAAACTACTGAGCGAAAATGTCTGAAATTTTCACAGGAGGTCCAGGGAATGATAATAAAGAGAGCTGTTACAGAAAAAAGAAGTAAACTGAAAAAAAAAATCTGACTTTTTAAAAAAAAAAAAATTAAGAAAAATGCTTAAAGTATCCTAAAAAATCTATAAATAAAGAGACTTTTTGCTGCAGAATTTTATAATGAACGGTTTATTAGATATTGAATTAAAACGGGAATATTTTTAACATTGAAGCCTATGGGATTCGCCTGAATAAACCTGCCGAATTAAACCACCGAATGGCAGGGCATTAGGGGAACCTTTCACTGCTGGTTTGTGTTCTCTGAATAGACGAAGCATTGCTTTTTCATGGGGATTTCACTGCCCTCGAACAGGCACCGAACAGGCACCGTATGTGCAGGCAATTCACCAGGATTTGGCGTATTGCCTGCTCTCTGGATAGCCGAATGGTCAGGAAAGGTAACCGAACACTGATTTTCAGCGTTCGGTTACCTTTCTCAAGCAATTCGGATCTCTTTGAATAACCCTGATAGACAGTAATTAAAAACTCACACAAAATCGGTCCTGCGCTCTGAGCTGAAAGTGATTGGAGGCAATGCATTAAATCACCACTTAAACAGGTTTGATGATGGCAGGTTGGGTTACACACTGCTGAGGCATTTTCCGCCCCTGTGCTGAGGTCATTTTTACCGGTTTTGCTCATCATGTTTAAACGTGTTTTTAAGGCTTATTTTAGTATATGACCCAGACATATTATATATCGTTCTTTCCGTCAGACTCAGCAGATTCATAATATGTCATTATTATATGTATACGTTATGTCATGTCTGTATATTATAACAAAAAATGCAATAAAATATGTATTTTCAATAATTTACAACGTGTAAAGTGTTTTTCTTCACATTTTAACATGCGAGCAATTGTGGTTATATTTTGTATGGGGTGCGCTTGTTAAAAAAATTAGAGATGGGGTCTCGTTACATTTTTTTGGGGAAAATTACACGATTTTTAACAAACGCACCGCATACAAAAATCGTTAGTGCAGCATCATTGTTCACATTATAATTGAAATGGGAACAATATTGCTGCATTAACGAACCAAAAAAAGAAAAAAAAATGTTTATTTTTTTTTTATAATTTTTTTAAAATATTTTTTAATTTTAATTTTTATTTTTTTTAAAAAACTTTTTTCACTGTAGTGTTTGGTATCGTTGGAACGGCCATGCTCTGGCCGATCCAACCATACCAAACTTTAACCCCTAGCTGCCACGGATCGGGAAATAGGGAGTTTATTGGAACTCCTATCTCCACCGTTGGTGGCAGTTAGGGGTTAACTCTAGGATGGCGTCATCGTGCTATGCATGATGACGCCAGTCCTCAGGGGGAGTTCCAGGAGGCTTGGCCGACATCCAAGATGTCGGCCAGCTCCGGGAAAGGATCACGAACCGGCGCTTTTCAGCACCGATTTGCGATCCAGCTCCCCAGGGGTTAATGCCAGGCACCATTTGGAAGGGCAGGCTGTGCCCTTCCAAATGGTGCCTGGGTTAACCCCCGCAACGCCGCCGATCGGGAGGGAGAGAGGTCCGAAGGACCCCCCTCCCTTTCAGGCGCCTCCTCCGCACATGCGGGGGGGGGCACCTGAATTAGGTGTCATCGCGCTGCCGCGATGACACCTAATTTCATCGGCGGCGGTTCCGGATGCTGGGCTGACATCGAGGATGTCAGCCCGCACCGAGGGGCCAGCGATCGGCCGGAACCCGGCCGAACGCTGACCCCAAAGGGAGGACGCGCTCAGCGCGTCCTCCGCACAGCGGGAGCCATGCGGAGGACGCGCTGAGCGCGTCCTCCGCATGGAAGTGGTTAACGGCCATAAAAGTGAACTAAAAACATGGAATATATTGACATAAGCTCATATTAACCCCTTCACTAACAAGATCTACCTACTGGTGTCCCGAAGTGCAATACAGTCAATACGGTGTTAAACATTGCAAAGGATTTTTTTTAATTGCAAATTGAATTCATCTCCATGTGGCCTCCAGAAGATGCCCCTAACATTTTAGCAGCTTGGACATGATGCCCGAGGTAATAACACTCTTTAAAACAAGCAGAGAATATGTCTCCATGATATCTCCCCACCAGATCCTGAACGGAGATCTGAACTGCAGTAACTCCTTCTGTCCAGTAGATGGTGACATCTGCCTGCCAAATATGTTATTACAGTGAGGAATACATTGGGAATATTCCCAAATAGTTATTTAAAAATTAATTTATTTAAGTATTTTACCAGGAAGGATACATTGATATTTCTCTCGTTTTCCAGTATGTTCTGGGTTCAAGAACATTGTATTTATGTAATGACTGTAACAATTCAAAGTAATAAAATGCAAGATATTAAAAAGCAGCACAAAAATACAGGTTGACACAGAAAATAAATATGTAGGAAATATAGTCACTCAGGGTTATCCAAAGAGATCCGAATTGCTTGAGAAAGGTAACCGAACGCTGAAAATCAGCATTCGGTTACCTTTCCTGGACATCGAGGATGTCAGCCCGCACCGGAGGGGCCAGCGATCGGCCGGAACCCGGCCGAACGCTGACCCCAAAGGGAGGACGCGCTCAGCGCGTCCTCCGCACAGCGGGAGCCATGCGGAGGACGCGCTGAGCGCATCCTCCGCATGGAAGTGGTTAACGGCCATAAAAGTGAACTAAAAACATGGAATATATTGACATAAGCTCATATTAACCCCTTCACTAACAAGATCTACCTACTGGTGTCCCGAAGTGCAATACAGTCAATACGGTGTTAAACATTGCAAAGGATTTTTTTTAATTGCAAATTGAATTCATCTCCATGTGGCCTCCAGAAGATGCCCCTAACATTTTAGCAGCTTGGACATGATGCCCGAGGTAATAACACTCTTTAAAACAAGCAGAGAATATGTCTCCATGATATCTCCCCACCAGATCCTGAACGGAGATCTGAACTGCAGTAACTCCTTCTGTCCAGTAGATGGTGACATCTGCCTGCCAAATATGTTATTACAGTGAGGAATACATTGGGAATATTCCCAAATAGTTATTTAAAAATTAATTTATTTAAGTATTTTACCAGGAAGGATACATTGATATTTCTCTCGTTTTCCAGTATGTTCTGGGTTCAAGAACATTGTATTTATGTAATGACTGTAACAATTCAAAGTAATAAAATGCAAGATATTAAAAAGCAGCACAAAAAATACAGGTTGACACAGAAAATAAATATGTAGGAAATATAGTCACTCAGGGTTATCCAAAGAGATCCGAATTGCTTGAGAAAGGTAACCGAACGCTGAATCAAGCATTCGGTTACCTTTCCTGGACATCGAGGATGTCAGCCCGCACCGGAGGGGCCAGCGATCGGCCGGAACCCGGCGCCGAACGCTGACCCCAAAGGGAGGACGCGCTCAGCGCGTCCTCCGCACAGCGGGAGCCATGCGGAGGACGCGCTGAGCGCGTGTCCTCCGCATGGAAGTGGTTAACGGCCATAAAAGTGAACTAAAAACATGGAATATATTGACATAAGCTCATATTAACCCCTTCACTAACAAGATCTACCTACTGGTGTCCCGAAGTGCAATACAGTCAATACGGTGTTAAACATTGCAAAGGATTTTTTTTAATTGCAAATTGAATTCATCTCCATGTGGCCTCCAGAAGATGCCCCTAACATTTTAGCAGCTTGGACATGATGCCCGAGGTAATAACACTCTTTAAAACAAGCAGAGAATATGTCTCCATGATATCTCCCCACCAGATCCTGAACGGAGATCTGAACTGCAGTAACTCCTTCTGTCCAGTAGATGGTGACATCTGCCTGCCAAATATGTTATTACAGTGAGGAATACATTGGAAATATCCCAAATAGTTATTTAAAAATTAATTTATTTAAGTATTTTACCAGGAAGGATACATTGATATTTCTCTCGTTTTCCAGTATGTTCTGGGTTCAAGAACATTGTATTTATGTAATGACTGTAACAATTCAAAGTAATAAAATGCAAGATATTAAAAAGCAGCACAAAAATACAGGTTGACACAGAAAATAAATATGTAGGAAATATAGTCACTCAGGGTTATCCAAAGAGATCCGAATTGCTTGAGAAAGGTAACCGAACGCTGAAAATCAGCATTCGGTTACCTTTCCTGGACATTCGGCTATCCAGAGAGCAGGCAATTCGCCAAATTCTGGCGAATTGCCTGAACATACGGTGCCTGTTCGAGGGCAGTGAAATCCCCATAGAGAAGCACTGCTTCGGCTATTCAGAGAACACAAACCAGCAGTGAAAGGTTCCCCTAATGCCCTGCCATTCGGTGGTTTAATTCGGCAAGTTTATTCAGGAGAATCCCATAGGCTTCAATGTTAAAAATATTCCCGTTTTAATTCAATATCTAATAAACCGTTCATTATAAAATTCTGCAGCAAAGAGTCTCTTATTTATAGATTTTTTAGGATACTTTAAGCATTTTTCAGATTTTTTTTTTTTTTTCAAAGTCCGATTTTTTTTTTTTTTTTTTTTCAGTTTACTTATTTTTTTTGTACCAGCCCTCTTTATTATCATTCCCTGGACCTCCTGTGAAAATTTCAGACATTTTCGCTCAGTAGTTTCTTTGCAAACAGCGTTTCATTTTCACAGATTCATACAAATGGTTTTTCTAATTTATTCACTGCCTCATCTACGTCACAGCTGCTTCGGCTCTGTGTGATTCGGCTCATGTTCGGCTCCTGTTCGGCTTCTTCAAAGGTTAATACAGATGTTTTGCTTGTTTTCAGCGTGCATTCTAGTTAGTTTTCGTCAGGTTTGCGGCAGCTTTTCCCTGCAATTCGGGGACCCTGTGGTGTTTGCTGAATACACCGCAGGTCACCGAAATGGATCGGCAAAAGGAACCAATTGAAGAGAACGAAAAGTCACCGAACGTGCGGTGACTTTTCGAATCTCTTTGGATAACCCTGACTGTGTTAGATGTTTACAGGTGCATTCTGTATATAGTCACTGTGTTACATGTTTACAGGTGCATTCTGTATATAGTCACTATGTTACATGTTTACAGGTGCATTCTGTATATAGTCACTGTGTTACACGTTTACAGGTGCATTCTGTATATAGTCATTGTGTTACATGTTTACAGGCGCATTCTGTATATAGTCACTGTGTTAGTTGTTTACAAGTGCATTCTGTATATAGTCACTGTGCTACATGTTTACAGGTGCATTCTGTATATAGTCACTGTGTTACATGTTTACAGGCACATTCTGTATTTAGTCGCTATGTTACATGTTTAAAGGTGCATTCTGTATATAGTCACTGTGTTACATGTTTACAGGTGCATTCTGTATATAGTCACTGTGTTATATGTTTAAAGGTGCATTCTGTATATAGTCACTGTGTTACATGTTTACAGGTGCATTATGTATATAGTCACTGTTACATGATTACAGGTACATTCTGTATATAGTCACTATGTTACATGATTACAGGTACATTCTGTATATAGTCATTAGACATGTGCATTCGTTTTAGTACTAAAACGATTTAGTCCGAATTTTGGGATAATTTAGTTTTAGTATGACTCAAGAGAAACGAAACTGCTCAGTACAAAAAACGAAAGAAACTAAAATAAAATGCACTACATTTTAGTTTCAGTCCTTTTTGTGATATTACATTGATGAGTGAAGGAGACCAGCAATGAAGATCGCAACATCCGAAGTTCTGCACCCTCCACATGCCAATGCAGTAGGATGTTCTATACAGAGAGTGGCATTAATTAATGCAGGAGTATGTTCTATACATTATACAGAGAGGGGTATTAATGCAGGAGGATGTTCTATACATTATACAGAGAAAGGTATAAATTGAGGAGAATGTTCTATACAGAGAGGGACATTAATGCAGGAGGATGTTATCTACATTATACAAAAGGGGTATTAATTAATGCAGGAGGATGTTCTAAACATTATACAGAGAGGAGCCTTTTTTTTTTAGCCCTTTAAATCCAGTGGCTGTGAGCGCTGAGATCGGCTGCTTGTTACATTATCTCTCAGTACAATGAATCAGGCTCAGCTGTTACAGTAACTGACTGTAACAGCGCTCAGAGTTTCAGTAAAACAAGGAAATAATATTGTTCTAACCTCTTATATATAAAAATATTATTTACTAGTTTTACTGAAACTCTGAGCGCTGTGATGAGCAGCAGTCAGTTACTGTAACAGCTTTGCCTGACACGGGGCAGTATTACAATGTTGGTGCTAACTTAACCTGTTGTAAACTGAAAACCTCCATAGGCTATAATGGCTCTGGGAAGTTTACAACAGCTCTGGTTATGTTAGCACCAACTATGTAATATGGCCCACATTGTGCTGAGAGTGAGAGATACTGTAACAAGCAGCGATCTCAGCCCTCTGAGGAGCCACCACAACAATAGTAATTGTATCCACTGGTTTTCGGATGAACGAAATTAGTTTTCATACTAAAGAACTGAAAACGAATTTCTTTAGCAACTAAATAAATTGCATTTTAGGACTAATCCATTAGTTCAAAACGAAATTTTGTGCTGTGCACATGTCTAATAGTCATTGTGTTACATGTTTACAGGTGCATTATGTATATAGTCACTATGTTACATGTTTACAGGTGCATTCTGTGTATATAGTCACTGTGTTATATGTTTAAAGGTGCATTCTGTATATAGTCACTGTGTTACATGTTTACAGGTGCATTATGTATATAGTCACTGTTACATGATTACAGGTACATTCTGTATATAGTCACTATGTTACATGATTACAGGTACATTCTGTATATAGTCATTGTGTTACATGTTTACAGGTGCATTATGTATATAGTCACTATGTTACATGTTTACAGGTGCATTCTGTATATAGTCACTGTGTTATATGTTTAAAGGTGCATTCTGTATATAGTCACTGTGTTACATGTTTACAGGTGCATTATGTATATAGTCACTGTTACATGATTACAGGTACATTCTGTATATAGTCACTATGTTACATGATTACAGGTACATTCTGTATATAGTCACTGTGTTACATGTTTATAGGTGCATTCTGTATATAATCACTATGTTACATGTTTACAGGTGCATTCTGTGTATATAGTCACTGTGTTACATGTTTAAAGGTGCATTCTGTATATAGTCACTATGTTACATGTTTACAGGTGCATTCTGTATATACTCACTATGTTACATGTTTACAGGTGCATTCTGTATATAGTCAGTGTTACATGTTTACAGGTGCATTCCGTATTGAGGTATGTTAATAGAGATCTCTTAAGGGACTTTAGACTGGGGGAAGATTTGATGGCGTCTTGGAGGTTATTCCATAATTGCGGTGCTCTGTAAGAAAATGAGGATCGGGCCACTTTCTTTTTGTATTGTGGTATTGTAAGTAAGGTGCAGGTCCTGGATAGGAGGTTATAGGATGAGGGAACTGCTGGGGGAAGCAGCCTATTCAGGTAGGGTGGTAGCTTCCCAGAAAAGCTCTTACACACCAGGTTAGAAAGGTGAAGGATGCGTTTAGATTCCAGCGAGTTAGTTTAGCTCTTTTAACATGTCACAGTGGTGGGTCATAACTAGGGATGAGCCGAACACCCCCGTGTTCGGTTCACATTCGAACTCGAACAATTTCAAAAGTTTGAGTTCGAACTTGAACTCGAACCAAACTCAATGCAAGTCAGTGGGACTCAAAAGTTAAATTTTTAGAGTGCCCTCCAAGAGGGCATATATGCAAGATATTTGCCATAAAAGGTGTATGGGGGTCTGGGTAGTGCCCTGGGGGACAGGAAACAAGGACAAAAAGTAAAAAAAATAAGTTTTTAAAGGAACAGTGAGTTTTCCATAAAATAAGGGTTAAAAATAAAAATGAAAAATTACTTCAAATATCGTACCTAGGAGGTCCCCATAACCTGCCCGTGAAGTGGCGGATTTGTAGGATGTATAGAAACATCGCCATCAGAGACCCACACATGACACCTAGCCACCCTTAAGGGGTTAAAATGCACAGGGACTGGCTACTATCCTGTTAGATGAGGGAATGTATTATTTGTATAAAGCAAGGTATATATGACAATGGATAGTCAGAGACTCTAGGGACTCAGCTTGTACGCTTTATGATAGACATTTTCACGTTGTGTTGTGTTACTAATGCAGAAGCAGCAAGCCCTTCCACCACGCTTGCACCAAAACTATAGCTCTAACACAATAATAATTGTATGCTCACATAGGCCCTTCGGGAGAGGTACATGACATTTAAATACTGGAATATTACGTTTAAATCTAAGGAGTGTGATAAAGGTTTTTATTAAGCCCTTGATGACAAATGACGTAACATCTACATCATTAATGATTGGCTTTACAGAACCCTGGTCCTTAAGGGGTTAAACAGCATATCAGAGGAACATGTAGTAGAAATGAACACTTCTTAGAATTCAGAAGCACAGTGTTCATACATGTGCAGGAGCCACACCCAGTCTGCAGGCAATGTATCAAATTCATGAAACCAGACTAATTAGAAGCACATGTTATTTCCAAACACTAATTAACACCTGTTGTTTACGCCGTTTGCGAGCCTTGCTGTAAGCACAGGTCATTTAGAGGTGAGAATCTTTGCACCTAGACATTAGGCAGACTGTAAAGCATGCTTTCCTTGTAAGCTAGAAAATCCACATCACCCATTGCAACATTTTAAAGATGAAACACACGGGCAGCGCAAAAAATCCTATGCAAGCCTCATGCACAGTATGCCAGGGGTCTCAAACTCACAGCCCCCAACATGATTTGGACTACAAGTCCCAGGATGATTTCAATGCAATACATGGCGAGGGAATCCTGGGAGTTGTAGTTGAAAAACATCAGGGGCACCAGAGTTTGAGAGCCCTGCTGCGAGCACAGGTCATCTAGGGGTGAGAATCTTTGCACCTAGACATTAGGCAGACTGTAAAGCATGCTTTCCTTGTAAACTAGAAAATCCACATCACCCATTGCAGCATTTTAAAGATGAAACACACAGGCGGCGCAAATAATCCTATGCAAGCCTCATGCACTCTAAACACATGTAATTTAGAGGTGTGAAAGTTTCAGAAAAATGTACACGTGTGCAAATATTTTAAATAAAGGCATAATAATTTTATGACAGTCACAAACAGATAAGGCTAGGGTCAGACGAACGCATTTTCACGTTGTCTGTGAAAAAGTGCGTTCGAACGAATGGACGCATTTTTTCACGGAGTACGCGAGAGCGGTCATACGATGCGCATTTGCGTCCGTGATTTTGTACGGATCATCAATAAAACACTTTGTGCATCTGAACGTTATGTTGGCCGGACATTAGCAGGGTCTGACATCTCCTAATCACGCACACACACCGCTAGCGGGCGCAGCGCACTCTGTACGTCAGTACTAGCAGTTTAACGTTCTCGAAAAAATGCGTTCGTTTGCCACTTGCGTTGCGCGGCCGGACTTTCGTGCGACCGTACTTCGTATATTGCCCGTCATTGCCCGTCATTGCTAGTGCGGCCGTGATTATGTGCGCCTGCACGCGCGTTCGCACTGCCTCAGTCTGACCCCAGCCTAATACATTACGCTGCAGCATGTGTTGACATATGTTGGTAGATGTATGTAATGTGTGTTATGTGTATGTAACATGTTTATGCTATTATACATACCGCTTCTTGACGACGCACACAGTCCGTCCATTGCTAATCATCGCCCACATGCGTGCCTTCTTGCCCTGGGTAGTTTATTAATTCAATATCTAATAAACCGTTGCTTATAATATTCTGCAGTAAAGAGTCTCTTTATTTCTAGATTTTTTTGTATTTTTTAAGCATTTTTTATACTTTTTTCAACGGGTTTTTTTTTCGAACTCGAACCGAACACGCCAAAAAGTTCGAAGTTCGCGAACTTTCGAACTGCCAATGTTTGAGTCGAACTCCGAACTGATCGAACCGAACAGCTCATCCCTAGTCATAACGTTACATTGTAGCACAAAGCGACAGAATGAGTTATACAATGTAGTAAGTTTCTGGAGGTGTGTTTGCGGGGCAGCTGCATACACTACATACTCGTATTCATTCAATAGCCGGCATAAGCATTTGTTGTACAATCTTCTTTCTTACGTTAGTACAGTGAGGAATACATTGAGAATATTTCTTACTGTATAATTCATTAAAAATGATTTTCCAAAAATAACCCACTAGTTCCTGACAGAGTTTTCTTTTTAAATCCCTTGGAAGTGAAGGGGTTAAAAGCATTCTCTTTAGTAGAAATTTTTGGTCAAATTTTTCCCCAAAGGTAATTTCTTACATTGACAACAAGTAGTGGAATCAGTAGAATCTTTTAATTTACATTAAATTTACTGGATGATTTTTGAAAATTTTATCACATTCTCTAAAAGAGGATGATAGATAAAACATAATTTTTGCATCGCTGACGATACTTTCCCCATGATGTCTCCGGCGTATATTTCAAATTTAGGTCCCGTTTTATCATTTATTTCTTTTCACATTCTATATGTTTTAATCATAATAATTCAGTTTAATATCTCCGGAAACCCCAAGCCCATCACACACTCAAGGATATTCAACTACTCATGTACTCTGCTTGTCTCGTCTGATTTGAAGCGCATCATAAAATACATCATCTTTTTGGAATGCTCTGGAAAGGGTAAGTCCGGCATCTAATAAATAAATTCCAGGGAATCTAACCTTGATCTTTTTCATATGAATATATTGTAACTTCTCTCGAGCTTTCTGTAATTTCCTCCTAAACCTGAAAGAGGAATAAAAATAGAAAAGTACATCTTATGAAAAATATATACTGTATATCTATATAAAATTAAAACAAAATTAAAATAGATGAATCGATAGATAGACAATTTATTATCTTTCTCTGTATCTATTTATCTATTGCAGTATCTATCCATCTACCTATGTCTACATATTCATCTATATCTATGTATCCATCATGTATCTATCTGAGCATCTATCGATTTATCTCTGTATATATATCCTTCTTTATCTCTGTATCGATCTATCTCTATAACTGTCTATCTATCTATCCAAATCTATCTATCTATCCATCCACATCTATCTATCTATCTATCTATCTATCTATCTATCTATCTATCTATCTATCTATCTATCTATCTATTCATCTATCTATATCTATCTATCTATCTATCTATCTATCCATATCTATCTATCTATCTATCTATCTATCTATCTATCTATCTATCTATCTATCTATCTATCTATCTATCTATCTATATATCTATCTATCCATAGCTATCTATCCATATCTATCTATTCATATCTGCCCATATCTATCTATCTATCTATCTATCTATCTATCTATCTATCTATCTATCTATCTATCTATCTATATATATATCCAAATCTATCTATCTATCTATCTATCCATATCTATCCATATCCATCTATCTATCCCATATCTATCTATCTGTCTATCTGTCTATCTATCTATCTATCTATCTATCTATCTATCTATCTATCTATCTATCTATCTCTCCATATCTATCTATCTATGTATCTATATCTATCTATCTATCCATATCTATCTATCCATATCTATCTATCTATCTATCTATCTATCCATATCTATCTATCCATATCTATCTATCTATCTATCCATATCTATCTATCCATATCTATCTATCTATCTATCCATATCTATCTATCTATCTATCTATCTATCTATCTATCTATCTATCTATCTATCTATCTATCTATATCCATCTATCTATCTCTATCTATCTATCTATCTATCTATCTATCTATCCCATATCTATCTATCTATCTATCTATCTATCTATCTATCTATCTATCTATCCCATATCTATCTATCTATCTATCTATCTATCCCATATCTATCTATCTATCTATCTATCTATCTATCTATCTATCTATCTATCTATCTATATCCATCTATCTATCTCTATCTATCTATCTATCTATCTATCTATCTATCTATCCCATATCTATCTATCTATCTATCTATCTATCTATCTATCTATCTATCTAATCTATCTATCTATCTATCTATCTATCTATCTATCTATCCCATATCTATCTATCTATCTATCTATCCCATATCTATCTATCTATCTATCTATCTATCTATCTATCTATCTATCTATCTATCTATCTATCTATCCCATATCTATCTATTCATATCTATCTATCTATCTATCTATCTCTATCTATTGATACATCTATTCATCTCTATTTGTATATATCTATCTCTGAATTGATCTATCTATTATGGATGTTCAGTTTGTTTCGTACCAAATTGATTTTCATACGAAATTTACCATTTTCGTGCTTCTGAAGGCATCCCGAATCCAAAATGTCAACCGCACAAAATTTGCAGATCGATTCGAAATTTCGGGTCGATTCGATGATTCGGGTCATTTCGACGTTTGGATCATTTTTGAGATTCTATTTATTTCGGGTCATTCGGTTCAGTTGGTTTTTCGTTTTATGCTGCATTAAATACCGTAGAGGTGCTTCCCGACAGTATGCGGAATTATATGCTACATTATTATATTGTAGAGGTGCTGCCTGGCAGTGTGCGGATTCATATGATGCATTATTATACTGTAGAGGTGCTGCCCAGCAGTGTGCGGATTCATATGCTGCATTATTATACTGTAGAGGTGCTGCCCGGCAGTGTGCGGATTCATATGATGCATTATTATACTGTAGAGGTGCTGCCCAGCAGTGTGCGGATTCATATGCTGCATTAATTATACTGTAGAGGTGCTGCCCAGCAGTGTGCGGATTCATATGCTGCATTATTATATTGTAGAGGTACTGCCCGGCAGTGTGTGGATTCATATGCTGCATTATTATACTGTAGAGGTACTGCCCAGCAGTGTGAGGATTCATATGCTGCATTATTATACTGTAGAGGTATTGCCCAGCAGTGTGAGGATTCATATGCTGCATTATTATACTGTAGAGGTACTGCCCAGCAGTGTGAGGATTCATATGCTGCATTATTATACTGTAGAGAGGTGCTTCCCCGCAGTGTGTGGATTCATATGCTGCATTATTATATTGTAGAGGTACTGCCCGGCAGTGTGTGGATTCATATGCTGCATTATTATACTGTAGAGGTACTGCCCAGCAGTGTGAGGATTCATATGCTGCATTATTATACTGTAGAGGTACTGCCCAGCAGTGTGAGGATTCATATGCTGCATTATTATACTGTAGAGGTATTGCCACAGTGTGATGAGATTCATATGCTGCATTATTATACTGTAGAGGTACTGCCCAGCAGTGTGTGGATTCATATGCTGCATATTATACTGTAGAGGTACTGCCCAGCAGTGTGAGGATTCATATGCTGCATTATTATACTGTAGAGGTATTGCCCAGCAGTGTGAGGATTCATATGCTGCATTATTATACTGTAGAGGTACTGCCCAGCAGTGTGAGGATTCATATGCTGCATTATTATACTGTAGAGGTGCTGCCCGGCAGTGTGCGGATTCATATGCTGCATTATTATACTGTAGAGGTGCTGCCCGGCAGTGTGAGGATTCATATGCTGCATTATTATACTGTAGAGGTACTGCCCAGCAGTGTGAGGATTCATATGCTGCATTATTATACTGTAGAGGTACTGCCCAGCAGTGTGAGGATTCATATGCTGCATTATTATACTGTAGAGGTGCTTCCCAGCCGTGTGTGGATTCATATGCTGCATTAATTATACTGTAGAGGTGCTGCCCGGCAGTGTGAGGATTCATATGCTGCATTATTATACTGTAGAGGTACTGTCCAGCAGTGTGAGGATTCATATGCTGCATTATTATACTGTAGAGGTGCTGCCCGGCAGTGTGAGGATTCATATGCTGCATTATTATACTGTAGAGGTGCTGCCCGGCAGTGTGCGGATTCATATGCTGCATTAATTATACTGTAGAGGTGCTGCCCGGCAGTGTGAGGATTCATATGCTGCATTATTATACTGTAGAGGTACTGCCCAGCAGTGTGAGGATTCATATGCTGCATTATTATACTGTAGAGGTGCTGCCCGGCAGTGTGCGGATTCATATGCTGCATTATTATACTGTAGAGGTGCTGCCCGGCAGTGTGAGGATTCATATGCTGCATTATTATACTGTAGAGGTACTGCCCAGCAGTGTGAGGATTCATATGCTGCATTATTATACTGTAGAGGTGCTGCCCGGCAGTGTGCGGATTCATATGCTGCATTAATTATACTGTAGAGGTGCTGCCCGGCAGTGTGTGGATTCATATGCTGCATTAATTATACTGCAGAGAGGTGCTGCCCGGCAGTGTGCGGATTCATATGCTGCATTAATTATACTGTAGAGGTGCTGCCCGGCAGTGTGAGGATTCATATGCTGCATTATTATACTGTAGAGGTGCTGCCCGGCAGTGTGCGGATTCATATGCTGCATTATTATACTGTAGAGGTGCTGCCCGGCAGTGTGAGGATTCATATGCTGCATTATTATGCTGTAGAGGTGCTGCCCGGCAGTGTGCGGATTCATATGCTGCATTATTATACTGTAGAGGTGCTGCCCAGCAGTGTGCGGATTCATAGGCTGCACTAATTATGCTGTAGAGGTATTAACTATCTATGACTACATATTTTTCTCTATATCTGTATCTATTCATCTATCTCTGAGTCTGTCTGTGTATCACTGACTGTATCGGTCTATCTATTTATCTCTGTGTCTATCAATGCCTATATATGTATCTCTGTATCTAACTATTTATTCATCTCGGTATAGATCTATCTAAGCATTCAGACCTGAGGAAGAGAGGATATACTCTAGAAAGCTTGTCTTTTAAATGTAACATTAGTCCAATAAAAAAGGTGTCACTACGTACTGCTATACTCGTGATTTTGGCATCTGGACTAACATGGCCTATCTAATCTACATTTCTAAATATACATATATTATATATATTGAAATGGATAGATATATATGTGGATTTCTGTAGATAAGATTGGTTATACAAAATAAATCAACCTTTATTCACTGAAACTGTTGAAGTTAGTCGTGATAATTCCTAAATTTTATATATATAGCGCGTTCTGCAGCTCTGCGGGTGATTCATTAGATGAAGGGACACCATAAGAATGATACAGTATAAATGGGGACATACATTCTAGAACAGACTTACACTGCCTGGCAAGAATAAAAGTCACCACCACCACATCCTGTGCTCCTCCAGATGTTTCAGAACTTTATGTCCCATGATGCTTTGTCACATATAAAGCTGGCTGGTCATCTCATGCGAAATCAAGTTAAAAAGCATCTGTTGTGCCATGTTTCCCCATCGCTGGTCTAGATCAGAGATCAGCATCTTCGGCCCTCCAGATGTTTTGCAATTACATTTCCCTAGAGGCTCAGCCAACATGATGAGTGCTTGAGCATCAAGGGATTTGTAGTCCCAAAACATCTGGAGGGCCAAGGTATCCTAACTATGGTCTAGATCCATGATCAAAGGATCTAGTAGGACCTGCAGTCTAGTTCTTCGTGGACCATTGGCAGATCAAGAGACATCAATACAAATCAATTGGTGTAGGTACTCAGTGCTACCACCGATTCACCCGTATATTCAAAACTGGCCATATCACAGGACATTGTGATACGTTATATGACCAAGTAGTACAAAAACAACCACGTTGGAACAAAAAAAGTAATTTTGACCTAAATTTTGCAAATCAATGACAACTCACCAAAACGCAAGCTTTAGTGAACTGAACCCTGGGAAATGATCATATGTCAGGAGTGATCAACCTTGGTCCTCCAGATGTGTTGGAACTACATCTTCCATGAGGCACAGTTACTCGTTAGGCAGGCAAAGCCTCATGGGAAATGTAGTCTGGGGGAGGGCCACGACTGCTGGTCCCTGTCTTATATTTAATTAAATGCAATCTAAAGGTAAGGTTCACAGGTTACTTCTTCTGTTATGGGTCTGGATCTCCTTCCTCAACGAGGCTCTCAAGCCAAAGCGAGGAAACGCAAGAAAAAGGGACAGGGGGGGGGGGTGACATGACGGAAAAGAAAAAAAAAGAAATAGGCAATTTGTGCTGCAATTTAAATCATGAAACAGTGTCAACAATGATAATGAGATGTCATTGCGGAACTTTGTTATCAGAGCACTGTCAGAGCTAAAAGCACCTCGGGCGAGCCTCACAAAATGATGTGCCACTAATTCACTTTATAATGATACTGGGAGAAATGTAATCACCTCGGAAATTGATGAGAAAACTTTATTTAATTGTGAACCATAACGGGGTATTTAGCGGCTCTTTCATATCCCTCCTTCCAAGTCTAACCCTGGCACTGCTGACCGGCCGTCTACGCATCCCGGGAGAACCAGCCGCTGGGTCCTGGAGTGTTAGGGAAGGTTGGCCATCGCCGTGACATACAGTTGTGTTCAAAATTATTCAACCCCCAATGCTGTAAAGGGTTTTAGGGAATTTAGTGTACATTTGTAATTGTATTCAGAATGAAATCCTACAAGGACTTTTTAAAGAACCATATGCAACTAAAATGACATCAAGTGGTTTTGTAATACAGTAGTAAATGTTTCTTTTGTGAATTCTTCATTGACACAATTATTCAACCCCTTAAAGACTACCACTCTGAAGAACAGAGGTTCATTCAAGTGTTTTCAATCAGGTATTGAAAACACCTGTGGATGTCACGGAGCAGCAATAAAGCATAATAAGCACCAATTAGGCAGCTTTAAAATGACTGTGATACTCAGCTCCTTCTAGACATTTACTGGTGTGGTTACAAACATGGTGAAGACAAGAGAATGGTCCAGGAAGACAAGAGAAGAGGTGATTACTCTTCACAGGAAGGGCAATGGCTATAAGAAGATTGCAAAGATGTTAAACATACCAAGAGAGACCATAGGAAGCATCATTCACAAATTCAAGGCAAAGGGCACTGTTGATACGCTACCTGGTCGTGGCAGAAAGAAGATGCTGACTTCGACTGCTGTGCGCTACCTGAAGCATAGAGTGGAGAAAAGTCCCCGTGTGACTGCTGAGGAACTGAGAAAAGATTTGTCAGATGTGGGTACCGAAGTTTCAGCTCAGACAATACGGCGCACACTGCGTAATGAAGGCCTCCATGCCAGAACTCCCAGGCGCACCCCCTTGCTGTCTCCAAAGAATAAGAAGAGTCGACTGCAGTATGCCAAAAGTCATGTGGACAAACCACAGAAGTTTTGGGATAGTGTTCTGTGGACTGATGAAACAAAATTAGAACTGTTTGGGCACATGGATCAACGCTATGTTTGGAGGAGGAAGAACAAGGCCTATGAAGAAAAGAACACCTTGCCTACTGTGAAGCATGGCAGGGGGTCAATCATGCTTTGGGGCTGTTTTGCTTCTGCAGGTACAGGGAAGCTTGAGCGTGTGCAAGGTACCATGAATTCTCTTCAGTACCAGGAGATATTGGATGACAATGTGATGCAGTCCGTCACAAACCTGAGGCTTGGGAGACGTTGGACCTTTCAACAGGACAATGATCCAAGCATACCTCCAAGTCCACTAGAGCATGGTTGCAGATTAAAGGCTGGAACATTTTGGAGTGGCCATCGCAGTCACCTGACTTAAATCCGATTGAGAACCTCTGGTGGGACTTAAAGAAAGCAGTTGCAGTGCGCAAGCCTAAGAATGTGACTGAACTGTAGGCTTTTGCCCATGACGAATGGGCGAAGATACCCGTAGATCGCTGCAAGACACTTGTGTCAAGCTATGCTTCACGTTTAAAAGCTGTTATAACTGTAAAAGGATGTTGTACTAAGTACTAAGATTGAATGTCACTTGGGGGTTGAATAAAACTGATAATGATGTGAGCACAGAAAAGACATTTGTGGTTATTTCATTATAAATGTTATGTTATATTTGTCTGACCTACACGTGCCTCTTTGATTTAATTGTAAGCAAGATGACTTAATGATCAAAATCAATGTCAAAGTGGCCAAAACACACAATTTCAGTGGGGGTTGAATAATTTTGAACACAACTGTACAATAGAATTTTGTGTTTTGTCTTCTGCCCCTCTGACACTTTTGTTTCTCAAATCATTTTTCATTGTTTCTTTTGTTTATTTGTTTGTTTTTCCAATTTAACCAAAAGAGTAATGGTTTTATCTCTTTGACCAAGTCACAATATTTTTAATTCACTCGCCTTTTTTTTGTTTGTTTGTTTAATGCCTCCAGCATAGGCATCTCTACAGGTGGGCAAGGGGGGGGGCAATAGCCCCCCAGGTTATTCCTTGCCCCCCCCCATGTGCCACCTCACCAGAAATCAGCATCCAGCTTCTTTCAAAAATTCATACCGTGGTATTTCCGTCCCTATGCATCGCATATGGTCGATCTAGGTGTCATTTGAAAGGGCCTTTCCAGTGATATTCAACATGACCATATTCAGTGTAAAGTAAAAGTCATAAAAAAATTAAATAAAAAATGTTACGTAGTAAAACGTTTGCACGGGTTGAAATGGTTCAGCAGTGAAAGGGTGAACGTTCAGACTATATATTACATTGTGTATTACTTTCATTTTGGTTTTAGTTGTGTATTAAGGGTTAATGGGCAGGCTTCATCCCACACAGTATACATTTAATTTTTTTCCTTGATTAATGGCATTTTAGGGTTAATGGGTAGCTACATTCCGCGCTGTTTATTATTTTTATTGTATTTCCCTGGCTTTATGGAAGTTAGAATATAAGGGGTCTAATCATCTTTAGATCCTTTGCTTTTCGTCACATTTCGGGGAATTCTTTTCACCGAAAATATTGCAAATTCCTTATTTAGCGAATGGTCACTGCAATTTGCTGAAATTGGAGTCGCTGAAGCTGTTATCGGACATTGGCAAAAACCACCGAATTGCGCCAAATAAAATATTGACTTTGTGTATCAGGTTAGTACAATAAAAAGGTATCATTGCGTCACATTACTCTGGGGTTTAGGAATCTTATTTATGTATATTTATTTAGGGCACTATCACCTGGTGTGAGCTAACCCTTGCGTTGGCATGTTTTTACGTTAGCGCCAGGTAAATTCAGTCTAGCGCCTGACCAACAGATCGTTTGCCTCTCGCTACAAACGGGAAAAATCACTTAGCGCGTCACTATTAGCAATTCATAGCGCAAGTTTACTGTATTTTCCCCGTCCTTTACTTAACATAAGGAGCACTAGAGATCTCTAGCGCTTTTTGCAACTAACAGATCACTTGGTGCCAGCGCTAATTTCTGGAGCGACGGTAATGGCCAAATTTTACCTCCTGCTCAACCCTGGTGGTAACTCCAAAATATCTGAAAGAAAACAGGTCCTCGCCCCAAAATTAACAGACAATGGAAAGGAATGCAGCACAGGTGTTATTTTAGCCCATACATCATAGTAATGGTGATGAGCCGAACACCCCCGTGTTCGGTTCGCATTCGAACTCGAACAATTTCAAAAATTCGAGTTAGAACTCGAACACGAACCGAACTCAATGCAAGTCAATGGGACTCGAAAGTTCGATTTTTAGAGTGCCCTCCAGGAGGGCATATATGCAAGATATTTGCCATAAAAGGTGTATGGGGGTCCGGGTAGTGCCCTGAGGGACAGGAAACAAGGACAAAAAGAAAAAAAAAATTTTAACACTTTCGCTGCTGAGGCATTTCCTGCCTGTGTGCTGAGCTCATTTTTACCGTTTTGTGCTCATCATGTTTAAATGCGATTTGAAGTCAAGTTTTATTATATGACCAAGACAAATTATATATCCTTTTTTTCAGCAGACTCCACAGATTCAATATATATCATTATTATGTGTATAAGTAAAGATTAAAAAAAAAAAAGAAAAAAAAAGGGGGAAAAAAAGTAAAATTTTGTTAAAATTCAGAAGAACAACATTGCATATTTTTTTCTATCTACACTTTATGACCAGAACTATTGTGGTTATATATTGATACATTAGGTGCCTTTTTAAAAATGGTGTAATGGAGAATATTTCATGTTTTTTTTGTACAAAAATATGCAGTTTTCTAAAAATCAAAAAAATCTGCTTTTTTCTTATGTCATGACTCATTGTATGTAATACATAAAATTAGTATATCTAAACCAATTGAAATGGAAAAGCTATATATTTTATGAAACTAGACAAAATTCCGCAAAAAAAGAGACCTTTATGACACATTTTTAAATTTATTTTGTTATTCATAACTTTATTCAAAAAAACATCATATTTAATGTAAAAAAAATAAATCATAATAGGTCAAGATTTATATTGCATAATTTCATATTAATTTTTGGGGTAAAATATTTTTGTTTTGCTTAACTATATAAATATATCCCTCCTATAAAATAATAGATCAAATTTGATTGCACAGATAAAGTTTAGGCAGCGTTGGAGGTGCTAATTTGTGCCATGCGCAAAATAAATTTAGAGAAGCTTTTTATGCCGGTTTTTAAAAGGAGGCATACCTGCAATTAAATGGCTCTAGCTCAACAGGGATCTAAAATATGCCAAATAAAGTATATATCCGGACAAAGTAGACTTCCAGATGAATCAAACGTGGGGTTACTTATTATTCTATCATAAATATTGAGCCCGCAACAACTTGTGGAATTTGGATTTGTGCGCAAAAAAAAAATAAAAAAATATTTCAATCACTTCAGACATGATAAAATCTTTGAAAACTAGGCCTTTCTCTAGCTCAACGCAAAGCCCCAACCCTTGTGATAAAAATGAGACCCAGGTTTAGTGGTCCGGGTCCCCCTAGATGGAGCACGAAGCGCTAATTTGCGCCATGCGCAAAATAAATTTAGAGAAGCTTTTTATGCCGGTTTTTGAAAGGAGGCATACCTGCAATTAAATGGCTCTAGCTCAACAGGGATCTAAAATATGCCAAATAAAGTATATATCCGGACAAAGTAGACTTCCAGATGAATCAAACATGGGGTTACTTATTATTCTATCATAAATATTGAGCCCGCAACAACTTGTGGAATTTGGATTTGTGCTAAAAAAATAAATAAATGTAAATTCCACATGCTGTTGCGCCCTCTATTTTTATGATAGAATTTTATTTAATTAAGAGACATTTAAATGCAGGTATGCCTTCTTAAAAAAAAAAAACCCAAACATTCACAAAATTTTCCCCATGAATTTTGATCAACAATTATGTAGTCTATCAACAATTGTATAGTGACTCAAAATGCTGCACAAACACACAACAAGCCCGCCACACATTTTACATTCACTCAATCAGTTGGATTGGCACATGGGGCATCCATGTGAGCAGTAACGCCACGTCAAGGCCCCAACCAGGTTACTGACCATTCACACATCTTTCACATCTGTTTCACTCACTGAATCCCACACCTTTCATGCAAGAAGCTAGTAAAAGTGGAGTGAGTGACGTTAAGGGGGCAAAGAAGGAAAAGTGCAGAAACACGGAAGGGGAAAAGAGAAAGATAATGAGGATTAGAGGGGTGGAATAGAAACACCCCCCCATTCACATCTGTTTCACTCACTGAATCACACACCATTCATGAAAGAAGATAGGTAAGGGAAGTGGGTGAAGGGAAGGGGCAAAGAAAAGGGCAGAGACAAAGAAGTTGAAGACACACCATTAACACCGCAGTTCAATCTGTCTTCAGAGGCTTCTTTCTACATCTGACGTACGGAGGACATCAGATTGTTGGGGATGGGGCAACCTATTTTATTGTATGTGGGGTGAATTACATTATAACTGGGGGTGGGTAGTGAACTGTAGGTGGGTAGTGAAACGTGGTGGGTATTGAACCGGAGTGGGTAGTGAAACGTGGTGGGTAGTTTTTTTATTAACGCTTGAATTAACACTGCTATAAAATAATGGGGCTGGTTTTGGTTTGTTTTTTTATTTGGGAAAATTTAGAGGAATAGCACTATCCAGGAATAAATGCCAGCATGATCCGGGCAAGCTCTGTCCAGATTACACTGCACTGTGTCCATCAGAATGTCATCAAGATTTGCAAAGATCTTAACGGTGCTATAGCCAGATTTATCAAGAAGCACAAAATCAGTGGCATACCTCAACCTGAAATCTGTTTGTTTTCAGCCGAGAAACAATTCGGTCCCGGTATGCCACTAGTAATGTGTCACTGTATGATAAATCTTGAAGCAATCAGGCACACAAAGACCTGGTTTGGAGGGGCAGTCAGGGCAGTGAAGGCGGCTTTCCTTACGCCGCCCTTGGCGCGCGCAAACCCGACACCTTTTACATGGGGTAACTCTTTTCTCAGTTGGTGGAATGTAGCCTGGAAAGTGGCGGTCACGCAACCTAATTACATCTTCCACCTCTTCAACAATGGGAGCATTCTCTTCTGGACAGAGAAGGGACTCGATAACAGATTCCTGAAATTTTAGGAATGTTATCCGTCGGGCATGAGTGGCCTGATACAAGATGAATGCGTTAAGCATTGACATCTGTATCAGATGGACTGCCAGCTTTTTGTACCATACATATGCCTTACGAGAAGCGAGATATGGTACAAGCATCTGGTCAGACTTGTCTACGCCCCCCATGTATCGATTATAATCCTGTACACATAGGGGTTTCATGATAGGGGAATCTCTCCATCTGACGTGAACTGCAGATGTGCATTCATTATGTATCGTTGTAAGTAAATGCACATCCTTTTTGTCTGTGTATTTCACAGCCAGCAGTTCACCGCAGCGCAAGGCAGATGTTTCTCCTCTCTTTTGCTTCCCAAACTGTGTTGTTGGAAAGCCTTTCCTATTCGAACGGATCGTGCCACAGGCTCCAGTACCATTGCTGTACAAAAATTTGTACAACGGCACACCCGTGTAAAAGTTATCTGTATAAATACAGTAACCTTTACCGAATAGTGGATAAGCGAGGTCCCACACTATTTTTTCAGTGGTGGAGAGGGCGGGGGGGCAGTCAGGGGGGCCAGCTGCGAGTCCTTGCCAGTGTATACACGAAAGCGATACATGTATCCACTGGAGCTTTCGCACAGCTTATAAAGTTTTATCCCATACCGAGCTCGCTTCGAAGGGAGGTACTGCTTGAAAACAAGACGTCCCTTATAAAGCAGCAAGGACTCGTCGACTGACAAGTTTTGGCCTGGAGTGTATAACTCTTCAAATCTTGCCATCAGATGGTCAAGAAGTGGACGCAACTTGTACAGTCGGTCGTGATCTGGGTGGTCACGGGGCAAAGCATATGCATTATCATTATAATGCAAATACCGCAGGAGCAATAAATATCTGTCCCTGCTCATAGTAGCAGGGAAGATAGGGGTGGTTTGGGTACTCTTTTTTGACCAGTATGAGGCTATGCTGGGTTTTTGCACAATCCCCATCTGCAGAGTGAGGCCCCATAACTTCCTCATCTCTGGCAAACTGGTTGGGGTCCATTTACGCGCCCTCGCACTTGGCAACAATTCTGCCCCTAGACCTTGAAAATATTGTTCGGCATACAGATTGCTCTGCTGAACAATAAATTCCAAGAACCCATCATCTATATATAGTTGAAAAAAGTTGATGGGTTCAAAATTAGTGGTGTCCACTAGTATACCAGGATTGCCAGAAAATTGTGGCAATTCTGGCTGGACCATATTAGGGGAGGTCCAGTCAGATCCTGGTTCAGGCATCGCCACAGCCTGTGTTGCAGATACCCCTGCAATAGGCCTTTGGGCCGGTGCAGGATCAGGTAGTGCAACTACAGACCGTGCGGTCCCTGCACTACCACGGGAGCACCCTGATAACTCCATGCGGCCACGCCGTGGCTCATCACGTAGTTCTTCGTCACTGGAACCGTCACTATCTGATGATGCTCCAGGGACAAAGTCACTGCCTGAATCTTCAAAAGATTCATCAGCGCTGGGATCAGAGTCTGACATCATAAGGACGTCAGCTGCTTCCTCAGCGCTTAGAAACCTTTTAGCCATAATTTGCTTTCTGAAAATGTATTTTCAAAAGAAAATTACGCCGTTTGATAGTATCTATATATATATATATATATATGTGTGTATATATATATATGCACGTGTGTGTGCGTATATAATATATTCTATATATATATATATATAAGCGTGCGCGTGTGCGTGCGCGTGTGCGTGCGCGTGTGTGCGCATGTGTGCGCGTGTGCGCGTGTGCGTGCGTGCGCGTGTGCGCGTGTGTGCGTGCGTGTGCGCGCGTGCGTGTGTGCGTGCGCGTGTGTGCGTGTGCGCGTGTGCGTGTGTGCGCGTGCGTGTACGCGTGTGTGCGCGCGTGTGCGCGTGTGCGTGCGTAAATATGTATATATATGTGTGTGTGTGCGTATATATGTATATATATATATATATATATATAATGTGTGTATTAGCAATTTATCACCTATTTTATGGAGACAGCCTCTGCGACACTAATACCTCACAATCCACATGCAGACTGAGGATAGAAATGAAAAAATTACCAAGATTTGAAAAATTCATTCCCCGTGATTGGCTGGAGGGTCAATCGCTAGGTTACGGGGTCATTTTAGGGTTATATTTCTATCCTCAGCGGCCATGTTGGAGGTGGCAGTGATAATTGTGACAGCTAAGTGATCATTGTTACTACAGTGATCACATAGCTGTAACAATAAAATGTGAAATAAAATAATAAAAAGGGGATTGTAATTTTATTAAATGTGGGGTTTGGGGGCATCTGGGCAGTTTTGATTTTTTTTACTACCCTTAGAGACCCTGTGTGTGGTGTTTTTTACTTTATGTTTTTTTTTTATATTTTTTTTACATTTTATATTATAATGAGGCACACCGTTGGAAAGCTCAGGCTCTGGGCTTTCCATCGGTGCCTCATTTATCACTGCAGCCCTTACCGATGAGGAGATAGAGAGGTCCTAAGGACCTCTCCCCCCTCCTCCTAAGGGCTGTCTATGCGGCTGTTGAAAGTGACGTCATCACGCCAGGCGTGATGACGTCACCGCGACTCCCATGATCCCACAGTGAGGGCCGACATCCCGGATGTCGGTCCCTCACTGTTTGCCGCCGGGGATCTCCGCCACAACGCCGCTTCGCTGCCGGGAGGATCGGACGCGCTGAGCGCGTCCTCCGCACAGCAGCGGGAACTTCCTGGACGCGCTCAGCGCGTCCGTAGCAGCGAAGTGGTTAAAGGAACAGTGAGTTTTCCATGAAATAAAGGTTAATAATAAAAATGAAAAATTCCTTCAAATATCGTGCCTAGGAGGTCCCCATAACCTACCCGTGAAGTGGCGGATTTGTAGGATATATAGAAACATTTAAAAACAAAAAAATGACATTTCAAATGACGGTAAATGTTTTTTCTTTAATCTATTCATAAACAAATGCTTGGGGCGGCAGCCTGTATGAAAAGAAGAGACGTTTTAGGACACGCAGGACAAGTTTAGTGATGTTTTTTGCTAAATTATGGTGAAACTTATGCAGGCTTTGGATGAAAGTAACAATAGGTGCTTTAAAATTGGGCCTTTAGTGTCGGCAACAGTGCCGTCACACCGTAACCCCTCTGTGGTATTGTGGAAGAGTGCAGGGTTGAACCTTGTGGTCCAATATTAAAATGATATGAATCTGGTATAGGCGTCAGTGGCAGTGCACCCAAATATTGTGCCTTTGGGGGCAGCAAGTGCCTTCACACCGTAAGTAACCCCTCTGTGGTATTGTGGAAGAGTGCAGATTTGGACACTGCTGTCCAATATTAAAATGACACCCTGATAGCTGGCAGCCAGTGACAAGACACAGATTAAAATTCCCAGAAACCACCTATAAATCAGTGAGACCCCTGATGGGTGGCAGTGACAAGACACAGGTTATAATTCCCAGATATCTGTTACAAGTCTGTGAAACCCCCTGATGGGTGGCAGTGACAAGACACAAATTACAATTCCCAGGAACCTCCTATAAATCAGTGAGACCCCCTGATGAGTGGCAGTGACAAGATTACAGTTCCCAGATATCTTGTAGAAGTGAGACCCCCAATAGCTGCTGGCAGTGACACACACAGATTACAACAATTCCCAGATATCTTGTAGAAGTG
The DNA here is from genome assembly GCA_009667805.1 of Leptobrachium leishanense. Taxonomy (NCBI): domain Eukaryota; kingdom Metazoa; phylum Chordata; class Amphibia; order Anura; family Megophryidae; genus Leptobrachium; species Leptobrachium leishanense. The sequence goes on along the minus strand of CM019063.1, from coordinate 52,702,104 downwards.
AGACCCCCCCAATAGCTGCTGGCACTGGGAAGACACACTAACAGAGCAATCTCCTCTCAAAAAACATGTGCTGGGGCTGTGTGAAGCCTTATATAGTGTGCTGCGGGACTTGGTGGCAGTGAGAACATACAGATTATCACAATTCCCAGATATTTTGTAGAAATTACAGACCCCCCCAAAATACTGGGTGGCAGTGAGAACACACAGATTCGAACAATTCCCAGTAGCTGGTGGCAGACTGTCAGTGAGAACACACACTAACACAACAACAATCTCCTCTCAAACACGTGCTGAAGCGCTGTGTGAAGCCTTATATAGTGTGCTGCGGGACTTAGCTCTGTGAGCCCATAATTGTTCCAAATTTGCCCAATCAGAACTCTGAGCCGTGATTGGCATAGTCTTGCATCTAAACTGTGGTCAGGTGCAGGCTGTAGCCAATTACAAGCTTCAGACCAGTGGAAAAGTGCATTGTGGTCCATTGTGGTGCATTGTGGGCGAACTCGAACCGAACACGCAGAAATGTTCGGAGTTTGGTGAACTCCAGAACTGAAATCTACAGTAAACACGGTGGGACTCATTCTAGTTGGTTCACATCTACAAAGCACTTTATGCAATAGCAGGTACTGGCAATGCTTCACCACCATGATCTAGTATAGACATGTGCATGGACAAAATTTTCGTTGATTTCGGACCATCCGTATTTCATTTTTGGATCGATTCATTTTCCGTTTTATATCATTTTACAATGATTAAAAACACAAAGTAAGTGTAAAATATATATCTGTATATATATACAGGAGACCCTGTGAGATGCCCCCATTAACCCTTCGCTGGGACACAAGCTGTGCCCTGTGAGATGCCCAATGCCATTAACCCTTTGCTGGGACATACGCTGTGCCCTGTGAGATGCCCAATGCAATAACCCTTTCTTTGGACATACGCTATGCTCTGTGAGATACCCAATGCCATTAACCCTTTGCTGTGGATATACGTTGTGCCCTGTGAGATGCCCATTAACTCATTGCTTTGTCTTGAATTGCATTGATTTTTTAATAAATTTTTTAGTTTCTGATCAATTTCATTTTTCGTTGTTACCGCGATTCGGATTTTCGGCCGGCCGATTATTGTTTGTGGAAATGCTTCCGAAAACCAAAAATGGTGGATTTTCAGACCAATTTGTATTCGGACGAAATGAAACGCACATGTCTAATCTTGTATACACAATCAGCAATAGCAGACACACCAGCTTAAGATTGTGCTAACACGTTCTGGCGCTATGCTGTATCATTACAAATTAAATTAGGCCTCTATTACATTCTTCACGCATTGTGTTTTGCGTGCGCAAATGCGCATTTGCGCGAGGGACAAAACCCTTTGCGCAGAACGTCGTATTACAACGTTTGCACAAACGATGCGAGTTATCGTTTAACGCGGATGGACCTGCGCGAGCGTGATGAACTGTGCGCGTCCTATACTTAACATTGTGAGCGCAAATTCATTTGTGCGCTGGCATGCGGATGGTATTACAATCGATGCGCATCTTTTTTACGAACGACGTTTGCGCGCATAATTTTAACGTCTTTGAAAAGCTGGTGGTAACTGCAAATCGGAACATTCTGGTCGAAACGAAAACGCCAGGACACGAAAAAAAAAAAAATCCAGCGCAGTATAGTTACACATTCTACACATACCCAAACAATTTTTTTTTTAATTTTTGCGTTTTTTTTTATTGCTGCAGCATGTATACTCAGATTTACTTTGACAGGCGCAAAAAATTAAGTGAGTCAATTAAGGTTCTTAATTCTGATTGGCTGAATCCGGCGAAAAAAAAACAGTCCACACACTGATTTACGTGCGCAACGTTACTGCGCGCGTATTACTCTTCGTTTTGCGCGTCGTTTTTACGAAAGTTATTTTTGGACGGATGAGAAAATGCGTTCGGATCTGAATACTCTGTTAACGCCGGGCTGGGGTCAGACGAGCGTAGTGTTCACGTCCATGATTGCGCCTAAAAGTACGTCCGTGCCCGATGTACGTCGACCCCAGCCCGATGCACACAAAAAAATTTGCGCTACGAGAACGACATTGCGTTAAGAATGTAATAGGGGCCTAGGTTTGTTGCAAATGGTTTCATTTGCATTTCGGCCCCAGAACACACCCGTACAGTTGGCGTGATCATGATGGTCGAGGAGCGAACACTTTTTAAAACCAGCTGTGAATGTGTCTCCCTGACATCTCCCCAGCTGATCCTGCACGTAGACCACATACCTTTTCACCGAACATACTAACAGGATTATGCAAAGAGAATCAAAAAGTCAACGCACGTTCAGTGATTTTTCGTTCTCTTCAATACGATGCGATTTGGCGATCCCATTTTGGCAACCCTGCGGTGTATTCAGTAAGCACCACAGGGTCCCTGAAGTGCAAGGAAAACCCGCGCAAACCCGACGAACACTCACCGCCAAGCCGCCGAACACTCTCTAAAACCGGCAAAACAGCTGGATTAACCCCGCCGAACACGCTGGAGAAACCCGAGCAGGAGACGATCACAGCACAGAGTAGCCACCGGGAAAAACCCGACACCGCAGACGAATGGAGACGAAAAAAAAACTGTTTGCTTGAATGTTTGAAAAGTGAAACGCTGTTTGCAAAGAAACTACTGAGCGAAAATGTGTGAAATTTACATATAAAATCCAATGAATGGTAATAAAAAGGGCTGTTACAGAAAAAAGAAAAAACGATTTAAAAAATAAAAACGGAAAAAAAAAATCCCGAAAATGCCTAAGTCTAGGGTCGGACGAAAGCATTTTTCCCCGCGAACGTGAAAAAGTGCGTCCGAACGCATTAACGTATTTTTTCACGGAATGCGCAAAAACGGTCAGACGACGCGCATTTTCGGCCGTGATTTTGTACGGATTGTCAATAAAACTCTTTTTGCGTCTGGACGTTATGTTGGCTGGACATGTGCAGCGTCTGACATCTCCTAATCACGCACACACGCCGCTATGCCGCAGCTGCGCACTCAGTACGTCAGTACTAGCGGTTCAGCGTTCTCAAAAAAATGCGTTCAAATTCCACTTGCATTGCACGGCCGGACTTTTGTGCGGCCGTACATCGTATATTGGCCGTCATTGCCCGTCATCTGCTGCTAGTGTGGCCGTGATTATGTGCGCTAGAACGCACGTTAAAAGTGCGCTGGTCTGACCCCAGCCTAAAAGATCTTTAAAAAATCTATAAATAAAGAGACTTTTTACTGCAGAATAAAATAATAAACGGTTTATTAGATTATGAGTTAAAATGGGAATATTTTTAACATTGAAGCCTATGGGATTCGCCTGAATAAACCTGTCGAATTAAACCACCGAACAGCAGGGCAATTTGGCAACTTTTCACTGCTGGTTTTGTGTTCTCTGAATAGACAAAGCATTGCTTCTCTATGGGGATTTCACTGCCCTCGAACAGGCAACGAACAGGCACCGTATGTGCAGGCAATTCGCCAACATTTGGCGAACTGCCTGCTCTCTGAATAGCCGAATGGCCAGGAAAGGTAACCGTACGCTGATTTTTAGACATGTGCACAGCACAAAATTTCATTTTGAACTAATGCATTAGTCCTAAAATGCAATTTATTTAATTGCTAAAGAAATTAGTTTTCGGTTCTTTAGTATGAAAACTAATTTCATTCATCCGAAAACCAGTGGATACAATTAATATTACTATTGTAGTGGCTCCTCAGAGGACTGAGATTGCTGCTTGTTACAGTATCTCTCACTCTCAGCACAATGTGTCAGGCAAAGCTGTTACCGTAACTGACTGCTGCTCATCACAGCGCTCAGAGTTTCCGTAAAACTAGTAAATAATATTTTTATATATAAGAGGTTAGAACAATATTATTTCCTTGTTTTATTGAAACTCTGAGCGCTGTTACAGTCAGTTACTGTAACAGCTGAGCCTGATACATTGTACTGAAGATAATATAACAAGCAGCTGATCTCAGCGCTCACAGCCACTGGATTTAAAGGGCTAAAAAAAGGCTCCTATCTGTATAATGTATAGAACATCCTCCTGTATTAATTAATGCCCCTCTCTGTATAATGTATAGAACATCCTCCTGCATTAATTAATGCCCCTCTCTGTATAGAACATCCTACTGCATTGGCATGTGGAGGGTGCAGAACTTCGGAATGCAATGCTTATCCAGAGTGAGAACTTTTACTTAATCTTTGTATCTCTGTGGGGGAGACACAGGAATATAAAAGCAGGGGAGAGGGAAAATATTAACGTAAATCAGTCTAAGAGCTCAGAGAAGAGATGACTGGTGCAAATTTATTTTTATAATAAAATAAAGCACTTTAAATCCAGGGAAAACATTCAAAAAAATCACACTGAAGGCTCATAATGACAGAGTAACTGTGAGTTGGATACTAAATGTATCAGACGTAAAAAAAACCTTTATAGCAAGCAGCACTGGGAGAGGAGAGGGACTTTATATAAAACGTGTATTATAGATGAGGAAAGTGGGATAGTGCTCCTGGATAATATAAAATATATCAGACCTAAGCCCCTATTATGCAGAGCAGGAGGGGAGATAACACGCGTTTTATAAAGTCCCTCTCTTCTCCCAGCGCTGCTTGTTATAAAGGGGTTTTTACTATCCAGCCCTCCTCTGTCATTAGCTTTCAGTGTGATTTATTTGAATGTTTTCCTTCTCCAGCTGCTTTTAGCATCTTGTCTGCCTCATAGACATGCAAGGGTTAAGTAAAGGTTTCCTCTCCTGTGCTGGCTGTCTGTGCTGCGAGTGAGTTTTCTGGAGCTCTATCACTGTCAGATTTTCGGGTAGGGGTCGGGAAGGATTACGTATACAAACCTTTTCTGTAGCCTTGCGATGTTGCGCTCTTCATTGCTGGTCTCCTTCACTCATCAATGTAATATCACAAAAAGGACTGAAACTAAATTGTAGTGCATTTTATTTTAGTTTCTTTCGTTTTTTGTACTGAGTAGTTTCGTATCTCTTGAGTCATACTAAAACTAAATTATCCCAGAATTCTGACTAAATCGTTTTAGTACTAAAACGAATGCACATGTCTATTGATTTTCACTGTTCTGTTAACTTTTGGCCACAATTCAGATCTCTTTGAATAACCCTGTATGAATTCACAAGTTAGCAAATGTTTACAAAATTTGGTGAAATTGAGGTCGCTGAAGCAGTTATCGGACGTCGGCGAAAACTGCCAAATTGCGCCAACAACCGCCGAATTGCTCTGAAATTGTTTGCGCAAAAATAAGAAACTCCTAATAGGAGTTTAAATCAATAAAAGTATTAAAAACATGTCTAAATAAAAAAAAAGGTCCTTTAAAAAGAATAATGAAAAACAATGATTAAGGCTAGGGTCAGACGAGCGTGATTTCTACGGACTGTACGTCCGTGCACACGGACATACGTCAGTACGGAAGACACAGTAGTGGCCACACAGTCCGTTTATTCACTGACGTATATTTTGACGGATGTAGGAGGGAAAATAAAATAAAAAGCAAAACCATTTTGTCCCTGAAAAATACTGGACGTATAACCGTCTGACCACGTTCCATCACTCACACACAAAGCTATGCGGACGTTGCGGACGCAGCGCACTTTGTGCGGCCGTTCTTGGGATGTACGTTTTTGCCTGCCTTGCGTCCGTGGGCCGCGGCCATTGTGCGTCTGCAGTTCAGTGCGGACGTACTTCGTGTGTCGGGCTCCGATGGGCTTTCTGTCATGCTATCACGGACGTACTTTTAGGCGCAATCATGGATGTGAACACTACGCTCGTCTGACCCCAGCCTAAAAGTCTTTTAAAAAATACAAAAACCTCTTAAAATTTTTAAAGAAATAAGAAAGCTTATTATAAAAAATGATTAGTACACATTGACTTTTAAAAAAAATATAAATTTAAATTACATTTTTTACATGAAATCCTATGAGATTCAACTATTTAAACCTGTCGAATTCAAACCGCGAAATCAGGGCATTTTGCTGCAATTTCGGTGCAATTCGGCATTCTGTGAATAGAAGACATGATAGTCTTCTATGGGAAATGTTTGTGTCGCTAAACTGTGACGAATTGCACTGTATTTCACTGTCAATTCGCCTGTATAGTGAATTGAGAACCTGCAGGGTTATTCAGAGAACACTGAATTGTCACCGACAATTCGGTGCTCTCCCGTTCCCCGCACTTTGGCGAGTCCGGTTCACCGACCTAACCGTGAATTTAGCATTCATTGCAGGGTCTGAAAGGTTCAGGGAACGAGCTGCCGAACGCATCTGAAGAACCGCAGCAAAACTGCTGAAAGCATCCAAACAACAAACAAATCAATAAAAAATAAAAAAAACTGCTGAAAACCTGCCGAATGCATCCGACAATCCGCCGCAAAACCGCTGAATCAATCCAAAAAAAGCCAATGACCCGCTGTCACGGGGGCATCCGTTGTGAGCCAAGGTGGGCCCTTTATGCAGGATGTTTAGCCCTTTAGGCAGGTTTGCCGCTGGCAGCATAATACACTAGACATGTGCATTCGTTTTAGTACTAAAACGATTTAGTCCAAATTTTGGGATAATTTAGTTTTCGTATGACTCAAGAGAAATGAAACTGCTCAGTACAAAAAACGAAAGAAACTAAAATAAAATGCACTACATTTTAGTGTCAGTCCTTTTTGTGATATTACATTGATGAGTGAAGGAGACCAGCAATGAAGAGCGCAACATCCGAAGTTCTGCACCCTCCACATGCCAATGCAGTAGGATGTTCTATACAGAGAGGGGCATTAATTAATGCAGGGGGATGTTCTATACATTATACAGAGAGGGGTATTAATGCAGGAGGAAGTTATATACATTATACAGAGAAAGGTATAAATTGAGGAGGATGTTCTATACAGAGAGGGACATTAATTAATTCAGGAGGATGTTCTATATATTATACAGAGAGAGGTATTAATTAATGCAGGTGGATGTTGTATACATTATACAGAGAGGGGTATTAATTAATGCAGGAGGATGTTCTAAACATTATACAGAGAGGATCCTTTTTTTCTCAGCCCTTTAAATCCAGTGGCTGTGAGCGCGGAGATCGACTGCTTGTTACATTATCTCTCAGTACATGTATCAGGCTCAGCTATTACAGTAACTGACTAACAGCGCTCAGAGTTTCAGTAAAACAAGGAAATAGTATTGTACTAACCTCTTATATATAAAAAATATTATTTACTAGTTTTACTGAAACTCTATGCGCTGTGATGAGCAGCAGTCAATTACTGTAACAGCTTTGCCTGACACGGGGCAGTATTACAATGTTGGTGCTAACTTAACCACAGCTGTTGTAAACTGAAAACCTCCATAGGCTACAATAGCTCTGGGAAGTTTACAACAGCTCTGGTTAAGTTAGCACCAACTATGTAATATGGCCCACATTGTGCTGAGAGTGAGAGATACTGTAACAAGCAGTGATCTCAGCCCTCTGAGGAGCCACTACAATAGTAATTGTATCCATTGGTTTTCGGATGAATGAAATTAGTTTTCATACTAAATAACTGAAAACGAATTTCTTTAGCAACTAAATAAATTGCATTTTATGACTAATCCATTAGTTCAAAACGAAATTTTGTGCTGTGCACATGTCTATAATACACAGAACAACAGCACAGGTAATAAACAACAGGAAGGGCAAGAGTAAAAGGAGTAAATGACAGAACACTAAAGGAAACCCTGAATCTGAATACGGTCCTTGGGAAGGCCATCTATCTAGGTAAGGGGACCTCACAAGAAACATAGAATAAGAGACTGGACACAAAGGAATAAATCCAGAGATGTAGTCAATAAGCAAAGCCAAAGTCATACACCAGAGCGGGTAGTCATGCAAGCCAGGAGGCATCAACCAAAGAGGGAAGTCAGTCAAGCTATAGGTCGGTACACACAGGGCCGGATTAACATAGGGGCTGATGAGCAGCAGCTCCAGGCCCATGCCCCAGAATAGGCCCAGAGAAAAAATAACAATGTCTGCATTGATGGGCATTTGGACACCATTATCTCCATAACCATAGCAGCTAGAGGGTCATCTGAGGTATCACTGGGAAGGCCAGAGCATGCCCTTTCCAATACCAACCATGACCAGTTTTTTGTAACAATAATAATAAAATAATAAATATTTCTTTATTTTTTTCTTTCTAACACAGCAATACTTTCCACTTTCAAATTATAACTAGGGATGAGCCGAACACCCCTTTAGTTCGGTTCGGGCCCGAACCTGAATTTTTCCAAATGTTCGGGTCCGAACCAGAACCTGAACCCGAACCCCATGCAAGTCAATGGGACTGAAAATTCGGTTTTTAGAGTGCCCTCCAAGAGGGCATATATGCTACATATTTGCCATAAAAGGTGTATGGGGGTCAGGCCAGCAAGTATCATCATACAGTAACCCCTCTGTAGTATTGTGGAAGAATGCAGGGGTGGACCATGTGGTCCTATAATAAAATGATATGATTCTGGTCAAGGTGTCAGTGCACCCAGATATTGTGCCTTTCATGGCAGCTAGTGCCTTCTCACCATAACCCTTTTGTGGTATTGTGGAAGAGCGCAGGATTGGACCCTGCGGTTCAAAAAATTAAAATGATATAAATCTGGCACAGGCGTCAGTGCAGCCAAATATTGCGCCTTTCATGGCAGCAAGTGCATTCACACCATAACCCTTTTGTGGTATTGTGGAAGAGTGCAGGGTTGGACCCTGCGGTTCAAAAAATTTAAATGATATAAATCTGGCACAGGCGTCAGTGCAGCCAAATATTTCCCCTTTTATGGTAGCAAGTGCATTCATACCGTAACCCTTTTGTGGTATTGTGGAAGAGTTCAGTGCTGGAGGTTTTGTGAATGCAGAAGACATCCCCGATCTATTCCGTTACGTCAGCATCAGGGGGTTGTTAGCTGCTGATCCAGGACTGATTCATTTTTATAAATGTCAGCCGGTCTACAGAGTCGGTGGACAGACGCACGCTTTTGTCTGTGACAAAACCTCCAGCGGCACTGAACGTCCTTTCAGAAAGCACGCTGGATGAAGGGCAACCTAGTAGCTGCATAGCATATTGGCTAAGTTCTGGCCAGTGATCCAATCTCAACACCCAGTAAGCCAGTGGATCATCTGCTGGAAAGGTATCCAGGTCTGCCCTTGCCCCTAGGTAGTCCTGCACCATATGGTGAAGACGCTGGCAATGGATGCCTACATTTTACCTCCCTGGGCGTCGTGGACTAAAATTTTTTAAAAATGCATCAGTCAAGCGGCCCTGGCCTTCACCGCTATTCCTCTGATCATCCGCAGCCTCAGAAGCACTTGTGTCAGCACTTGGTAATCTACCAGTGCCTGGAAAGGTATTACACAAGTGTCGCGCCTCAAGTTTTTTCATCCTGTGCTTCCTCTGTGCGGGCAGGATGAGCTCTGCAACTTTACCCTTGTATCGTGGATCAAGAAGGGTTGCCAACCAGTAATGATCCTTCTCCTTGATAGCACGAATCCTGGGGTTCTTTAGCAGGCTTTGCATTATTAGGGAGCCCATGCAGCGTAGGTTGGAGGTGGCATTAGCATCCGAGTATTCCTGGTCAATGAGGATGCACTTCCTCCTCCCAGCCACGCACTAGCCCTTCTGTTTCTGGGCACACGAAACCCTCTCTTGAGGAATCCCCACCTTCAATGCCCCCACTACTTAAATATTCCTCCTCTTCCTCCTCCTGTCTGATCTGAGTAGGACCCGCTGGAATGCTGTCTGCGGAAAGACTGGGGCCTTGAGAGCTAGGGAAGGCCTCCTCTTCCTCCCGCTGCTCTGCCTCTAGAGCCACATCTATAATTCCCAGCAGAGTGTGCTAGAGCAGGAACACTAAAGGAATTGTGTCACTGATGCATGCACTGTCCCTGCTCACCATCCTCGTTGCCTCCTCAAATGGTGACAGTACAGTGCATGCATCCTTGATCATCAGCCACTGCGGGGGGGAAAAAAAACAAGTTGACCTGAACCTGTCCTGTGCCATACTCACACAGGTACTCGTTGAAGGCCCTCTGCTGCTTGTGCAGACGCTGCAGCATTGCTAATGTCGAGTTCCACCTGGTGGGCATGTCACAGATCAGACGGTTTGTGGGAAGGTGGAATTCTCTTTGAATTTCTGCCAGGCGAACGCTTGCTGGGAATGACCATCTGAAGTGGCTGCAGACTTTTCTGGCCTGGCTGAGAAGCTCTGGCAGCCCTGGGAACTTGGTTAGGAAACGCTGTACCACTAGACTTAGGACGTGTGCTAGGCATGGTACATGCGTCAATTTACCCTTGCGTAGGGCGGAGAGAAGGTTGCTGCCATTATCACAGATGATCATTCCCAGCTCAAGCTGGCGTGGTGTTAACCATCTCTGCACCTGGCCCTGCAAAGCTGACAGAATTTCTGGCCCAGTGTGGCTCCTGTCCCCTAAACAAACCAGCTCAAGCACAGTATGGCTTCTTTTTGCTTGAGCCATTGCGTAGACCCTGTCAGGCGTCGGTTTAACTGCCATTTCGCCAGAGACAGAGAAGGAGGAGGAGGAAGAGGGAGAGGTGGTGGTGGTGGAGCAGACATACCTCATACAAGCAGCTTACTGGAAGTGTGGTGGATGAACAAGCTCCAGCACAGAGCCCCGTCTTGGATCCCTCCCAGCTGCAATCAGAGTTACCCAGTGTGCCGTGAAGGAAATGTAACGACCCTGTCCATGCTTGCTGGACCACGTGTCTAAAGTCACATGCACCTTGTTGCTGACTGCCTTTCCCAATGACTGGATAACATTGTCTTCCACGTGCTGGTATAGCGCTGGAATGGCCTTGCATGAAAAGTAATGGCGTTTTGGAACCTGCCACTGTGGTACAGCACATTCAGCAAATTCACAGAAGGGAACAGAGTCCACCAGCTGGAAAGGCAGCAGCTGCAATGCAAGTAATTTTGCTAAGCTGGCATTTAGACACTGTGCTTGGGGATGTTTGGGACTATATTTTTTCTTACGCTGCAGCAGCTGCGGCAATGTAATCTGACTGTGTAAATCTTCAGCTGCTGGGACGATGTCACATTGTGAGGAAGGACCTGCTGGTACATCCATTACTGTAGCATCATCCCTGTCAGTGGAGGTTGTAGGCAATGACATGGCAGGACATACAGTGTGGGTAGAGACAGATGAGGAGGAGGAGGACCTACGCAAAGTTTTGCGCCAATGGGATGCGTGGCAGGTGGTCATATGTCGCCTCAAGCACGTGGTACCCAAGTGTCTGTTGTTTATCCCACGGTTCAGCCTCCTCTGACATAGATTACAAATAGCAACGGTGGGGTCTGCTGCACATTTCATAAAGAACTCCCAGACAGCAGAGTTCCTGCATGTGTTCTTTGAGACAACCTCGCTCTGCACCGGAGCAGCTCTGACATCTGATGCCTTGGACTGGCTAGTGCTACGGTTGGTCACAGAGGATGTTGTGCCTCGTGTTTGCTGTGCCTCCTCCACCTCCTCCCCCTCCTCCTCACTTGATTCCTCAGTTCGATCTGGCACCCAGGTGGAGTCAGTGACCTCGTCATCAATGTCATCTTCACCCCTTATCTCCTCGTCACTGGAGCCAACTTGGCAGTATGCTGCAGCTGCTGGGGCAACATGAGTGCCAGTTATTTGTGTGTCATCACAGGCACCCCGTTCCTCTAGGTTGATTATACTCCCCTGCTCAACCTCAGAGATTGAATCAGAGCACTGTAGTTGCTGCGCATCCTCAAGCAGCATGTCACTGTCATTGTAGTCAAACAATTCAGCTGACTCCTCCGTGTGTGATAGCGAGGCTATGGCAGGAGAAGCTGTGGACATGGAGGCTGCATTAGATGCTTTGGCAGCTGAGGTGGACTGTAAAGCACTAGAAGCCTGGCTGGCAGAGGACTCGGAGGATGGCCTGGCTAGCCAATCCACCAAATCCTCTGTATGTTGCTGTAGGTTAAGAAGACAGCCAGCACCAGTTATAAAGGACAAGCGTGCCCCTGCAGAGGATGCACCACGTCCACCACAACCAGAGGCACAGCCTCCAGACACAGGGGCTGCTTGCCCTCTTATCTGTGTCTGGGAGTGTCTGCCTGTCCTTTTTGTTCTTTCAGACATGGTGAGTGATATATAGATTAAATATATATAGAACTCTGATTCAACTCTGGTATAAAGATTAAAGATTTACAGAACTCTGGTATAAATCAGTGAGACCCTTTGATGGGTGGCAGTGAAACCTCTTATAAATCAGTGAGACCCCTTGATGGGTGGCAGTGAAACCTCTTATAAATCAGTGAGACCCTTTGATGGGTGGCAGTGAAACCTCTTATAAATCAGTGAGACCCTTTGATGGGTGGCAGTGAAACCTCCTATAAATCAGTGAGACCCTGTGATGGGTGGCAGTGAAACCTCTTATAAATCAGTGAGACCCCTTGATGGGTGGCAGTGAAACCTCTTATAAATCAGTGAGACCCTTTGATGGGTGGCAGTGAAACCTCCTATAAATCAGTGAGACCCTTTGATGGGTGGCAGTGAAACCTCTTATAAATCAGTGATACCCTTTGATGGGTGGCAGTGAAACCTCCTATAAATCTGTGAGACCCTTTGATGGGTGGCAGTGAAACCTCCTATAAATCAGTGAGACCCCTTGATGGGTGGCAGTGAAACCTCCTATAAATCAATGAGACCCTTTGATGGGTGGCAGTGAAACCTCCTATAAATCTGTGAGACCCTTTGATGGGTGACAGTGAAACATCCTATAAATCAGTGAGACCCTTTGATGGGTGGCAGTGAAACCTTGCGCACTGTCTGCTTGTGTTGTGAGTGCCTTCCCCCATAATGGCACGTGCAGGGCAGGCGGGGCACGTGACATGACATGTCACGTGACCTGCCTGGCCCTGCACGTGCCATTACAGGGAGGGGACACTCACAACACAAGCAGACAGTGCGCAAGCGTGCAGAGGAATCTGCTCAGTCTGTGCTGTCCTGTGGCTGCTTTCTCAAGGAAAAGAAAGTGTTCTCTGAGTCCTCCCGACCTCCGCTCCACAAAAGGCCTGTTTGATAAACTGCGGCCTCCACACAGCGCTCAATAGCCGGGCCGCTTTGTCCGGCCTCAGCTTCAGTGTGTGGCAGGCCGGCCTGTGGCTGCTGCTGTGGGTCTATTTTCGAAACGGGGCCTGGAGCGGCCGCTCCATCCGCCCCTATGATAATCCGGCCCTGACCTCAGGCCAGACCAGCTGCAGAGGAATCCAGAAGAGGAGAGGAGGACGGATAGCCCATACAAAGGAAGAGCTGGCCCGGATCGCTCTCACCACCAGGGGGCAGGGCTGGAAACATGACACCCACTGATCAGAGCGCTGACGAGCCGCCGAAAAAATCTGGCAAGCCCATGAATGGGTAAAAAACCAACATAATAAAAGCAACTTTTAAAAGGCGTTTGCAAAAAAATTACTGCACGAAAATGCCTCGAAATAATATATAAGATCCTATTAATAATAAAAAAAGGTCGGTTACAGAATTTGTTTGCCCCATTTAAAAAAAAAAAAATCCAAAAAAAACTCTAAAGAAAAAATAAATAAATAAAGAGACTTTTGCTGCAAGTGTAAAGAATAAACGGTTGAATAAATATTTAATAAAAACAAGGATTTTTTGTTGCATTGAAACCTATGGGGTTCGTCTGATTAAACCTGCCGAATGAAACCACTGAACATCAGGGCATTTCACTGACATTTCTCTGCTGTTCGGTGTCTCTGAATAGATTAAACATTGCTTCTCTATGGGGATTCCAAACAGGCACAGTATTTGCTAGCAAATAGCCAATATTTGGCGAACTGCCTGCTTTCTGAAAAGCAGAGCGGCTCCGAAAATGCACCGTACGGGGAAATTGACCGTTCGGTGCAATTTCAGGTCCAATTCGTCTTTTTGAATAACCCTGTTAGTGAATAGACGAATTGCCCCGAAATTGCACCGAATGGTATAATTCCCTTCAATTCGGAGTTTAGTGAATAAACCCCTCAGAATATCTAGCCCTTCTTTTCTACCTTATAGCAAGAAAAAAAGTTGTCATCTGTGCTCGTTTCTATACACTTGTGCAACAAAACACAATTAGAGGTTTTTGTTTGTTAGAATGGCCATTGAAGCGTAAGCTCACTCGCCACATCACGGCAGCTCTTGGTAGAGTACCTAACCAATGTAGAGGCAGAAAAATGGTGGGTTATATTTATTCACGCACCAATCACTTCCCATTTGTGGGTTGAAAACAAAACCATGGAAAAAGGAACAGCTGCAAAAATGACTTAACCGGTGTTACAGCATAATATACATATATACAGAAAAAATGACATTGCGCTCATCCTCGCCAGAGCGGCTGCAACAACTAAGAGTAACCACCCAGGTCAAAAGTTGTCATCTGCGCTCATTTCTATATATTTCCATGTGCAACAAAACACTATCAGAGGTTTTAGTTTGCTTGAATGGCCATTGAAGCGTAAGCTCACTCGCCCCAACAAGGCACCTCTTGGTAGAGTGAGTCCTAACCAATGTAACCAAAAGCCGCTCCTCTGAGCAGCTGCATGTTCTCTTGCTGCTTTTCAGCCAAGAGGCAAAAATGGTGGCTTTTCTTTTCTACCTGCTGACAGCGACGACAGGCGCTCGTTAAGTATCTTTTCCTCCATTTTTCTCTTTCGATCACTCTAAAAGATAATTATTGGCTTCTGTCTATAACATTTTGTTAAGATCTCTTCCCTGGAGCCATAATCCATGGAGAGTTTTTAGGATGTCTCTAATTAAATATAATCAAACATTTAACGTTACGCATCACTGAGCAATCTGTTAGTGTTATCCTGCAAACCGGTGCGCGCGTCTGAAGCCCTAGAGGACCAGTGATTGGCTTAATGATGAAATTAGTTAATATTCAAGAAAATATACCACGTTTATTAAAATGCCAATGGAAAAAAAAAAATGCAAATAATTAGCTATTTTTTCTTCTTTTTTTTTCTTTTTTTTTTTATCCAAACCTGTTTCCGTCCGTCAGAGATACAGATTGGATATCCGACGCAGAAGGCGAATTCGTTGGCCTTTTTAATTATCTGCCACTCAATGTCCATCTGAATATTCATAGAAAATACACAATTAACACTTGGCAAACACAGTATTGCTTATTTGTTATTCAAAACTAAATTGTGTCGAGTTAGGGAGGAAAAAAAAAAGGAAAATAATGCTAATTATATGTTTATAGGATAGATAGTGACAATGAGAGCTGTCAAAATAAATCATTAGCGAACAAAAGGCTGGCACAATGAAAAACGAAATCTAATAAATCCAGAAAGCAGCCGCCGCGCAGGATTCCGTCTAGGTTTAATAGATAATGAGTGAAATACGATGCGATCGCTTTTATCTAATTTGACCTATAAAAGATCTTTTTGCTAACGCTTCCTGTAGCGTAAATTAAACAAGTTACTGATACTCCCTAATTAATTTTGTCCAATATATGTTTAATGAAATCCTTCGAAATGCGTACACGGGTTTTTGCATTAAAAACATTTAGAGAGAAAAAAAATATGTTTTGCTCATAAATTTATGCTTAAATGCCTTTTTTAACCTTTACAGTACAATGTACTGACTTAATTTTGCATTGTTAAACATTGAAAAGCAATAAATACCATAAAAAAAAACTTTTGATGCAAGATAATGTTCCCACTGTAGAAAAACATAATTCAAAGCAGGACCTCACTGCTGTCACCTTGTATTACTGTAAAGAAGCTGCAAGGAGCAGCAACTAGCCACACTGTAACAAAAAGCTTGAAAAACTTAACTGCTACATTCCAGCAGCTGGGGATTTTGCAGAATACAGGAAGAGCTGTGGGGTCAGTCACTGCTGTACATGTATTCGATTCATGGGGTTATAATGAGTGTAAATCCCTGTACAGTACAGATACAAGGTGTTGCTGTAATTGCCATACACAGGCATTATGCATCACATACAGATACAAGGTGTTGCTGTAATTGCCACACACAGGCATTATGCAGCACATACAGATACGAGGTGTTGCTGTAATTGCCATACACAGGCATTATGCAGCACATACAGATACAAGGTGTTGCTGTAATTGCCACACACAGGCATTATGCAGCACATACAGATACGAGGTGTTGCTGTATTTGCCATACACAGGCATTATGCAGCACATACAGATGCAAGGTGTTGCTGTAATTGCCATACACAGGCATTATGCAGCACATACAGATACAAGGTGTTGCTGTAATTGCCATACACAGGCATTATGCAGCACATACAGATACAAGGTGTTGCTGTAATTGCCATACACAGGCATTATGCAGCACATACAGATACAAGGTGTTGCTGTAATTGCCATACACAGGCATTATGCAGCACATACAGATATTGCATTGCTAATAATCTCATTATGATGTATAGCTTGGAAAAAAGACGAGACAGAGGAGATATGATAGAAACATTTAAATACGTAAAGGGAATCCACAGGGTAGAGGAAGGGAGTATATTTAAAAGGAAACAAAGTAGCAAAACAAGAGGACATAGTCTTAGATTAGAGGGGCAAAGGTTTAAAAGTAACATCAGGAAGCATTTTACTAAGAGGGTGGTGGATACATGGAACAGCCTTCCAGTAGAAGTGGTAGAGGCCAAAACAGTAATTGAATTTAAGCAGGCATGGGATAGGCATAAGGCTATCCTAAACAAAAGATATATCCAGGTTAAATATCCATGTAATTGGGCAGACTAGATGGGCCGAAAGGTTCTTATCTGCCGACATTTTTCTATGTTTCTATGTTTTCATGTTTACAAATCCCCATAAGCAGGAGATCTCACCTTTTTATTATCTGTCTGTAGCACATTTACTGTATCTGCCTGTATGCTGATAATGCAGACCCCGTGTAAGCAGGAAATCTCACCATTTTATTATCTGTCTGCAGCATATTTACTGCATCTGACATAAAGGATATGTGACGGTGAGCCCCCTATAGGGTGATGGGGAGCCTTTAAGCTGCGGAGGTTGAAGCCTTTAGGTCAGGTATATGGTATAGCTGCTAGTAACAGAATCAAGCACAATACTTTCAGATTTATACTTCAAAGCCAGGGAGTATGACAGGACTGCTACTACGCTCCAAAGGTTTCGAGCCCAACGGACAACTTAGAGCACACAACAATACAGCGGATAGCAAGACTTGAGCGTCAGTACTGAGGTATTTGGTATGACAGGCAATGATTTGTTCAGACTGCAGGGCAGTCACACTGACAGAGTTAACGTTTTCAGACCACCTTTATGGGGGTATGTTGTAACTTGTAATTATCAGGGTCTATTGACACATATACAGGCTTAGGGATCGTGCAAGCCTGGGTACTCTTGGCAAATCGAGCAAGCTGAACATATGCAGAAAACCAACAGTCTTTCGTATTTGCAGATTGTACAAGCGTATAAGATCGTATCTCATAACCCTTAGGTTAGGGTCAGACGAACGCATTTTTCGCGTCGTCCGTGGAAAAGTGCGGTCGAACGAACGGACGTATTTTTTCACGAAATACGTGTTAGCGGTCATACGATGCGTATTTTCGTCCGTGATTTTGTACGGATCATCAATAAAACACTTTTGCGTCTGGACGTTATGTTATCCGGTCATTAGCAGCGTCTGACGTCTCCCAATCACGCAAACACGCCTCTATGCGGACGCAGCGCACTCTGTACGTCAGTAGTAGCGGTTTGACGTTCTCGAAAAAATGCGTTCGTTTGCCACTTGCGTTGCACGGACGAACTTTCGTGCGGCCGTTCGTCGTGTGTTCCCCGGCATTGGACGTCATTTGCTGCTAGCACGGCCGTGATTGTGTGCGGCTAAATGCACGATAAAACTGCGTTCGTCTGACCCTAGCCTTAGACCTGGAGCAAAACCCCGATAAGGCTGTAGTAAGAAAACCAGAGCGAGATGGGAATATCCCCACGAAGCGAGTCAAACCCCAGGCAGCGTGCATAGGGTTAAACCAACGGTGCACAGCACTAGCCACCACTATAACCGCTATAACATGTAACATGACAATGGTCAGCAACAGAATAGTAATGAATACAAGAGGAAGCGATGCGGGAACAGAACTCCTCTAAAGACAGATGCAGGACTGGGGATAGAGACAATGAATTTAGCAAGCTGAAGGGCAGCACTTAATACTAAACGATACAACAGTACAGACTGATGATCCAAACACTCCCAGCCAGGGAGTACAGACAAAGCCCTGAGTACCACTCAACAGCAAATTGGCTTCGTGGCCAAATGCTTCCTGAGCGAAACAGCTTAAGGCTAGGGTCAAACGAACGGATTATTCGCAGTGACCGTCAAAAAGTGCGTCCGAACGCATTGACGTATTTTTGCACAGAATGAACGAAAACGGTCATACGATGCGCATTTTCGTGCGTGATTTGTTACGGATTCAAACCAGGAAACTTTGGGTGTCTCTGGACGTTATGTTGGCCAGACATGAGCAGCGTCTGTCGTCTCCTAATCACGCACACACGCCGCTATGCGGACGCAGCGCACTCTGTACGTCAGTACTAGCGGTTCTGCATTCTCGAAAAAATGTGTTAGTTTGCCGCTTGCGTTGCCCAGGTCGAACTTTCGTGCGGCCGTGCTTCATATATTGGCCGTCATTGCCCGTCATTTGCAGCTACTGCGGCCGTGATTAAGTGCGCCTAAACGCACGTTAAAAATGCGTTAGTCTGACCCCAGCCTTAAGGCTGGGGTCAGACGAACGCAGTGCGAACGTGAGTACAGCCGCACTTTATCACGGTCGCAGTAGCAGCAAATGACGGGCAATGACGGCCAATATATGAAGCACGGCCGCACGAAAGTTCGACCGGGCAACGCAAGCGGCAAACGAACACATTTTTTCGAGAATGTGATACTGCTAGTACTGATGTACAGAGTGCGCTGCGTCCACTAGCGGCGTGTGTTCATGATTAGGAGACGTCAGACGCTGCTCATGTCTGGCCAACATAACGTCCAGACGCAAAAATTCCTGTATGAAATAAGCGATTAAAGGGAGGACTAAAAATTTGCAAATTTGCATTTTTTACTGGGCGTGACAAAGGACACCATCACAAGAGCAGAACCTTTAAACCAAACAATATTTCTGTCTTTTCACCATTTCAATACAACAATCAGGGTGCAAAACCTAAAGCAGATGCCAAAATGCACTGTGAGTCAGCATCCCCAAATATTTTTTCAGTGAAACTTAACACCAAACTAGTGTCCTTTTACTGACACCAGCAAAGTGCAAAATCAACACTATCGCTACTAAAAGTAACCCTAACCCTAATACAAATGCAACTAGTAACAACAACCCTAAAAGTAACCCTAACACTAATACAAATGCAACTAGTAACCACAACCCTAAAAGTAACCCTAACACTAATACAAATGCAACTAGTAACCACAACCCTAAAAGTAACCCTAACACTAATACAAATGCAACTAGTAACCACAACCCTAAAGTAACCCTAATACAAATGCAACTAGTAACCACAACCCTAAAAGTAACCCTAATACAAATACAAATGCAACTAGTAACAACAACCCTAAAAGTAACCCTAACACTAATACAAATGCAACTAGTAACCACAACCCTAAAGTAACCCTAATACAAATGCAACTAGTAACCACAACCCTAAAAGTAACCCTAACCCTAATACAAATGCAACTAGTAACAACAACCCTAAAAGTAACCCTAACACTAATACAAATGCAACTAGTAACCACAACCCTAAAGTAACCCTAATACAAATGCAACTAGTAACCACAACCCTAAAAGTAACCCTAACCCTAATAAATGCAACTAGTAACCACAACCCTAAAAGTAACCCTAATACAAATGCAACTAGTAACGACAACCCTAAAAGTAACCCTAACCCTAATACAAATGCAACTAGTAACCACAACCCTAAAAGTAACCCTAATACAAATGCAACTAGTAACGACAACCCTAAAAGTAAGCCTAACCCTAATAAATGCAACTAGTAACCACAACCCTAAAAGTAACCCTAATACAAATGCAACTAGTAACCACAACCCTAAAAGCAACCCTAATACAAATGTATCTAGTAACCACAACCCTAAAAGTAAGCCTAACCCTATCCCTAAAAATAATCCCTACTCTATCTCTAAAAATAACTCTAACCTTAACCTTCAAAGTAACCCTAACCCTAATACAAGCAAAACTAGTAACCCTAAAAGGTAAGCTTAACTCTAAAAAAAACAACCCTAAAAGAGTCTCAACTAGAAACTACAACCCTAAAAGTAACCCCAGCCCTAGCCTTAAACACAATCCCTACTCTAACCCTACAAGTAACTTTAACGATAACCATAAAATAAAAGTAACCCTAACCCTAGCACATAAAGTAAGCCTTACTCTAACCATAAAATTAACCCTAGACCTGAAAGAACCCCTTACCCTAACCATGAAAGTATCATATATTCTAACCATAAGAATAATTCTAACCCTAACAAGAGTGAAAATAGTAACCCTAACCTTAAAAGTAACACTGAGCCTAATTACTAACTCAAACCCTAACCCCAGTGTTGATTTTGCTCCCTATTGCTGTCAGTGTAATTACTCCAGCATGGTGTTAAGGCTAGGGTCAGACGAACGCATTTTTATGTTGTCTGTGAAAAAGTGCGTTCGAACGAATGGACGCATTTTTTCACAGAATACGTGATAGTGGTCATACTATGCGCATTTTCGTCCGTGATTTTGTACGGATCATCCATAAAACTCTTTTTGTGTCTGGACGTTATGTTGGCCGGACATTAGCAGCGTCTGACGTCTCCTAATCACACACACACGCCGCTAGCGGACGCAGCGCACTCTGTACGTCAGTACCTGCGGTTTCACGTTCTCGAAAAAATGCGTTCATTTTCCACTTGCGTTGCGCAGCCGGACTTTTGTGCGACCGTACTTCGTATATTGGCCGTCATTGCCTGGCATCTGCTGCTAGTGCGGCCGTGATTAAGTGCGCCAGAACGCGCGTTCGCACTGCCTCAGTCTGACCCTAGCCTTAGTATCACCGAAGAATCAGTGCAAGTCCACAGTTTTTCGTGCATGGTGTCCTATTATTAGAAAACTTTTTAAATGGCAACTATTTGCCAAGTTGTATTCTGCAACGTCCTCAAGGTGTCGACTTTGCTGTTGGATGCCATGCCTGGCGGGATCACCTGCAGCCTTGAGGCAAGCTTCCTAGTTTTGAATGGGTGACAGGGACATATAAAATCACTGAAACTTTGAAATCCCTGGCGTCCCGGTCCCAGTGAGAACGGTCATTAAGACAATGCGGGTTTTCCTTTGTATGCACCGTGCATCGCAGCTTAAAAGAGGTCTTACAGGATATATCATTATCTGTGAATAAATTCCGTACTTCCCTCAGTGCGATCAATCAACATATTCCACATGCTCTGTACCTTTTAAAATGTAATTCTCCCAAAGGGCAACACTCTCAATCTGCTTTAAGAAAGGTATTGTGTGCATCAGTCTCAACCCAAGACACCGCGAATAACGTCAGCATCCATCCCGGCGAGCTCAGGAAATGTCAGCTGATCTCAAACGAAGACTTATGGCGGCATATTATTCTGTTATAATTAAATTTACTAATGGATTTAATAAACACATTAACGAGTCACAGACATCTAGAATATCAAGATTATTTTCTTTTAAAAAAGCCTGTCTGTCAGTATATCTCAATCAAAGAGCTCCGAATTGGGGCCAAAAAGGTAACCGAACAGTGAAATTCAGCGTTCGATTACCTTTCCTGGCCATTCGGCTATTCAGAGAGCAGGCAGTTCGCCAAATCTTGGCGAATTGCCTGCACATACGGTGCCTGTTCGGTGCCTGTTCGAGGGCAGTGAAATCCCCATAGAGAAGCAATGCTTTGTCTATTCAGAGAACACAAACCAGCAGTGAAAGGTTCCCGAATTGCCCTGCCATTCGGTGGCTTAATTCGTCAGGTTTATTCAGGAGAATCCCATAGGCTTCAATGTTAAAAATATTCCCGTTTTAATTCATTATCTAATAAACTGTTTATTTTTTTTTTCTGCAGTAAAAAGTTTCTTAATTTTTTGATTTGTTAGCATCTTTTA
The DNA here is from genome assembly GCA_009667805.1 of Leptobrachium leishanense. NCBI lineage: Eukaryota > Metazoa > Chordata > Amphibia > Anura > Megophryidae > Leptobrachium > Leptobrachium leishanense. The sequence continues at coordinate 52,679,914 of CM019063.1, read as the reverse complement.
AGCTTTTTTAGAGACTTTTTGAGAGAAAAAAAAATCGGTTTTTTTAAATCGTTTTTTTATTTTTTCTGTAACAGCCCTTTTTATTATCATTCATTGGATCTTATATGTTAATTCCAGACATTTTCACTCAGTAGTTTCTTTGCAAACAGCGTTTCACTTTCAAACATTCAAGCGTACTGTTTTTTGTTTTCACTCCATTCGTCTGCGGTGTCAGCTTTTTCCGGCGGCTGCTCTGTGCTCTGATCGGCTCCTGCTTGGGTTTCTCTGGCTTTTTGGTGCGGTTAATCCAGATGTTTTTTGCGGGTTTCGGTGTGCCTTCGACGTGTTTTGCGGTGAGTGTTCGTCAGGTTTGCGGCGGCTTTTCCCTGCACTACGACGGCCATGTGGTGCTTGCTGAATACACCGCAGGGTCGCTGAAATGGGATTGCCAAATCGCACCGAATTGAAGAGAACGAAAAGTCACCGAATGTGCGGTGACTTTTTGATTCTCTTTGAATAACCCTGTATATCTATCCCTAATACAAAACAGCAGAAGGTCGCACTCAACCTCAAAACTAAGCGGGTGCATCTAAGACATTAAACAAAAAACACCAAGACAGAGCACTCCATATTATTGACCACTTTCTTCCATCATTTTCTGTTGTAAAAAAAACAGTTTTAAAAAAGATCAAAAAAACCTGAGATAAAATGATGGGGATTCAGTTCACAAAGTATGATCATAATTTGCTTAAGCTGTCACAGTCACCAATGTGTATATACACTATATTTCCAAAAGTATTCGCTCACCTGCCTTGACATCCCATTCCTAATCCATAGGGTTCAATATGACGTCGCTCCACCCTTTGCAGCTATAACAGCTTCAACTCTTTTGGGAAGGCTGTCCACAAGGTTTAGGAGTGTGTTTATGGGAATTTGTGACCATTCTTCCAGAAGTGCATTTGTGAGGTCACACACTGATGTTGGACGAGAAGGCCTGGCTCTCAGTCTCCGCTCTAATTCATCCCAAAGGTGTTCTATCGGGTTGACGTCAGGACTCTGTGCAGGCCAGTCAAGTTCATCCACACCAGACTCGGTCATCCATGTCTTTATGGACATTGCTTTCTGCACTGGTGCACAGTCATGTTGGAAGAGGAAGGGGCCAGCTCCAAACTGTTCCCACAAAGTTGGGAGCATGGAATTGTCCAAAATGTCTTGGTATGCTGAAGCATTCAGAGTTCCTTTCAGTGGAACTACGGGGCCAAGCCCAGCTCCTGGAAAAAAAAACACACCATAATCCCCCCCCCCACAAACTTTACACTTGGCACAATGCAGTCAGACAAATACTGTTCTCCTGGCAACCGCCAAACCCAGACTCACCATCAGATTTCCAGATGGAGAAAAGCAATTTGTCACTTTAGAGAACGCGTCTCCACTGCTCTAGAGTCCAGTGGTGGCGTGCTTTACACAACTGCATCCGACGCTTTGCATTGCACTTGGTGATGTAGGGCTTGGATGCAGCTGCTCGGCCATGGAAACCCATTCCATGAAGCTCTCTGCACACTGTTCTTGAGCTAATCTGAAGGCCACATGAAGTTTGGAGGTCTGTGGTGACTGACTCTTTAGAAAGTTGGAGACCTCTTAGCACTATGCGCCTCAGCAGTGTACGTGTCCTACCACTTCGTGGCTGAGTTGCTGTTGTTCCCAAACACTTCCACGTTCTTATAATACAGCTGACAGTTGACTGTGAAATATTTAGGAGCGAGGAAATTTCACGACTGGATTTGTTGCACAGGTGGCATCCTATCACAGTTCCACGCTGGAATTCACTGAACTCCTGAAAGCGACCCATTCTTTCACAAATGTTTGTAAAAACAGTCTGCATGCCTAGGTGCTTGATTTTAAAAACCTGTGGCCATGGAAGTGATTGGAACACCTGATTCTGATTATTTGGATGGGTGAGAGAATACTTTTGGCAATATAGTTTATAAATATATATATATATATTCATATCTATCTATCACTATCCCTTCTATCCAATGAACCCCCTCTCTCTCGATTCGGCAGCTAGGGGTTAATGTTTGATATTATTGGAACGGCTAGAGCATGCCCTTTTCAATGATACCAAACATGATCATGTTAAAGGTAAAGAAAAAAAATTAAAAATTAAAATTGAAAAATAAACAATTTAAAAAAAAAACTGTTTTTTTATATTTTTTTATTAATGCAGAAATATTGTTCCCATTTCAATTATAATGTGAACAATGATGCTGCACTAACGATTTTTTCTATGGGGGTGTTTGCTAAAAATCAAGTAATTTCCCCCCAAAAAAATGTGACGAGTCCCCATTTTCTAATTTTTTTAACAAGTGCACCCCATAGTAAAATATAACCGCAGGCACTCGCATGATAAAATGTGAAAAAAAAACACTTTACACACTGTAGCTGATTGAAAATTCAAATTTTATTGCATTTTTTGTTATAATATTCAGGCACGACATGACATATACATATAATAATGATATATTATGAATCTGCCGAGTCTGTCAGAAAGAACGATATATAATATGTCGTAAATAAAAGTCGTAAAATAAAATGTGACTTCAAATCGCGTTTAAACATGATGAGAGAAACCGGTAAAAATGAGTTCAGCACACAGGGGTGAAATGGTGGCAGTGAGAAGCCACAGATTACAAGTCTCAGAAACCTCCTATAAATCAGTGAGACCCCCTGATGGGTGGCAGCCAGTGAGAACAAACGGATTATAACAATTCCCAAATATTTTGTAGAAATTAGTGACCCCCAAAATACTTGCTGGCAGTGACAAGAGACAGAACACCTCAATTCCCAGATATTTAGTAAAAATTTGTGACCCCCAAAATACTGCGTGGCACTGGCTGTGTGACAAGACACAGATCACCTCAATTCCCAAATGTTTTGTAGAAATTTGTGACCCCTAAAATACTTGCTGGCAGCCAGTGACAAGACACAGATCACCTCAATTCCCAAATGTTTTGTAGAAATTTGTGAGACCCCCAAAATACTTGCTGGCAGTGACAAGACACAGAAGATCACCTCAATTCCCAAATGTTTTGTAGAAATTTGTGACCCCCAAAAAACTTACTGGCAGTGACAAGACACAGATCACCTCAATTCCCAAATGTTTTGTGGAAATTTGTGAGACCCCCAAAATACTTGCTGGCACTAGTGACAAGACACAGATCACCTCAATTCCCAAATGTTTTGTAGAAATTTGTGAGACCCCCAAAATACTTGCTGGCAGTGACAAGACACAGAAGATCACCTCAATTCCCAAATGTTTTGTAGAAATTTGTGACCCCCAAAAAACTTACTGGCAGTGACAAGACACAGATCACCTCAATTCCCAAATGTTTTGTGGAAATTTGTGAGACCCCCAAAATACTTGCTGGCACTAGTGACAAGACACAGATCACCTCAATTCCCAAATGTTTTGTAGAAATTTGTGAGACCCCCAAAATACTTGCTGGCAGCCAGTGACAAGACACAGATCACCTCAATTCCCAAATGTTTTGTAGAAATGAGTCTCCCCCCAGACCCCCCAGTAGCGTAGCAGACTGGCAGTAAGAACACACAACAACAATCTCCTACGAAATCTCCTATCAAATGCATGGTGAAGCCGTGCGTGGAAACCATATATAGTGTGCTGCGGGACTTAGCTCTGTGAGCCCATGATTGGGCAAAATTTGCCCAATCAGGACTCTGAGCCGTGATTGACATACTGTTGAACCTGTCTTGCACCAGACCTGTGGTCAGGTGCAAGGCTGTAGCCAATTACGAGCTTCAGGCCAGTGGGAAAATGCATTGTGGTCCATTGTGATGCATTGTGGTCGAACACCCGGAAATGTTCGGAGTTCGCGAGCAGACCGAACAGGCTAAGTTCGGTTCGAACTTCGAACCGTCCGAACCGAACAGCTCATCCCTATTAGGAAGAACAAGCGTGCCCCTGCAGAGGATGCACCACGTCCACCACGACCAGAGGCAGAGCCTCCCGACAAAGGGACTGCTTGCCCTCTTATCTGTGTCTGGGAGCATCTGCCTGTCCTTTTTGTTCTTTCATACATGGTGAGTGATATATAGATTAAATATATACAGAACTCTGATTCAACTCTGGTATAAAGATTAAAGATTTACAGAACTCTGGTATAACTCAGTGAGACACCCTGATAGCTGGCAGCCAGTGACAAGACACAGATTACAATTCCCTCCTATAAATCAGTGTGACCCCCTGATGGGTGGCAGTGAGAAGACACAAATTAAAAGTCTCAGAAACCTCCTATAAATCAGTGGGACCCCCTGATGGGTGGCAGTGAGAAGCCACAGATTACAAATCTCAGAAACCTCCTATAAATCAGTGAGACCCCCTGATGGGTGACAGCCAGTGAGAACACACGGATTATAACAATTCCCAAATATTTTGTAGAAATTAGTGACCCCCCAAAATACTGCGTGGCACTGGCTGTGTGACAAGAGACAGATCACCTCAATTCCCAAATGTTTTGTAGAAATTTGTGAGACCCCCAAAATACTTGCTGGCAGTGACAAGAGACAGATCACCTCAATTCCCAGATATTTTGTAAAAATTAGTGACCCCCCAAAATACTGCGTGGTACTGGCAGTGAGTCACAAGACACAGATCACCTCAATTCCCAAATATTTTGTAGAAATTTGTGACCCCCAAAATACTTGCTGGCAGTGACAAGAGACAGATCACCTCAATTGACAGATATTTGGTAGAAATGAGACCCCCCCAGACCCCCCAGTAGCGTGGCAGACCGGCAGTAAGAACACACAACAACTATCTCCTCTGAAATCTCCTCTCAAATGCGTGCAGAAGCGTTGCGTGGAAACCTTATATAGTGTGCTGCTGGACTTAGCTCTGTGAGCCCATGATTGGGCAAAATTTGCCCAATCAGGACTCTGAGCCGTGATTGGCATAGCGTTGAACCTGTCTTGCACCAGACCTGTGGTCAGGTGCAAGGCTGTAGCCAATTACGAGCTTCAGGCCAGTGGGAAAGTGCATTGTGGGCCATTGTGGTGTATTGTTGGCGAACGCCCGGCGAACACCCGGAAATGTCCGTAGTTCGCGAACATGCGAACAGGCTATGTTCTATGCGAACTCCGAACCGATCGAACCGAACAGCTCATCCCTAATCATATCGTCACATAACATTCAGAATCCTGGCTGGTGTTTTGTTTCTTGGTTTGTTTGTTTTTTGTGTGTCTTTTTCACCTTCACTGATTTGAGTTCCTTTTTTTCCCTTCAAGTTGTCATGATCTTATCAATGTTGTTTTATGGGCCTAAGATCTCTCAGGTGTTTATTTTCCCATTTTGAAAATTTCATTTGACTTTCATTATTTACGACATCTAACCCCCCACCCATGTGCCCCTTTAATGTCTTAATGTTCAAGTCTAGGATACTGGTTTGTATAGCGTTCAGACCTGAAGGAGAGAGGAATCTCTCGAAAGCTTGTCTTTTTAATGTAATGTTAGTCCAGTAAAAGGTATTACCTCGAATTGCTATACTCATGATTTTGTCATCTGGACTAACACGGCCTATAATAATATATAAATAAAGAATAATAATAATAATATACACTCCTTTTTAATAGGGATGTGCATGCCTGAAAAATTTGTTTTGTTTAGTTTTGTTTCGTCACGTTTTTAAATAATTTAGTTTTCGGAAATTTCGTTATTAATTTCGTTTCATGTTTCATTTTGTTTCGTTTGGATTGATTTGAAATTTTCGAATGATTTTGAAATTTCGAATCGATTCGAATTTCATATATCAATTTGATAGTTGATATCAATTCGAATTTTGGATCAGTAAATAAGACCCCAATTAATCAAATTTAGCTGTTAAAAGAAAAGCTACGGATAAATCTTAAACTGTCACAGATTTAGTATTGGAGTCAAATTAAACAGTGAAACAAAATTTATTTGTTTCATAAAGTCCTTTGCTGATTATTACTTGTATTTTAAGTTAAGATCAATTCAATAGTTGATATCAATTTGATAGTTCATTTCAGATTCAATAGTTGATATCAATTTGATAGTTCATTTCAAATTCGATAGTTGATACCAATTTGATAGTTCATTTCAAATTCGATAGTCGATATCCATTTGATAGTTTATTTCAAATTCAATAGTTGATATCCATTTGATAGTTCATTTCAGATTCAATAGTTGATATTCATTTGATAGTTCGTTTCAAATTCAATAGTTGATATCCATTTGATAGTTCATTTCAAATTCAATAGTTGATATCAATTTGATAGTTCATTTCAAATTCGATAGTTGATATCAATTTGATAGTTCATTTCAAATTCAATAGTTGATATTCATTTGATAGTTCGTTTCAAATTCAATAGTTGATATCCATTTGATAGTTCATTTCAAATTCAATAGTTGATATCAATTTGATAGTTCATTTCAAATTCGATAGTTGATATCAATTTGATAGTTCATTTCAAATTCGATAGTTGATATCCATTTGATAGTTTATTTCAAATTCAATAGTTGATATCCATTTGATAGTTCATTTCAAATTCAATAGTTGATATTCATTTGATAGTTCGTTTCAAATTCAATACTTGATATCCATTTGATAGTTCATTTCAAATTCAATAGTTGATATCAATTTGATAGTTCATTTCAAATTCGATAGTTGATATCAATTTGATAGTTCATTTCAAATTCGATAGTTGATATACATTTGATAGTTTATTTCAAATTCAATAGTTGATATCCATTTGATAGTTCATTTCAAATTCAATAGTTGATATTCATTTGATAGTTCGTTTCAAATTCAATAGTTGATATCCATTTGATAGTTCATTTCAAATTCAATAGTTGATATCCATTTGATAGTTCATTTCAGATTCAATAGTTGATATAAATTTGATAGTTCATTTCAAATTCGATAGTTGATATCAATTATTCAAATTTTTCTTTTATGACGATGACACAGTATAAAACAAAATAAATTTGTTATATACCATTTCATTTAGTTTCGAATTTGTATCGTATCGATTCGTTATTCGAAAGTACTTCCAAACTAGGAATTATCAAATTTCGTTACAAATTCCGAATTTTTCCGAAACGGATGCACATCTCTACTTTTTTTAATATTGTACAGTTTCTACAGCCTCATGCTATCCCACATCCTCCATCCTTCTCCACACTTTTTGTGCATTTTTTTATGCCGTGCAATTTATCTCTGGTGCAGGGATACACGAGTGTGCAGCAACTGCTATTATTAGACACTTGAACCCTGGAATAACCTTTATCTGATTATCATTAAAAGCCACTTTTATCGCAATATCGCCCTTTAACCTTAATTAAGGACCTATCCAGAAATAAGGTTTGGCCCAAATTACAAGCGCCGTTCCTTGGCATTGTATGTTCTAAGTAATGAATTGCTCAGATGAGGATACTAAAGTGACCTTTGGGGCTCGCTATATGTCATTTAAGACAGAAAGATAGATTCTTGCTAATATGTTTCACCGGCTCATTCTGACCAAGCCAGTAATGTATCGCTTTAGTAGAGAGCTCTGGCATTTCACATCTCCCTCAAGGATGTTTTGCCACCTTGGACGCCACAAGCTTCTCCTAGGTTTAAATATAGCTGGCTTTCTCACCGAGCTATACTAGATTTAGGAGAAAAAGATAATAAATTATATGAAGAACAATAAAAGGAATACTACATAATGGTCCATTCACTTTGCATTTCAGATCCTATCGGCTCAGTTCGAGGAATCCATATTCGGCGAATTCCCTACTTATCGAATCGTCACGTATATATCAAAATTGGAGTCGCTGAAGAAGTTATCAGACGTTGGCGAAAAGCGGCGAGTTGCAACAATTAGCACCGAATTCCGTCAAATTGGCCTCGGTGAATTCCAATTCAAATTTATTAAATCAATAAAAATGTAGTACAAATGTGTCTAAATAGTAAAAAGGTCTGTTACAAAATAATAATAAAAACATCAAAGAATAAGAATTCTAAAAAAATGCTAAAAGGTCCTAAAGAATTTTAAAAGGGATTTTTAAAACAATAAAATAAAAAGGCTTTAAAAAAATATAAAAGATATTACAGTGAAACCTTTTAGATTAAACTGTTTACATCTTTCGAATTGAAACACTGCAAATTAGCAGTGTGTGATTGGGTGAATCGGTATTTCTCTACGGGACAATTTCAGTGACAGCAAACACCAACGAGGTGCAAAGTGCTCCATATAAGCTGTCAATTTATCTGTATTTTCCATTTGAGATTTGCATTTTCCTTATTTTTTTCGGTTTTGAAAAACTTAATATCGACCGTCCGATATTATGAATCAACCGAAATTACTATTCAAAGTCGATTCGAAAGCTATCCAAAAACGATATCAAACGGAACGAGAATGATCCAAAACGAGAAAATTTTAACGATTATTACTCAAAACAGAACAAAATGTTCAGATCGGTCTGAAATTAAGAATCGCGGTGAAATATCGAAAGACCAGAAACAAAAAGAAAGCAGTTTATAATGGGCCGAACTCACTCGAAATGAAAAGCAAACAAAGATTCCGAAATGAGAATTAAAACATTTTGCACAAGTCTAATTTTCGGGCATTTCTTTTTACTACTAGTTAGTTATTCATTTATCTTATTAACCCCTTCATGCCACCAGGTGTGCTTTGCAATCGCGGCAGTGGTGGGCCTGAATGTCGAGGGATGACATAGCATGCACCACATCTCCAGCAGCTCGCCTCCCTTCCCTGCGGCGTTCACTGCAATTGGCTGCATGCATACTGGTAGAGTTCAAGCAGTTCCGCCTGCAGCCAACTGTGGTGATCATTCAGAAGCAGTAAAGGCAGGTGGGCTGGGATAGTTGCTGGAGAGCCATGGGTCATGAAATGATGTCCCTTATAGTTCAGTCCCTTCTTGATTTCAGAAATGCCATGAGTTAAGGGGATAAAAAAATACTTTCTATTTACTATCCTAAAAGGAATAACATGCAGGGTTATTCAGAGAGAACTGACATGCCATTGACATTTCGGTGCTCTCCTGTTCACTGTACTTCAGCAAGTCTATCCTTTGGCCCCCACATCGAAAAACTCTCATCTAAACTTTACCCCAAACTAGGTGCCCTGTACAGAAACAAATCCTGCCTGAGCCCCGAGGTAAGAAAGCAAATTGCACAACAAATGCTTATGCCGGCTATTGAATACGGAGATGTAGTGTATGCAGCCGCCCCGTAAACACACCTTCATAAACTTACTACATTATATAACTCATTCTGCTGCTTTGCGCTACAATGTAAATACATGACCCACCATTGTGACATGTTAAAAGAGCTAAACTGGCCGTCGCTGGAATCTAGACGCATCCTTCACCTTTCCAGCCTGGTGTTTAAGAGCTTTTCTGGGAAGCTACCACCCTACCTGAATAAACTGCTTGTCCCAGCAGTTCCCTCATCCTATAACCTCCGATCCAGGACCTGCACCTTACTTGCAATACCACAATTCAAAAAGAAAGTGGCTCGATCCTCATTTTCCTACAGAGCACCGCAATTATGGAATAACCTCCCAGACGCCATCAAATCTTCCCCCAGTCTTAAGTCACTCAAGAGCTCCCTATTAGACATGTGCATTCGTTTTAGTACTAAAACGATTTAGTCCGAATTTTGGGATAATTTAGTTTTAGTATGACTCAAGAGAAACGAAACTGCTCAGTACAAAAAACGAAAGAAACTAAAATAAAATGCACTACATTTTAGTTTCAGTCCTTTTTGTGATATTACATTGATGAGTGAAGGAGACCAGCAATGAAGATCGCAACATCGCAACATCCGAAGTTCTGCACCCTCCACATGCCAATGCAGTAGGATGTTCTATACAGAGAGTGGCATTAATTAATGCAGGAGTATGTTCTATACATTATACAGAGAGGGGTATTAATGCAGGAGGATGTTATATACATTATACAGAGAAAGGTATAAATTGAGGAGAATTTTCTATACAGAGAGGGACATTAATGCAATAGGATGTTATCTACATTATACAAAGAGGGGTATTAATTAATGCAGGAGGATGTTCTAAACATTATACAGAGAGGAGCCTTTTCTTTAAATCCAGTGGCTGTGAGCGCTGAGATCGGCTGCTTGTTACATTATCTCTCAGTACAATGTATCAGACTCAGCTGTTACAGTAACTGACTGTAACAGTGCTCAGAGTTTCAGTAAAACAAGGAAATAATATTGTTCTAACCTCTTATATATAAAAATATTATTTACTAGTTTTACAGAAACTCTGAGCGCTGTGATGAGCAGCAGTCAGTTATTGTAACAGCTTTGCCTGACACGGGGCAGTATTACAATGTTGGTGCTAACTTAACCAGAGCTGTTGCAAACTGAAAACCTCCATAGGCTATAATGGCTCTGGGAAGGTTACAACAGCTCTGGTTAAGTTAGCACCAACATTGTAATATGGCCCACATTGTGCTGAGAGTGAGAGATACTGTAACAAGCAGCGATCTCAGCCCTCTGAGGAGCCACCACTACAATAGTAATTGTATCCACTGGTTTTCGGATGAACGAAATTAGTTTTCATACTAAAGAACTGAAAACGAATTTCTTTAGCAACTAAATAAATTGCATTTTAGGACTAATCCATTAGTTCAAAACGAAATTTTGTGCTGTGCACATGTCTACTCCCTATTAACATACCTCAATACAGAATGCACCTGTAAACATATAACATAGTGAGTATTTCCTAAATACTTATTTTCTGTTAATCTGTATATTTGTGTTTTTAATATCTTGTATTTTATTACTTTGTATTTCTGCAACAACTGTAACAATTCAATGTTCTTGAACCCAGGACATACTTGAAAACGAGAGAAATCTCAATGTATCCTTCCTGGTAAAATACTTTTATAAATAAATAAATAAGTTCGATTCGCCATTCAGCATTCACCACAGTGTCCCTGAAGTGCGACGAATCGACCCGACGAACATATCGAAAAAAACGCTGCGAAACCTCAGAATCAATTCGAAAAACTGCTGCAAACCCCCAGGACTGATCTGAAAAGCCGCCTAAAAATCGCCGAATCGATCCGAATAGAGCCGCCGACCCACCGAACAGATCGTTAACCAACTGCCGGAAAAGGTCTACAACCCGCCGAACAAGGGTAAGGCTAGGGTCAGACGAACGCGTTTTTCACGTTGTCCGTGAAAAAGTGCGTTCGAACGAATGGACGTATTTTTTCATGGAATACGCGATAGCGGTCATACGATGCGCATTTTCGTCCGTGATTTTGTACGGATCATCAATAAAACACTTTTTGCGTCTGGACGTTATGTTGGCCGGACGTGTGCAGCGTCTGACATCTCCCAATCACGCAAACACGCCGCTATGCAGCCGCAGCGCACTCTGTACGTTAGTAGTAGCGGTTTGACGTTCTCGAAAAAATGCGTTCGTTTGCCACTTGCGTTGCACGGACGAACCTTCGTGCGGCCGTTCGTCGTATGTTACCCGGCATTGGACGTCATTTGCTGCTAGCACGGCCGTGATTTTGTGCGGCTAAACGCACATTAAAACTGCTTTCGTATGACCTTAGCCTAAAAGTAACAAAAAAAGACCACAACTTTTAAAAGGCGTTTTCCAAATAACTACTTCATGAAAATGTCAGGCAATAATATATAAGGTCCTATGAATAATAATAAAAAGTCTGTTACAGAAATAAAAATTTAAAACAATCGTAATTTAAAAAAAATTGGGAAAAATAAAAAATTTGTAGAAAAATCCTAATAAATAAATAAAGAGACTTTTTGCTGTAAATGAAAAGAATGAACGGTTGAATAAATATTTAAAAAAAACTGGATTTTTTTAATTGAAACCTATGGGATTCGCCTGATTAAACCTGCTGAATGAAACCACTGAACAGCAGGGCATTTCATTGACATTTCACTGCTGTTCGGTGTCTGTGAATAGATTAACCATTGCTTCTCTATGGGGATTTCACTGCTGCCAAAGGTCACCATATTTTGCTGGCAATTCGCCAATAATTGCCAAATTGCCAGCTTTTGGATAGCTGAATGGCCACGAAATTGCACCGTACGGGGAAATTCACTGTTCGGTGCCATTTCGGGGCTAATTTGGTGCTCTTTGATTAACTCTGTTGCTTTAAATAAAAAACTAAAAGAAATTACTAAAAAAGGCCTCGATTTAATTCTATTGGCTGATTTTTTTGGGAAAAAATCTAGGCTGCTTGCACATAATATTTTCTTCAAAATAATCCCTGATTCAATTAAAAAAAATTCAAATGAACTGAAAAGTTGAAAAATGACGCTAACCCAATAAGGCTGGTAGAGCGCTCAAAATAAATATTTTTGGCCAGCATTATACAGATATCTCAATTTTTGGCTGCATTTCGGCCATTTTTCGGTTCAGGAGATTCAAATTCACGCTTACTGTCACTTCAATTCCCAACAAATATTCAGATCGAATCTCGGCTTTCGCGGCTATACTTTTAATGGAAATATGGGATAAATCAGTTCAGTACAAATTTATCGGAATTCCGATTTGTTGAAAAAATTATAAATGCTTAAAGGTGCTGTTAAATGTTTATTTTCTGGCACAAATATAGAGGGAATAAAAATAAAATCCTTTTTTTTTAAAACATTTTATTTTTGTAAAAGCCTTATTTAAAAGGCAAAACTCTGTATGATGCTGGCTGAAAATATGTTTTTTTTGGGCGTTTTAACAGCCCACTCTTTTCCGGACCAGCACCAATTTTCTAATTTTGCCTCTGGACAATTTTTTTTCTGTTGACTCAGTTGATGTTTTGAAAAAAATATATTTTAAAGCCACCAATACTTTTTCTGAAAAATTATGAGATAGAGAATAAATCGAGCCAAGACGGGGGGAAGAATAGAAAAAATTCCATAGCAGCTTGAGGTGTCTCTGAAGGAAGTCCAGTTGGTTAGCTTGACTTAGGTTTGCAAAGGACAGTCAGAACCAGCCTGAAATGTACTGAATAATAGTAAAAGTCCTACATTTCTTTTAACCCCTTCACTGCTGAGCCAATTCAAGTCTTAAAAAAACACGTTTTTCCTTTTTTTTTTTTATAAATTATTTTTATCTTTACTTTAAACATGGTTATCTTTGGTATCATTGGAAAGGCCATGCTCTGGCCTTTCTAATGATACCAAACATGACCCTGTTAGCTGCCAACAGTCGGGAGATATCAGGGTTCAAAGCAACCCCCTATCTTTCCTTAGGAGTCAATTTAGGAGTCAATGAGGACGTTCCCCACACGTCCTCAGCAGTGAAAGGGTTAAAAATGTCCAAAATTCTCCAAAAAAAGTCATCGACTGGATGGAACTAGGTATGTGCAAGTCGGTAAAATTTGCTTTGGATAACTTAGTTCTAGATTCATATGTTTTGTCTGAAGTTTCAGAGATTCAGTTCGTCTGATATTTTGTTATTCTTCCGATTGATTCGAACACCATAAATACAGGCGAATTAAGAGCAAAATGCAGCGCATTTCGCCACAGCTCACAGAACGCTGAATTGCCATCAATTGCGTCAAAATTACCTGACCTCAATGTTACAATTCGACAGGTTTAAACAGCTGAATCTCACAGGTTTTAATATGATAAATGTAATATCTTTTTAATTATTTTTTTTAAATGCCATTTATTATTTTTATTTTTTTACAAAAACCTTTTTTGGGTTTTTTAAAAGACATCTTTTGTTTTTTTTTACTTTTAAAATAATTTTTTTTGATACGGCATAACAAATTCAATTCATTATATACCAAATCGATACAAATTGATTCGTTATATATATATATATCGATTTGTTTAGTTTCTGATTCAGTCGATACGCGATTCATATTTTTGTAAATATTCCCGAAAAATAAATCGCTGAAACATCAGACAAATTACAAAACGAATCACACACGTCTATTTGTAACTCAACCAATCAGTGCTCGTCTTCCATTGGATAATTACTGCAGTGATTAATATGTTTCAGCATAAAATGAGGTCATGTGACTCCCTGAATATACTGAATGAGCAGGTTTCTCCATCAATGGGTTTTTTCTCCTCTGATGGCACAGCGGGCATATTCCAAGATGGCAATGCCAGGATTCATCAGGCTCAAATTGTGCAAGAGTGGTTCAGGGAGCAGGAGACATCATTTTCACACATGGATTGGCCACCGCACAGTCCAGACCTTAACCCCATTGAGGTTAATCTTTGGAATAATGTGCTGGAGAAGACTTTACGCAGCGCCGCGACTCTCCCATCATCAATACAAGATCTTGGCCACAAATTAATGCCACTCAGGATGCTAATAAATGCTTTGATGTTGCATGAGCTTATGATTGGGCTGCCTGACAGAATTTTGGGGTGTTTGAAAGGTACGTAAGTCTGCTTTATATAATTCTCGAATCAGGACACTTTTATATAGAAACAAATTAGAATAAGTAAAAAAACAATAAACAACTGAACTATATACTAGCTTAACGAGACTCCTTTCAAGTTACCGGATTGTGTGTCCTGTCCAGGCACCGGTCATGGTAATAAGTTTCTCGGAATTCTCCAGGAATTAAAACCTTAAATTTAATTAAAAAGAAAACATAAAAAAAAAAAAAAGTACACGCTCATTATAAGCAGAATTAGTTACTCAAGAAAATGTATTTGCAGTGGCTGTTTAGAATTAGTTTATCTGGAGACATAATAAATTAAAAAAGACTTGTAACAGAGGCGGCAATTTGTTAACAAGACAGATAGGAATATTTAAAATAAGCGCTGGAGCACTTTTAATGCAGAAAAAAAAGAATTTCATTGACTGCTTGACCTTAAGTTAATGACCACTATTGAAAGTGCCAGAATTCAAATCAAAGTTTTGCTTTCACAAGATATGCAATTAAATTTGCATTAGACCAGGCCCAGATTCTCGCGAGCGGCACAAGACTTTTAAATCCCCTCTGTTAACGCGATGATTATTTCCGGTTGAGGTTAGAATCGCACAGTGTGTAAAGTCTACCTGTAACGCCTGATGTTGTCTCATTATTCACGGTGAGTACATTTCTATAAAAATAGTATATGTATGAATACATTTGTAAGCACATTATGTGTTTAATGGGAAACTGTAATTAAAAAATGACTTTAATGTATCATCTCATCATTCTATACATACACTGATCAGCCACAACATTAATCCCCCTGCCAGGTGCAGTGAATCACATTGATTATATGGGAACATGGCTCCTGTCACAGGGTGAGATATATTGTCATACTGTGTGGCTTAAATTGTTACGGGATGGGATACATGATCACGGGGTGGGATATATTTTCACAGGGTGGAATATATTGTCATGGGGCGGGATATATTGTCACGGGGCGGGATATATTGTCACATGGTGGGATATATTGTCAAAGGGTGAGATATATTGTTACTCGGTCAGCTATATTGTCACGAGGTGGTATATATTGTCACGGGGTGGGATATATTGTCACAGATGAGATATAATTTAACCAGGTTGGATATATTGTCATAGGGTGATATATATTGTCACAGGGTGGAAGGAATATATTGTCACAAGGTGGGATATATTGTCTCGGGGTGAGATATAATTTAACCAGGTGGGATATATTGTCACGGGACTCATGTGACTCCCTGAACATACTGAAAGAGCAGGTTTTTCCATCAATGGGTTTTTTCTCCCCTGATGGCACAGCGGGCATATTCCAAGATGGCAATGCCGGGATTCATCGGGCTCAAATTGTGCAAGAGTGGTTCAGGGAGCATGAGACCTAATTTTCACACATGGATTGGCCACCGCACAGTCCAGTCCAGACCTTAACCCCATTGAGGTTAATCTTTGGGATAATGTGCTGGAGAAGACTTTATGCAGCGCCGTGACTCTCCCATCATCAATACAAGATCTTGGCCACAAGTTAATGCCACTCTGGACGCCAATAAATGCTGTGACATTGCATGAGAGTATGATGGGGCTGCCTGACAGAATTTTGGGGTGTTTGAAAGGTACGTAAGTCTGCTTTATATAATTCTCAAATCAGGACACTTTTATATAGAAACAAATTAGAATAAGTAAAAAAACAATAAACAACTGAACTATATACTAGCTTAACGAGACTCCTTTCAAGTTACCGGATTGTGTGTCCTGTCCAGGCACCGGTCATGGTAATAAGTTTCTCGGAATTCTCCAGGAATTAAAACCTTAAATTTAATTAAAAAGAAAACATAAAAAAAAAAAAAGTACACGCTCATTATAAGCAGAATTAGTTACTCAAGAAAATGTATTTGCAGTGGCTGTTTAGAATTAGTTTATCTGGAGACATAATAAATTAAAAAAGACTTGTAACAGAGGCGGCAATTTGTTAACAAGACAGATAGGAATATTTAAAATAAGCGCTGGAGCACTTTTAATGCAGAAAAAAAAGAATTTCATTGACTGCTTGACCTTAAGTTAATGACCACTATTGAAAGTGCCAGAATTCAAATCAAAGTTTTGCTTTCACAAGATATGCAATTAAATTTGCATTAGACCAGGCCCAGATTCTCGCGAGCGGCACAAGACTTTTAAATCCCCTCTGTTAACGCGATGATTATTTCCGGTTGAGGTTAGAATCGCACAGTGTGTAAAGTCTACCTGTAACGCCTGATGTTGTCTCATTATTCACGGTGAGTACATTTCTATAAAAATAGTATATGTATGAATACATTTGTAAGCACATTATGTGTTTAATGGGAAACTGTAATTAAAAAATGACTTTAATGTATCATCTCATCATTCTATACATACACTGATCAGCCACAACATTAATCCCCCTGCCAGGTGCAGTGAATCACATTGATTATATGGGAACATGGCTCCTGTCACAGGGTGAGATATATTGTCATACTGTGTGGCTTAAATTGTTACGGGATGGGATACATGATCACGGGGTGGGATATATTTTCACAGGGTGGAATATATTGTCATGGGGCGGGATATATTGTCACGGGGCGGGATATATTGTCACATGGTGGGATATATTGTCAAAGGGTGAGATATATTGTTACTCGGTCAGCTATATTGTCACGAGGTGGTATATATTGTCACGGGGTGGGATATATTGTCACAGATGAGATATAATTTAACCAGGTTGGATATATTGTCATAGGGTGATATATATTGTCACAGGGTGGAAGGAATATATTGTCACAAGGTGGGATATATTGTCTCGGGGTGAGATATAATTTAACCAGGTGGGATATATTGTCACGGGGGCAGGATATATTGTCACAGATGGGATATAATTTAACCAGGTGGGATATATTGTCATAGGGTGAGATATATTGTCAAAGGGTGAGATATATTGTCACGGGGTGAAATATATTGTCACGGGGTGGGATATATTGTCACTGGGTGGAATATATCGACACGGGGTGGGATATATTGTCACGGGGTGGGATATATTGTCACTGGGTGGGATATATTGACACGGGGTGAGATATTGTCACAGGGTGAGATATATTGTAACAGGGTGGGGTATATTGTCACAGGGTGGGAGGGATATATTGTCAAAGGGTGAGATATATTGTCACTGGGTGGATATATTGTCACGGGGTGAAATATATTGTCACGGGGTGAAATATATTGTCACGGGGTGGGATATATTGTCACAGGGTGGGAGGGATATATTGTCAAAGGGTGAGATATATTGTCACTGGGTGGGATATATTGTCACAGGGGCGGGATATAGTTACAGGGTGGGATGTATTGTCACGGGGTGGGATATATTGTCACAGGGTGGAATATAGTGTCACAGGGGCAGGATATAGTCACAGGGTGGGATATATTGTCACGAGGTGGGATATATTGTCACAGGGAGGGATATGTTAGCAGCAAGTGAACAGCCAGTTCTTGAATTTCATGTGTTGCAAGCAAAAAATGTGTTAAAAGATCTGAGTGACTGTGACATGGCCAAATAGTGATGGCCAGATGCCTGGGTCAAAGCATCTCCAAATGCCAAGTCTTGCGGGGTGTTCCCAGTATGCAACGGATAGTACCTACCAAAAGTGGTACAAGGAAGGACAACTGGTGACCCAAAGTATGGGTCATGGAAGCCCAAGGCTCATTGATGCACGTTGGTATTGAAATCCATCCCGTCTGATCTGGTCACACAGAAGAGCTACTGTAGCTCAAATTGCTGAACAACGTAATGCTGGCCTTGATAGAATGGTGTCAGCACACACGTGACATGCATCACCTACCTAGAGATTTCTGCAGGCCATGTATATCCCTTCAAGGCCATGGTGTTCCCTGATGGCAGTGGCCTCTTTCAGCAGGATAATGCTCCCTGCCACATGGAAAAAACTGCTCAAGATTGGTTTGAGGAACATGACAAAGATTTCAAGGTGGTGCCTTGGCCTCCAAATTCTCCAAAGCTCAATCCGATTGAACATCTGTGGGATGTGCTGGAACAACAAACCCGATCCATGGAGGCTCCACCTCGAAACGTGCAAGACTTAAAGGATCTGCTGCTAATTAGGGATGGGCTGCCAGTTAGAATCGGTTCAAAGTTAGATTCAAACATTGGCTGTTCGAAAGTTTATGAACTTCGAACTTTGAGACGTTTGTGGAAAGTTCGAGAAAAAAAGTTTTCAAAAAGATTCCAACAAAATGTTTAAAAGATCCTAAAAAAATCAAAAAATAAAGAGACTCTTTACTGCAGAATATAATAATAATAAGTTTATTAGATGTTGGATTAAAACGGGAATATTTTTAACATGGAAGCCTATGGGATTCTCCTGAATAAACCTGCCGAATGAAACCACCGAACAGCAGGGCATTTCGGCAACTTTTCACTGCTAGTTTTTGTTCTCTGAATGGATGAAGCATTGGGGATTTAACTGCCCTCGAAAAGGCACCGACCAGGCACCGTATGTGCAGGCAATTCGCCAACATTTGGCGAACTTCCTGCTCTCTGTATAGCCGAATGGCCAGGAAAGGTAACCGTACGCTGAATTTCACTGTTCGGTTACCTTTCGTCCACAATTCGGATCTCTTTGAATAACCCTGTTAGAATCTCTGTGTCGTGCACCGCTGACTAAGACACAATTTTTCTGCACTTGAATCTGACAGGTGCATATCATTTCAAAATTTGACCGCAGGGTCCACCCCTACACTCTTCCACAATACCTCAGAGGGGTTACGGTGTGAAGGCACTAGCTCACACCAAAGGCCCAATATTTGGGTGCACTGACCCGTGTACCGGATGCATACTTGGCAGCCATCAGAAATGATGGGGCCCCTTACTGAACCTCACGATGGGGACTCCTCGTAAACTTCCTCAACCCGTAACAGCTTTTCGCCCCCGTCCAAAACAAAAAAGGACATAACACAGTTCCACAGCAATAAAACTCACAATAATGTGTGGTGTGTATGAGCGTATCTGTCATGTCTGGGGCTCAGAGGGGGCCCCTGCACCAGGTGGTGCCATTGAAAAGCCGGGTGCCAGGAGTTGTGCCGGCTTCTGGAGCTTGCATGGCTGGTCAGGAGGTGGGGCGAGGCATGATGACGCGCAGCCGCCGGGTTTAAATACAGACAGCGTGATCCGGCTCATCGCCCTGTCGTGGAGTTTGCTTCCCTCAGTGCTGAGTGTCTCCTGGCGATTCACTATTTGGTTGATTTTTCAGTCTCCGTTGTTACCTGGCTTGTATGAGAACCACCCCGTGTACCAGTCCTTGGCTATTCCTTGACCACTCTAACTCTGATTGTTTTTGGCTTATATGATAGATACCCCTTGTGTACCATTTTGGCTATCCCTGACCCCTCTCTAACACTGATCGATTTGGGCTTGTGTTAGAATGCATCCTTGTATACCGTCTGGCCTATTTCAGGTATACCCTGTCTTGAGTGTTGGTCAACCATTTTCCACTCATTGTTGGTCTAACATTTCCCACGGCTTCAAATCACGTTTAAACATGAGCAAAAGTGGTAAAAGTTAGCTCAGCTAACTTAGAAGCTTGTGTTAGAATGTATCCTTGTATACCGTCTGGCCTATTTCAGGTATACCCTGTCTTGAGTGTTGGTCAACCATTTCCCACTCATTGTTGGTCAAACATTTCCCACGGCTTCAAATCGCATTTAAACATGAGCAAAAGTGGTAAAAGTTAGCTCAGCGCACAGCGGTGAAATGGCTCAGCACTCAGCAGTGAAAGGGTTAAAACATTGTTTTTAAGAAATCATTGTGTCCTGTCCCCCAGGGCAGTACGCGGACCCCCATACACCTTTTATGGCCAATATCTTGCATATAAGCCCTCTTGGAGGGGACCTTAATATTTGAACGTTCGAGCCCCATTGACTTGCATTTTGTTCGGGTTCGCAGTCAAACTTTTCCGGGTTTTCGAGTTCGAATATGAACTGAACACGGGGGTGTTCGGCCCATCACTATTGCTTATGTCTTGGTGCCAGATATCACATGACATATTCAGAGGACTTGTGGAGTTCATGCCTCGAAGCATCAGCATGAGGGGAACCTAAACAATATTAGGCACATGGTTTAATGGTGTGGATGATCAGTCTATAAAGAGAGACGCCTCTGTATATTTGGAAACGGATTGGGAAACTGGTTCCTGCCAAATGATTTATGGAAAAATCTCTTAGAGGTTGCAGTCGCCAAAGTGGAGCAACAATGAATGGAGCATAACCATAGTGTCCTCTTTACAAGTAAGAACAATGGTGGTATCACCATCGTTTGCATCAGCTTCGCCTGCCAGTGTTGAATTCTGTGTTTTTGCGTCTGTGATTTTTATCATTGTTTGCATCTATGGTGGTGAATCTCGGTCACATACTAGATAATCCCTTTAATGTTTGCTAGCACGTTCGGGGTGGTATGTCCTGCTTATACAAGGACGAGTCATTTTTTTCTGCATCTAGTAAGTGCATGTACCAAAACCCATCCACCAAATGACATTACATGGTGTGAAAAAAATAATCAACTTCGAGATTTTTACTTGACAAGAACTAATACAGAGCAGTGTGATCGAGCTTAACCATAACCTGGTAGGTTTCAGACACACCGTAAAAACCACACTGCGGTTAACTTGTCTTTTCTCGTGCTTAAGTCATACGAAAAGTAATATTTTAGAAGCTTTAACTCAGTTCCCATGGTAATATGTATCCGCCCAGGGCTTAGAGTGCCACTTTTCCCTTAGACTAGAGGACATCCGTGACACTCGCTTTGGTGCCAAGTCATGTCAAAACGTGTTAAGGAGAATCTTTTTCATGTGCCCTAAGGGAGAAAGAGTTAGAAAACGTGTATTACACCTGCGTTTTCATTCCGATCCTCAAAATGCCAGGTGTTGGACATTTATCTGTATCAGGAATAGACTTGTTCTAGCTCCCCAGATGATGCAACTTTTCAACTTTTGAACCTTCATCAACTACAGCCACCGCGTCACCCGGCATTAGTCAACCGGTGGGAAGCTGTCACTGTATAAATAACGCAAATTATGGAAATGTGTTTACTGAAATATCATATTCCGTGTTTGGGTTGTGCATGGAGAAGGGGCGAGTGGTTTCCCTATCACAAACGCTCAATGTGAGGCTCTGTAGCTTGACTGTAGACCTTATCTTGGTGGTGATACAATGGTGTTTAGAGCAGTGGTGTATTTAGGTTTTGTGCTGCCCTAGGCCTGACTAAACTCGTGCACCCCTAAATTAAATTGGACACACTCCTTCCTTTCAAGGCCGCACCTCCTGTTTAAACAGCCAGACACTTTCTGGGTTTAAAGATGGCTGTTGCTATAGTGCAGTGGCCATCATTAGGGATGAGCCGAACACCCCCCGAGTTCGGTTCGCATTCAAACTCGAAATTTTCAAACGTTCGAATTCGAACTCGAACTCAATACAAGTCAATGGGACTCAAAACTCGATTTTTAGAGTGCCCTCCAAGAGGGCATATATGCTAGATATTTGCCATAAAAGGTGTATGGGGGTCCGGGTAGTGCCCTGGAGGACAGGACACAAGGACAAAAAGTAAAAAAAAAAACGTTTTTAAAGGGACAGTGAGTTTTCCATGAAATAAGGGTTAAAAATAAAAACAAAAAATTCCTTCAAATATCGTGCCTAGGAGGTCCCCATAACCTGCCCGTGAAGTGGCGGATTTCTAGGATGTATAGAAACATTTAAAAACAATGTCCGGGTCCGGGTAGTGCCCTGGGGACAGGAAACAAGGACAAAAAGTTTAAAAAAAGAAGTTTTTAACCTCTTCACTGCTGACGACGTGTGGGACACGTCCTCAGTTACTCCCGCTGTATGCTGAGGAGGACGTGTCCCACATGTCATCAGCTTTGTGGGACCCCCGGCGGAGATACTCACCTCTCTGTCCAGGGTCCCGTGGCATTCTGACTTCAGCATCCTCAGACGC
The DNA here is from genome assembly GCA_009667805.1 of Leptobrachium leishanense. Lineage (NCBI taxonomy): Eukaryota > Metazoa > Chordata > Amphibia > Anura > Megophryidae > Leptobrachium > Leptobrachium leishanense. Next base: position 52,657,463 of record CM019063.1, on the reverse strand, counting down.
TGAAGTCAAGCTCCTCCTGACGTAAATGACGTCATCGCGTCATGCGCGATGACGTCATTTCCAGGCGACCCCCCGGCAATGCCGGGAGATTGCCTGGAAGGGAGGGGGGATCCGTTCGGATTCCTCTCCCTCCCGATCGGAAGGCCCCACAAAAAAAAACAGGCACCACTTAAAAGGGGAGAGTCTCCCTTTTAAGCGGTGCCTGGCTTTAACCCCTTAGGCACTGGGTCGCACTTCGGTGCCTTGCGCGCTGAAGTGCGGCCTAGCTCCGGTGGGGGCCGCCATCTTGGATCGCGGCTCCACCCCCGGGTCCCCCCTCACTGCCTGACGTCCTCACGCATAGCGTGAAGACGTCAGATAGCCGGGGAACCCCTAGCTGCCCGGATTCCCCTGGTGGAGATAGGAGGTTCATTTGAGGGTTCACAGAGATGCTGTGAATATTGTGTGTAGAGATGCTGTGAGGCTGTGTATAAAGATGCTGATGGGGTTGTGTATAGAGATGCTGTGAGGCTGTGTGTAGAGATGCTGTGAGGTTGTGTATAGAGATGCTGTGAGGCTGTGTATAGAGATGCTGATGGGGCTGTGTATAGAGATGCTGTGAGGTTGTGTATAGAGATGCTGATGGGGTTGGGTATAGAGATGCTGTGAGGTTGTGTATAGAGATGCTGTGAGGCTGTGTATAGAGATGCTGTGAGGTTGTGTATAGAGATGCTGTGTATAGAGATGCTGATGGGGTTGTGTATAGAGATGCTGTGAGGTTGTGTATAGAGATGCTGTGAGGTTGTGTATAGAGATGCTGTGTATAGAGATGCTGTTTGTGTATAGAGATGCTGATGGGGTTGTGTATAGAGATGCTGTGAGGCTGTGTATAGAGATGCTGTGTATAGAGATGCTGATGGGGTTGTGTATAGAGATGCTGTGAGGTTGTGTATACAGATGCTGATGGGGTTGTGTATAGAGATGCTGTGAGGTTGTGTATAGAGATGCTGTGAGTCTGTGTATAGAGATGCTGATGGGGCTGTGTATAGAGATGCCTTGTGGCGCCGAAGTGCGGCCTAGCTCCGGTGGGGGCCGTCATCTTGGATGGCGGCTCCATCCCCGGGTCCCCCCTCACTGCCTGAAGTCCTCACACATTGCGTGATGACGTCAGATAGCCGGGGAACCCCTAGCTGCCCGGAATCCCCTGGTGGAGATAGGGGGTTCATTTGAGGGTTCACAGAGATGCTGTGAGGTTGTGTATAGAGATGCTGTGAGGCTGTGTATAGACATGCTGTGAGGCTGTGCATAGAGATGCTGATGGGGCTGTGTATAGAGATGCCTTGCGGTGACGAAGTGCGGCCTAGCTCCGGTGGGGGCCACCATCTTGGATGGCGGCTCCACCCCTGGGTCCCCCCTCACTGCCTGATGTCCTCACGCATAGCGTGATGACGTCAGACAGCCGGGGAACCCCTAGCTGCCTGGAATCCCCTGGTGGAGATAGGGGGTTCGTTTGAACCCGATATCTCCAGAACCGTGGCCGCTAGGGGGTCATGGAGGGTGTCAATCGAAATGATACCCAACAGTGGCGTAGCATGGGGGGGCAGGGGGGCAGTGGTCCTGGGCGCAGTTTTGTTAGGGGCGCATAATTTCAAAAGAAATTTGTGCCCCTAAAACTTGATGCCTGGACTGACACGCCGGGCCCTCGGGCACCGCCCAAGGGCCCGCGGGTTGAGAAGACCCAGATGCCGGGCAGCAGGAGTGCCTGCCCGGTCCTGAACAGTGAGTCCATCCGTGTTGAAAGGGAGGCGGCTGTGTGCAGGCGCAGCCGGTCACGTGGTCCGGCTAATCAGGTGGTACTGAGTCTCTGTACCACCTGACTGGCCGGACCGCGTGACCTGCACACACACGCAGCCGCCTCCCCTTCAACACGGATGGACTCACACGCTGTTCAGGACCGGGCAGGCACTCCCGCTGCCCGGCATCTGGGCCCCCTCAACCCCTGCTGGATCTGGAGCTGGGGCAAGTATCCATGTGAGAGCTGGCTGCCGCTGGGGCAATATCCAGGTGAGAGCTGGGGCAAATCCATGAGCTGGGGCAATATCCATGTGTGAGCTGGGGCAATATCCATGTGTGAGCTGGGACAAATCCATTAGCTGGGGGCAAATCCATGTGAGCACTGGGGCAAATCCATGAGCTGGGGGCAAATCCATGTGAGAACTGGGGCAAATCCATGTGAGAACTGGGGCAAATCCATGAGCTGGGGGCAAATCCATGAGCTGGGGGCAAATCCATGTGAGAACTGGGGCAAATCTATGTGAGAACTGGGGCAAATCCATCAGCTGGGGGCAAATCCATCAGCTGGGGGCAAATCAATGTGAGAACTGGGGCAAATCCATGTGAGAACTGGGGCAAATCCATGAGCTGGGGCAAATCCATGAGCTGGGGCAAATCCATGTGAGAACTGGGGCAAATCCATGAGCTGGGGGCAAATCCATGAGCTGGGGGCAAATCCATGAGCTGGGGCAAATCCATGAGCTGGGGCAAATCCATGTGAGAACTGGGGCAAATCCATGAGCTGGGGGCAAATCCATGAGCTGGGGCATATCCATGAGCTGGGGCAAATCCATGTGTGAGCTGGGGCAAATCCATGAGCTGGGGCAAATCCATGATCTGGGGCAAATCCATGTGAGAACTGGGGCAAATCCATGAGCTGGGGGCAAATCCATGAGCTGGGGCAAATCCATGTGAGAACTGGGGCAAATCCATGAGCTGGGGCAAATCCATGAGCTGGGGCAAATCCATGTGAGAACTGGGGCAAATCCATGAGCTGGGGGCAAATCCATGAGCTGGGGCAAATCCATGTGAGAACTGGGGCAAATCCATGAGCTGGGGCAAATCCATGAGCTGGGGCAAATACATGTGAGAACTGGGGCAATCCATGAGCTGGGGGCAAATCCATGAGCTGGGGCAAATCCATGTGAGAACTGGGGCAAATCCATGAGCTGGGGCAAATCCATGAGCTGGGGCAAATACATGTGAGAACTGGGGAAAATCCATGAGCTGGGGGCAAATCCATGAGCTGGGGGCAAATCCATGAGCTGGGTCAAATCCATGTGTGAGCTGGGGCATATCCATGAGCTGGGGCAAATCCATGTGTGAGCTGGGGCAAATCCATGAGCTGGGGCAAATCCACGTGTGAGCTGGGGCAAATCCATGTGTGAGCTGGGGCATATCCATGTGTGAGCTGGGGCATATCCATGTGTGAGCTGGGGCATATCCATGTGTGAGCTGGGGCATATCCATATGTGAGCTGGGGCAATATCGATAACGTGTCCACAGGTTGGGGGGGCGCACAATTCTTGGCTGGCCCCGGGCGCTGACAACCCATGCTACGCCACTGATACCCAACATGACCAGGTATAAAGTAAAAAACTTTTTTTGTGTGTTATTTTTATTAATGCAGCAATATTGCTCACATTTCAATTATAATGTGAACAATGATGCTGAACTAATGATTTTTTTCTATGTGATGCGCTTGCTAAAAATCACGTAATTCCCCCCACAAAATGTAACAAGTCCCCATTTCTAATTTTTGTACAAGCGCACCCCATAGAAAACATAACCGCAAACGCTCATGTGCTAAAATGTGGAAAAAAAACACTTTTACACACTGCAGATGATTAAAAATTCAATTTGTATTGCATTTTTTGTCATAATATACAGGCAGGACATGACGTATACATATACAAATGATATATTATGAATCTGCGGAGTCTGCCGGAAAGAACGATATCTAATATGTCTGGGTCATTTAATAAAATGTGGCTTCAAATCGCATTTAAACATGATGAGCGAAAGCGGTAAAAATGAGCTGAGCACACAGCAGTGAAATGCAGGGTTAAGGGGTTAAACAGAATATCAGAGGAACATTTAGTAGAGAAATGAACACTTCTCAGAAGCACAGGTGTTGTTTGATACATGTTCAGGAGACACCTCCAGACATCTTCAGTCTACAGACAATGTATCAAATTCATTAGACCAGACTAATTAAAAGCACATGTTATTTCCAAACACTAATAAACACCTGTTGTTTATACCGTTTTGAGAGCACAGGCCATTTAAAGGTGAGAACACCTAGACATTAGTTTTTAATTCAATATCTAATAAACCGTTGCTTATAATATTCTGCAGTAAAGAGTCTCTTTATCTCTAGATTTTTTTGTATTTTTTAAGCATTCTTTATACTTTTTAAAAAAAAAAATAATTCGAACCGAACACGCCAAAAAGTTCGAAGTTCGCGAACTTGCGAATGGCCAAAGTTCGAATCGAACTCCGAACTGATGGAACCGAACAGCTCATCCCTAGCCATCATCCACTTAGTGCAGTACAGGCTGCATGGAGAGGCCTGCCAACTAGTTTAGGAAACTTTTGGGTCCCCTCCAAATTTACAGATTTACAGATATTATGCATAGTAATACACAGAGAGGACACAATACAAGGAGTCTGGGATTCACTTTAGTCTGTGTTACACATATTAAGTAAAACCGCAAAAAAAAACTATAATAGGATACTAGGCGGTAGGTTATAGTATTATTAGGTTTTGAAACCAGCAATTTTTGGATAGTGCAGGAGACACGTGTCGTATACAGCTATTTTTTGCACTCTTAAAATGGCCATACAATTTGGAAGTATTTTTAAAGAACGGGTTATGGATCCTCATATAGATTTCTCAAATGTTTTGTTACCTCATCTAGTTGTCACCCCTCTCCTCTTAGATTGTGAGCTCTTGAGCAGGGTCCTTCCTCCTTCTGTCCTGGTTGTGTAACATGTATGTATATTTGTTATTCTGTCTCTCCCATTGTACAGCACTAAGGAATTTGTTGGCGCATTATAACTCCTTGTAACTGTAACTGTTATAAGGTGGAGTATTAATTAAGATCTACTTTACTAGCCCTTTCCCCCTTATTTTATAACCCTTTTTTAATGAAGTTTTTTCATTAATGGAGTTTTAACAAAATGTTTTTAGTAAGAATGAAAAACTCTCTCCATTTAACTGAATGGGTTAATAAGCTGATCAGACACTGCAATGAGACACCAGGAGGTGTCAGACTTATGATTGATAGCCAGACAAAAGATAACAAGGCCTGTGCTGCCTATTAACCCTTAAGGACGAATGACAGAACTGTTCCGTCATAAATGCATTGACTTTAAAGACCCTAGGTCCTTAAAGGGTTAACAATCCACCGCTGCCTGGGCTCCCCAGCCAGACTGACACACAGTAGCTGCTGTTTTTGCCACCTCACTGGAAACTGCCACCCTAGGCCTTGTCGGCCTAGGCCAAGATACAGCACTGGTTTAGAGGCTTGAGCAGAATGGTGTGCACCAGGGATGTCCAAACTCTAGCCCACCAGACGTTCCTGATCTACAACTCCCAGAAATCTCTGACTGCATTAGATGGATCGAGAAGCATGGGAGTTGTAGTCCATGGACATCTGGTGGGCCGGAGTTTGGACATCTCCCACCCCTTCTCCATGCGTAAACCAATTACAGTATTTAAAAGCTGTGAATCAGCCAAAACTGTTCTCAATAAAGAACATGAAAATTAACAGCTTTGGATGAAACAATACACCAGATTCAGTTCCATAGCCAATGGATAGTGACGCGGTGCCGAGTTTAAGTGAAACGGTATAACGAATTGATCAGTAAAAACAAAATCAATTAGTTTTATATCGTTTCGTTTTCGTTCCATGTCAGTCCGAATCAATCAGTTTTCATTCTGTTTTCAGACTGTTTTGGACGGAACCCGATTCGTATTTTGGAAAAACTTCCGAAATATGAATGGGGAAAACTTTGTCCGAATTTTGATTTGTATTATGAAATGCACATTTCTGAAATCTTCTAAATGAAAGTTTTTAATAAATAAAATGTTCCACTGGTGTACACCCTAATTTAACCCCCCTTAATGACTGCTGATGTACCATGTACGTCCTGCCCACGGGTCTCCCTTAGATCCACGGACGTACATAGTACATCAGCGGCTTCTAACCTCCCTCCCGCCCTACCCCTCTCGCTGGCTCCAATGGAGTTCTGGCAGGGAGGAAGCCTGCCCCTCTGCTTTAGAGGGGCTGGCAAACAAGATGACATTACCACGCTGTGTGGTGATGTCATTGGCAGGTGCTCCCCCCGGGGCCTGCATTGAAAACCAGGAAGTGGAGGGGGCTCTATCTCTCCAACCATGGCACCTAGAAATTAGCTTTTTACACTACTGGAAAGGGGAGAGTCTCCCCTTTTCAGCGGTGTATAAAGTTAACAGTTTCGCTGCCAGATCACCACTCGGCGCCAATCGGCGCCGAGTTGCAATTTAAACCTGGAGGTGGCTGACATCTTGGATGTCAGCCTAGCCTCCAGGTCACCCCCCACCCACTGACATCCCCACCATATGTGTGAGGATATCAGTGGGCCAGTTAACCCCCTAACTGCCAAGGGGCGATAGGGGATCCTTTCGATCCCCTTATCTCCTGATCCGTGGCAGCTATAGGGTCATGTTGGACATCATTGGAAAGGCCTTTCCAATGATACCAAACATGACTAGGTTTGGTGTAAAAAAAGCTAAAAAAAACAAAATTGATTTTTTTTTTAAAAACAAAATTGTCTTGGGGGTTTAGTTAAATAGAACCTAGGCTGTCATCTAAAATTAATGAGCATAAAACAGTCAGAATGAGCTCAGCGCACATAGGGGAACTGGCTCAGCAGTGAAGGGGTTAAAAAGCAAAAACATGTAAAAATTGGGTATTTCTATTCTCAGGACAAAATTTTGAAACTATTTAGCAGGCGTCTTTTTTTGTTGGTTGTGGGGATTAAATTATGAAAAAGTGTGTTTTTACCATTTTTTTCATCATATTTCATTTTTTTTAATATAGTAAATTATAGGACATGATGGAAATAATGGTAATTTTAAGTCCATTTAATGGTGGGAAAAACTGTGTATATTATGTGTGGGTTGCATAAACGAGTAAGAGGAAAATTTGACCTAAACACGAACAGCACAGAAATGTAAAAACAGCAGCGGTAAGTAAAGGACGGATTTGTGTAAAACCGCCCAGTCACTAAGGGGTTAATGGTGCATGCTGGTGGTAGGAATTGGCAGTAATTTGCTAATGAATTACATAGCAAAATTGACTAATCAATAATAATAAAATATTATAATATATTATACAATGATATATATAATAATATCTTATAAAATAAGAACCACATATATTAGTAAACATTATATAGAAAGTAATGAGGGGAAAAAAAACATTTTGCTCAGCGATTTATCAGCACGTTTTATGATAATTTTAAAATATTCACCAGTGACATTTATTAGAAAACAAGAAGAAAATATTTGGGGAATAAAAGAAGTCATTTTTCACCGGAACATATTGCCGTGGCAATCATTTCCAGCGTAATCCTTGCAAGTGCAGGAGCTGATGAAAGAGAAATATTATAATTGAGGTCATTAGTTTGCCGTTGTTCTGTAGTTTAATCACATTTAGGTTGTGTTCACCTGCCATCATGTACCGCGATAAATCTCCAGCCAATCTTTATTCCAACTTTAATACGGGGTTTAATGCACTTGCTTTGTTTTAACGATCTCTCTGCAAAGTTTTTCGTGAAACAAATGACATTTTGAATGAGTGTGTGTTTGCTTGCGTCTATGCGTTAACATGTTTGGGAATGGGTTTATGTGAGTGTTTGAATATTTGTGCACATATGTCTAGTAAGAGGTTTTTGGATACTATGACACAGTGATGGGCTTCAACGTGGTGTAAAATTAGCATTTTTTTTAAATGTGTGCATGTATAAACATGAGTGTGTTTGTGTATAAACATGAGTGTGTTTGTGAGTGTGTGTGCATACATATGAGTGTGCTTGTGAGTGTGTGTCTGTGTATAATCATGATTGTGTTTGTGTATAAACATGAGTGTGTGTGTGCATACATATGAGTGTGCTTGTGAGTGTGTGTCTGTGTATAATCATGAGTGTGTTTGTGTAAACATAAGTGTGTTTGTGAGTGTGTGTGCATACATATGAGTGTGCTTGTGAGTGTGTGTCTGTGTATAATCATGAGTGTGTTTGTGTAAACATAAGTGTGTTTGTGAGTGTGTGTGCATACATATGAGTGTGCTTGTGAGTGTGTGTCTGTGTATAATCATGAGTGTGTTTGTGTATAAACATAAGTGTGTTTGTGAGTGTGTGTGCATACATATGAGTGTGCTTGTGAGTGTGTGTCTGTGTATAAACATGAGTGTGTTTGTGTATTAACATGAGTGTGTTTGTGAGTGTGTGTGCATAAATATGAGTGTGCTTGTGAGTGTGTCTGTGTATAAACATGAGTGTGTTTGTGTATAAACATGAGTGTGCTTGTTAGTGTGTGTCTGTGTATAAACATGAGTGTGTTTGTGTATTAACATGAGTGTGTTTGTGAGTGTGTGTGCATAAATATGAGTGTGCTTGTGAGTGTGTCTGTGTATAAACATGAGTGTGTTTGTGTATAAACGTGAGTGTGTTTGTGAGTGTGTGTCTGTGTATAAATATGAGTGTGTTTCTGAGTGTGTGCATAAATATGAGTGTGCTTGTGAGTGTGTCTGTGTATAAACATGAGTGTGTGTTTGGGAGTGTGTCTGTGTATAAACATGAGTGTGTTTGTATATTAACATGAGTGTGTTTGCATAAATATGAGTGTGCTTGTGAGTGTGTCTGTGTATAAACATGAGTGTGTTTGTGTATAAACATGAGTGTGTTTGTGAGTGTGTGTCTGTGTATAAACATGAGTGTGTTTGTGTATTAACATGAGTGTGTTTGTGAGTGTGTGTGCATAAATATGAGTGTGCTTGTGAGTGTGTCTGTGTATAAACATGAGTGTGTTTGTGTATAAACATGAGTGTGTTTGGGAGTGTGTGTCTGTGTATAAACATGAGTGTGTTTGTGTATTAACATGAGTGTGCTTGTGAGTAGGGATGAGTCGAGTGCCATAAAAGGTGTATGGGGGTCCGGGTAGTGCCCTGGGGGACAGGAAACAAGGACAAAAAGTTAAAAAAAAAACGTTTTTAAAGGGACAGGGAGTTTTCCATGAAAAAAGGGTTAAAAATAAAAACCAAAAATTCCTTCAAATATCGTGCCTAGGAGGTCCCCATAACCTGCCCGTGAAGTGGCGGATTTCTAGGATGTATAGAAAAACTTAAAAACAAAAAAATGACGTTTCAAATGCTGGTAAATGCTTTTCCTTTAATCTATCCATAAACAACTGCTTGGGGCGGCAGTCTGTATGAAAAGAGGAGACATTTTAGTACACGCAGAAAAAGTTTACTGATTTTTTTGGCTAAATTATTGTGAAACTTATGCAGGCTTTGGATGAAAGTAACAATAGGTGCTTCAAAATTGGTCCTTTAGCATCCCCAACAGTGCTGTCACACCGTAACCCCTCTGAGGATATGAATCTGATACAGGCGTCAGTGGCAGTGAACCCAAATATTGTGCTTTTGGTGCCAGGCCTGCAAGTACTATCATACAGTAACCCCTCTGTGGTATTGTGGAAGAATGCAGGGGTGAACCTTGCGGTCCGATATTAAAAAGATATGCATCTGGTTAAGGCGTCAGTGCACCCAGATATTCTGCCTTTGGTGCAAGACTGCCAGGCCAGCAAGTATCATCATACAGTAACCCCTCTGTAGTATTGTGGAAGAATGCAGGGGTGGACCATGTGGTCCTATATTGAAAAGATATGATTCTGGTTAAGGCATAAGTGCACCCAGATATTCTGCCTTTGGTGCAAGACTGCCAGGCCAGCAAGTATCATCATACAGTAACCCCTCTGTAGTATTGTGGAAGAATGGAGGGGTGAACCTTGCGGTCTTATATTGAAAAGTTTTTATTTGGAAATGGGCGTCTGTGCACCCAGATATTGTGCCTTTGGTGCCAGGCCAGCAAGTGTCATCATACAGTAACCCCTCTGTGGTATTGTGGAAGAATGCAGGGGTGGACCATGTGGTCCTATATTGAAAAGATATGATTCTGGTCAAGGCGTCAGTGCACCCAGATATTGTGCTTTTGGTGCCAGGCCTGCAAGTGCCATCATAATACAGTAACCCCTCTGTGGTATTGTGGAAGAGTGCAGGGTTGGACCCTGCAGTTCAAAAAATTAAAATGATATAAATCTGGCACAGGCATCAGTGCAGCCAAATATTGTGCCTTTCACGGCAGCAAGTGCCTTCACACCGTAACCCTTTTGTGGTATTGTGGAAGAGTTCAGTGCTGGAGGTTTTGTAAATGCAGAAGAGGACATCCCCGATCTATTCCATTACTTCAGCATCAGGGGATTGATAGCTGCTGATCCAGGACTGATTCATTTTTATAAATGTCAGCCGGTCTACAGAGTCGGTGGACAGACGCACTCTTGTCTGGCAAATCCTCCAGCGGCACTGAACGTCCTTTCAGAAAGCACGCTAGATGAAGGGCAACCTAGTAGCTGCATAGCATATTGACTACGTTCTGGCCAGTGATCCAATCTCAACACCCAGTAAGCCAGTGGATCATCTGCTGGAAAGGTATTCAGGTCTGCCCTTGCCCCTAGGTAGTCCTGCACCATATGGTGAAGACGCTGGTAATGGGTGCCTACATTTGACGTCCCTGGGCGTCAAGGACTAAAAAAAATTAAAAATGCATCAGTCAAGCGGCCCTGGCCTTCACCACTATTCCTCTGATCATAGGCAGCCTCAGAAGCACGTGTGTCAGCACTTGGTAATCTACCAGTGCCTGGAAAGGTGTTACACAAGTGTCGCTTTGGAGCGTCCTCAATTTTTTTCATCCTGTGCTCCCTCTGTGCAGGCAGGATGAGCTCTGCAACTTTCCCCTTGTATCATGGATCAAGAAGGGTTGCCAACCAGTAATGATCCCTCTCCTTGATAGCACGAATCCTGGGGGTCCTTTAGCAGGCTTTGCATCATAAGGGAGCCCATGCAGCGTAGGTTGGAGGTGGCATTAACAAGCAAATAGGGTTAATACTGGGGAAACACCCAAAACCAAAGAGCAGCAAACACCACCCTGATATCCACTTAATTCAGAAAAGGTATGGCATAAAAAACAAAAATGGTGGTGTTGCGCTAAAAAACATATAAATGTCTTATAAAATGTCTGTATTACAACAATCTTTGTACACAACAAGGAGGAAGGAAAAAAAAACATATATTCCTCTATTGTCTTTGTTAAAAAGGAGCCCGTTCAATTAGCTTCCAATCCTTGCTGAGGAAAAAGGAAGAAAATTTTTCGTATTTCTCTAATCCTTTTTAGACGAAGACCACTTCTTTTTTTGTTTTTTATGGAGGTGGCATTATCTTCCGAGTCTTCCTGGTCAATGACGATGACCGTATCGTGCACTTCCTCCTCCCAGCCACGCACAAGCCCTTGTGTTTCTGGGCACACGAAACCCTCCCTTGAGGAATCCCCACCTTCAATGCCCCCACTACTTAAATATTCTGCCTCCTCCTCCTCCTCATCCTCCTCCTGTCTGATCGGAGTAGGACCCACTGGAATGCTGTTTGCGGAAAGACTGGGGCCTTGAGAGCTAGGGAAGGCCTCCTCTTCCTCCCGCTGCTCTGCCTCTAGAGCCACATCTATAATTCCCCGCAGAGTGTGCTCCAGCAGGAACACTAAAGGAATTGTGTCACTGATGCATGCACTGTCCCTGCTCACCATCCTCGTTGCCTCCTCAAATGGTGACAGTACAGTGCATGCATCCTTGATCATCAGCCACTGCGGGGGGGGAAACAAGTTGACCTGAACCTGTCCTTGTGCCATACTCACACAGGTACTCGTTGATGGCCCTCTGCTGCTTGTGCAGATGCTGCAGCATTGCTAATGTCGAGTTCCACCTGAAGGGCATGTCACAGATCAGACGTTTGTGGGAAGGTGGAATTCTCTTTGAATTTCTGCCAGGCGAACGCTTGCTGTGAATGACCGTCTGAAGTGGCTGCAGCCTTTTCTGGCCTGGATGAGAAGCTCTGGCAGCCCTGGGTACTTGGTTAGGAAATGCTGTACCACTAGATTTAGGACGTGTGCTAGGCATGGTACATGCATCAATTTACCCTTGCGTAGGGTGGAGAGAAGGTTGCTGCCATTATCGCAGATGATCATTCCCAGCTGAAGCTGGCGTGGTGTTAACCATCTCTGCACCTGCCCCTGCAGAGCTGACAGAATTTCTGGCCCGGTGTGGCTCCTGTCCCCTAAACAAACCAGCTCAAGCACAGTATGGCATCTTTTTGCTTAGACCCTGTCAGGCGTCGGTTTAACTGCCACTTTGCCAGAGACACAGAAGGAGGAGGAGGAGGAGGAGGAGGAAGAGGGAGAGGTGGTGGTGGTGGAGCAGACAGACCTCATACAAGCAGCTTTCTGGAGGCGTGGTGGATGAGACAGCTCCAGCACAGAGCCCCGTCTTGGATCCCTCCCAGCTACAATCAGAGTTACCCAATGTGCCGTGAAGGAAATGTAACGGCCCTGTCCATGCTTGCTGGACCACGTGTCTAAAGTCACATGCACCTTGCTGCTGACTGCCTTTCCCAAACACTCCATAACATTGTCTCCCACATGCTGGTATAGTGCTGGAATAGCCTTCCGTGAAAAGAAATGGCGTTATGGAACCTGCCACTGTGGTATAGCACATTCAGCAAATTCATGGAAGGAAGCAGAGTCCACCAGCTGGAAAGGCAGCAGCTGCAATGTGAGTAATTTTGCTAAGCTGGCATTTAGATGCTGTGCTTGGGGATGGTTGGGACTATATTTTTTCTTACGCTGCAGCAGCTGCGGCAACGTAATCTGACTGCGTAAATCTTCAGCTGCTGGGATGATGTCACATTGTGAGGAAGGACCTGGTACATCCATTACTGTAGCATCATCCCTGTTGGTGGAGGTTGTAGGCAATGACATGGCAGGACATACAGTGGGGGTAGAGACAGATGAGGAGGAAGAGGACCTACGCAAAGTTTTGCGCCAATGGGATATGTGGCAGTTGTTCATATGTAGCCTCAAGCACGTGGTACCCAAGTGTCCGGTATCTTTCCCACGCTTAAGCCTCATCTGACATAGATTACAAATAGCAACGCTGCGCTCTACTGCACATTTCTTAAAGAACTCCCAGACAACAGAGTTCCTGCATGTGTTCTTTGAGACAACAGCGCTCTGCACCGGAGCAGCTCTGGCATGTGATGCCTTGGACTGGCTAGTGCTACGGTTGGTCACAGAGGATGTTGTGCCTCGTGTTTGCTGTGCCTCCTCCTCCCCCTTTTCCCCACTTAATTCCTCTGTTCGATCAGGCACCCAGGTGGAGTCAGTGACCTCATCATCATTGTCGTCATCACCCCCTATCTCCTCGTCACTGGAGCCAACTTGGCAGTATGCCGCAGCTGCTGGGGCAACATGAGTGCCAGTTATTTGTGTGTCATCACTGGCACCCCCTTCCTCTAGGTTGATTATACTCCCTTCCTCAACCTCAGAGATTGTATCAGAGCACTGTACTTGCTGCTCAAGCAGCATGTCACTGTCATTGTAGTCAAACAATTCAGCTGACTCCTCCGTGTGTGATAGCGAGGCTACGGCAGGAGTAGCTGTGGACATGGAGGCTGCATTAGATGCTTTGGCAGCTGAGGTGGACTGTAAAGCACTAGAAGCCTGTCTGGCAGAGGACTCGGAGGATGAGGATGGCCTGGTTAGCCAATCCACCAAGTCCTCTGTATGTTGCTGCTGCTTAAGACGGCCAGCACCAGTTAGAAACGACAAGCGTGCCCCTGCAGAGGATGCACCACGTCCACCACGACCAGAGGCACAGTCTCCCGACACAGGGGCTGCTTGCACTCTTATCTGTGTCTGGGAGCACCTGCCTGTCCTTTTTGTTCTTTCAGACATGGTGAGTGATATATAGATTAATATATACAGAACTCTGATTCAACTCTGGTATAAAGATGAAAGATTTAAAGAACTCTGGTATAACTCAGTGAGACACCCTGATAGCTGGCAGCCAGTGACAAGACACAGATTACAAGTCTCAGACACCTCCTATAAATCAATGAGACCCCTAGATGGGTGGCAGCCAGTGAGAACAATTCCCAAACGTTTTGTAGAAATTAGTGAGCCCCAAAATACTGCGTGGTACTGGCTGTGTGACAAGAGACAGATCACCTCAATTCCCAAATGTTTTGTAGAAATTAGTGACCCCCAAAATACTGCGTGGTACTGGCTGTGTGACAAGAGACAGATCACCTCAAATCCCAAATGTTTTGTAGAAATTAGTGACCCCCAAAATACTGCGTGGTACTGGCTGTGTGACAAGAGACAGATCACCTCAATTCACAAATGTTTTGTAGAAAATAGTGACCCCCAAAATACTGCGTGGTACTGGCTGTGTGACAAGAGACAGATCACCTCAATTCACAAATGTTTTGTAGAAAATAGTGACACCCAAAATACTGCGTGGTACTGGCTGTGTGACAAGAGACAGATCATCTCAATTCACAAATGTTTTGTAGAAAATAGTGACACCCAAAATACTGCGTGGTACTGGCTGTGTGACAAGAGACAGATCACCTCAATTCACAAATGTTTTAACCACTTTGCTGAGGAGGACGCGCTCAGCGCGTCCTGCCGCAGGAAGGGTTGGCTGCGGAGGAGGTGCTGAGCGCGTCCTCCCGAAGCAGCCTGTGATCGGCCGGATTCCAGAAGATCGCTGTGCCCCCCGGTGCGGGCTGACATCTTGGATGTCAGCCCGTCAATCCGGGACCACCGCGGGCACAATAGATGTCATTGCGGTGGCGCGATGACATCTATTTCAGGCACCCCCCCCCGCGTGTGCGGAGGAGGCGCCTGAAAGGGAGGGGGGAGGTCCTTCGGACCTCTCTCCCTCCCGATCTCGGGGGTCCTGAGCTTAATGCCAGGCACCGTTTGGAAGGGCACAGCCTGCCCTTCCAAATGGTACCTGGCATTAACCCCTGGGGAGCCGTATCACGAATCGGCGCTGAAAAGCGCTGGTTCGTGATCCTTTTCCGGAGCTGGCCGACATCTTGGATGTCGGCCAAGCCTCCGGGAACTCCCCCTGAGGACTGGCGTCATCGTGCATAGCACAATGACGCCAGTCCTAGAGTTAACCCCTAGCTGCCACCAATGGTGGAGATAGGGGGTTCCAATGAACCCACTATCTCCCGATCCGTGGCAGCTAGGGGTTAACGTTTGGTACTGTTGGATCGGCCAGATCATGGCCGTTCCAACGATACCAAACACGACTGTGAAAAAGTTTTTTAAAAAAAATAAAAATTAAAAATAAAAATTAAAAATATTTTAAAAAAAATTATAAAAAAAAAACAACAAGTTTTTTTTCTTTTTTTTTAGTTTGTTAATGTAGCAATATTTTTCTCATTTTAATTATAATGTGAACAATGATGCTGCACTAACGATTTTTGTATGCGGTGCGTTTGTTAAAAATCGCGTAATTTTCCCCAAAAAAAATGTAACGAGACCCCATTTCTAATTTTTTTAACAAGCGCACCCCATACAAAGTATAACCGCAATTGCTCGCATCTTAAAATGTTAAAAAAAAAAACTTTACACGTTGTAAATTATTGAAAATTCATATTTTATTGCATTTTTTGTTATAATATACAGACAAGTCATGACGTATACATATAATAATAACATATTATCAATCTGCCGAGTCTGACGGAAAGAACGATATATAATATGTCTGGGTCATATACTAAAATAAGCCTTCAAAACACGTTTAAACATGATGAGAAAACCGGTAAAAATGACCTCAGCACAGAGGCGGGAAAAGCCTCAGCAGCGAAAGGGTTAAAGAAATTAGTGACCCCCAAAATACTGTGTGGTACTGGCTGTGTGACAAGAGACAGATCACCTCAATTCCCAAATGTTTTGTAGAAATTAGTGACCCCCAAAATACTGTGTGGTACTGGCTGTGTGACAAGAGACAGATCACCTCAATTCCCAAATGTTTTGTAGAAATTAGTGACCCCCAAAATACTGTGTGGTACTGGCTGTGTGACAAGAGACAGATCACCTCAATTCCCAAATGTTTTAAATAAATTAGTGAGCCCCAAAATACTGCGTGGTACTGGCTGTGTGACAAGAGACAGATCACCTCAATTCACAAATGTTTTGTAGAAATTAGTGACCCCCAAAATACTGCGTGGTACTGGCTGTGTGACAAGAGACAGATCACCTCAATTCACAAATGTTTTAAAGAAATTTTTAACTCCCAAAATACTGCGTGGTACTGGCTGTGTGACCAGAGACAGATCACCTCAATTTACAAATGTTTTGTAGAAATTTGTGACCCCCAAAATACTGCGTGGTACTGGATGTGTGACGAGACACAGATCACCTCAATTCACAAATGTATTAAAGAAATTTGTAACCCCCAAAAAAACTTTCTGGCACAGTGACAAGACACACATCACCTAAATTCCCTGATATTTGGTAGAAATGAGACCCCCCCAGTAGCGTGGCAGACCGGCAGTAACAACACACAACAATCTCCTCTGAAATCTCCTCTCAAAATGCGTGCTGTAGCTATGCGTGGAAAGGTTATATAGTGTGCTGCGGGACTTAGCTCTGTGAGCCCATGATTGGGCAAAATTTTCCCAATCAGGACTCTGAGCCGTGATTGGCATACTGTTGAACCTGTCTTGCACCAGACCTGTGGTCAGGTGCAAGGCTGTAGCCAATTACGAGCTTCAGGCCAGTGGGAAAATGCATTGTGGTCCATTGTGATGCATTGTGGTCGAACATGTGGCGAACATCCGGAAATGTTCGGAGTTCGCGATCTAATCGAACAGGCTAAGTTCGGATCGAACCGTCTGAAACGAACAGCTCATCCCTACTTGTGAGTGTGTCTGTGTATAAACATGAGTGTGTTTGTGTATAAACATGAGTGTGTCTGTGTATAAACATGAGTGTGCTTGTGTATAAACATGATTGTATTTGTGAGTGTGTGCATAAATATGAATGTGTTTGTGAGTGTGTGTTTGTGTATAAACATGTGTGTTTGTGAGTGTGTGCATCGTGCATAAATATGAATTTGTTTGTGAGCGTGTGCTTGTGAGTAGGGATGAGCTGTTCGGTTCGATCAGTTCGGAGTTCGATTCGAACTTTGGCCGTTCGCAAGTTCGCGAGCTTCGAACTTTTTGGCGTGTTCGGTTCGAGTTCGAAAAAAATAAATAAAATTGAAAAAAGTATAAAAAATGCTTAAAAAATATAAACAAATCTAGAAATAAAGAGACTCTTTACTGCAGAATATTATAAGCAATGGTTTATTAGATATTGAATTAAAAACTAATGTCTAGGTGCAAAGATTTTCACCTCTAAATGACCTGTGTTCTCAAACGGCGTAAATAACAGGTGTTTAATTAGTGTTTGGAAATAACATGTGCTTCTAATTAGTCCGGTCTCATGAATTTGATACATTGTATGCAGACTGGGGGTGCTAGATGTCGTGTGTGGGTCTGTGATGGCGATGTTTCCATACATCCTACAACTCCGCCACTTCACGGGCAGGTTATGGGGACCTCAGCGCGTCCAGCCAAGTGGTTCTCCTGAGCGCGTCCATGCACAGGAGGATTACGGCCGATTGCTGCGCCCCCCCCCCCAGTGCAGGCTGACATCTTGGATGTCAGCCCAGCACTCCGGGACCCCGGCAGGGCCATTAGATGTCATTGCGGCGGCGTGATGACATCTAATTCAGGCACCCCCCCACATGTGCGCAGGAGGTGCCTGAAAGGGAGGGGGGAGGTCCTTCGGACCTCTCTCACTCCCGATCGCCGAGGAGCCTGCCCTTCCAAACGGTGGCTGACATTAACCCCTGGGGAGCCGGATCACGAGCTGCCAGCAATGGTGGAGATAGCGGGTTCCAATGAACCCCCTTTCTCCCGATCTGTGGCAACTAGGGGTTAATGATTGTTATCGTTGGATTTGCCAGAGCATGGCCTTTCCAATGATACCAAACATGACCATGTAAAAAGTTTGTTAAAAAAATAAGAATTAAAAATAAGAAATAAAAAAACATTTAAAAAAATAAATAAACAAGTTTTTTTTGTTTTTGTTTTGTTAATGCAGCAATATTGTTCCCATTTCAATTATAATGTGAACAATGATGCTGCACTAACGATTTTTGTATGCAGTGCGTTTGTTAAAAATAGCAAACTTTTCCCCAAAAAAATGTAACAAGTCCCCATTTCAAATTTTTTTTAACAAGCGCACCCCATAGAAAATATAACCGCAAATGCTCACATGTTAAAATGTGAAAAAAAACACTTTACACGTTGTAAATTATTGAAAATTCAAATTTTATTGCATTTTATTATATTATACAGACAGGACATGACGTATACATATAATAATGATATATTATGAATCTGCCGAGTCTGACGGAAAGAACGATATATAATATGTCTGGGTCATATATCAAAATATGGCTTCAAAATGTGGTTAAACATGATGAGCGAAAGTGGTAAAAATTACCTCAGCACAGAGGTGTGAAAAGCCTCAGCAGCGAAAGGGTTAAACTTTTTGTCTTTGTTTCCTGTCCCCAGGGCACTATCCGGACCCGGACATTGTTTTTAAATGTTTCTATACATCCTAGAAATCCGCCACTTCACGGGCAGGTTATGGGGACCTCCTAGGCACGATATTTGAAGGAATTTTTCGTTTTTATTTTTAACCCTTATTTCATGGAAAACTCACTCTCCCTTTAAAAACTTTTTTAAAACTTTTTGTCCTTGTTTCCTGTCCCCCAGGGCACTACCCGGACCCCCATACACCTTTTATGACAAACTCTAAAATCTAATTTTGAGTCCCATTGACTTGCATTGAGTTCGTGTTCGAGTTCGAATTCGAACTTTTGAAAAGTTCGAGTTCGAATGAGAACCGAACTCGGGGGTGTTCGGCTCATCCCTATTTGTGAGTGTGTGTATAAATATGAATGTGTTTGTGAGTGCGTGTATAAATATGAATGTGTTCGTGAGTGTTTGCACGTGAAAGTATGTACGTGTTTTTGTGTGTATGAATGCATAAATATGTGTGTGCTTGTTAGTGTGTGCATGCATTAATAGGAATGTGTTTATGAGTGTGGTGTATAAACTTGAGTGTGAATGTGTGTGTGTATAAAAATGATTGTGTTGGTGAATGCACGTGAAAATATCTATGTGTTTTTGTGTGTATGCATGCATAAATATGTGTGTGCTTGTGAGTGTGAGCATAAATATGAATGTGTTTGTGAGTGTTTGCACATGTAAATATGTGTGTGTTTGTGTGTGTATGAATGTGTGGGTTTGGCAAGTGTATCCATGAATAATATATGTGTTTTGTTGTGAGTGTTTGCATGTATACAAATGTGTGTCTTTTTGAATGCTGACATGTATAAAAATGTGTGTTTCTGTGTATGCATGTATAAAGATGAGTGTGTTTTGTGAGCGTATGCATTTATAAATATGTGTGTGTTTGTATTTGAAAATATGTGTGTGTTTGTGAGTGTTTGTATATGTAAATATGTGTTGTCATGAGTAGGGATGAGCCGAACACTCCCCGAGTTCGGTTCGAAGCCGAACCCGAACTTTCCAAATGTTCGGATCCGAACCCGAACTCAAACTCAATGCAAGTCAATGGGGCTGAAAATTTGTTTTTTTTAGAGTGCCCTCCAAGAGGGCTTATATGCTAGATATTTACCATGAAAGGTGTATGGTGTCCGGGTAGTGCCCTGGGGGACAGGAAACAAGGACAAAAAGTTTAAAAAAAAAAATGTTTTTAAAGGGACAGTGAGTTTTCCATGAAACGTTTAGGCGCACTTAATCACGGCCGGACTAGCAGCAAATGACGGCCAATATACAAAGTACGGTCGCACGAAAGTCCGGCTGCACAACGCAAGTGGAAAATGAACGCATTTTTTTGAGAACGCAGAACCGCTAGTACAGACATACAGAGTGCGCTGCGTCCACTAGCGGCGTGTGTGCGTGATTTGGAGACGTCAGACCCTGTTCATGTCCGGCCAACATAACGTCCAGACACCCAAAGTTTCCTGGTTTGGATCCGTAAAATATCACGCACAAAAATGAGCATCGTATGACCGTTTTCACGCATTCCGTGAAAAAATACGGCAATGCGTTCGGACGCACTTTCGGTCTCTGTGAAAAATGCGTTAGTCTGACCCTAGCTTTATCTCACTTTCCAAATCGGCTATTTGGTCCAGATTGTTCTCTTTTCCTGCCATTCCAATGGTTTTCACCTTTCTCTGAACAACCCTGAGAGAGAGGTGAAAGCCAGGAGAACTGGCAGGAGAAGAGAACAATCTAGATCAAATAGCCAATTTGGAAAGTGAGTTAAATGGGAGAATTTTTCTGGTTTGGTTATCTTGACCTAGAATTTTCACTTCTCCAGTTATTCTCCTGCTTTTCACCACTCTCTGAATAACCTGTGAATGTTTAATCCCGAGGTGAAAAATAACATTGCTTTAGATTTTTTTTCAAACAACCAACTTAAATGCAGCATATTAGGATGTTTTAGGAGGGAAATTAATTCTCAAATCTCAATCAGAAGCAGACACCACCCCACATCCTCAGTATAGTGTACAATGTATCAAATTGATTACCAGACTAAAAACACCTGGTGTTATGCCCGTTTGTGAACAGAGGTCATTTAGAGTTGATAATCTTTCCACGTACACATTAGTTTTTAATTCAATATCTAATAAATCGTTGCTTATAATATTCTGCAGTAAAGAGTCTCTTTATTTCTAGATTTTTTAGTATTTTTTTAAGCATTTTCTATACTTTTTTCAAAATTTCTTTTTTTTTTCGAACTCGAACCGAACACACCCAAAAAGTTCGAAGTTCAAGAACTTTCAAACTGCCGAAGTTCGGGTCGAACTCCGAACCGTCCGAACCCGAACAGCTCATCCCTAGTCATGAGCATATATATGTATAAATATGACATCAGTGCAATTCGAGGCCAATTCAGAAGTTAGTGAATAACCCCTTAGGTGCTGTCCACCTAGAAAAAATATATAAGGGGTTATTCAGAGAGAGCTGAAATGGCACTGAACAGGGAATTTCCCCGTACAGTGTCATTTCGGAGATATTCGGCTATTCCGAGAGCTAGCAGTTTGCTAAATTTTGGCGATTTGCTTGCACGTACGGTGCCTGTTCGGCAGTGAAATCCCCCATAGAGAAGCAATGGTTAATCTATACAGAGAATACAGAACAGCAGTGAAACGTTGCCGAAATTCCTGCTGTTCGGTGGTTTCATTCGGCAGGTTTATTCAGGCGAATCCCATAGTTTTCAATATAAAAAATATTCCAGTTTAATTAAATATATAATAAATTGTTTATTATTTTGATCTGCATATTTGTAGATTTGTTTAGGATCTTTTAGGTATGTTTTGGTAATTTTTTTCAGAATTCTTTTTTCCCGTCTTTTTTTTTTTATTTCTTTTTTCTTTTTTCTGTATCAGACCTTTTTATTATCATTCACTGGATCTTATATGTAAATTCCAGGCATTTTCGTTCAGTAGTTGTTTTGCAAACAGCGTTTAAATTTTGAAACTTTCAAACGTACTGTTGTTTTTTTTACCCTGTTTGTCAGCTTGTCTGTTTTTCCAGAAGACTGGTAAAATTACTGGACACTATTACAGACTCCTTGATTTCATATCAACACTTTTTTTGTGTTTGCACTTTTATTAATAGAGGATTAATACGAATATATTTGCACTCACGATTTGCACTGTGAGATTGTGGACCCTTCGGGATCCACACCAGTACTTTTTGCATTGCACTATATTAATAGAAGAACGTTATGAATACTTGCACTTTATATGCAATTTGCACATTACGTTATTGTGAGATTGATTCACATGTACGACAGTAGGTAGTAGTACCACTATTGCTGAATTGCACTTTATGATTGTGATTTGCACGTTATTTGCACTTTCTGCACGTGTTTTTCCTCACCTTGCATTTTCTGAGGCGGACCCACATGCAAGATATTAGAGCTTACCAACGCTGTTGTTAATTTTTTACATTTTGTTGCATATTGCACAAGATTGTTTTAGGGAAAGACTGATTCACTGAATATTCCCCTTGTCAAACGTCTATAGACAATTGATTTATTCCCACTTTAGAAAGTATCGAGTGCGCCACTAGGACCCCACCTTTTCCAGAACTTCTGAAAGCAATGCTTATCCAGCACAGGAGAGGGAACTTCTCCTGTACTGGCTGTCTGCGCTGCGAGTGAGTATTCTGGAGCTCTATCACTGTCAGATTTTTGGGTAGAGGTCAGGAAGGATTACACATACAAACTTTTTCTGTAGCTTTGCAATGTTGTGTTCAATACTGGTCTCCTTCATTGTAATATTAAAAAAAGGACTGAAACTAAAATGTAATGCATTTTCCTTTCGTTTCTTTTGTTTTTGGACTGAGCAGTTTCGTATCTCTTGAGTCATATGGAAACTAAATTATCCAAAAATTCGGACTAAGGCTGGGGTCAGACGAGCGTAGTGTTCACGTCCGTGATTGCGCCTAAAAGTACGTCCGGGATAACATGAAAGAAAGCCCATTGGAGCCCGACACACGAAGTACGTCCGCACTGAACTGCAGACACACAACGGCCGCGGCCCACGGATGCAAGGCAGGCAAGAACGTACAACCCCTAGAACGGCCGCACAAAGTGCGCTGCGTCCGCAACGTCCGCATAGCTTTGTGTGTGAGTGATGGAACGTGGTCAGACGGACTGCATTTATACGTCCAGCATTTTTCACGGACAAAATGGTTTTGCTTTTTAATTTATTTTCCCTCCTACATCCGTCAAAATATACGTCAGTGAATAAACAGACTGTGTGGCCACTACTGCGTCTTCCGTACTGACGTACGTCCGTGTGCACAGACGTACAGTCCGTAGAAATCACGCTCGTCTGACCCTAGCCTAAATCGTTTTAGTACTAAAACGAATGCACATGTCTATTTATTTGTGTTGATGGGTAGTACATGAAAAATGCCACCCCACAGCATGTAGAATCCATACACTGTAGGTAAGAAATCAAAAAGAAATCCCAGGTGCCATGCCTTGATCTCCTACCTGCATCGTATGAATTACACATGTTGCAGGGCAACACGATTCTAGGCACTCACCATCTGAATAAAATGGTTATATGTGTCCAGGAAAACATGCAGGGTTATTCAAAGAGCTCCGAATTGCTGGTGAAAGGTAACCGAACGCTGAAAATCAGCGTTCGGTTACCTTTCCTGGCCATTCGGCAATCCAGAGAGCAGGCAATTCTCCAAATCCTGGCGAATTGCCTGCACATACGGTGCCTGTTCGGTGCCTGTTCGAGATCAGTGAATCCCCATAGAGAAGCAATGCTTTGTCTATTCAGAAAACACAAAACAGCAGTGAAAAGTTGCCGAATTGCTCTGCCATTCGGTGGTTTAATGCGTCAGGTTTATTCAGGCGAATCCCATAGGCTTCAATGTTAAAAATATTGCCGTTTTAATTCAATATCTAATAAACCGTTCATTATAATATTCTCCTGTAAAAAGTCTCTTTATTTATAGATTTTTTAGGACCTTTTAGGCCTTTTTTGGGATTTTGTTTGTAAACATGTTTTTTTTCTTGTTTTTTTTAATAGTTTTTTCTTTTTTCTGTAACAGCCTTTTTTATTATCATTCATTGGATCTTATATGTAAATTTCAGACATTTTCGTTCAGTAGTTTCTTTGCAAACAGCGTTTCACTTTTCAAACATTCAAGCGTACTGTTTTTTTTTCCACTCCATTCGTCCGCGGTGTCGGGTTTTTACGGCGGCTGCTCTGCGCTGTGATCGGCTCCTGCTCCGGTTTGTTCGGCGGAGTTAATCCAGATGTTTTTGCGGGTTTCGGTGTGCGTTCGCCCTCGTTTTGCGGTGCGTTTTCAGCCGGTTTGCAGCGACTTTTCCCTGCATTACGGCGGCCCTGTGGTGCTTGCTGAATACACCGCAGGGTCGCCGAAATGGGATCGCCAAATCGAACCGAATTGAAGAGAACAAAAAGTCACCGAACGTAAGGTGGCTTTTCGATTCTCTTTGAATAACCCTGATGGCCAATCTGGCGATTCTAGTGGGGAACGAGAGAGCACCGAAATGTCGGCGACACTTTGGTGCTCTCAGAATAACTCCTTTAAAAAAAAAAAAAAAATAGCTTTAGGTGTGAAAGTAGATTAGACTTACACTTAAAAAGCAGTATTTTTCATTAGTATTCTTGATATCCTGGTAATATTGGGAGGGGGGGCATGAATTCCGTCAGCTAAATTTTATGGCTAAAAAAAAGTTTCTCATGAATATCAATGACTCTGTAGAATTGTAGTCATAATCTTTGGAATTGATGCTCACCTGTTTAGAATTAATTGTCAAAGTTTTAATTACATTCTTTTTAAATTATAGGAGGGGAAAAAAAATAATGCATTAGCAAGTAAGTACTCCAATGAAGTCTACTGGGTACAGGAGAGCTTCGTGAAATCCTATGCTTAATGATTAATAACCAACAAATATATGTGATCCAAAGTATTTAATCCCTGACTCAACCGGTACAGATGTGAATACACCTGCTTAATTAACTTTCAACCTTAATAATTTAAATTCCGTGTGCTTATAAGGTAAAATGAATGTTCGCTATACAGACTGGTTTATAATTGGAGTTAAAAAAAAATGGTACAGGGAAGTATGTGTTATACGAGCTTATATATTAACTTAGAAAGGGGAAAAAACCAGCAGTGCAATATTTAAACGAATATTAGTTAGCTATCAGTTATAAACTATTATTTATAAAGTAAAAAAAGTTTAAGACTTTTTAAATTATTATTATTATTATTATTCTTTATTTATAAAGCGCCAGCATATTCCGCAGCGCTGTACAATAAGCACAGTATAGACAGGGTTACAATACATTGAACAACATTTGACAAACAGTACAGGAGGAGATGAGGGCCCTATTCCCGTAGGAACTCACAATCTGGGAGGGTTGGGGTTGGAAACAGGAGGAGAGGACTGTAAGGCTAGGGTCAGACGAGCGTAGTGTTCACGTCCGTGTTGCCGCACAAAAGTACGTCCGTGATAGCATACAATTGTGTTAAATGGAGCCCCACACACGAAGTACGTGCGCACAGAAGTGCGGGGGCTGACGGACGCTGCAAACGGACGCAGGTTAGGCAAGAATGTAATACTGCTAGAACGGACGTGCAGAGTGCGCCACGTCCACAACGTCTGCATAGCTTTGTGTGTGAGTGATGGAAGGTGGTCAGACAGACTGCATTTATACGTCCAGCATTTTTGACGGACAGAATGTTTTTTCATTGTAATTTATTTTCCCTCCTACATCCGTCAAAAATTAAACGTCAGTGAAAAAAACGGACTGTGTGGCCACTACTGCGTCTTCCGTACTGCCGTACGTCCGTGTGCACGGACGTACAGTCCGTAGAAATCACGCTCGTCTGACCCTAGCCTAAGGTGAGAGTGATTGATGGTTGCGTCAGTGAGTTGGGTGGTAGGCTTCCCTAAATAGGAACGTTTTAAGGGAGCGTTTGAAGGAAGAGAAGTTAGGGGAAAGTCTGACAGCACGAGGGAGAGCGTTCCAGAGAGTGGGGGCTGCACGTGAGAAATCCTGCAGTCTATCATGGGAAGAGGTGATGCGGGGAGAAGCTAGGCGCAGGTCACTGTTTGACCTTAGGGAGCGGGCTGGGGTGTATTTGGTGATTAGTGAGGACAGGTAGTGGGGCGCTGAGTTAGTGAGGGTTTTGTAGGTAAGGATAAGGATTTTTAACTTAATTCTGCAGTGGATGGGGAGCCAGTGAAGGGACTCGCAGAGGGGAGCGGCAGAGACAGAGCGGCGGGTGAGGTGAATTAGCCTGGCGGAGGCGTTCAGGATGGATTGTAGGGGAGAGGCGGGACAGAGGGAGGCCAGATAAGAGATTATTGCAATAGTCGAGTCGGGAGATTACCAGGGCGTGTATGAGTTGTTTTGTGGCGACAGCGGTAAGAAATGGCCGAATTCTGGAAATATTACGCAGTTGGTATCGGCAGGAGGAGGAAAGAGACTTGATGTGGGGGATGAAGGAAAGAGCAGAGTCAAGTGTAACTCCAAGACAGCGAACCTGTTTAAACAGTATTTATTTTTAATTTTACATATTTTTAGTTATTAAATTTAAAATTATTTATTGTAAATTAATTATTTCAATTTTTTATATATATTTTTAATATATAAATATATATAAAGTCCAAGTGACCCTGCACACCACAAACAAGTTTCTTCTGCTCCGGTGCAAAAATCCAACTGCAATCAATATAATCCAAGTTTCAGATGCACACAGTCAGGGTTATTCAAAGAGATCCGAATTGCTTGAGAAAGGTAACCGAACGCTGAAAATCAGCGTTCGGTTACCTTTCTTGGCCATTCAGCTATCCAGAGAGCAGGCAATTCGCCAAATCCTGGCGAATTGCCTGAACATACGGTGCCTGTTCGGTGCCTGTTCGAGGGCAGTGAAATCCCCATAGAGAAGCAATGCTTCGGCTATTCAGAGAACACAAACCAGCAGTGAAAGGTTCCCCTAATGCTCTGGCATTCGGTGGTTTAATTCGGCAAATTTATTCAGGAAATCCCATAGACTTCAATTTAAAAATATTCCCGTTTTAATTCAATATCTAATAAACCGTTCATTATAAAATTCTGCAGCAAAAAGTCCTCTTTATTGCGATTTTTAAGGATAGAAGCATGAAATTTATTTTTAAAGTCCGATTTTTTTTGGTTTTATTTTAGTTTACTTATTTTTTCTGTAACAGTCCTCTTTAATTATCATTCTCTGGACTCCTCTGGACCTCATATGTAAATCAGACATTTTCGCTCAGTCGTTTGCAGAACAGTGTTTCACTTTTCAATCATTCATCAAACTGTTTTCCTAATTTATTCACTGCTTCTTCTGCTGTGTCGAAGACTGCAATCGGCCTCTTTCGGGTTTTTTCTGTGGTTTTTTCGGCAGGTTAATCCAGATGTTTTTGAGGGTTTTCGCGTGCATTCGCTGGGATTTGCGGTTCGTTTTCGTCGGGGTTTGCGGCAGCCTTTCCCATGCATTTCGGGGACTCTGTTGGTGTTTGCTGAATACACCGCGGGTCAACCGATGGGATCGGCAAAAGGAACCGAATTGAAGCAGAACCGAAAAGTAACCGAACGTGCGGGACTTTTCGAATTCTTTGAATAACCCTGAATGGCTTTGTAGTATACTAAAAAAATAGTAGTTTTTGACAAATACAGTCATATAGCTAAACGTTTCAGTTCCCATAGGAACTTTCCTCAGGAACCTCCATGTGCATCTGAAACTTGGATTATATATATACTAGGTGTAACGCTCTTTTGCCGCTGGGGGCCGCCCCCGCTGGCACCCTCCAGCTGGGTTACACCTTCTTGCTTTACCTGTTGGTCCTGAGTTTCCGCATTTTGGGAATAAGGATACATAGTGTTGGCAGTGCCTCCACCTGTCTGGGCATCCATGGCATGGACTGTTTGCCCAGGCAGGAACCTAATAATAACAACTACACAGTGGTACAATAAACAATATAAACTTGTATTGAAATGCAAGTGGCAGCATAAAAGGATTTCAGGTAATACAGTAGCTAACTAGACACACCAACTGCTCTCTAACCTCCCAGCCCAGGACCCTCCCAAACAACCTGGAACCACCCTGATCTTCGTCCTAATGACAGCGATGATGGGTACCAGTTGGTGCACATAAGAGATGGGGCCCTTTTAGCATAACGTAGCTGCCAGTACAGGAAAGGCTGTGGGTAAAATCCGCTCAGCAGCTGTGTGATTCTTAGTTAGTGTAAAGATGGATAGAATGCTGTCAGCGAGACAGAGAGAATAAGATGCTCGTTACCGCACAACTTCAGTTGCTCACAGTCCCAGGAAGGCCTCTTGAACGTTGTAGCAATCTGCAGCCTCTGGATCAATTCTTCCCCACGCAGAATGCAGAATCTCCTCTGCCTGAAGTCAATGCCACCAGCAAATCCCTCTGCCTGCGGCCTCCTTAACACAGGGCCCCTCTTCAAACACACTTGCCTCCTGAAACAGTCCAGCACAATATACAGCAGACCAAGGTACACTCTCCAGCACTGGATGCTGCTGATTCTCTGTGCTCCAGCTTGCACAGATCCTGGAACATCTCTCTTATCTGACTGCTCACTCTTTGCTCACTTTGTTCTGCCCACGCTGCATGCATGCTTTTTACTTCCTGTTTCTTTTTGCTTGGGTCCTTCCTTTTTCCTGTAAGGGCATTCTGGGAGGTGTGGTCCATGAGTCCAATAAAGTATGTTCCCATACATATGCCTCTAGGGGGAGCCAGAGGACAAACAGCTGCAGTCCTCAGAGCCAAATTAAACACAGGACTACATTCTCCCCCTCGAAAAAAAATTCCTTGCCTTCCACTGGCAAGACCAGCCAGGTGCAAAAACACACACAAAAAAAACAACGGCAACATATATATTTCTGCATGACAGTCCTGCATAACAGTCCTATCTAGACAATTGTCAACTATCTTGAAGTCTGCTCTAATAACCGGAGTTCCCATATTCATCATTTCTGCAAAAGCATACAGGAAATCAACAACTTTACAGTGTAGCTGAGGCACTGGGACATAGCTAGGTTCTCCAACGTGATCGTAAGTAAGAACCCTGGGAGGTTGTCTCGCTCTAGTGCCCTGTCTCAATTCTCTCTGAGGAAGTCCATAGTGTGCCTGGGAATCTTCGGCTCCTGCCATTGGGTTGGGGAGGTCACCAGAGGCTTGAGGCCCTGGCTTTCCCATGATACAAGAGTCTCTTTCAGGGGTCCCAGGCACAAAACTAGGGCTGTTTGGATCCAATGTAGAAGAGGCTATGGGAGGAGAGGGAGGTGGCTGCTGAGAAGTGTCTTGTACCATCCACCACTCGTCACTGTGGTCAGTGGATTCTAGGGTCTTTTCTTTAGCTCTCTCCACATTACAGTCTTGCACTGTCTCCTCCATGCCCCTTACAGGTGGTGCGGATATATTCTCACTCTCTTCATTTCCTTTCTGGAACTCTTCTTGGGAGTATAACACTGGCAGCAGATGGTTCCTGTGCCATGCCTTGATACGACCTTCTGGTCCCTTGATCTTGTATACAGGAAGTCCTGGCAACTTGGCGACCACTTCAAACAGAATGTCTTTCCATCTATCTGCAAGCTTATGTTTCCCAGGCACCCCTAGATTCCGGAGAAGAACTTTATCCCCGGGCTGTATCTCTCTATATTTTACTTTGGCATCATAGCGCCTCTTGTTTTGTTCATTCAACTTAGCAGCAGACTGAATAGATAATTCATAAGCTCTCTGAAGGTTCTGTTTCAGTGACTTGACATATTGATAATGAGAGACGAGACTCGACCCATCTGAAGAAACTCCCAGCCTCAAATCTATGGGCAAGCGGGCTTCCCTCCCAAACATTAAGAAATATGGTGAAAATCCAGTAGATTCATGTCTCGTACAGTTGTAAGCATGCACCATAGCTTCCACATGCCGACTCCAAGCTCTTTTTTCTACGTGTGGCAGTGTACCCAACATATCCAAAAGGGTCCTGTTAAATCGCTCAGGCTGTGCATCGCCTTCTGGGTGATAGGGAGTAGTCCTTGACTTATTAACGTTGAGCAAGCTCAGGAATTCCTTGATGATTCGACTTTCAAAATCTCTGCCCTGATCAGAATGTATCCGATTGGGCAGACCATAATGCACAAAGTACTTTTGCCACAAAGTCTTGGCTACCGTCAATGCCTTTTGATCTTTGGTGGGAAATGCTTGTGCGTAGCGTGTGAAATGATCTGTAACCACCAGGACATTTCCAATGCCAGCAGAGTCATTTTCAATACACAGAAAATCCATGCAGACCAGATCCAGGGGACCATTACTTTTAAGATGGCCCATGGGTGCAGCCTTTACGGGTAGGGTCTTCCTCTGTATGCATCTTTTGCAGGTTTTTATATACTGCTCCACCGTCTCTCTCATCTTTGGCCAAAAAAATCTATCTTGCACTAGACCATATGTTTTGTCTATTCCAAGATGTCCATGCTGATCGTGTAGGGCTCTCAGAACCATCCCCCTGAACCGGTGAGGGAGCACCAACTGCTTGCGATCTGGGTGATCATGGTACTCAATAATCCGATACAACAACCCTTCCTCCAGATGCAATTTGCTCCATTCTCGCCGAAATATCTCCTTCAGTCCTGAGGGAAGACTGGTCAGAAGGTTAGGATTCTTCGCCTTCACGGCCTTGATGACATTGCCTACATGCCAATCTTGAGCCTGAGCTCTCCGCTTGTCCGCTGTCGTGATATCTGACCAATGCTGTAGAATAATGGGAGCACTGAAGGCTTCGGGCACAACTCCAGGTGAACAGCTAATGGAGTCTATTCCCCTAAGTTCGGTAAAATCTTCTGGGTGTTCTACAACTACCGCCGTATTACATAGAGCCCTCACTCCAGGTCCAGGGACTTCTTCCCACTCCTCTTCTTCTTGATGAGGAGGAAGCCCGGGTCGCCGTGATAGCGCATCTGCACTGATGTTTTTGGGGCCCGGTTTATATCTCAGATGGAAACGGTAATTCGACAACGCCGCCAACCATCGATGTCCGGTGGCATCCAGTTTTGCTGTCGTCTGTATGTAAGTAAGGGGATTGTTATCCGTTCTTACTTCAAACTCTGTCCCATACAGATAATCATGAAGTTTGTCTACTATTGCCCATTTAAGAGCCAAAAATTCCAGCTTGTGGACCGGGTAGTTCTTCTCACTCCCTGTTATGCTTCGACTAATGTAAGCAACTGGTCTCAGTCCCTCAGCATAACTCTGGTGTAGTACACCTCCTATGCCCTCCAGACTAGCATCTACATGGAGCACATAAGGCCTTTCAGGATCTGCATAGGCCAGCACTGGGGCTTCAGTGAGCTTCTTCTTCAGGGTGAGGAAGGCCTGCTCGCATTCAGAGGTCCATTTTTCCCCGAAGGAATCTCTGGAATATAAAACTTTAGAACCATCTGCACTTAAAGAGCCTTTTAGGAGATTATGCAATTCGTGCGCTATCTTGGAGTAGCCTTCCACAAATCTACGGTAATACCCACAGAATCCAAGAAAGGACCTTAGTTCTCCAACATTATCCGGCTTGGGCCAGTTCACCACAGCTTCGATTTTGGCCGGGTCAGTTGCAACCCCTTGGGCAGAAACTATATGTCCCACGTAGGTGACAGAGCTTCTAGCGAACTTGCATTTGTCTAAGGATAGTTTTAATCCCTCAGCTTCAAGTCTATCCAACACTTTCAATAGTCGGTGCTCATGCTCCTCTGGAGTCTTCCCAAACACTATGAGATCATCCAAGTACACCAAGCACTCTCGAGGGTTCATATCCCCAACGGTTTTCTCCATTAGACGTTGGAAAGTGGCGGGAGCTCCAGTGATACCTTGGGGCATCCGCGTAAACTGGTAAAATCCCAGAGGACAGATAAAGGCGGTTTTTTCCTGATCATCTACCTTCATGGGTACCTGGTAATACCCAGACCTTAGATCAAGTACACTGAACCACTGACTTCCAGACAGAGCATTCAGCAGATCTTCTATCCGGGGCAACGTATACTGGTCTGGTATGGTGCGCTTATTTAGTGTCCTGTAATCTATGCACAGCCGGACTGATCCATTCTTCTTGCGTACTACTACGATTGGGGATGCATAGGGGCTACGAGATTCTGTAATAATCCCTGCTCCTTCCATCTGATGGAGAATATCCCTGACATCTTGTATGTCACGGGGTGGAATACGTCTAGATCTTTCCCGAAAGGGGGCAAAGTTGGATAATCGGATGGCATGGGTGGCACTTTTTGCACAGCCTACATCCATCTCTTCTTTGGAGAACACACTCTCTCTGGCTTGGAGTTTAGTTCGGAGACTATCCTTCCATTCCTGGGATAGGGGAGAATCCTCTAGACTGAAATCCGCAGGAGTCCCGGGCATCTTCCCCTCTTCAGCTGTCACTGCCATAATCGAGGAGATTTGGTCTAGCAGGTGGATCACTCCCAGCAGCTGACCCCGGTCTATACGCACTTCAGTGTGAGTTAGGTTTTGCACCATCACCGGAAAGGCTTGCCCCCGGTGGTTCTTCCAGTCTTTAACTTCAGGTATGACCATCCATCCTTTCTGAGCGTCATCCTCCGGAAGGGATTCAATTAAGTATTGTCGCCCACCATCTAAAATTCCATCATGTAGAGTTGCCGAGGCCCGTAGGGATAGTGTTTCACCTGGTCTGATGAACACAGCTCCAATTCCGATGTAATGGCATTTCCCAGCTTTAGCCTGCAATGCAAGTCGCTGACACTCTTCTCCAAGGTGCGGACTAACTTCCATCAGATGATCCAGTGAAGCACCCTTCGTTCCCCCAAGGTAGTTTCTGAATACATCCTGCACCACCCTGGCATTGGTCCCGAGTATGATGGGGGCACAAACTCTCTTCACATCTGGGCAGATTATGGCCTCCAACTCCATGCTCTGTTCTGTTCCGGTATTCAACTGAGGAATGGTGATGGCGACCTTGATGCTTCCATCAGTCTTGCAGACTTGATCTCCCATGCCCCATAGCTGCATCTCTTCAGTGGGCAGTAAGGGCAGATGCTTTAAATGCTGCTCATAGAATGACCTGTAAACTATAGTCACCTGTGACCCAGTATCTAACAGTGCTGAAGCATAGATGCCATTGATTAGTACATGGATGATAGACCTGGGCCCTACTTTGGGATTGGCCTGTAAACGAGGAGCTCTTTTTTTAGTCCAGTTTCTCCTTTTTTTCTTAATTTTCTTTGAGAAAACTGTACTGTCTTCCAGGGGTCCTATCACTAGCACATGCCCGTCTTCTTCTCCCGAAGGGGCAGGGCATTCCCTGGCAAAATGTCCTGGCTGGCCGCAAGTAAAACATTTCCTCTCCCTTGGTTGATTTCGAGTCAGCCGGGTGGGCTCTGCCCTTTTCGGATCCCGCTCGGACCGTGGAGGATGTGACTGAGACTCTAATTCTGCTAGTCTTTCCCTGAGGCTAGCCATTTCAGTGTTCTCTTTTTCCCGAGGTTTCGTCAGGTTTTCTTTGGAGGTGGCAGGAGAAAATATCTGACTCTCGATCTCCTTCACTTGGGTTATGAGCAATATAAAATCTAAATCTTCTTTAGTCAGTCCTGCTCGCAAAGTAACAATTACTGGGTCATCGGACAAGGCACCCCGCAATACTTGTTTTGTCAATTTCACATGAGCTTGAGCAGGTAACACTACATTCTTTTCCATCAGTTTTCCCAAAAACACTTGCAATCTGGTAACATAGTCAGACAACCTCTCATGTTTCTTTTGACGGGTATTATAGAACTTATTAAGAAGACTTTCGGCATCCTCCACATCTCCATATACTCGTTGTAATACCAGTAGGTACTCCTGAGACTCAATTTCTCCTTTTAAGATTTTATGTGCATTCACAATGTCCGTAGCTGGGGACCGCAGACTCTCCATTATTCTCTGTCGTTTCATAGCATCAGTACAGGTCCATTCGCCCAGCAATTGTGCTGCATTCCGCTTCCATATTTCAAAACTCTCTTCTCCCGATGGAACGGGTTGCATCCCTGAGAATACCCTCAACTTGCGATAGCTATGAGTATGATTAGCTGTCACAATTGCCTCTGAGAGTTTCCTGAGTACATCTGGTATATCGCCATTACTAGCCTCAGTTGGGTTTGGCACATTGCTAGGTCTAGAAGACGTGGTCGGTATTTCATCCACAAAATCAATGTGGTTGACACGGAGCCTCTTCTCCTCTTGGGGTGGAATAGGTAATGTCCGGTGCCATCTCTTTGGAATGGCCCCTGCTTCTTCTTTGACACCGGCATATACAATCGGACAAAACTCTGATAGTTCATCGCTTAAATGAAGACCTATTGGCTTTGTGCAGTTCCTGAGATCCTTCAATGCATAAACCAGGATATATTTCTCTCCTGTTTGGTTTCTCAACACATCCTTGATGGTCACCATAGTCTCTGGTATAAGATTCTCTAACACGCGAATGCATTGCATAGCCTGTCCTTGGGGTGGTATATTGCATACCATCAGGGCCTGGTATATGGGTATCCTCTGATTAATAGCCCACTCAGTTACAAACGACACCGTGGGTCGTGGCTCAAATGTAAGGTGGAAAAATGTATCCTTTTTCATCTCAGCAGTGCCTCCATCTGTAACGCTCTTTTGCCGCTGGGGGCCGCCCCCGCTGGCACCCTCCAGCTGGGTTACACCTTCTTGCTTTACCTGTTGGTCCTGAGTTTCCGCATTTTGGGAATAAGGATACATAGTGTTGGCAGTGCCTCCACCTGTCTGGGCATCCATGGCATGGACTGTTTGCCCAGGCAGGAACCTAATAATAACAACTACACAGTGGTACAATAAACAATATAAACTTGTATTGAAATGCAAGTGGCAGCATAAAAGGATTTCAGGTAATACAGTAGCTAACTAGACACACCAACTGCTCTCTAACCTCCCAGCCCAGGACCCTCCCAAACAACCTGGAACCACCCTGATCTTCGTCCTAATGACAGCGATGATGGGTACCAGTTGGTGCACATAAGAGATGGGGCCCTTTTAGCATAACGTAGCTGCCAGTACAGGAAAGGCTGTGGGTAATATCCGCTCAGCAGCTGTGTGATTCTTAGTTAGTGTAAAGATGGATAGAATGCTGTCAGCGAGACAGAGAGAATAGATGCTCGTTACCGCACAACTTCAGTTGCTCACAGTCCCAGGAAGGCCTCTTGAACGTTGTAGCAATCTGCAGCCTCTGGATCAATTCTTCCCCACGCAGAATGCAGAATCTCCTCTGCCTGAAGTCAATGCCACCAGCAAATCCCTCTGCCTGCGGCCTCCTTAACACAGGGCCCCTCTTCAAACACACTTGCCTCTAAAACAGTCCAGCACAATATACAGCAGACCAAGGTACACTCTCCAGCACTGGATGCTGCTGATTCTCTGTGCTCCAGCTTGCACAGATCCTGGAACATCTCTCTTATCTGACTGCTCACTTTCTTTGCTCACTTTGTTCTGCCCACGCTGCATGCATGCTTTTTACTTCCTGTTTCTTTTTGCTTGGGTCCTTCCTTTTTCCTGTAAGGGCATTCTGGAGGTGTGGTCCATGAGTCCAATAAAGTATGTTCCCATACATATGCCTCTAGGGGGAGCCAGAGGACAAACAGCTGCAGTCCTCAGAGCCAAATTAAACACAGGACTACACTAGGTATAAAGCCTGCCCTGAGGGCAGTCATATATAGAGTTGTGTTCAAAATTATTCAACCCCCACTGAAATTGAGTGTTTTGGCCAGTTTGACATTGATTTTGATCATTCAGTCATCTTGCTTACAATTAAATCAAAGAGGCACGTGAAGGTCAGACAAATATAACATAACATTTAATAATGAAAAATACACACAAATGTATTTTCTGTGCTCACATCATTATCAGTTTTATTCAACCCCCAAGTGACATTCAATCTTAGTACTTAGACAACATCCTTTTACAGTTATAACAGCTTTTAAACGTGAAGCATAGCTTGACACAAGTGTCTTGCAGCGATCTACGGGTATCTTCGCCCATTCGTCATGGGCAAAAGCCTCCAGTTCAGTCACATTCTTAGGCTTGCGCACTGCAACTGCTTTCTTTAAGTCCCACCAGAGGTTCTCAATCGGATTTAAGTCAGGTGACTGCGATGGCCACTCCAAAATGTTCCAGCCTTTAATCTGCAACATAACTCTAGTGGACTTGGAGGTATGCTTGGGATCATTGTCCTGTTGAAAGGTCCAACGTCTCCCAAGCCTCAGGTTTGTGACGGACTGCATCACATTGTCATCCAATATCTCCTGGTACTGAAGAGAATTCATGGTACCTTGCACACACGCTGAAGCTTCCCTGTACCTGCAGAAGCAAAACAGCCCCAAAGCATGATTGACCCCCGCCATGCTTCACAGTAGGCAAGGTGTTCTTTTCTTCATAGGCCTTGTTTTTCCTCCTCCAAACATAGCGTTGATCCATGGGCCCAAACAGTTCTAATTTTGTTTCATCAGTCCACAGAACACTATCCCAAAACGTCTGTGGTTTGTCCACATGACTTTTGGCATACTGCAGTCGACTCTTCTTATTCTTTGGAGACAGCAAGGGGGTGCGCCTGGGAATTCTGGCATGGAGGCCTTCATTACGCAGTGTGCGCCGTATTGTCTGAGCTGAAACTTCAGTACCCACATCTGACAAATCTTTTCTCAGTTCCTCAGCAGTCACACGGGGACTTTTCTCCACTCTACACTTCAGGTAGCGCACAGCAGTCGAAGTCAGCATCTTCTTTCTGCCACGACCAGGTAGCGTTTCAACAGTGCCCTTTGCCTTGAATTTGCGAATGATGCTTCCTATGGTCTCTCTTGATATGTTTAACATCTTTGCAATCTTCTTATAGCCATTGCCCTTCCTGTGAAGAGTAATCACCTATTCTCTTGTCTTCCTGGAACATTCTCTTGACTTCACCATGTTTGTAACCACACCAGTAAATGTCTAGAAGGAGCTGAGTATCACAGTCATTTTAAAGCTGCCTAATTGGTGCTTATTATGCTTTATTGCTGCTCCGTGACATCCACAGGTGTTTTCAATACCTGATTGAAAACACTTGAATGAACCTCTGTTCTTCAGAGTGGTAGTCTTTAAGGGGTTGAATAATTGTGTCAATGAAGAATTCACAAAAGAAACATTTACTACTGTATTACAAAACCAATTGATGTAATTTTAGTTGCATATGGTTCTTTAAAATGTCCTTGTAGGATTTCATTCTGAATACAATTACAAATGTACACTAAATTCCCTAAAACCCTTTACAGCATTGGGGGTTGAATAATAACACAACTGTATATGGGGGTTACAGGGTATATTATATGTATATGGGGGTTACAGGATATATATATATATATATATACACACACACCCTGTAACCCCATGTGTGTGTGTGTATATATATATATATATACACACACACCCTGTAACCCCCATATGTGTGTGATAGATATATATATCCAAGCTTAGGCGAGCCCCCGGCTTGGCTTGGGCCTAGAGGCCCAGCCGAGCGGGGACTCACCTGAGCCTGGAGGACGCCCGAGCAGGCAACTCGCCTGCCTCCATGCTCAGGTGAGCCCCCGGCTCGGCTGGGCCTCTAGGCCCAGGCCAAGCCGGGGGCTTCTTCTGAGCCTGGAGGCCGGCCGAGCTACTTGCTTGGCCGGCATCCAGGCTCAGGCGAGCCCCCCGCTTGGCTGGGCCTCTAGGCCCAGGCCAAGCCGGGGGCTCGCCTGAGCCAGGATGCCGGCCGAGTTGCCTGCTCGGGCGTCCTCCAGGCTCAGCGAGTCCGGCTCGGCCTAGAGGCCCAACCGAACCGGGGGCTCACCTGAGCGTGGAGGCTGGCCGAGTTACCTGCTCGGGCATCCTCCAGTCTCAGGCGAGTCCCCGGCTCGGCCTAGAGGCCCAACCGAACCGGGGGCTCACCTGAGCGTGGAGGCTGGCCGAGTTACCTGCTCGGGCATCCTCCAGGCTCAGGCGAGTCCCCGGCTCGGCTGGGTCTCTAGGCCCAAGCCAAGCCGGGGGCTCGCCTAAGCTTGGATGCCGGCCGAGCAAGCAGGGTGGGTGTTGGGGGGGTGGAGAGCACATACTCACCTACATCGGCCTCGAGTCCTCCTCCAGTTCCACATGTACTCACCTACATCGGCCCTTAGCTCCTCCAGCGATGACAGTCCTGCATCCTGTGCCCCCTCTGTGTCGGTCGCCGATATGATGTCACGAAAGCCTTTGACCCAGGGTCAAAGGCTTCCATGATGTCATACTGTTGACCAATGGAGAGAGGACACTGGAAGCAGGACTGTCATCGCTGGAGGAGCTCCGGGCCGATGTAGGTGAGTACGTGTGGAACCGGTGGAGGACTCGAGGCCGATGTAGGTGAGTATGTGCTCTCCACACCCCCCAACACCCACCCTGCTTGCTCGGCCGGCATCCAAGCTTAGGCGAGCCCCCGGCTTGGCTTGGGCCTAGAGGCCCAGCCGAGCCGGGGGCTCGCTTGAGCATGGAGGCCGGCCGAGTTGCCTGCTCGGGCATCCTCCAGGCTTAGGCGAGTCCCCGGCTCAGCTGGGCCTCTAGGCCCAAGCCAAGCCGGGGGCTCGCCTGAGCCAGGATGCCGGCCGAGTTGCCTGCTCGGGCGTCCTCCAGGCTCAGGCGAGTCCCCGGCTCGGCTAGAGGCCAACCGAACCGGGGGCTCACCTGAGCGTGGAGGCTGGCCGAGTTACCTGCTCGGGCATCCTCCAGTCTCAGGCGAGTCCCCGGCTCGGCCTAGAGGCCCAACCGAACCGGGGGCTCACCTGAGCGTGGAGGCTGGCCGAGTTACCTGCTCGGGCATCCTCCAGGCTCAGGCGAGTCCCCGGCTCGGCTGGGTCTCTAGGCCCAAGCCAAGCCGGGGGCTCGCCTAAGCTTGGATGCCGGCCGAGCAAGCAGGGTGGGTGTTGGGGGGGTGGAGAGCACATACTCACCTACATCGGCCTCGAGTCCTCCTCCAGTTCCACATGTACTCACCTACATCGGCCTTAGCTCCTCCAGCGATGACAGTCCTGCATCCTGTGCCCCCTCTGTGTCGGTCGCCGATATGATGTCACGAAAGCCTTTGACCCAGGGTCAAAGGCTTCCATGATGTCATACTGTTGACCAATGGAGAGAGGACACTGGAAGCAGGACTGTCATCGCTGGAGGAGCTCCGGGCCGATGTAGGTGAGTACGTGTGGAACCGGTGGAGGACTCGAGGCCGATGTAGGTGAGTATGTGCTCTCCACACCCCCCAACACCCACCCTGCTTGCTCGGCCGGCATCCAAGCTTAGGCGAGCCCCCGGCTTGGCTTGGGCCTAGAGGCCCAGCCGAGCCGGGGGCTCGCTTGAGCATGGAGGCCGGCCGAGTTGCCTGCTCGGGCATCCTCCAGGCTTAGGCGAGTCCCCGGCTCAGCTGGGCCTCTAGGCCCAAGCCAAGCCGGGGGCTCGCCTAAGCTTGGATGCCGGCCGAGCAAGCAGGGTGGGTGTTGGGGGGGTGTGGAGAGCACATACTCACCTACATCGGCCTCGAGTCCTCCACCGGTTCCACACATATCTACATCGGCCCTTAGCTCCTCCAGCGTTGACAGTCCTGCATCCTGTGCCCGCTCTGTGTTGGTCGCCGATATGATGTCACAGAAGCCTTTAACCCTGGGTCAAAGGCTTTCGTGACGTCATACCGGCGACCAACACAGAGCGGGCACAGGATGCAGGACTGCCATCGCTGGAGGAACTAAGGGCCGATGTAGGTGAGTATGTGTAGGCAACATCCTCCTACATCGACCCTGAGCTCCAGCGGTGACCGTCCTTCGGCTGTCGCAGGCTGCTCGGCTGGCCTCCAGGCTTAGGCGAGTCCCTGGCTCGGCTGGGCCTGTAGGCCCAAGCTCGCCTGAGCCTGGATGCCGGCCGAGCAGCCTGCGACAGCTGGAGGACAGTCACCGCTGGAGCTCAGGGCCGATGTAGGTGAGTATGTGTAGGTGACTGTCCTCCGGCTGTCGCAGGCTGCTCGGCCGACCTCCAGGCTTAGGCGAGTCCCCGGCTTGGCTTGGGCCTACATCCTCTCCTGGATGAGCGCGCATCCAGCGTCTGTCCGACGCTGCACATCGGGTTTCTGTTGGCTGCGCGCGCAGCCAACAGAAACCGAATGCGCGGCGACGGACAAACGTTTTTATTATGATAGATACAAAGAACACGATCACCGAACTCCAAATGTAGCTATATTTAGCGCCTAGTGCCGGGACTGGGTCAAATGTATATTAGTAAATGCGATGCCCAGCAACACATGCCTTGGTAAAAATAAAGTTTTATTTAAATATTAATCAACGTTTCAGTCCCAAAGGACTTTTATCAAGACAATTAAAAATACCATAAAACCAGAATAAATACACTTACAAGTGTTCATTCATCACATGTAAGTGTATTTATTCCAGTTTTATGGTATTGTTAATTGTTCTTGATCAAAGTCCTTTGGGACTAAAACGTTGATTAATATTTAAGTAAATCTTTTTAATTTTACTAAGACCTGTATTGCGGGACATCACATTTATTTATACAGATATATGTGTGTATATATATATATATATATATATATACAAGACTGCGGCAACCTGCTGCGGCCATGTGTAGACTCAAAATGCCTGGGTGCAACGCCCAATAAGGAATATGCAAATCAAACAAAAAGAGAAGGACGCACTCCAGGACTTAAGGAATAAAAATAAAAACAATGTTTTATTTAATTAAGCATTAAAAGATGCCCAAATGCACCTGACCGACGTTTCGGCCCTCGCAGGGGGCCTTTATCAAGGTAGTGGGCACAGGGTGGGTAGCGAGTATAAATAGAAAGTATGTGAAACATCAACGAATCACTTACCCTGCTTGTGGCGTGCCACCTGGTGAGACGCCCGAA
Organism: Leptobrachium leishanense; assembly: GCA_009667805.1. NCBI lineage: Eukaryota > Metazoa > Chordata > Amphibia > Anura > Megophryidae > Leptobrachium > Leptobrachium leishanense. Next base: position 52,616,822 of record CM019063.1, on the reverse strand, counting down.
CCCCATATATATTATTATTATTTTTATATTACCAATTCTAGAGTTAAATTGAGAGACAAGGATATGGTTCACATTGAATGTTTTGCTCAGCTGTCATTGTTCACACTGGAGATACGCCGGAAATCAGTCTCTGTCTCTAGTATCCTGTTCATTAACCTTTTCACTACCAAAATCAGCAAAAAACGATTATGTATTATAATGCAATCATATACACAAATGTGAATAAAAACACCTTTGCATTAATTTGTAATGAAAGATTAGTGTCCTCCTTAGGGAGAAATGATATTCCCAATGAGATCTCACTTCTGTAATTCTGTATTACTGTAAACAAGCTACAAGGAAGAGCCCCCGCTCTAACTGTAACAAAAAGCTCAACAAACTTTACTGCTACATTCCACCAGCCAGGGATTGGGAAGAATACAGGGAGAGCTATGGTGTCAGTCTCTGTTGTACAGGGATAAAATTCAGGGGGTTATAATGAGTGTAAATCCCTGTACAGTACATATACAAGGTGTTGCTGTAATTGCCATACACAGGCATTATGCAGCACATACAGATACAAGGTGTTGCTGTAATTGCCATACACAGGCATTATGCAGCACATACAGATACAAGGTGATACGGTAATTGTCATACACAGGCATTATGCAGCACATACAGATACAAGGTGTTACTGTAATTGCCATACACAGGCATTATGCAGCACATACAGATACAAGGTGTTGCTGTAATTGCCATACACAGGCATTATGCAGCACATACAGATACAAGGTGTTGCTGTAATTGCCATACACAGGCATTATGCAGCACATACAGATACAAGGTGTTGCTGTAATTGCCATACACAGGCATTATGCAGCACATATTACATTGCTAATAATCTCATTCTGATCACTGCGAACCCCCATAAGCAGGAGATCTCACCATTTTATTATCTGTCTGCAGCACATTTACTGCATCTGCCTGTGTTCTGATAATGCAGACCCCGTGCAAGCAGGAGATCTGACCAGGAGCTTGTTGTTTGCACTTTTTGTTTGCACCTTCAACATCCAGTCATCATCTCATTCTTTTAATATTTGTTTCAGACTCATTCCCCTTTAAAGAAGACATGAGTGATTCAATGTGGACAGACAGCAAATCCAGGCAAATACTGACAATTCCGTCAAATTAGTAATTAAGCACCAAATTTTAAATTCTCATCATTCCCCCCTCCAAGAAGACCCCCCCGCCACCTATCTCTCTACAAGTAAAGGGAACGCTCAATAGCCCGATACCTCCTGCTCGCTGCCTTGGTGTCACTTTTGATTCCAAACTAACATTTTCTCCCCACGTCCAGACAATGACCAAATCCCCTTTCTGATGCAGGATGCCTTGAAGGTGCTATACATGTGCTTATTATATCACAGCTTGATAACTGTAGCTCGCTCCTTATTGGCCTCCCCAATGCATGCCCACATTGCCCCTTCGTGATCTTTAATGAATGCAGGTGTCAGGTTTAATTTTCTCACCTGATGCTTCTCGCACACCTCCCTCCGAAGCCAGGCATATATTTCTCAGCTCCTTGCATACCTCCCCCTCTGCCGGTCCCTCCTTTGGCTTCCTGTACACTTCCGGATATAGTTTAAAATACCGAAGCTCAAGTTCAAATCGCTCAATAACTCAACCTCTCCTTACATGTCTTTGTTACTCCACAAGCACTTCCCGTCTAGACAGGTCTGGTCAACAGGTGACCTTTACCTGTCCTCTGTCTACACCTGCACTGCCATCTCTAATGCAACTCCTGTGGAATGACGTACCTCACCCTATCAGACTCCCCCTAATCATCAGACCTTCAAGAAATCCCTCAAAACCTACAAAACCCATTGTAACAGATCTCAGCACGCAGACCGGGTCACATCTGTAAATGTCGATTACTTGCAGGATCCCCTTGTTCTCCCCAGCAGACTATCGTACATTCCTCCAGTCCTTAGACGAAGTTTAAGGACCATGACACCTAAAGAGCCTGCAAGCATCCCCTAGATTTAAAAAAAATAAGATTTTTTTTTCAACTTTAACCCCCAAAATCTACAATTGCGAAAGAAGACCTCGGCTACATAGTTTTTACATTTTGTCCTGAGTTTAGAAATATCCAATGTTTACATGTTTTTTGCTTTTTAACCCCTTCACTGCTACGCTATTTCACCTCTGTGTTCAGAGTTAATTTTGACCGTCTTATGCTCATCATGTTTAATCGGGAATTGAAGCCCTGTTTTATTACACAACCCAGACATATTTTTTTTTAAATAAGAAAAAACAAGTTATTTTTTTTATTTTTTGTTTCACGAACCATGGTCATGTTTGGTATAATTTCCAATGATACCAAACATGACCCTCTATCTGCCACCGGTCAGGAGATAGGGAGGTCCAAAGGACCCTCTATTACCACCACTGGGCCACTAGGAGTTAATTGCCCAACTGATGTCATTAAGGACATGGACAAGATGTCAGCCACCTCTGGGACAAGTCTGCGATTCAGTGCCGATTGGCACAAAAGGGGTTAAAGAGATTCATCGATGGAAAGGTCACACTGCGACCTTTCCAGCGATCCTTCTTTTTTTTTTAATTCATTTCCGATCAGGAGGGAGAGGGGCCCAAAGGACCCCACTCTCCCTTTCAGGCACTCTCCTGGCCGTGCTGGGGGGTGCCTGAAACTGATGTCATTGCCCCCTGACGATGTCGTGAGTGCGACGGCTGGGGTCCATATTACCAGAAAAATCTTCTTACAGAGGGAAAGAGGAAGCCAGAAAGCTGTGTTGTAACAAATTAACGATTCATCCATGGAACATGAGACATCACACACGGATTGGCCACCGCACAGTCCAGACCTTAACCCCATTGAGGTTTATCTTTGGAATAATGCGCTGGAGAAGACTTTACACAGCGCTGCGACTCTCCCATCATCAATACAAGATCTTGGCCACAAATTAATGCCGGTCTGGATGCAAATAAATGCTGTGACATTGCATGAGCTTATCGAAACGATGCCACAGAGATTGCCTGCCGGAATCACAGCACAAGGCGACACAACCACATACTGTATTATAGTGCGTGACTTTTTCATTGGCCGGGCAGTGTGTTTAAGTGTTATTTCTGGTAGAGTTTTATATTTAAACAGGAAGCAGTCAGTAATAAATGTTACTATTTTGTAGATTTTCCAATATATCGAAACCAGCATTGCATTTTCTCATACGGCCCAGTAAAATGTGAATTTGCACAATGTGCAGACATAAGTCAATTTGCTGACCCTACTCCTCCTGTGGCTGCCAAAAGTGTAGCTAAAACCGCTCAATAGAGTTATGAACTCATAGACATATTGATATGCTAAAGGATGTACCACTACATATTACTGATCGACCTCATTATGGATCGCCAAGGAAAAAACTGCTCAATAATATCCACAGAGGAATAGTTAGTTATGGTTTTCATAGCCAATGGCTGCATTTCATGCCCTACAGACAATGACTTTTAAGGATATTTTTCATTAACTCTGTTTTTCCCTGTTATTTTGCTGAAAAACTCAAAATGCAACTACTGTTTTAACCAGTAAATTGTATTATAAAATCACATGGGGTGTCAATATTTTATTCTTTAAAATAATATATATAAGGTATATGAGCTACATAAGCACACACTTTATATTTACATTTTTTGATTAAAATCATTTATTTGAATTTTTTTATTATTTATATTTAATATATATGTGTGTGCGTATTATATATATATATATATATATATATATATATATATAATATGCACACATATATATTAATCATAAATAATATAATTATATAATATAATTATATAATAATATATATATATATATTTATAATAGTAATAATAATCTTAGTAAAAGCCCCGGTGTTATTATTATTATTGTCATCATTTATATAGCGCCAACAGTTTCTGCAGCGCTTTACAATAACCAAAGGGAACGAGATACATATAAATGGACATAAGATGGAAACAAGAGGTGTAGAGGGCCCTGCTCATAGGAGCTTACAGTCTAGAGGAGGCCTGAAACGTCAAACTACAATAAAAAATTTATCATATTTTGAGAAGTCTCTGTGTTGCAAGTTGTTGTGAAGATTTATAATATATATATATATATATTAGCACACACTTTATATTTATATAATACGCACACGTATATATTAATTATAAATAATTAAAAATTGAAATAATTTATTTTAATAAAAAAATGTAAATATTAAGTGTGTGCTTTTTTAAGTGGTAAGCCCCTAGGTTTAAAAAAAATACCCTCTTAAAATATCCATTTATTGTGCAATAAAAACTGATTAAAACCACACCTCTCCTAAAAAGAGTGAAACACAAAATATTGATTGTTGTGATCTATTTTCAATAAAGCAAATTAAAACTAATGGCTCGATTTAATTGTATTCACCTTTTTTTCGTGAAAAACTGTTGCTTTTGAAGCCCGAGACATCGCGATATCAGTAGTGAAAGGGTTAAGCGATTCAGCCACAGTGCATCCTCCACAGCAGATACAGCGTCAACAAACTGAAGGCACACACAGGTCTTCACATAAATTCACACACACTAATGTTTGTTTGTGTCCAAAACAAATAGAATCGATGAGAAGAACAAATTTTGATTGTTACATTTTTGGCCGGTTCTGTACCAGCAAACACCCTGTTGCTTTTCTCCTGATGTTTGACTTAAAATAAAAATAGCGGAAAAAAACATGCATAGTCGAACTCAAATGTTACAAAGGTATGAATTCCTTACTGGAATCATTATTGGTTCATAAACAGGTCAATAATGCGAACCAGTCAGTAAGCGCCGGCGGTCGGCTGACAGGTCATCAGAGATCGCCGGCACTCGAGTCCAGCTTGGGACGTGCTCTGCGGTCTGTGTGAGAAGCACAGATCACATTGCAGACCCACAACCACCTGGACCACTAGGGATTTATCGGGCCTGGGCTGCAGATGAAATTGCCCAGACTGTACACCCCCTTCTCTGCCAAAGAACCACCAGGGATACATGTTCAACCCCCTTCCTGCAACAACAACAAAAAAAGTAAACAGGAGACGGGCAACTTTTATGTATTTTCATACTTTTTAATAATTTAGCATATTTAATTTTATAAAATATACAGTCAGGACCAGAAATATTGGGACATCGACACAATTGTAACATCTTTGGCTCTATACACCACCACAATGGAGTTGGAATGAAACAAACACAATGTGCTTTAACTGCAGACTGTCAGCTTTAATTTGAGGGTATGTACATCCAACTCAGGTGAATGGTGTAGGACTTACAGCAGTTTGCAGATGTGCCTCCCACTTGTTAAGGGACCAAAAGTAATGGGACAATTGGCTTCTCAGCTGTTCCATGGCCAGGTGTGTGATATTCCCTCATTACCCCAATTACAATGTGCATATAAAAGGCCCAGAGTTCATTTCAAGTGTGCTATTTGCATTCTGGAATCTGTTGCTGTCAATTCTCAAGATGAGATCCAAAGAGCTGTCACTATCAGTGAAGCAAGCCATCATTAGGCTGAAGGAACAAAACAAACCCATCAGAGAGATAGCAAGAACATTAGGCGTGGCCAAAACAACTGTTTGGAACATTCTCAAAAAGAAGGAACGCACCGGTGACCTCAGCAACACCAAAAGACCTGGGAGACCACGGAAAACAACTGTGGTGGATAACCAAAGAATTCTTTCCCTGGTGAAGAAAACCCCCTTCACAACAGTTGGCCAAATCAAGAACACTCTCCAGGAGGTAGGTGTATGTGTGTCAAAGTCAACAATCAAGAGAAGACTTCACCAGAGTGAATACAGAGGGTTCACCACAAGATGTAAACCATTGGTGAGACTAAAAAACAGGAAGGCAGATTAGACTTTGTCAAACAACACCTAACAAAACCTTCACAGTTCTGGAACAAGATCCTATGGACTGATGAGACCAAGATCAACTTGTACCAGAGTGATGGGAAGAGAAGAGTATGGAGAAGGAAAGGAACTGCTCATGATCCTAAGCATACCACCCCATCAGTGAAGCATGACCACCTCATCAGTGAAGCATGGTGGTGGTAGTGTCATGGCGTGGGCATGTATGGCTGCCAATGGAACTGGTTCTCTTGTATTTATTGATGATGTGACTGCTGACAAAAGAAGAAGGATGAATTCTGAAGTGTTTCGGGCAATATTATCTGCTCACATTCAGCCAAATGCTGCAGAACTCATTGGACGGCGCTTCACAGTGCAAATGGACAATGACCCAAAGCAAACTGCAAAAGCAAGCAAAGAGTTTTTGAAGGGACATAAGTGCAATGTTATGCAATGGCCAACACAATCACCTGACCTGAATCCCATTGAGCATGCATTTCACTTGCTGAAGACAAAACTGAAGGGAAAATGCCCCAAGAACAAGCAGGAACTGAAGACAGTTGCAGTAGAGGCCTGGCAGAGCATCACCAGGGATGAAACCCAGCGTCTGGTGATGTCTATGCGTTCCAGACTTCAGGCTGTGATTGACTGCAAAGGATTTGCAACCAAGTATTAAGAAGGGAAAGTTTGATTTATGATTATTATTCTGTCCCATTACCTTTGGTCCCTTAACAAGTGGGGGCACATCTGCAAACTGCTGTAAGTCCTACACTGTTCACCTGAGTTGGATGTACATACCCTCAAATTAAAGCTGACAAGCACATTGTGTTTGTTTCATTCTAACTCCATTGTGATGGTGTATAGGGATGAGCCGAACACTCCCCGAGTTCGGTTCGAGCCCGAACCCGAACTTCCCATTTGTTCGGGACCGAACCCGAACCCCGAACCCCATGCAAGTCAATGGGGCTGAAAATTCAGTTTTTTAGAGTGCCCTCCAAGAGGGCATATATGCTACATATTTGCCATAAAAGGTGTATGGGGGTCCGGGTAGTGCCCTGGGGGACAGGAAATAAGGACAAAAAGTTTAAAAAAAAACATTTTTAAAGGGACAGTGAGTTGTCCATGAAATAAGGGTTAAAAATAAAAACCAAAAATTCCTTCAAATATCGTGACTAGGAGGTCCTCATAACCTGCCCGTGAAGTGGCGGATTTCTAGGATGTATAGAAACACTTAAAAACAAAAAAAATTACGTTTCATATGACGGTAAATGCTTTTCCTTTAACCCTTTCACTGCTGAGGACGTGTGGGGAACGTCATCATTGACTCCTAAGGAAAGATAGGGGTTCCTTTGAACCCCGATATCTCCCGACTGTTGGCAGCTAGCAGAGTCATGTTTGGTATCATTAGAAAGGCCAGAGCATGTTTAAAGTAAAGAAAGAAAATAAGAATAAAAAAAAAGAAACATTTGTTTTTTTAAGACGTGAAATGGCTCAGCAGTGAAGGGGTTAATCTATCCATAAACAACTGCTTGGGGCGGCAGCCTGTATGAAAAGACATTTTAGGAAGCGCAGAAAAAGTTTAGTGATTTTTTTGGCTAAATTATTGTGAAACTTATGCAGGCTTTGGATGAAAGTAACAATAGGTGCTTTAAAATTGGGCTTTTAGCGTCGGCAACAGTGCCGTCACACCGTAACCCCTCTGAGGATATGAATCTGATACAGGCGTCAGTGGCAGTGCACCCAGATATTGTGCCTTTAGTGCCAGGCATGCAAGTACTATCATACAGTAACCCCTCTGTGGTATTGTGGAAGAATGCAGGGGTGGACCATGCGGTCCTATATTAAAAAGATATGCATCTGGTTAAGGCGTCAGTGCACCCAGATATTCTGCCTTTGGTGCAAGACTGCCAGGCCAGCAAGTATCATCATACAGTAACCCCTCTGTGGTATGGTGGAAGAGTGCAGGGGTGGACCATGTGGTCCTATATTGAAAAGTATTTGATCTGGTAATGGGCGTCAGTGCACCCAGATATTGTGCCTTTAATGCCAGGCCAGCAGGTATCATCATACAGTAACCCCTCTGTGGTATTGTGGAAGAGTGCAGGGGTTAACCTTGCGGTCCTATATTAAAAAGATATGCATCTGGTTAAGGCGTCAGTGCACCCAGATATTCTGCCTTTGGTGCAAGACTGCCAGGCCAGCAAGTATCATCATACAGTAACCCCTCTGTGGTATGGTGGAAGAGTGCAGGGGTGGACCATGTGGTCCTATATTGAAAAGTATTTGATCTGGTAATGGGCGTCAGTGCACCCAGATATTGTGCCTTTAATGCCAGGCCAGCAGGTATCATCATACAGTAACCCCTCTGTGGTATTGTGGAAGAGTGCAGGGGTGGACCATGTGGTCCTATATTGAAAAGTTTTTGATCTGGTAATGGGCGTCAGTGCACCCAGATATTGTGCCTTTAATGCCAGGGCAGCAAGTATCATCATACAGTAACCCCTCTGTAGTATTGTGGAAGAATGCAGGGGTGGACCATGTGGTCCTATATTGAAAAGTTTTTGATCTGGTAATGGGCGTCAGTGCACCCAGATATTGTGCCTTTAATGCCAGGCCAGCAAGTATCATCATACAGTAACCCCTCTGTGTTATTGTGGAAGAGTGCAGGGGTGGACCATGTGGTCCTATATTTAAAAGCTATGCATCTGGTTAAGGCGTCAGTGCACAAAGATATTCTGCCTTTGGTGCAAGACTGCCAGGCCAGCAAGTATCATCATACAGTAAGGCTGGGGTCAGACGAACGCAGTGTTAACGTCCGTGTTGCCCGCACATAAGTACGTCCGTGATAGCATACAATTGTGTTAAATGGAGCCCCACACACGAAGTACGTCCGCACAGAAGTGCGGGGGCTAACGGACGCAGGTTAGGCAAGAACGTAATACTGCTAGAACGGACGTGCAGAGTGCGCCACGTCCACAACGTCCACATAGCTTTGTGTGTGAGTGATGCAACAAGGTCAGACAGACTGCATTTATACGTCCAGCATTTTTGACGGACAGAATGTTCTTTCATTGTAATTTATTTTCCCAGCTACATCAGTCAAAAAATACGTCAGTGAAAAAAACCGACTGTGTGGCCACTACCTTGTCGTCAGTCAGTAAGTACGTCCATACTGCACGGACGCACAGTCCGAAGAAAATGCGCTCATCTGACCCTAGCCTAACCCCTCTGTGGTATTGTGGAAGAGTGCAGGGGTGGACCATGTGGTCCTATATTGAAAGGTTTTTGATCTGGTAATGGGCGTCAGTGCACCCAGATATTGTGCCTTTAATGCCAGGCCAGCAGGTAATATCATACAGTAACCCCTCTGTGTTATTGTGGAAGAGTGCAGGGGTGAACCTTGCGGTCCTATATTAAAAAGATATGTATCTTGTTAAGGCGTCAGTGCACCCAGATATTCTGCCTTTGGTGGAAGACTGCCAGGGCAGCAAGTCCATCATACAGTAACCCCTCTGTGGTATGGTGGAAGAGTGCAGGGGTGGACCATGTGGTCCTATATTGAAAACTTTTTTATCTGGTAATGGGCGTCAGTGCATCCAGATATTGTGCCTTTAATGCCAGGCCAATAGGTATCATCATACAGTAACCCCTCTGTAGTATTGTGGAAGAATGCCGGGGTGGACCATGTGGTACTATATTTAAAAGATTTTTTATCTGGTAATGGGCGTCAGTGCACCCAGATATTGTGCCTTTAATGCCAGGCCAACAGGTATCATCACACAGTAACCCCTCTGTAGTATTGTGGAAGAATGCAGGGGTGGACCATGTGGTACTATATTGAAAAGTTTTTTTATCTGGTAATGGGCGTCAGTGCACCCAGATATTGTGCCTTTAATGCCAGGCCAGCAAGTATCATCATACAGTAACTCCTCTGTGGTATTGTGGAAGAGTACAGGGTTGGACCTTGCGGTTCAAAAAAATAAAATGATAGAAATCTGGCTCAGGCGTCAGTGTAGTCAAATATTGTGCCTTTCATGGCAGCAAGTGCCTTCACACCGTAACCCTTTTGTGGTATTGTGGAAGAGTTCAGTGCTGGAGGTTTTGTGAATGCAGAAGAGGACATCCCCTATCTTTTCCATTACTTCAGCATCAGGGGATTGATAGCTGCTGATCCAGGACTGATTCATTTTTATAAATGTCAGCCGGTCTACAGAGTCGGTGGACAGACGCACTCTTTTGTCTGTGACAAAACCTCCAGCGGCACTGAACGTCCTTTCGGAAAGCACGCTAGATGAAGGGCAACCTAGTAGCTGCATAGCATATTGGCTAAGTTCTGGCCAGTGATCCAATCTCAACACCCAGTAAGCCAGTGGTTCATCAGCTGGAAAGGTATCCAGGTCTGCCCTTGCCCCTAGGTAGTCCTGCACCATATGGTGAAGATGCTGGCAATGGGTGCCTACATTTGACGTCCTTGGGCGTCGTGGGCTAAAAAAATTTAAAAAAGCATCAGTCAAGCAGCCCTGGCCTTCACCGCTATTCCTCTGATCACCCGCAGCCTCAGAAGCACGTGTGTCAGCACTTGGTAATCTACCAGTGTCTGGAAAGGTGTTACACAAGTGTCGCTTTAGAGCGTCCTCAAGTTTTTTCATCCTGTGCTCCCTCTGTGCGGGCAGGATGAGCTCTGCAACTTTCCCCTTGTATCGTGGATCAAGAAGGGTTGCCAACCAGTAATGATCCCAATCCTTGATAGCACGAATCCTGGGGTCCTTTAGCAGGCTTTGCATCATTAGGGAGCCCATGCAGCATAGGTTGGAGGTGGCATTAGCTTCCGAGTCTTCCTGGTCAATGAGGATGACCGTATTGTGCACTTCCTCCTCCCAGCCACGCACTAGCCCTTCTGTTTCTGGGCACACAAAACCTTCCCTTGAGGAATCCCCACCTTCAATGCCCCTGCTACTTAAATACTCCTCCTCCTCCTCATCCTCCTCCTGTCTGATCTGAGTAGGACCCGCTGGAATGCTGTCTGCGGAAAGACTGGGGCCTTGAGAGCTAGGGAAGGCCTCCTCTTCCTCCCGCTGCTCTGCTTCTAGAGCCACATCTATAATCCCCTGCAGAGTGTGCTCCAGCAGGAACACTAAAGGAATTGTGTCACTGATGCATGCACTGTCCCTGCTCACCATCCTCATTGCCTCCTCAAATGGTGACAGTACAGTGGATGCATCCTTGATCGTCAGCCACTGCAGGGGGGAAAAAAACCAAGTTGACCTGAACCTGTCCTTGTGCCATACTCACACAGGTACTCGTTGATGGCCCTCTGCTGCTTGTGCAGATGCTGCAGCATTGCTAATGTCGAGTTCCACCTGGTGGGCATGTCACAGATCAGACGGTTTGTGGGAAGGTGGAATTCTCTTTGAATGTCTGCCAGTCGAACGCTTGCTGGGAATGACCATCTGAAGTGGCTGCAGACTTTTCTGGCCAGGATGAGAAGCTCTTGCAGCCCTGGGTACTTGGTTAGGAAACGCTGTACCACCAGATTTAGGACGTGTGCTAGACATGGTACATGCGTCAATTTACCCTTGCGTAGGGTGGAGAGAAGGTTGCTGCCATTATCGCAGACGATCATTCCCAGCTCAAGCTGGCGTGGTGTTAACCATCTCTGCACCTGCCCCTGCAGAGCTGACAACATTTCTGACCCGGTGTGGCTCCTGTCCCCTAAACAAACCAGCTCAAGCACAGTATGGCATCTTTTTACTTGAGCCATTGCGTAGACCCTGTCAGGCGTGGGTTTAACTGCCACTTCGCCAGAGACAGAGAAGGAGGAGGAGGAGGAGGAGGAAGAGGTGGTGGTGGTGGAGCAGACAGACCTCATACAAGCAGCTTTCTGGAGGCGTGGTGGATGAAAAAGCTCCAGCACAGAGCCCCGTCTTGGATCCCTCCCAGCTGCAATCAGAGTTACCCAGTGTGCTGTGAAGGAAATGTAACGACCCTGTCCATGCTTGCTGGACCACGTGTCTAAAGTGACATGCACCTTGCTGCTGACTGCCTTTCCCAATGACTGGATAACATTGTCTTCCATGTGCTGGTATAGTGCTGGAATGGCCTTGCGTGAAAAGTAATGGCGTTTTGGAACCTGCCACTGTGGTACAGCACATTCAGCAAATTCACGGAAGGGAACAGAGTCCACCAGCTGGAAAGGCAGCAGCTGCAATGCGAATAATTTTGCTAAGCTGGCATTTAGACGCTGTGCTTGGGGATGGTTAGGACTAAATTTTTTCTTTCGCTGCAGCAGCTGCGGCAACGTAATCTGACTGCGTAAATCTTCAGCTACTGGGATGATGTCACATTGTGAGGAAGGACCTGCTGGTACATCCATTACTGTAGCATCATCCCTGTTGGTTTAGGTTGTATGCAATGACATGGCAGGACATACAGTGTGGGTAGAGACAGATGAGGAGGAGGAGGACCTACGCAAAGATTTGCGCCAACTGATGTGTGGCACGTGTTCATATGTCGCCTCAAGCACGTGGTACCCAAGTGTCCGGTGTTTATCCCACGCTTCAGCCTCATTTGACATAGATTACAAATAGCAATTGTGGGGTCTGCTGCACATTTCTTAAAGAACTCCAAGACAGCAGAGTTCCTGCATGTGTTCTTTGAAACAACAGCGCTCTGCACCGGAGCAGCTCTGACATGTGATGCCTTGGACTGGCTAGTGCTACGGTTGGTCACAGAGGATGTTGTGCCTCGTCTTTGCTGTGCCTCCTCCTCCTCCCCTCCTCCTCACTTGATTCCTCAGTTTGATCTGGCACCCAGGTGGAGTCAGTGACCTCATCATGAATGTCATCTCCACCCCCTATCTCCTCGTCACTGGAGCCAACTTGGCAGTATGCTGCAGCTGCTGGGGCAACATGAGTGCCAGTTATTTGTGTGTCATCACTGGCACCCCCTTCCTCTAGGTTGATTATACTCCCTTGATCAACCTCAGAGATTGAATCAGAGCACTGTACTTGCTGTGCATCCTCAAGCAGCATGTCACTCTCATTGTAGTCAAACAATTCAGCTGACTCCTCCGTGTGTGATAGCGAGGCTACGGCAGGAGTAGCTGTGTACATGGAGGCTGCATTAGATGCTTTGGCAGTTGAGGTGGACTGTAAAGCACTAGAAGCCTGTCTGGCAGAGGACTCGGAGGATGAGGATGGCCTGGTTAGCCAATCCACCAAGTCCTCTGTATGTTGCTGCTGCTTAAGACGGCCAGCACCAGTTAGAAAGGACAAGCGTGCCCCTGCAGAGGATGCACCACGTCCACCACGACCAGAGCCACAGCCTCCCGATACAGGGGCTGCTTGCCCTCTTATCTGTGTCTGGGAGCTTCTGCCTGTCCTTTTTGTTCTTTCAGACATGGTGAGTGATTTAAAGATTAATATATACAGAACTCTGATTCAACTCTGGTATAAAGATTTAAAGAACTCTGGTATAACACAGTGAGACACACTGATAGCTGGCAGGAAGTGACGAGACACAGATCACCTTAATTCACAAATGTTTTAAAGAAATTAGTGAGCCCCAAAATACTGCGTGGTACTGGTTGTGTGACGAGACACAGATCACCTTAATTCACAAGTGTTTTAAAGAAATGAGTGAGCCCCAAAATACAGCGTGGTACTGGTTGTGTGACAAGACACAGATCACCTTAATTCACAAATGTTTTAAAGAAATTAGTGAGCCCCAAAAAGATTTGCTGGCACAGTCACAAGACCCAGAAGATCACCTCAATTCACAAATGTTTTAAAGAAAGTTGTAAACCCCAAAAAAACTTGCTGGCACAGTGACAAGACACACATCACCTAAATTCCCTGATATTTGGTAGAAATGAGACCCAAAAAGACTTGCTGGCACAGTGACAAGACCCAGAAAATCACCTCAATTCACAAATGTTTTAAAGAAAGTTGTAAACCCCAAAAAACTTGCTGGCATAGTGACAAGGCAGACATCACCTAAATTCCCTGATATTTGGTTGAAATGAGACCCAAAAAGACTTGCTGGAACAGTGACAAGACCCAGAAAATCACCTCAATTCACAAATGTTTTAAAGAAAGTTGTAAACCCCAAAAAAACTTGCTGGCACAGTGACAAGACACACATCACCTAAATTCCCTGATATTTGGTAGAAATGAGACCCCCCCAGACCCTCCCAGTAGCGTGGCAGACCGGCAGTAACAAGACACAACTATCTCCTTTGAAATCTCCTCTGAAATGCGTGCAGAAGCGCTGCGTGGAAACGTTATATAGTGTGCTGCGGGACTTAGCTCTGTGAGCCCATGATTGGCCAAAATTTGCCCAATCAGGACTCTGAGCAGTGATTGGCATAGTGTTGAACCAGTCTTGTACCAGACCTGTGGTCAGGTGCAAGGCTGTAGCCAATTACGAGCTTCAGGCCAGTGGGAAAATGCATTGTGGTCCATTGTGGTCGAACATGCAGCGAACACCCGGAAATGTTCGGTGTTCGCGATCCACTCGAACAGGCTAAGTTCGGGTCGAACCCCGAACCGTCCGAACCGAACAGCTCATCCCTAATGGTGTATAGACCCAAAGATGTTAGAATTGTGTCGATGTCCCAATATTTCTTGACCTGACTGTATATTTGTTTTTATATAAAATAATTGAATAATACTTTAGTATATTTTTAAAATTAATTTAAATTCTTTTATATCGAACTTAATCCCTTCACTGCTGAGGCATTTCACCGCTGTGTACTGAGCTCATTTTTACCGGTTTTGCTCATATAATTTAAACGCGATTTGAAGTCACATTTTATTATACTGTATGACCAAGACAAATTACATATCGTTCTCTCCGGCAGACTCGGCAGATTCATAATATATCATTATTCTTCTATGTATACGTCATGTCCTGTCTGTACATTATAACAAAAAATGCAATAAAATTAGAATTTTTAATCATCTACAGCGTGTAAAGTGTTTTTTTTCACATTTTATCACATGAGCATTTGCGGTTATATTTTCTATGGGGTGCGCTTGTACAAAAATTAGAAATGGTGACTCGTTAAATTTTTTGGGGGAATTTACGTGATTTTTAGCAAACGCACCCCATAGAAAAAAATCATTAGTGTAGCAACATTATAATTGAAATGTGAACAATTGCTGCATTAATAAAAACAACTCACAAAAAACATGTTTTTTTTTTTAATTTATTTGTTTATTTTTTATTTTAATTTTTGTAATTTTTGTTTTACTTTGAACCTGGTCAAGTTTGGTATCATTCGAAAGGCCATGCTCAGGCCTTTTCGAATGATACCCTCCATGACCCCCTAGCTGCCTTCTGGAGATATCAAAGGAACCCCATATCCCCACCAGGGGATTTCCTTGGGAAATCCCCAGGCAGCTAGGGGTTCCTCGGCTATCTGATGTCATCGTGCTATTCACAATACGTCAGGAGCCGAGGGGGAACCCAGAGGTGGAGCCACCATCCAAGATGGCGGCCCCCACTGGAGCTAGATCGTGATCTGGTGCTGCACAGCGCTGGATCGCGATCTGGCATGTCAGCGGTTAAAAAAAAGGCACCGCTTTAAAGGGCAGACACTGCCCTTCAAAGCGGTGCCATTTGTTTTACTTTAAACCCTCCTGATCGGGAGGGAGAGGGATCCAAAAGGATCCCCCTCCCTTCCAGGCAATCTCCCAGCATTTCCGGGGGGTCGCCTGGAAATTATGTCATCGCACATGGCGCGATGACGTCATTGACGTCAGGAGGGGCTTGACTTCAGCGTCTGAGGATACTGAAGCCAGAACGCCGTGGGATCCCGGACATAGATGTGAGTACCTTCGTTGGGGCTTCCGCTTGCGGATGACGTGTGGGGAACGTCCTCCGCAAATAGCAGGAGTCAATGAGGACATTCTCCACACGTCATCTGCAGCGAAGGGGTTAAATAATACATTTAGGGCACCATTTCATTCTTCATGCTAAAACGGGAACGTAAAAGAGAAAAACCTGTGCCTGCAGGTCTCTCCTTTACATCCCCATTTAAGCGTGATATTACAATGCAGACGTTAGAAAAGCTGCCTGCATCGTAATCGGGCGCTAAGCCCCAGAATGCGCGCAGCAGCAAGAATCACCTTCATGGCGTCCAATGGACTCCATTGAGGCAGACGCTGCCAGTCACATGACCTGCCAGATCTCGCCTCGCAAGATCAGGCAGGTAGGCAAAGTGATCCGCAGAGGGAGACTGGGGGACTTTTCCCCCCAGTCTCTCCCTGCTCCCGACGGACAGAGGAAGCGGTTGAAGCAGCGGTCCTCATAGTGGGAAGAAAGTGAGTATCTGATTTTATTTGGGGGGGGGTTCTGCTGGTGCTGACGGATTCTACAGCAGAATCCGCTAGCACCAGGTCCGGGCTGTGGTTAACTTTCGGGTTAACCGCAGTCGGACAGTAATTGGCGTTAGTACATTGTAATCCTTTTTTCATCACGGTTTGTTTTAGTTTCGGATTGATTCGTTAAGGTATTTTGGACTGATTCATTAATTCGGACGATCTGTATTTCGTTTTCGGATCAATTAGTTTTTGTTTAAATTCATTTAATTTAAAAACAAAAAGAAAAAGATACGGGGGACCCTTTCCTTGCTGCTGAAACCTATTCTATTTGAGATGCCCAATGCCCATTAGCCCCTGACTGGGACATAAACTGTGCCCTATGAGATGCCATTAACCTATTGCTGTGTTTTGAATTGCATTGATTTTTTTTTTCATCTCTGATCAATTTTGTTTCGTTTTTTCATTGTTACTGTGATTTGGTTTTTTTTGGACCGATTTGGAATTTCGGATTGCTGATTTTCGTTTTTTTGGAAATGCTTCCGAAAACTAAAATTGGTGGATTTTCCTCCGAATTTAAATTCGGATGAAATGAAACGCACATGTCTACTGAAAAGCACAAGATTCCAAACGCTAACGGGTTTCTCAACCTGTTAGCGTTTGGATTGTAAAATGGCGCGCCCACGCTAGGGCCACCAGGCTAACGTTAATGCTCACTCAGGTAAGCGCTAACGTTAGCGTGAAGTATGTAATGGTGCCCTTAAAGTTTTTGCGTTTTATTGCAGTGTGATACGCTCATACGCGCCGTACATTACTGTGAGTTTTGTTGCTCTGGAGCTCTGTGATATGCTCATACACACTGCACATTATTGTGAGTTTTATTGCTGTGAAGCTCTGTGATACGCTCATACACACTGCCAATCCTATGAGTTTTATTGCTGTGGAGCTCTGTGATACACTCATACACCCTGCACATTACTGTGAGTTTTATTGCTGTGGAGCTCTGTGATACACATACACACCGCACATTACTGTGAGTTTTATTGCTGGAGCTCTGTGATACTCTCATACATGTCATTTTTTTTGGGAGGGGCAGCATTTCATCCAGTTTATTATATTTATAATAAATTTATTATATTATAGTTTATTTATTATAGTATTTGCTTTAGTCAACACAAATGTATTTATTTTTTTGTGGGAGTTTTTTCCGTACTTTATCTCATTGAAATCTTCTTCTTTGGACACAATCATTGATGAACACCATGATGCTTATCTCTTTTGTTTTATGGGCCTTTGATCCTCTCTCCTATTTGCTTATCCTACTGGACCATACAATTCCACTATTAAGCATTTACGACACCCATCCCATCCCAACCCCGCCCCCCACACACATATACCACCCATCTGTTTCGCCCTTTTTGTACAATTCTATGATTTTGCTCAGTATAGCTTACAAACCAGAAGAAGGGAGATACTCTCTCAAAAGCTCGTCTTCTAAATGTAACATACGTCTAATAAAAAAGATATCACTATGTACTGCTATACTCTGGTGATATTCATTTTTTACATACCGGAAGCACTTCAGGGGTCAGTTTGCCAAATTTTGGCGAATTGCCTGCACATTCGGTGCCTGTTCGGCGGCAGTGAAATCCCCCATAGAGAAGCAATAGTTAATCTATTCACAGACACCGAACAGCAGAGAAATGTCAGTGAAATGCCCTGATGTTCGGTGGTTTCATTTGACAGATTTAATCAGTCGAATCCCATAGGTTTCAATGTAATAAATAATCCCCTTTTAAACCAATATCTATTAAACCGTTTATTCTTTTAATCTGCAGCAAAAAGTCTCTTTATTTATTCTTTTTTTTAAGATTTTTTTTCGGCATTTTACGGAATTTTTTGCAAACTTTTTTTAAGATTTTTTTTAAGTAGCCCTTTTTTTCTGTAACAGACCTTTTTATTATCATTTATAGGACCTTATATATTAATTCCAAACATTTTCGTCCATTAGGTTTGTTTGCAAACAGCGGTCCAATTTTGACACAGCTGGTCGGCGCTGTGTTCGTCGGCTCGTCGGCTGTGTTTGGTGGCTGTCCGGCGGGTTGGCGGCAGATCGTCGGGTTTGTTTGATACGATAACCACTGATAAAATTCCAATCTGAAATTTCAGATCGCATCTCGTAGGTTTCCAGCTATTTTTCAGTGGAATTTTGGCAGATTTTCGGTGGTTCTGCAGTGAATTTTCAGGTCTGTTCCCTGCACTCCGTGGACCCTATGGTGAATTCTGAATTAACTGCAGGGTCAAGGGATTTGACAGGGCAAGGGATTTGATTCCTGAAGTACGGAGAACCATAGAGCACCAAAATGTCGGTGACAATTCTGGCATTGCCATCTTGGAATATGCTCATTGTACTGGCTGGATGGAATAGAGGTAACATCACTGCTCTATAACCACGAAGACCCAGGTTCCAATCCCAGCCAGAGCACCTCTCCAGTAAGTGTCCTTGGGCAAGACACCTAACGGTACATACTTGCCTACCACACAATATCGGCTGTGGAGTCCAGTGATGACGTCTCTACCCTTCGGTCGTGGAAAAGCAAGTCAAGGTCCCGTTCAGCACATCCCTCCAATACAACTGTGGAGAAGTAAGTCTCGACTTTACGAGAAGCAGGTTCAAACTAATCACTAGGTCCCTGCTCTACAATCATGGAAAGATGGCTCGATCCCACTTGGAAGACACCACCAGTGAGTTTCCTTGGGCAAGACACCTAACGCTATGGATGCGCCTACCTCACAAAGTACTTGTACATCTCACAGATTGTAAATTCCCTTGGGAACAGGGACCCCCTGAATCAGGCCGTATCATCCATGTGTGGTATTACAATGTATCAACACCTTGTACACTGATCTTGTAAAGCTCTGCAGAATATGTGGCTCTATATAAATAAAGGATAATAATTATCAGGGGAGAGAAAACTTATTGATGGAAAAACCTGCTCATTCAGTATATTCAGGGAGTCACATGACCTCATTTTATGCTGAAACATATTAATCACTGCAGTAATTATCCAATGGAAGGCGACCACCTATTGGCTTAGATTCCTCAGGTGGTGACTTGTTTTGGCCAGGCAGTGTATAACAATTAGGGATGTGCATTTTGTATCAATTCATTTTTCTCACGAAATGGGCCGATTCGGTGCTTGAGATTCGTCCGACGTTCCGAACCAGACCAGCAACAAAATACACACCATTCGAAATATTTCCTGATACGAAATGAAAAAAATTTGTTATTTCATATGGACATGAAATTTGTAAAATCGCAAGTCATTTTCGTTCTATTCACGATTTCGGTTCCGTTTCGGTAAATTTCAGACAACGTATTTTCGTATCGTTTCGAGTCCGTTTTGGTTCCGTTGCTGATTTTGTAATTTCGCATCGTCAGTCACTTTTTTCACTTGTTCCAGTGCTTTCTTTCTGCATCAATAATAAATTTATTTTAAATATTTAATTAGCTTTTCCCTAAATCCCCCAGTCTAACAGTACAAGATAATATGATTAAATAAAGTTGTGCAATGCATGTTCATAAGAAAAAAATGATCTTTCATAAAAAACGATACGTCCGAAGGAACGAATTGTCAGGATTACCGTATCGACTGAAATATCGGAGCATCCGAAATACCATACGTCTAAAGTCAAAATGAAAATCCGAGGATGGACCCTTTGAAACGAAGAGAACAGTTGATGAAAGATCGAAATTCTCCGATTTCACGAAACAAAAATCGATACAAAACACCGAGCTGAGACGAAACGAGCCGAAATGAAAATTTTGAAAACCGAACGTGCCTAAACGAAATGAAAAACAAAAGTATGCACATCTCTAATAACAATGTAGTTAGTAGGGATGTGCATGGCTGAAAATTTTTTTCATTTAGTTTTGTTTTGTTACGTTTTTAAATAATTTCGTTTTCGGAAGTTCGTAACTAATTTCGTTTCGTATTTCATTTCGATATGGATCAATTTGAATTTTCGAATCGATTTGAAATTTCAAATCGATTCGAATTTCATATACCAATTCGATAGTTGATATCAATTCGAATTTTGGATCACTAAATAAAACCCCATTTAATCAAATTTTGCTGTTAAAAGAAAAGCTAGGGTTAAATTTTAAGTTGTGTCACAGATTTAGTATTTGAGCCAAATTAAACAGAGAAACAAAATTAGTTTCATAAAGTCCTTTGCTGACTATTACTTGGATTTTAAGTTAAGATCAATTCGAGAGTTGATATCAATTTGAGAGTTCATTTCAGATTCAATAGTTGATATCAATTTGATAATTGATATCAACTATCGAATTTGAAATGAACTATTAAAATTTTTCTTTTATGATGATGACAGTGTAAAACAAAATAAATTTGTTATATACCATTTTGTTTCGTTTTCAATTCGTATCTTTTCGATTCGTTATTCGGAAGTACCTCGGAACTACGAATTATCAAATTTCGTTACAAATTCTGAATTTATCCGAAACGAATGCACATCTCTAGTAGTTAGGCTTCCTCCACATTGCATAATTTTATGTATTATAGAATACTGCAAACCTGCATCTGATATCTACCAAAAAATTCAAATCATTTTAATAAATAATATTAAACAAATAATAACAAAGCCTGTAAATCGATCCAAAGAACACATTATGACAAATCAGATTTTTTTTTTGGATTTTATCCCCCTCCCTGAACACATCATGCCAAAATACCGTGCAGCAGCATTCCAGTTTGCGCAATGGTTAATGTTCTATATTCAAACACTGCAATTCCCTTTACAGATCTTCCTCTTGCTATAATATGTATTCACAGCTGATTCGAAAGTAATAAGCAATCTCTGCGTATCCCTGGTGATATCTAATAAAGTCAAGGTTTTCAGCAGCAAACTGTTACCATTGCAAGAAGAAGCAGGTGGATATCTGAAAAGTTTATTAGCAGATCAGCATGTTTCGCAAAGTCGATGAGCATAACCCTTGGGTGGCTTGGAATAACAGATATAATGTTATCTTGAACGTCACCGACTGTGGAGTGGCACAAAAGATACAACATGCTAGCTAACAAAATACAGTGTTGTGAAATCCTTTAGCGCCACGCAGAAAAAGTAATGTCTTTTTCCAATCTCATCCATAATGGATGTTCTTGACTTCAACTTTTGCCTCTTATAAATAAAAAATATTTAGGTTCTGCATTTAAAATACATCCATGTGTTGTTCTTAAAACCAGGTGCGCGGATTAAATTTTATAAAATCAAATAGTTAATTAAACTTTAAAATTAAGACTAGATAGAAAAAATGCATAACATTTCTGGATATATTTTTTAAATTATTTATTATAATTTTTTAATATATGTAATTATATATATATATATATATATATATATATATATATTATTTTTTTTTATTTGCTTAAAAATAGTAAAATAATGTAAATAAAAAAAATAATATTGTGTTTAATATTTTTTCTACTTTAAAATTTAATTTTAGATTCCAAAAAGTTAAATTCTAAAATCCATAGCAAAGCTGAATCCTGACCAAGCTGCGTTTTCTTAAATTGCTTTAAAAAATGTAACTTTAGAACTAAGACTACATAAAAATATACATAAACATTTTTGGAATAATTTAAATGTATTTATTATTACTATTATTATTATCATCAAAATGTGCATAAAAATAATAAAAACTAAATTGAAGGAATAATACAACGTTCAATATTTTTTCTGCTTGAAACCATGGGGTTAAATTCTTAAATCTATAGCGAATCTTTATTTAAAAGGAAACAAAGTAGCAAAACAAGAGGACATAGTCTTAGATTAGAGGGGCAAAGGTTTAAAAGTAACATCAGGAAGCATTATTTTACTGAGAGGGTGGTGGATACATGGAACAGTCTTCCAGTAGAAGTGGTAGAGGCCAAAACAGTAATTGAATTTAAGCAGGCATGGGATAGGCATAAGGCTATCCTAAACAAAAGATAAATCCAGGTAAAGTATCCATGTAATTGGGAAGACTAGATGGGCCGAAAGGTTCTTATCTGCCAACATTTTTCTATGTTTCTATGTTTCTATATCTAGATTGTAAGTTCCCAAGGGAATAGGGTCCTCATATCCTCCTGTATCTGCTGGCAGGAATACTGACCTGTCTCCTGTATGTATTGTAGAATTGTCCTGTCTTTACCCATTACACCTTGTACAGCGCTGCGGAATGTGTTGGCGCTTAATAAATAATAATAATAATAATAATAGCGAAGCTGAATCTTCATCAAGGATGGAGCTACGGTAGAATTGCTTAAATATTTAAACTTTTGAACAAAGACTTCATAAACAGGAACAGAAAAAAATCGTTTTTAAATTGTTTTTTCTTTTTTCTGTAACAGCCCTTTTTATTATCATTCATTGGATTTTATGTGTAAATTTCAGACATTGTCGTTGTGTAGTTTCTTTGCAAACAGCGTTTCACTTTTCAAACATTCAAGGGTACTGTTTTTCCTTTTTTTTTTTACTCCATTCGTCTGCGGTGTCAGTTTTTTGCGGCGGCTGCTCTGCGCTGTGATCGGCGTCTGCTTGGGTTCCTCCGGCGTGTTCGGTGGGGTTAATACAGCTGTTTTGCGGGTTTTAGTGAGTGTTTGGCAAGTTTTACGGTGAGTGTTCGGCGGGTTGGCGGTGAGTGTTTGTCAGGTTTGCGGCGGATTTCCCATGCACTTTGGGGACCCTGTGGTGCTTGTTGAATATACCGCAGGGTCGCCAAAATAGGATCGCCGAATCGCACCGAATTGAAGAGAACGAAAAGTCACCGAACGTGCGGTGACTTTTCGATTCTCTTTGAATAACCCTGTAAAAGTTAAATAAAAAAAATACTAGTTCATTTAATATTTTTTCTGCTTGAGATCACGTGGTTAAATTCATAATCCATAATAAAGCTGAATCTTCACCAAGGATGGAGCTGCAGTTTAATTGCTTAGATTATTACACTTTAAGGTATTTATTTATGTAGTCTTAGTTTTAAAGTTCTGGATTTATTTTTAAAGTTATTTCTTATTATTTTGATTATCAATTAATTATTAATTAAAAGCATATGGCTGTAGGTACCTATTTGTATAATAATAAACCTTATTGGTTATTGCGTGGAGACTTTTTATCTAATTTTTTGTCCTCCACCATAAGCCAAGCAAGTATAAAAATATTGAAATTAAAATTAAAAAATAAATATTATGTTTAATACTTTTCTACATGAAACCACAGGGTTAAATTTTTAAATCCATGGTGAAGCTGAATCTTCATCAAGGGCAGAGTTGCAGTTGAATTGCTTAGATAATGAAACTTTAGAGCTAAGACTATGTAAATGATACGTAAATATTTTTTGATTCATCTTTTAATTTATTATTATTAATATTATTATTATTATTATTATTTAGATTATCAATTTAAAAAGCATATAGCTATAGGTAACTAGTCATATAAAAATATTAAAAATTTAATTGAGAAAATTATATTACACGTAATACTTCTCTTTACTTGAAACCACGGGGTTAAATTCTTAAATCCATAGCAAAGCTGAATCCTCATCAAGGATGGAGCTGCTGTAGAATTGCTTAACACAGCCTCGGGGCTCGAACAGCAGCTTTCCCTTCAATCAATGTCGAGACCCTCAAGTAAAATTCATTCAGAAAACGGTTGGAGGTCTTCAGCTTTTCAAGCTTGCATCCAGGCGCACAGTTCCTATCGCAAACTGGTGGCACCGCAGTAGGACGCTTGACATTTTGCCGAACTGACATTTGTTTAGGAACTGATAATTAAACACCATTTAAAAGTTATGGGCAAGACAGAGTCTTCTGACCGACCTTGACGGATTTTTTTTTTTCCGTGTCAAGATTTTGGAGTCTCTCAACACCGTAGAGTTTTGGCGTCCAAGAAAGAAACAGAAAAGCCTTAGTGTTCGGCGTTTATGGAAGCGCAAATAATCATGTTACTTGTGGTCTAGAAAAAAGTAATTGAGATAGAATATGCAATATCGGACCCCACTGAACTGTACGTGTTAAGTCTCATCAGCCGAAGTTAATTCTGTCCCACCTACTGGAATTTGGCAACGTGAAGAACGTATGGAAATTGAGATATTTTGCAACCTCTATCACTCAGATTTTCTTCTCTGTACACCATTGTATACCACTTCAAAACGTCTGCAGTGGCTTGTCATGATCATGATCAATCCATCCGACTGTTGGAAATAAATAAAAGATGTCTAGCTAACCGTAACATCTCTAGGCCAAATAGAGTGTTCACCGTCATCAAAGAACTGTTTGATCCTCAAAGCAGAGGTTAATGCTAAGAATTCAAGTCTAAACCACTAATTCCCGTTGGCTTCTGACATGACGTTCCCTCAACATACGTATCTATCAATTACTCAGGGCTCTCATTATTGTACACCAACTTTATTGAACAGTTTGGACTTTACAAACCCAATAGGTCAATGTATCATCAATGTGAAAGCTACTGCAGTTTATACTTATATCTGTGGTTGAAAGTAGAACGCGTAGGACTATAGTCATCTCGCCGTCAGGGTGATGTAAAGCTGAGAAGTAGACATGTACGAGGGATATTTAAAAGCAGCCGAGGGGAAGAAATAAAATGGGTGGATACATACACATGCCCACTCTCTGGAAAAGGCAAGTGAGAGAGAGAGGTGAGGTGTTTATTAGACATTTGCAATTGTTTTCGGGCGAAACGCGATTCACCAATATTTCCATTGATTTGTGCATTCATCTGAATAAAGAAACTACGGAGTCTTGCCGGAGTCATGCAGAATCCTTTTTATTTTACACGTGTACATGATGTGCTAGGTTGTGGGGACGACCTAGCACATCGAGCCCACACATTAACCCTTTGCATGCTCACAACATAGCCGTTGTGTGTGCATTCACAACAGCTTCCCTTTCTAGCTTATACACAGTCCCCTCCCTGAGGCCTCCTACCATGGGGCAGGGACTGCCAGGGCTGGACTGGGACAAAAAATCAGCTCTGGGCTTCATCCAAACCAGCCCACTCTAATTATGCAAACAAAAATAGTATGTAAACCAAACGGATCACTCCTCCAATCACTCTACAGATTCTGTAGTTGCTGCAGAGCGATTGGGCACGGAGAGAGGCACTGAGGTTGAGTGCTCACCATGTCTTAAGGTGAGGTGGATGTCCAGGGGTCTCCCCGGCATGGTGGCCCCAATATGAGACTGTGGCAGATTTCATCTGTTTTACAGACGATAAGGAAGTTCTTTCCTGTTGGCGAGTTTCTTTGGAAGGAGGTACCGATGGTGTTCCTTGTTGCTGGACTCCAGGAGGTGATCAACTCCGATTCCATCCAGGAGTGGTAACAAGAACCTGCTATATGCTTATACTATTTGTTTATTCTGTGAGTGAGATTCCAGCAGGGCTATATTCATTTTATGCATTTATCTGCGGTCTGCACTATGTATATGTGATTTATTTTGCAGACATTGCTCCTACCTTTTTCATATTTGTCCTGTCAGCACTGAGGGGACAGTGCTTTGCTCTGGAGAACGCAGATATGTGTTAAGTTATTGCTTTCTTCTGTACGATAAGGAAGTTCTCGCCCATTAAGGGCAGTGCGAGCTGCGTAGTGAAGCAGCATTCACACTGGCCCACAGAACCATTGGCCCACTGTGAATCTCCCTGTAGTCCCTATGGCCAGTACATGCCTGGGGATTGCTGAACCTCATGGCAGAAGGGCCCCCCTCCTCCCTTGCGCTCTCTGGAAAGTGATGGCATCAGAACGGCCCTTGTCCTCCTCCCCTACTCTCTGGTGCCTAATATCCACCAGCTACCATCCCCAACCAGGGTGAGTATGTGCACCTCCACACTCTCCCTCTGGAAAGGTCGACCAGGCTGAGTGCCCTCACGGCTATCGTGTTGGCTGCGTGCCCTGCTATCAAGTGGGCCAAGCACCTGCCTGGCTATAGAGTGGGCTGAGCAGCCACCCAGCTATCGAGTGGGCTGAGCGGCCGCCCGGCTATCGAGTGGGCCGAGCGCCTGCCTGGCTATCAAGAGGGATATGCTCCTGCCCAGCTATCGAGTGGGCAGAGTGCCCATCTGGCTATCGAGTGGGCCGTATGTTGTGTATCATCTCTACCAAGTGTATCATCTCTTGATAAAGCTGACTACAGAATCGGCGAAATGCGTCTTGATTGAGATGGTTTTTTCATCCTAATTGTGTTTTAATTTATTATCTAAAATATGTCAGTCTTGAATTGGTGATTGTTAAGTGGTTTACTTGTCACTTTTGGGTTAATTATTATATTGACCATCAACAGCATGTGTGCATTGTATTCAGTGAGTCAAACTGAGTGCTTATGATATGTGTTCCTGCTCAGGTTATAAACACTAAATGCCAGATGGATAATCTTACATAAAGCCCCTCTTTAAGTGGCTTTCTTTAAGGCGCTCTATGTGTCACACTTTTATAGAGACAACTCTAGGTGCTTTGGTAAGCTATCTGACTGTTTAGTGGCAGCTCTACTTTGAGCAACGCTTTCCACTTGTGGCTATTAACTGCTTAATTTTGGATTGTTAGCTTCCATTAAAGGAGAGAGGGTTATCAAATTCTATGTAGCCTTCTCCTTATGGGCTTAACAGCCCACAATTACTGTACGTATTTTTGACTGTTATGGCACACTGTATTGGATAAAATGATCTTTGGTTTATTTGCCTCCATTATTATTATTATTATTCTTTATTTATAAAGCGCCAGCATATTCCGAAGCGCTGTACAATAGGCACAGTATAGACAGGGTTAAAATACATTGAACAACATTTGACAAACAGTACAGGAGGAGATGAGGCCCTATTCCCGTAGGAACTCACAATCTAGAAGGGTTGGGGTTGGAAACAGGAGGAGAGGACTGCAAGGTGAGAGTGATTGATGGTTGCGTCAGTGAGTTGGGGGGTCGCTTCCCTAAATAGGAATGTTTTAAGGGAGCGTTTGAAGGAAGAGAAGTTAGGGGAAAGTCTGACCGTACGAGGGAGAGCGTTCCAGAGAATGGGGCTGCGCGTGAGAAATCCTGCAGTGTATCATGGGAAGAGGTGATGCGGGGAGACGCTAGGCGCAGGTCGCTGTTTGACCTTAGGGAGCGGGCTGGAGTGTATTTGGTGATTAGTGAGGACAGGTAGTGGGGAGCTGAGTTAGTGAGGGTTTTGTAGGTCAGGGTAAGGATTTTGAGCTTAATTCTGCAGTGGATGCGGAGCCATTGAAGGGACTCGCAGAGGGGAGCGGCAGAGACAGAGCGGCGGGTGAGGTGGATTAGCCTGGCAGAGGCTTCAGGATGGATTGTATGGGGGAGAGGCGGGAGAGAGGGAGGCCGGATAAGAGATTATTGCAATAGTCGAGTCGGGAGATCACCAGGGCGTGTATGAGTTGTTTTGTGGTGACAGTGGTAAGAAATGGCCGAATTCTGGAAATATTACGCAGTTGGTATCGGCAGGAGGAGGAAAGAAACTGGATGTGGGGGATGAAGGAAAGACTAGAATCAACTGTAACTCCAAGACAGTGAACCTGGTTTGATGGGGAGATGGTGATACACTCCACCGTGATGGAAAAGTCAGGAGGTGGAGAGGCATTAGAAGGAGGAATTAGTAGGAGCTCAGTCTTAGACATGTTGATCTCTAGGTGGTGAGAGGCCATCCAGGAGGAGATGCCAGATAAACAGTCGCTGACTTTGGAAAGGACAGGGGGAGAGAGATCAGGGGTAGAGAGGTAGATCTGAGTGTCATCAGCATAGAGGTGGTAATTAAAGCCAAAGCTATTAATGATTTGAGGAGGTGTAGATGGAAAAGAGCAGAGGACCAAGGACAGAGCCTTGAGGTACACCAAAAGATAGAGGCAATGAAGAAGAGGAGTTACCAGCAAAGGACACAGAGAATGACCTGTTGGATAAATAGGAGTCAACCCAAGCGAGTGCAGTGTCACAGAGACCAAGAGAGCTGAGGGTCTGCAGAAGGAGGGGGTGGTCAACAGTGTCAAAAACAGCCGAGAGATCAAGCAGGATGACAATAGAATAGTGGCCATGTTTTTTAGCAGTTCGGAGGTCGTTGGTGACTTTGGTGAGGGCAGTTTCAGTTGAGTTTAGAGGACGGAAACCTGATTGCAGGGGGTCAAGAAAGGAATTGGAGGACAGGAAGAGGGAAGAGGGAGAGGCGGTTGAAGACTAGTTTTTCTAAGAGCTTAGATGTGAAGGGAAGCAGGGATACAGGGCGGTAGTTGGATGGAGAGTTGGGATCGAGGGATGGTTTCTTTAGTAAAGGGGTAACTAGCGCGTGTTTGAAGGCAGATGGGAAGGAGCCAGTGGAGAGAGATAGGTTGAAGATGTGTGTGAGAGCAGGGGTGAGGCCTCCACCGTGCATTTGGCAATTAGCAGTCAAATTGATCATGGCTATGAGCTATTCTTATCTGGAAAGCAGAGACCTAGCCATGGTATTGGCATATTCCATACACTGGCATAAGGAGGAGTTTTCCTCCTTTATATGTTTTTTATCTATATGTCTTTAATGAAAATATATTAATAACATTTTCCTTTTTGATGTATTCAAAGGACATCACCAAGGGGTAGATTAGAGGGGCTATATTACAATGTCCATGCTAAAACGGGGACGCTAAGGAGAAAAATCTGCACCTGCAGGTTTCTCCTAGCATCCCCCTTTTAGAGTGATATTATGGTGCAGGCGCTCACGTCAGCGCTAATGCTGCCGGTCACATGACCTCCAGGATCTTTCCTCGCGAGATCCAGCAGGTTTGGCATAGTGATTTGCAGAGGGAGACTGAGGGATTGTTTCCCCCAGTCTCTTCCTGATCCCGGCAGCAGGAGCACATTTTTTAATCCATTAGCATTCAGATTGTAATATGTTTCACCCGCGCTAGCGCCACCAGAGCTAAGATTAATGTTCACTCAGGTAAGCGCTAACGGTAGCGTTATGAATGCAATAGTACCTGAGATCTTTTAAGCTCCCTGTGAAATCTTATTCAGTTGCCAGCTCTGATCTTGAGTAGCCTTAAGACAATAGCCCTCTGCAGCCTTAGGCTGGTGTCAGACGAGCGTAGTGTTCACGTCCGTGATTGCGCCTAAAAGTACGTCCGTGATAGCATGACAGAAAGCCCATCGGAGCCCGACACACGAAGTACGTCCGCACTGAACTGCGGACGCACAACGGCCGCGGCCCACGGACGCAAGGCAGGCAAGAACGTACAACTCCTAGAACGGCCGCACAAAGTGCGCTGCGTCTGCAAAGTCTGCATAGCTTTGTGTGTGAGTGATGGAATGTGGTCAGACGGACTGCATTTATACGTCCAGCATTTTTCACAGACAAAATGGTTTTGCTTTTTAATTTATTTTCCCTCCTACATCCGTCAAAATATGTCAGTGAAAAAACGGACTGTGTGGCCACTACTGCGTCTTCTGTACTGACGTACGTCCGTACAGTCCGTAGAAATCACGTTTGTCTCACCCTAGCCTTATCTAAACATTTCCTCTTCCACCTCAATAAACTGCTAAATACTAGACATGTGCACAGCACAAAATTTCGTTTTGAACTAATGGATTAGTACTAAAATGCAATTTATTTAGTTGCTAAAGAAATTCGTTTTCAGTTCTTTAGTATGAAAACTAATTTCATTCATCCGAAAACCAGTGGATACAATTACTATTGTAGTGGCTCCTCAGAGGGCTGAGATTGCTGCTTGTTA
Organism: Leptobrachium leishanense; assembly: GCA_009667805.1. Taxonomy (NCBI): domain Eukaryota; kingdom Metazoa; phylum Chordata; class Amphibia; order Anura; family Megophryidae; genus Leptobrachium; species Leptobrachium leishanense. Next base: position 52,586,826 of record CM019063.1, on the reverse strand, counting down.
CAGTATCAGTCACTCTTAGCACAATGTGTCAGGCAAAGCTGTTACAGTAACTGACTGCTGCTCATCACAGTGCTCAGAGTTTCAGTAAAACTAGTAAATAATATTTTTATATATAAGAGGTTAGAACAATATTATTTCCTTGTTTTACTGAAACTCTGAGCGCTGTTACAGTCAGTTACTGTAACAGCAGAACCTGATACATTGTACTGAGAGATAATATAACAAGCAGCTGATCTCAGCGCTCACAGCCACTGGATTTAAAGGGCTAAAAAAAAAGGCTCCTCTCTGTATAATGTATAGAACATCCTCCTGCATTAATTAATACCCCTCTCTGTATAATGTAGATAACATCCACCTGCATTAATTAATGCCCCTCTCTGTATAGAACATCCTACTGCATTGGCATGTGGAGGGTGCAGAACTTCGGAATGCAATGCTTATCCAGCACAGGAGAGGGAACTTTTACTTAAACTTTGTATCTCTGTGGGGGAGACACAGGAATATAAAAGCAGGGGAGAGGGAAAATATTAACGTAAATCGGTCTGAAAGCTCAGAGAAGAGATGACTGGTGCAAATTTATTTTTATAATAGAATAAAGCACTTTTAATCTAGGGAAAACATTCAAATAAATCACAATGAAGGCTCATAATGACAGAGTAACTGTGAGAGCTGGATACTAAATGTATCAGATGTAAAAAAAACTTTATAACAAGCAGCACTGGGAGAGGAGAGGGTCTTTATATAAAACGTGTATTATAGATGAGGAAAGGGGGATAGTGCTCCTGTATAATATAAAATGTATCAGACCTAAGCCCCTATTATGCAGAGCGGGAGGGGAGATAACACACGTTTTATAAAGTCCCTCTCTTCTCCCAGTGCTGCTTGTTATAAAGGGTTTTTTACTATCCAGCCCTCCTCTGTCATTAGCTTTCAGTGTGATTTATTTGAATGTTTTCCTTTTCCAGCTGCTTTTATCATCTTGTCTGCCTCATAGACATGCAAGGGTTAAGTAAAGGTTTCCTCTCCTGTGCTGGCTGTCTGTGCTGCGAGTGAGTATTCTGGAGCTCTGTCACAGTCAGATTTTCGGGTAGGGGTCGGGAAGGATTACACATACAAACCTTTTCTGTAGCTTTGCGATGTTGCGTTCAATACTAGTCTCCTTCACTCATCAATGTAATATCACAAAAAGGACTGAAACTAAAATGTAGTGCATTTTATTTTAGTTTCTTTCGTTTTTTGTACTGAGCAGTTTCGTATCTCTTGAGTCATACTAAAACTAAATTATTCCAAAATTTGGACTAAATCGTTTTAGTACTAAAACGAATGCACATGTCTACTAAATACTGCAGATAAAATAAGCCACAGAAGTAAAGAAAAAAAATTGGTAAATGTTACCTGATGGGAAAAATCTATAAAATGGAAGGGAGATAAAAAAAAAACACTTTTTGTTACCTTTTTACATGCAATTACTTCAAACAAAAGAAAAAACAGCAGCATGTGTTTCATAATATGTTTTATAAGGTGGTTATGTTTCTAATGCACAAGCGATCTAGTCACAGCTTATGGATGTGGTAGTGTGCATTTAAAATGCATTTATAGGTGCTATGCCCTGTTTGTCAGGGAGGTTTTCCTCTGCTGGATAAATTGCGATACTGCTGCATGTGTGCGTTAGACACTGCAGACACACTCAGTGTCAGTTCCAGGCACTGGACTTGTGGGGTTTCAGTACATCGGCTGCTGATGTGCCAGATGTACTGAAACTTGTGTGACATGTTCTGGAGTCCAAATGCAAATAAAACTAGAATTCCTTTGCATTTGTCAGGTTGGGGCACCAGGAAAGGAGCGAGAGGGGATCAAAATATGCAAAGTGTCGATATAGTGCAGATGATATAAATATGTATAGAAGTGAAGTGTGGTACAGGAGGGCAATCCAAGAGTTTGGTCAAAAGGTCATAGCAGAGGTCGAAGGCTGGCAACACAGGATCATGAACAGGGAGAGAGAGCCAGGGTCATGATACCAATGGGGAAAACAAGAAATAAGGATGCCTAACTACAGGGAACAGCACGCCATACTAGAGCAACTGTTCAGTGTGTGAGCTGGATCATAGGCCCCGCCCACACGCGGCAACCAGGCTGCTGACATCACTACCAGGTATCCACGAGATCCAGGGTACAAAAAGAGGTATCATGCAGTACACTTCGCTATCAGAACAGAAAACTCGGCAGCCAAACACATGCGCATGCCCCACGGCAAACCGAGGCGACATGGAGATAAGCGGCCCGGTGTCCAGGGAGCCGATACCTGACAACATTGCTCCAAGAATATGTACAGATCAAGTTAACTCTAGTTTAGTCACCCAATAGTTACATAGTAACATAAAGGGTTATTCATAGAGCGCAGACCTGTCCCCGTTATTTAACCCTTTTTCTTTTCATTTTCAGCAAAAAGCTGTTTAATTTATTTATTTTTGGATTTTTTAATTCCCAATTTTTTAAAGACTTTTTCATTCAGAAACAGACTGTTTTTTTTATTTTTTATTGGACCTTTTTTATTATTTCCACAAATTTTCATAAATTTTTATTGTTTTAAACACTTTTTATAAAAAAAAAGCAAAGCTTCGTCTTCGGCGGCTCCACATTGGGTGCACTTCAGGGACCTGACAGTGAATAATGAATTCATTACAGAGTCAGCGAACTGGAATCGGCGTAGCGTACCAAAGTGTGCCGAACAAGAAATCACCGAAATTTCAGTGGAACGATGGTGCTTTCTGAATAACACTCGATGGTTGAGAAATTACCAACGCCCATCAACTACACCCAGGGGCGGATTTGCATTTCACTAGCCTGTAGGCACAGAAATGTGGAGCGCCCCAACCCCCCCCCCCCCCCAGAAGAACAAAATCATGGCAAAAAATTTCATTTTGGGGTATACTAAACTAAAAAAAATTATTATACTGTAAAACAGTTTCTCTCTGCACTCAAATCATAAGGAGCAGAACCTGTTGCCTTAGTTGAGTTAGTGCAGCGCCGTTATTTTTACTGACTACATGGTCATGTTTGGTATCATTGTAAAGACCAGACTCTGACCTTTCCAATGACACCTCACTTAACCATGTGCAGTGTACAGTTCAGAGATGCAGGTTCCAAAGTCCCCCTTTCTCTCCTCACTGCAGTGCCACGGTATAGGTTGTTGATGAATCAATGCTTTGCATCATCAGCTCCACTCTTGCTGGCAGTGCGGGAAATAAGAAGGTGAGCTAGCGCAGCATCACTTTTTACATTATAATCGCGAACTGAATTACAGTGCTACATTAAAAGAAAAAAAGAGAAACATTTAAATTTTGTTAGTTTATTTTTACATAAATCTAACAACCTGGTTATATCTGGTATCACTGGAAAGGCCATAATCTGACCTTTCCAATGATACATCAAATGCCCCTCTAGCCCTTAGGGTTCCAGAGATACAGTGGTCTAAATGATTGTAAAAAAACCAAAAACTTTTTTTTCTATAGAGCAAGGCATCTCCTTGTGGCATGCCTACTCTGCCTTGTGATAAATCCGGCTCTGACTACACCTTATCCGAAATTGCCTTGATGATTGACTTAATGATCATGGTATTGAAGGGGTTAAACTAACAGGTATAAAGAAACCTTAGCTACTTGAAAATGTCTCATTTCGAAGGACAGAGGGACATATATAATCACAAGCAGAGGCCGTAAACAGAGGTTTTAGATTTTAGATTAAAAGAAATTAACCTGTGACTTAAAACAATCAATGAACCATAACAGGACAGGCGCACGCGTACATTATTATTGCCCTTTAAACAAACACATTTCCCTTTTATATTAAATTCTATTTACAGTTTTCTCTGACTATCTTTATCAGAACTAATAAAACCTAATTAATAAATCCGGGCATAACACCTTTTTAATTAGGCAAAAGGAAATGTCTTTTCTTACACAGGGAATAACAATGTAATCCCTCTCTCCGATGTTCCTCCTAGGCGACCGAGTGTAAGCTTAGCGGTTATTAATCATAATTAAACTCATGATACGAAATAAATTATTTGGCTTTTCCTATTTTACAACCCGGTCTTACACAAAATAATATATAATTACAGTAAGCATATATTCAAACAAAAGCGCATGGTACGTTAGAGGGTTATATCAAGGCTAATGTTCGGAACATTTATTGCTTTTTCTTGTTGTGATAGCCTATGTTGGTAATCACAGCGAAATTAATAAGTATTCCCATAGTTCAACTTCATTACAGTATTGATATTGTAATTAATATGGTTTTATCAAGAGACGGGTCGAGCTAATGAAAGTTAGTTAAAATATACATCATAGCCGGGCTCGTTATCCCGGAAACAGGGGGAAACGGATATTTCTGAGATAATGAAAATGATTAACTTGTCCCTGCTGTTCAGAGTCGCGTTTTTACATTTTTGGGGATTTTTTGTTGTTGTTGGGGAGATTCTTTAACTTTTTCGACAATGAATTGTTCATTTTATTATTGTTTTATCACATTATTCTCGCACTTCAGGTAAATAAATGTTAGTAAATACAATACAAGGATCATCTGATTGTAATAATTGAGAAAAAGGAAAGGTTTGCACTTTTTGTGGCAAAATGTAAACTGCAATACCGTAAGAAAGAGATATGAAAAGTTGATCCCTACAGACCTGGAGCCAGATCACAACTGGTACCTTAAAGGGACATGCATGGTTTGCTAGTGTGCCTTTACACCTGTGCACTGCCTCTTGAGTGAGTCAGTCGTGTCATTCAGCAGGCATAAAAAGCAAGTAGATATGATATTTTTTCATATTTTCCTGCTTTTCTTTCTTTTCCACACCCACCACAGGAGACACTTTGAGCTAACCTATCAGTGAGTATACCTAGGTATACATAAAAAATGCACTGAGCATGTGCGTCTGAGTTGCTCCTCCTCCCTCCTGCACTGTGAGCTGAGGGGAGGGCGGGACTGACCTTTCACCCCCAGCTACTGCAGAGACAGGAAAGGAAAGAACTCCATACACATACAGGGTTATTCAAAGAGCTCCGAATTGCTTGAGAAAGGTAACCGAACGCTGAAAATCAGCGTTCGGTTACCGTTCCTGGCCATTCGGCTATCCAGAGAGCAGGCAATTCGCCAAATCCTGGCGAATTGCCTGCACATACGGTGCCTGTTCGGTGCCTGTTCGAGGGCAGTGAAATCCCCATAAAAAAGCACTGCTTCGGCTATTCAGAGAACACAAACCAGCAGTGAAAGGTTCCCCTAATGCCCTGCCATTACGGTGGTTTAATGCGACAGGTTTATTCAGGAGAATCCCATAGGCTTCAATGTTAAAAATATTCCCGTTTTAATTCAATATCTAATAAACCGTTCATTATAAAATTCTGCAGTAAAGAGTCTCTTTATTTATAGATTTTTTAGGAAAAATTTAAACATTTTTCTTAATTTTTATTTTTTTTAAGTTTACTTATTTTTTCTGTAACAGCCCTCTTTATTATCATTCCCTGGATCTCATATGTAAATTTCAGACATTTTCGCTCAGTAGTTTCTTTGCAAACAGTGTTTCACTTTCACAGATTCACACAAACTATTTTGCTAATTCATTCACCTCCCTCGTCTGCGGTCTCAGCTGATTCGGCTGCTTCGGCTGTGTTCGGCTCCTGCTCGGGCTTGGTTTTCGGCAGGTTAATCCAGATGTTTATGAGGGTTTTCGGCGTGCATTCGGTGGGTTTTGCGGTTAGTTTTCGTTGGGTTTGTGGCAGCTTTTCCCTGCAATTCGGGGTCCCTGTGGTGCTTGCTGAATACACCGCAGGGTCACCGAAATGGGATCGGCAAAAGGAACCGAATTGAAGAGAACGAAAAGACACCGAACGTGTGGTGACTTTTCGAATCTCTTTGAATAACCCTGATAGGGAGAAAAAGAGGCAGCAGAGAGAGGGACAGCAAAGAAAAGCACAGAGACACAGCAAGAAACGGTAAAGAAAGAAAGACAGCAAGATAAAGCAGAGAAAGCACAAGAAAAGGCACAGCAAGAGAGTGCACACACAAGAGACAGACAGCACAAAAAAGAGTGAGTGACTGTGTGAGGGAGTTTGAGTGAGACAGCGAGTACGTAAACCATGAAAGAGCGCAAGTGAGTGTGTCAGTGGGTGAGTAAGTGTGTGTGTGAGTGAGCGTAAGCCTGTGAGCGAGTAAGCGGCTGAGTGTGTGAGTGTGTACGAGCATGAGTGTGTGAGTTAGTGTGTGAACTAGTCAGCGAGTGAGTGTGTGTGAGTGTGTGAGCGAGTGAGTGAGTGTGTGTGTGAGCGAGTGTAAGTCTGTGAGCGAACGTGAGCGTGTGTACGAGTCAGCGGGTGAGTGTGTGTGAGCGTGTGTGAGTGAGTGAGTCAGTAGGTGGTTGAGTGTGTGCATGATCGAGTCCAAAGGTGAGTGAGTGTTTTTGAAATACAAATCGGTTCTGTCTGAAGCAGAATGAAAACAAATCAATTTGGTCCGAAATGGAACGATTGTGAGCTTATTCAGACAGAAACAAAACGAAAATAGAACAGTATTTTAGACTCTGCACCGCGTCCCTGTCCATTGAACATGGTGCTGAATCTGTTTTATTCAGCACCACAGACCATGGACAGCGCCATGGTGCCATTCAATGATCTTCGGCGACAGTGAAATTTCCCATAGAGAAGTAATGGTTAATCTATTCACAGACACCGAACAGCAGCGAAATGCCCTGATTTTCTGTGGTTCGTTTGACAGTTTTAAACAGACAAATCCCATAGGTTTCAAGATAAAAAATATTGCCCTTTTTTATTAAATATTTATTAGACCAATGATTCTTTTCACTTGCAGGAAAAAGTCTCTTTATTTATAATTTAGTATTTTTAAGCATTTTTGGGTTTTTTTGTCAAATTTTTGGATTCCTAATAATTCCACTACTTTGTATCAAGGCTGCCATGTGGAAGTATCACGCATGCATGGCTCCCAATGGGTCACGTCACCGTGGTGCAGACTCGGCCAGGTGCCTCCCTAGTGGTTTATGGTGGGATCCATCAGGATGCGCTGGATGGAAACCAGTCAGCTCCATTGAGGGGAAGGAGGAGTAACGAGAGCATAACTGAGGGGATGGACAAGACCAACCTGATGTTATCCTCTCTAGGGGGTGGTCCCGAAGGCTATGACATCTTCGGCCACCCGATCACATGGGCGCCTTGTGCCTGGGGGTCTGTATGCTTTGTAACGGAGGCATACCCAAGTTATTTTGCCGTGGTAGCACTGCTGCTCCGTGGCTGGCGTAAATGTCCGTGATGGCTGTATATCAAACTACAAGGCAGCTTAACAACTCCCAGGGGTCAGTTTTCTATTTGACATCTCCTATCCCTATATATTATATACCGACCTTTGAAAGCAGCCAGACAGATGGAAAGAAAAAAAATGCTGTGTTCGGCAAAGAAAAAAGCCTCATTGCTTTAAAATAATTGAGAATCCAAAAATGTCACCAAAAAATCCTGAAAAATGCCTAAAAAAATCTATAAAATAAATACAGAGACTTTTTGCTGTAAGTGAAAAGAGTAAACGGTTGAATAAATATTTGATAAAAACGGGGAATCATTTTTATCTTGATACCTATGTAAGCTAAGCTGCTGTCCTTGGTGCTGAATAGGTTTCTACACCAAGAACAGGGGGATTATGTAACTTTTTATTTTTTTACCCTAATCTAAATAATTGAATTCATCCGTTTCATATTCCGAAATAACTAATAAAACCAAAATAACTAATAAAACCAAAATAACGAATCGATCCGAAATACGAAAAAAATAATAAAAACGAAAAACAAATTGATCCGAAATAGGAATTACTAATAAAAATGAAATAACAAAACAATAAGAAATGCGACTCACAGTAACATAATAAAAAATGTATGGATTTTATGGATTTAGGCTAGGGACAGATGAGCGCATTTTCTGCGGCCACGTCAAAATGTACGTCGATGCGTGCGCACGCATTTTTTCACGGAATACGCTTAAGTGGTCAGACGATGCGCAATTCTGGACGTATTTCATGACGATGGGGTGAAAAGAAGTCTAGGGAAATCCGGCTGTTTGAACGTTATGTTGGCCGCACACTAGCAGCGTCTGACATCTCCTAATCATGCACACACGCTGCTATGCGGCCGCAGCGCACTCTGTACGTCAGTACCAGCGGTTTAACGTTCTCGAAAAAATGCGTTCATTTTCCACTTGCGTTGCGCGGCCGGACTTTTGTGCGACCGTACTTCGTATATTGGCTGTCATTGCCCGGCATCTGCTGCTAGTGCGGCCGTGATTATGTGCGCCAGAACGCGCGTTCGCACTGCCTCAGTCTGACCCTAGCCTTAAGCGTATGGAACGTAATGGATTGATCCGAAACTAAACTAAATTTTTTGTTGTGCACATGTCTACTCTTTTTCGGACCATTTTCTGTAAACCCTAGAGATGTCTGTGCGTGAAAATTCCAGTAGATCAGCAGTTTTTGAAATACTCAAATCAGCCCGTATGGCACCAACAACCCCATACCACGTTCAAATCCCCTTTCTTGTACATTCTGATGCTCAGATTGAACTTCAGCAAGTTGTCTTCACCGCGTCTAGATGCTTAAATGAGTTGAGTTGCTGCCATGTGATTGGCTGAGTAGCAATTTGTGTTAACAAGCAACAGAACAGGTGTACCTAATAAAGTGGACTTTGAGAATGAGTATATACTGTGTATATATATACACACACACACGATTTACAATACAACCTATATTAACAATAACAAATAGGTCTAGAGGGTCAGCACAGCAGCCCTCAGTTTATACTTGTCAATACAATGTCACGAGACATTGTCACGAGAACAGGGAAGACCAGTCAGTCAGCAGGTGAACAGGAGGAAAGAAGAGAATGAGCTACGGATAGTTCCATGTGTATAATGGAGTAGGTGTGTCTTTTCAAGGGAAGGGCATATTGTAATTAATACCAAATAGTCAAGTGATATGTAAATGAAGGTTAGAGAGCAGAGGGACCTGGCCATGTCAGCATACTGGAGAGTGATGTGTACAATGTCACCAAGTTACCACAATGCTGTGACAGCCTCTGCTAAATAATTTTATTAATACTTTATTTTTGTTGACTTTACTCATCTTTTCTCCCTCGCCGCGCGTTGCTCCTTCTTTTCTACTCAGGGACTCCCAAACCTGGAAGTCCCTCAAATTTCTGTACAATTTGCGCTCCTATGTGACATGTGTAGTGAAGGAACCACACATTTTGCAGCACTACGGGACTTTCATAGTTTACGTACTCAAGTTCCGTAGCGGCTGCCCAGAGTGATGGATCGGAGCTGCAGGCGCAGCTTCATCTGGAGCTATTCTATCTTCGCTCCAGATGAAGCCGGTTGTATCCGGCGAAACATATGTTGAGCTGAGCATCTAAATGTTTTGGTTTTAAATGTTGTTTTGTTGTTAGCTTTTGGGAGGGTTAGAACAGAATCTGTTTAAGTATTAGGGACAGCAGCTTGTGGCCAATGTGGCTTTACTCTATACTCACAAGCTTTGGATTCTGCTTTTTGGAAGTATTTCATTGCTGGACATTTTACAGCTAATTCTGATTTGGCTTATCTTCCTGTTTATTATACACACCTATTGATTTGGTGTCCACCATTTTTTGCAGTATATTCCATCGGTCTGTCCCATTATATATCCTCAATTTCCCTCACAACGCTACTTTGCGTATTTGTTGGTTTTAACATTGGCACCCGGGAGTGTTTTTTCGGTGTTTTTGATTAAAGGCTATCTGCCATTGTCGTTTGCCACTCCCTGGTTTACAGTGGCTGTCCTCCCAGGTCAGTTCGCTGGTATTTATCTTTTCTATTTATCTCAGTATCAGGCTATTTTATAATTATTATTATTAATTTCAAGTTAACCATTTACTGTCGGGTGGGTTGTGCCCAGCGGGAAGGACTTTTACGCCGTGACCTCATTGACTGCAGGGGAAGGTGTCACGTTTCGTTGTTTCAGCCCTGTCCCCCTGTCCTCTGTATTGGTATAGCCTGTTTAGGCCTTGTGTTTTAGCCTGCTGTTTCTGGTCTGCAGCTCAAGGGTTAATTGGTTTCTGCAGTCTGCTCACCTGTTGATCATTGTCCTGATCTCCTGCCTAGTTAAAGAAATCTGCCTATGGAACATTGCTCTGTCATTTTGCTTTGCTTTGCCTGGTTTCCAGTACTAGCTGTGTCCTGAGAGCTCCCTGCTGTATTTCTGTTATTCCAAGTTTGTATATTTTGTTCTAGTTATTTTTGGTCTTGGTTCCCTGTCTGTCTGTTCTATCTGTTATTCGTGTTCCTGATTTATCTTCCTGTGTTATTCAGTTTTTAGTTCTGTCTGTTGCTGTATTTGGTTTGCTGTTTTCTGTTATACCGATTACCTGGATTTGATCTTTTGGCTTGGCTGACTTTCCTCCCGGTTCTGATTCCTGCATAATGTATTACGTACTCTCTCTGGTTATGACCTTTGGCTTCTCTCTATTTGACTATTCTAGGCTGTATTCCTTGTCTGTACCGTTTCCAGGAAACCCTGACATCTGCATTTGCTATAAGACTCTGCACGACTTCACGGTAACCTTTTCATTCAGAATAGATCCGGTCATTCTAAGGTCTGGCCTATCAGAACAGGGCCGGTATGGTATTGTCGTGCAGAGGTCTCCAGTTGAACCAATGTAGTTATTTTCTGTTATTGCTGCCAAGAGTGGTATCTCTGCTTATAGGGACTTTTATCTGATCCAGAGCCTTGCTACAACATTAGTCTGGTGTCGCCAGCGTTACAGACGGCCTGACTCCAGGCCGTGCCATCACAGCCAATGATGCACTCCTCGCGTCAACTGGTGGGCGGCACTTTCACGGGCCATAAATGCCAGCAGGGCTATGCTGCCGTGCAACGTTAAAGTCTACCTGCCGCAGGGGCGGGATAGTAAGCTCCACAGCAGGAAGGGGTTAAAGAAATTGGGGTTTGTAAGGGGTTTCACTCAATTAGATGCAATACTTTAATCAACATCGAAATCAGATAATTATTATTATTATTCTTTATTTATAAAGTGCCAGCATATTCTTCTGCAGCGCTGGTAATGTGTATGGGCAAATTAAATTTAGGATAATGGTCCTTTGATAACATGAAAATGATTAATTCTAGCTCGTCAGGTAATTTAGCAAATTAAAAGACAAGGAACAAAAAAAACCTAAAGTTTTATGCTTACAGAGAACGTGTGATGTAAAGAAGTCTCCAAAAATAAACAGTTTTTGTGATTAGAAAACACATTAACATTTGCTAATTCATTGTGGCTTGAAAAAAAAACCACAAATACTTTTTTTTGGGGAGTTTTAAATTAAATGAAGAAAGAATAAGGACATTAAATGTTCCCTTATGTTACTTAATCAATGAATTAAAAAAACTGATTCGCCAGGTCCAATTTAAAACAAATAATTGGTTAGTGTTTAATATGGAACAGCAATGAACAAGTTGTGTTTTTTTTTTCTCCAATATTGATTGTGAAAGGTGATGCTGAATTCTTTAATAAAATTGAGTGTTAGTCTACTAATTAGCAACTTTGCTTGTTGGGGCTGTCTGTTAAAAATATTCATGCTGAAATGTGCTACCTGTTTATAAACGTTTAACCGCTTCACTACCGTGATCGAGTAAACTCGATCATCAGTCCACCTGCTGGTGCCCCTATGTATACTCAATTTGGGCTAATTGCGGTGCAATGAAAAGGGATTTTATTTATTGCACACAACAATCTTTTGTAATTGGACTCCAGAATGTGCCCCAAAAGTTTTAAACACCTTGGACATCACAGCCGAAGTGATAAAACAGTTTTAACATCTGGAACTCTGTGTCTAAAACTCGGATCCCCAGGTGATTCAGCATGAAGCCACAGCTGCAGTCTCACTTTTTAGAAAGCAGATGGCAATGTGTGCCAGTTAAATAGAGAGACAACAGAAAGGCTGGACGTCCTCTGGGTCTGAATTTGTGCAATCGTGTGATTTTCCGTCGTCGTCAGACCAATCCCACAACATGGAGGAGCTTCAGCCCCGTCCACTACCGACGGCTTATATCAGATGACTTCAGACTACTTTTTGTGACTACAACAGACTAGCGATCAGTACCATTTGAATGGGATTTGTCAGACGATCTGGTACAAGTTACATAAAAAAAGATTAATTGTATAATTAAACCGCAGTGTGGCGTCAGGGAAAATATCCCATAGAGAAGTGATTCAGTTCGACAGGCAAATCCCGTAGGATTCAATGTAAAAATTATTATTACTTCTTTTTATTTAACCGTTTATTTTTTTTTCATTTTCAGCAAAAAGCCTATTCATTGTTTTTTTTAATTTTTTGGTATTTTTAAGGCAAAATTTTTGATTCCCAATTTTTTTAGAAAGCAGTTATTTTTTCCTTCGCTTCTGAACGTTGTTGAAGGCCTGGAGGAGACTTGGACTGCTGTCCCTGGTTCTGAAAGGGCTTTACCAAGCCCTTTCAGCACCAGGGACAGCAGCCAGAGTTTCCTTCATGTCTTCGGCAGCGTTCAGCACCGAGGTTTGTTTTTTATTCAGTTTGGCACTGTTCGGCAGTATTTCTGTCGGTCGATCTGGGTCGTCCATAGTTGTTTGCGGTTGAGACCCAGATTGTTTGAAAAAGATATCCGTAGTCAGACAGCCAAGTCGGTCGTCCGACTATAGACCCAGTGGATGGCCAGATTAAGCAATGCATTGCGAATACAGGGATTTTTTTACTGTATAAATAATCCCTTCACTACCAAGTTGTTTTCCAAAAAACACTGTCATTGCACATGCTTACGTTATCAGTGACCGATTAGGTGGCCAACAGGTTTGATATTCAAATCCTGTTTTCCTGTGATGACTGTGTGAGCGGAGGCATTTCCATTAGGGATGAGCTGTTCGGGTTCGGAGTTCGGCCCGAACTTTGGTTGTTCGAAAGTTCGCGAACGTCGAACTTTTTGGGTGTGTTCGGAGTTCGAAAAAAAAAGGAAATTTTGAAAAAAGTATAGAAAATGCTTAAAAAATACTAAAAAAATCTAGAAATAAAGAGACTCTTTACTGCAGAATATTACAAGCAACGGTTTATTAGATATTGAATTAAAAACTATTGTGTAAGTGCAAAAATTCTCAACTCTAAATGACCTCTGGTTTTCAAATGTCATAACAACAGGTGTTTTAGGCTGGTCTAATCAATTTGATACATTGTAGACTCTACTGAGGGGGTGGGGTGGTGTCTGCTTCTGATTGAGATTTGAGAAGGTTTAATTTCCCTCCTAAAACTTCTAATATGGTGTATTTCACCGCTGTTGTGCTCAGCTAATTTTTACCACTTTCGCTCATCATGTTCAAACGCGATTTTGAAGCCACATTTTGTTAAATGACCGACATGTTAGATATCGTTCTTTCCGGCAGATTCCGCAGATTTATAATATATCATTTTTATATCTATACGTCCTGTCCTGTCCTGGTTGTATATTATGAAAAAAATGCAATAAAAATAGAATTTTTAATCATCTGCAGTGTGTAAAGTGTTGTTTTTTTCACATTTTAGCACATGAGCGTTGCGGTTATGTTTTCTATGGGGTGCGCTTGTACAAAAATTAGAAATGGGGACTTGTTACATTTTGTGGGGGGAATTACGTGATTTATAGCAAACGCACCCCATAGAAAAAAATCATTAGTGCATCATCGTTCACATTATAATTGCGATATGTGAACAATATTGCTGCATTAATAAAAATAACACACAAAAAAAATACATGTTTTTATTTTCTTTTTTCTTTTTTTTACTTTATACCTGTTCATGTTGCCAAACCAGAGAAAGGTGAAAACCAGGAGAATGGCAGGAAAAGAGAACAATCTGGACCAGATAGCCGATTTGGAAAGTAAGATAAGGCTATGGTCAGACTAACGCATTTTTCACAGCGACCGTCAAAAAGTGCGTCCGAACGCATTGCCGTATTTTTTCACGAAATGCGCGAAAACGGTCATACGACGCGCATTTTTGTGTGTGATTTTTTTACGGATCCAAACCAGGAAACTTTGGGTGTCTGGACATTATGTTGGCCGGACATGAGCAGGGTCTGACGTCTCCAAATCACGCACACACGCCGCTAGTGGACGCAGCGCACTCTGTACGTCTGTACTAGCGGTTCTGCGTTCTCAAAAAAATGCGTTCATTTTCCACTTGCGTTGCGCAGCCGGACTTTCCATTCTCCAGTCATTCTCCTGCTCTTCACCGCTCTCTGAATAACCCTGTCAGGGTTATTCAGAGAAAGGTGAAACTCAGGAGAATGACTGAAGAGAAAATTCTAGGTCAAAATAGCCAAACCAGAAAAAGTCTCCCATTTATCTCACTTTCCAAATCGGCTATTTGGTCTAGAATTTTCCATTCTCCTGCTTTTCACCACCAAAAAATCAGTAAACTTTTTCTGCGTGTCCGAAAATGTCTCCTCTTTTCATACAGGCTGCCGCCCCAAGCAGTTGTTTATGGATAGATTAAAGGAAAAGCATTTACCGTCATTTAAAACGTCATTTTTTTGTTTTTAAGTGTTTCTATACATCCTAGAAATCCGCCACTTCATGGGCAGGTTATGGGGACCTCCTAGGCACGATATTTGAAGGAATTTTTCATTTTTATTTATAACCCTTATTTCATGGAAAACTCACTGTCCCTTTAAAACCTTTTTTTTTTACTTTTTGTCCTTGTTTCCTGTCCCCCAGGGCACTACCCGGACCCCCATACACCTTTTATGGCAAATATCTAGCATATGTGCCCTCTTGGAGGGCACTCTAAAAACCGAATTTTCAGCCCCATTGACTTGCATGGAGTTCGAGTTCGGGTTCGGACCTGAACATATGGAAAGTTCGGGTTCGGGCCTGAACCGAACTCGGGGGGTGTTCGGCTCATCCCTAATTTCCATCACTGGACACAGCTTTTAAATAGGGCTGGTACTGATTAAAATTTTCGTGTTTGATTAATCAATTTTTTTTAAATCGACTAATCGATTAATTTAGATTAATTATAACGCACATACAGATCCAACTACTTCTAGCTGATCTGCTTGGTTCTTGGAACTGGGTCTGGGCCCTGGCTCCAGGAATCCAGTACAGCTCCGGATTCGGACTCCTAGAGTCCGATACCGGAGCTGATGGGTCCCCCCGATCAAAATAAATTTAATCGATCAAAAATTTTAACGATTAAGCAATTAATTAATAGTTCATTTCACAGCCCTACGTTTAAAGATAGTCCAGGGGGAGAGGGGAGATGGGTACATACTACCGCTGGCAAACCTAGAAAGATAAAGTTGTGAGAGTAGAGTGTCCTTATAAAGTGTTGGCAATTACAGCAACACCTTGTATCTGTATGTGCTGCATAATGCCTGTGTATGGGAATTACAGCAACACCTTGTATCTGTATGTGCTGCATAATGCCTGTGTATGGCAACTACAGCAACACCTTGTATCTGTATGTGCTGCATAATGCCTGTGTATGGCAATTACAGCAACACCTTGTATCTGTATGTACTGCATAATGCCTGTGTATGGCAATTACAGCAACACCTTGTATCTGTATGTGCTGCATAATGCCTGTGTATGGCAATTACAGCAACACCTTGTATCTGTATGTGCTGCATAATGCCTGTGTATGGCAATTACAGCAACACCTTGTATCTGTATGTGCTGCTTAATGCCTGTCTATGGCAATTACAGCAACTCCTTGCATCTGTACTTTACAAGGATTTTAACTCATTATAAACCATGAATCCTATCCCTGTACAGCAGTGAGCGACCCCACAGCTCTCTCACTTTTCTGCCAAATCCCTGGCTGCTGTAACACATTTGTTGAGCTCTTTGTTACTGTAAGGGTGTGAGAGCTATTCCTTGTAGCTTGTTTACAGTAAGTTAGGGTGACAAGGAGAGAGATAAGACAGGGCACTGTTTCTCCACATCAGGTACACTAATCTGAGGTTAAAAAAAATGTGCAAATGGGTTTTGATATGCTATTGATTGTTTTACAATGTACCACAATGCAAAATCGAGTTGATTATAGGGGTTATTCAGAGAGAGACGATCTGGGCCTGAAATTGCACCGAATGGTGAATTTTTTTGTACGGTGCACTTTCGGGACCATTCAGCTACCATTAGCCTGTTCGACGGCAGTAAAACCCCCATAGAGAAGCGATGGTTAATCTATTCACAGACACTGAACAGCAGAGAAATGTCAGTGAAATCCCCTGATGTTCAGTGGTTTCATTCGGCAGGTTTATTCAGGTGAATCCCATAGGTTTCAATATAAAAAATATTCCCGTTTTTATATAATATCTAATAAACTGTTTATTATTTTAATCTGCAGCAAAAAGTCTCTTTATTTGTTTATTTTTTTATTCGCCAAAAGTTTTTTTTTTTTGTAACAGACCTTTTAATTATTATTCATAGGACCTTATATGTTAATTCCAGACAAATTTCCTCTAGTCGATTTTTTTTTGTAAACAGCGTCTCAAATTTTGCACTTTCAATCGTTTTTTATTTGTTTTTTTCTTATCTGTCCGGCGGCTTGTCAGCTTTTTCCTGCGGCTCATTGGCTACATTTGGTGGCTATCCGGCTTGTTTGGTTGCGGCGGCTGTCCGGCGGGTAGGCAGGGGCGGGTTTTCGGCTGGCGGATTTGCGGTGGGCTGTCAGCGCCGTTCTGCGGCCGATTCGCTACACTTCGTGGACCCTGCGGTGAATGCTGAATTCACCGCAGGATCAGTGATTAGGATTTGCCGAAGTTCGGCGAATCAGAGAGCACCGAAATGTCAGTAACATTTCAGTGCCCTCTGAATAACCCTGATAATTTGGTAGTGAAGGGGTTAAACATCCCAATCCAAAAGATGGCTCCATTGCAGCCAAAACTATACAATATTTCGACAGTCAGGCAGAATTAAATTGAGCTCTAAGATATAATAATTCTGTGTATTTACACGTTTAAATGATTGATGTATCTATCTGTAAGCCTCTCTTGATGTGTATATATTCCAAGTCAGCCCCCCCATTCCTAGAGACCTTATTAACCCTTTTGCTGCTGAGCCATTTCACGCCTGTGTGCTTAGCTCATTTTTACCGATTTCACTTATCATGTTTAACCGCGTTTTGAAGGCTTATTTTATTATATGACCCAGACATGTTATATATCGTTCTTTCCGGCAGACTCGGCAGATTTATAATATATCATTATTGTATGTATACGTCATGTCTTGTCTGTATATTATAACAAAATATGCAATAAAATCAGAATTTTCAATAATTTACAACATGTAAAGTGTTTTTTTCACATTTTAACATGCGATCGTTTGCGGTTATATTTTCTATGGGGTGCGCTTGTTAAAAAAAATAGAAATGGGGACTTGTTAATTTTTTTTGGGGAGGAAAATTATACGATTTTTAACAAACGCACCCCATACAAAAATCATTAGTGCAGCATCATTGTTCACATTATAATTGAAATGGGAACAATATTGCTGAATTAACAAAACAAATTTAAAAAAAAACAGTTTATTTCTTTTTAAAAAATTTTTATTTTCACTTCTATTTTTTATTTTTTTTCTTAACTTTTAACAAAGGCCCTGCTCTGGCCGATCTAACGATACCAAACATTAACCTCTAGCTGCCAAGAATCGGGAGATAGGGGGTTCTTTGGAAACCCCTATCTCACCCATTGGTGGCAGCTAGGGGTTAACTCCAGAACTGACGTCATCGTGCTATGCAGGATGACACCAGTCATCAGGGGGAGATCCCGGAAGCTTGGCCGATATCCAAAATGTCGGCCACCTCCGGGAGAGGATTGCGATCTGCGCTTTTTGGCGCTGAATCGTGATCTGGCCCCCAAGGGGTTAAAGTCAGCCACTGTTTGGAAGGGCAGGCTGTGCTCTTCCAAACGGCGCCTGCCTTTGACCGCTGCCCCTTACGGAAGGGGAGGGAGAGAGGCCCAAAGGACCTTGCCCCCTCCCTTTCAGGCACCTTCCCCGCACTCACGGGGTGGGCGCCTGTAAAAGATGCTTGCGCGATGACATTTATTGTCCCCGCCAGGGTCCCGGAGTGCCGGGCTGACATCCAAGAAGTCAGCCCGCACCGGGGGGGGGGGGCGCAGCAAGTCGATTGCAGTCTCCTGTGCTAGGACGCGCTCAGCACGTCCATAGCACAGGAGAACCACTTGGCTGGACGTGCTGAACACGTCCTTAGCAGTCAACAAGTGGTTAAACATGGACAAAAATTAAAGGACAATATATATAAATGCCATAATTATTGTACCAATGCACGCTCATTATATAAAAATGTTTTAATCTGAAGGATTTCTTGGAAAACTTGCCATCTTATTAAATATTCATATTATCTCATTAGAACCATGAATTAATTAGGATTGCGTTAATTTCCCTGAAGTGGCCGAGAAGACAGTTTTGCATCAGTCAGACCGTTCCTGTGAAATACATCACCCCCCTTACCTCCCCCATTACAGATAGAGATTGTTAAAAAAGTCATATACATGTCTATGCTCCACTTCTTCTGAAAGGTCAAACTATCTAGTGTTTGCTGGTTGGTTTGAATAAAATGTAGGTATAGTTTTTGTCCTGTCACACATTTCGGAGAATCATCAATATTTAATCATTGCCTGAGGCCCTGACCATATCTAGTATTGATGTGCTTTGGCCCATTTTATATTCCGACACAAAATGACTCTTGAGATTTCACTTACCAATTGCTACTCTGCCAGAGGCCTGTTTTGTATTTGAATTAGATCTTCAAAATCAAAATTGTATTTATGATTTTTTTTTTTGCATCTACATTTCTATTTTATAACAGTTGCTAGCACTGAAATTTGTTAAGTATGGAACGAACTGAACTAAACTTCCGCAAAATTCCTTTTGAGTTTAAAAAAGCATTTTCGATGATTTTAAAATATAATTAACTTAAGTATAATATAATTATGCTAAAATATAATTAATATACGTCTAATATAATTATGGTAAAATAAAATTAATATAATTATAATATATTAATTATATTTTACCATAAATATGTTTTACCATAATTATAAGTATAATATAATTATGGTAAAAAATAATTAATATACGTACAATATAAGCATGGTAAAATATAATTAACATAAGTATAATTATGGTAAAATAAATTAATATAATTATAATGTAATTATGGTAAAATATAATTAATATACACTATATTGCCAAAAGTATTGGCTCACCTGCCTTGACTCGCATATGAATTTAAGTGACATTCCATTCCTATTCCATCGGGTTCAATATGACGTCGCTCCACCCTTTGCAGCTACAACAGCTTCAACTCTTCTGCAAAGGCTGTCCACAAGGTTTAGGAGTGTGTTTATGGGAATTTTTGACCATTCTTCCAGATGCGCATTTGTGAGGTCACACACTGTTGTTGGACGAGAAGACCTGGCTCTCAGTCTCCACTCTAATTCAGAGAGTTCCTTTCACTGGAACTAAGGGGCCAAGCCCAGCTCCTGAAAAACAACCCTCCACCAAACTTTACACTTTGCACAATGCAGTCAGACAAGTACCGATCTCCTGGCAACCGCCAAACCCAGACTCCTCCATCAGATTGCCAGATGGAGAAGCGCAATTCGTCACTCCAGAGAACGCGTCTCCACTGCTCTAGAGTCCAGTGGCGGCGTGCTTTACATCACTGCATCCAATGATTTGCATTGCACTTGGTGATGTATGACTTGGATGCAGCTGCTGGGCCATGGAAACCCATTCCATGAAGCTCTCTGTGCACTGTTCTTGAGCTAATCTGAAGGCCACATGAAGTTTGGAGGTCTGTAGCGATTTGACTCTGCAGAAAGTTGGCGACCTCTTCGCACTATGCGCCTCAGCATCTGCTGACCCCGCTCCGTCAGTTTACATGGCCTACCACTTCGTGGCTGAGTTGCTGTCATTCCCAAACACTTCCACGTTCTTATAATACAGCTGACAGGTGACTGTGGAATATTTAGGAGCGAGGAAATTTCACGACTGGATTTGTTGCACAGGTGGCATCCTATCACAGTTCCACGCTGGAATTCACTGAGCTCCAGAGAGAGACCCATTCTCTCACAAATGTTTGTAAAAACAGTCTGCATGCCTAGGTGCTTGATTTTATATACCTGTGGCCATGGAAGTGATTGGAACACCTGATTCTGATTATTTGGATGGGTGAGCCAATACTTTTGGCAATATAGTGTAAGTACAATATAATTATGGTAAAAATAATTAATATAATTTTAATATTAATGTAATGCCCTGCATAAAAGGGGTTAATCAAAGAGTGCCGAACGTGTCACTGAACTGCACCGAACGGAGAATTTCACTGTACGGTGCAATTTCATGGCATTTCGGCTATTCAGACCGCTGGCAATTCGCTAAACATTGGCGAATTGCAGCGAAATACAGTGCAATTTGCCTCAGAATGCCGCAATTCAGCGGCAATGAAAGTCCCCATATAGAAGTAATGGTTAATCTAGTCCGAGAACACCAAACTGCACCGAAATGGAAATCGTGCAGCACATGTGTAGGATCTCTTTATCCAGTCGTCAAGGCAACTGGCATCATCTGAGCATATTTTCCACCAGTTTATACGAACATTCGTAAGATAACTTACCAATATTTTGCTCAGCTCCTCCCACTGCCCCAACTAACTGTAGAATGTAACCCACTAAGCCATAAAACCACTCTCAAATGCAATCTTGCCTAGTTAATATATACATAGACTGGCCAAAAAAAGTCACCACCTCCGTACAAGCCTGTTCTGATCTGAGGTTGCTTCAGTTGGTCAGGTCGAGGTTCAGCAACAATAAGTGCCCAAAAATAAAGTCATGTGACTCCCTGAATATACTGAATGAGCAGGTTTTTCCATCAGTAGGTTTTTCACCCCTTATGGTACAGCGGCATATTCCAAGATGGCAATGCCTGCATTCATTGGACTCAAATTGTGCAAGAGTGGTTCCGGGAGCATGAGACATCATTTTTACACATGGATTGGCCACCACACAGTCCAGACCTTAAACCCATTGAGAATCTTTGGGGTTAATATGCTGGAAAATACTTTACGCAACGCTGAGACTGTCCCATCATCAATACAAGATCTTGGCCACATATAATGTGACTCTGGATGCAAATAAATGCTGTGCATGAGCTTATTGACCCGATGCCATGGCCATTTTACATAAATGACTAAAAAATGTGAACTCCTGGGAGATAGGCTGATAATTCTTTATTAATACAATGTTGGACCACTGTTTTCATTAAGAACTGATTCCAAGAAGTTTGGAAGCTTTATTAATAAGTTTTGAGGTCTCCAGTGGAATGTTCTATAATTCCTATATCAGCATATCTATGAGTTGCTTCTAACATATTGGAAGAAGACATTTGCCTCTTTCTCTGCTCTCCAAAGCTGCCCACAGTGGGTTAACGACATTCTCCTCAGTTGATTAAGAGGAGATAGAGAAGTTCATTCTGGTTCTCCTCAAAACAAGACTTAATCATCAGGTTGTTTTTGCTTAAACATGGTCTTCAACATGGACATTTAGGTCTTCTGTCATGTCTTCTGCAACAGATATGTGTTGTTTTAATAGTGTTTGTTGGTTTCTGTTTTTCATCCAGTATTCCTCTTCAATGATGCTTTGTGTAGGAACTTGGAAAACGTTATCCTTGAAACACAATGTCACAGAACTGACTTTACACCCCGGCTGAAGGATTTTAAGCCAGGGTGGTTATCCCTTTACATTTCCCCAATGTATTCTGTTTCCCTGGTGTGATGTACTTTTATTGCTGTGCTGTGTGTAAGACTGCTGCCTACGCTTGCTGGATCTATTCCCCCCCAGCCCTGACACTGAACTGATTGCCCCCATTACCCCTGGGTCTGGAGGACAAAAGAGCGCATGGCTCAAAATGGAGGTTTCCCCGAACCAGCCAGAAGCAGTTCCGATTGGGTCCAGCAGACTTGCGGCTTCTGGCCGCGATCCGGATCGCCACGCGATTCGGACCAGCCAGCCAATCCGAATCGCGACTAATTTGCCTAAGCTGGCGGACCATGTTGAATCCAGTACCCGACCAAAATGGATTCTCCAGACTTGAAAAGAACCAATCAGAACTGTTGGGGTGGGTGGGAAGTTTGCAAGAGTGTGTGTGTTACCTGAACATAAATACTGGTGTGTTTTTCCAATAAAGTCAGTCAATCCTGTTTGAACATACAGCCTGTCTGGTGTTTCATTTCAGGGTCCCTTCTCTTCCCTTATTAAGCAGGCAGGGAGTGGCCATCTGGTTACTTGGCCGAAGGATCGACTCTGCAGATCCGCCAGAACGAATAGATTCACCGGATCCGATTCACCGGATCGGAGACGAGATTAAAGATCAGTGTATCCAATTCAGCAGGACGAATCAGTGCGGCGAATGTGAAAAAGACTCCAGGGTAACGGATCTGGATCAGAGGATACATTCCAAGAGATCAGGCTGGTCGACACACTGACTTCCGAGTAACTCAGCAGCCAGGCTGATCTAGGTGAGGACAGGCAGACAAGCGAGGCCTGTCACATACCAATTTGGCTGTTAGGTTCCTGTAATTATCAAGGAGCTGCAATGACCGAGCCGCAAGCTCAGCTTGATGCAAGCTCGGAAAAGCAACTCCAGGTATTAGTATATTGGAAAGGGAAGCCTGTGTTCTTCTATAGAGCTGAGTGAATGTCCATTGCTTTCTTAAAGTCATAGTGTAACTTGCTGCATCCAGTGTTTCCAGTGAGCCCTTTTAGTCTATGTCTTGTTTTATTTTGGTGGGAAAGGATATCGTTCCTACACCATATATTTTTCTTAACCAACAAGAAGCAATATAAGGATATTGGATTCGCTTCAACGCTGGATAAAACTCTGGAGAGAAACATTCCTCTTATTTCACGCGAGATGATTTACTGTTTTCTATCACACAGTTCATGTCATTCGCCAATCCCAGCTCAGGTCAATTGAGTCTTTGTTTCAGTTTCACGGAGTGAGATTGTCCGAGAGTACATTTTTTAATACTCCAGAGTTTTTTATTCCACGGCAAATGCTTTGTTCTTGAGCTATAACCTTAATAGTCTATTGCTTCAGATCGTTCCATCCTTCCCAAAACACCATGGCTTTTATTCTGTGCTTTCTCCAAAGGATCAGATATGTCAGAGTGTAAGGCGGTAAAAATGCATACAGTATGACTCTGAGACTCCTGGAAGGCTACGTGAATGTTGTGTCATGTAACTGAATATATCATAAGCCATGAAGAGCAACATCACCAATACATGTCAAAAATGATACGGGCACTCGAAGTCAAATACAGAAAGGCTTTATTGGACTGGCATCAGACAGAGATTACGTTTCGGCTCCAAACAAGTCTTTTTGAAGACCCTCATTTGAGAAAAAGCATTGTCTCTGTCGGATGTCCAATACAGCTTTTCTGAATTTGAATTGGAGTGCCTGTGTCATCTTTGGAGTGGATACGTATGCTGGGAGTTGGCACCTCCTGATACGAGGAGGCACCCATTGATTTATTTACTTTCTTAAAGGGATCGTGCCGTCTAAATCATCTGTCTTCAAATCACCAATTCATATGACTCTCCACTTACTATAACTCTCTCCGACTTCTGTCCATGAACTTTTCATATCCAGATTCGATCTTCTTGCTGTCACAGAAATCCATCTTTGACATGATGACACTGTCTCTTCTTCCATATAGATTCATCATAGAAATAAGAAATGCACATGTAGTGGATTTTCAGAAGGAGAAGCCACATAAGTGTTTGCTCATGAGAACATTTTGGATTGATTTCTTTTCGTATGGCATTATTTCGGATTGGATCGTGATTTGTTATTTCGGATCGATTTGAAATTCCGGATGGCTGATTTTTCGTTTTGGAAATGCATCCGAAATAACACAAATGGAAATCTCGAACGAAAACGAATTTCTGACGAAACGGAATGTGCAATTACACATGTCTAGGGACTAGTTTATGACTTACATTGCAAAAATAATACAGCCGGTGCTACCGGCAGAATTTTTTTTGAGGCAATGTAAGCTATAAATGTGTCCGTCTAACAAGAAAGCAGTGTATGTTCGTCTTGTTTAAATCCATGTGTGTGTTTCACTTCTCTTATCTTGTAGGATTCCAACACTGCATTAATTATACTGCACAGACAGGCTTCCCAGCGGATTGATATGCTGCATTAAAACTTTGTTTTAGGAGGCGGAGCTGACTACTGATGGGTACGGACGCCTGCTGCTGAGCTCTCCTGCGGACTTATCTTTTTCTTTGACTTTTTGCTTCCCCTGTCTATTTTGAGAACCCCCCAAGAGAGTACTGTTGCCCTGGGTTGAATAAACCGGGTACCGAGCTGATCTGATGACTCCCTACCTGCTGTTGCAGCCTCCCTTGTTTTCGGGCCTATGGGTAAGGCCTACCTCAGTGGCCATTTTTGAAGCCTGCAACGACTCTTTGGATTTCCTGATCCTTTTGGCTGCTTTTGCTGTCGTCGCAGGTAGTGGTGCTTGCCTGTCATATCCTCAGCCTCTGCTGCGCTGCCTGGGGGGTCTGGGCAAGGTCCTGTGCCAAGAGCTGGCCGGCTCCCAGTACAGGGAATGGCCGAGCGGCATCTGAGGGGGCAGGGCCTAGCATGGTCACGAGGAGCAGCTGGGTTTAAAACAGGGCCCAAGGAGTTGCCTCGCTGCCCTGTCGTGGAGTCTGTTTCCCGCATCGCTAACTCTTGTGTGTATTGCTTCTCTGTTGCCAACTCGTTTCTGGATACGATCCCTGCTCCTGCTTTTTGACCCGGCTTGTTTTGACTATTCTCTTGCTGCTCGATTACGATCTCCTGTGTGGTGCTTTGGTGGTTTAACCCCATGATTGCTGCTGGGGTGTTTACACGTTACTGGGGTATTGTCCCTTCGAAGTTGTGAGTATTGTCTGTGGCCTCATTAGGTTCCTATACCCAACCCAGGGCTCATGTTTTCTTGCCACACATGCTTATAAGAACTGTGATCGAAAGGTACTGTTTATATGCGACTACTGTTCAGTGTGCTCTCACCATCAAATATACTCGTTACTGCACTCACGCCAGACCCCGAGGTGTATGTGTTGCCGCTGAATATCTTAAGGTACTGCTGATCCGCTCCCGATTATCAGAAAACGTTAAAGCAGCTTATTTCCTGACTGCCCTGCAGTCCCGCAATTCACCAACTGTCTGACGTATCTGTGTATTTCTGAACATGCTCTATCGGTCTCGAAACCTTTAGTGCTTAGTAGCAACTCAGTGTTTTGTTCATCCTCGCTGCTTCAAGTGTATAATTCTACGTATGCCAAGCAGTGTTTAAACGTCAAAAAGATTTATCGGCCCTTAAGGATCTCAACTCCGCTACTCTCTAGTGGGCGCTACTCCCCCCGTTACATTGCCTCGCACGCACCTCCTCCTTTGGATAAACTGGGTTTCTTCATCCTGATGGCTGCTCTGGATTCCCTGC
The DNA here is from genome assembly GCA_009667805.1 of Leptobrachium leishanense. NCBI lineage: Eukaryota > Metazoa > Chordata > Amphibia > Anura > Megophryidae > Leptobrachium > Leptobrachium leishanense. The sequence continues at coordinate 52,561,222 of CM019063.1, read as the reverse complement.
CCCTCACGAGAGGGAAGCTGATGGAACTGTGGCAGGAATTCTGGGAGTTGTGGCACCTCGACCATCAGGAAGCTGGGTGGAGAAGTGCGACGATCCCTGCTGCTGCGGCACCTGGTGATGAGTCGTGACAGACCCGACGGAGACGCGGCCCTGCGGTGACCCTGCTGGATGCGGAGGCAACCCTGAGGACCCGACCAGGAGTGACCCGTTACTGGAAGAACGGGCCCCGGCTGAGCTTCTTGATCCCCGGAAGTCTTACCTGCTGTGGAGGAGGCTGTCCAGATCGCTGCCTGCTGTGGTTTGGTGGGGCCCTTTGAAACTCTGCTGTCCTCTGTGGTGCTGGAGAGGTCTAGCGACTGCGGGATGGTCCTGGATTCCTGGAGGTGTGAGGTCCTGTCTGCTGCAGCCCCTGTTGTGGGCCTACTATCTGGCGTACCATTTGGACGGGACTCACTCTCCACCACGGTGGCCTGCCTTGGTGATCAGGCACATCCTCTGCTGAGCCTCTCCCATGTCACGCTGGGGGCCCGGTTTCTCCTTGTACTCTGGGACACAGGTTGAAGATGTAGATGACTACATGGGCTGCTGTCCCCCCTCCCTTTTATGCTACCTTACACCACTGAAACACTCACTGAGGACTATCCTAGTTTTTCTGACCATTTTATATTGATGACACCCCACCCCGATGAATACCCCCCCTGATATTCTGAGACACTTTTTGTCTTTGAGAACATTTTGTCTTTTCTTGCTGGCTCTCTACTGTGTTGTTTTTTGTTTTGTTTATTTTTGTAACCTGTCCCCCCCACATCTTATTTTTTCTGAGGCCCTTTCCCTTTTTATTTTTTATTTTTATTCCCCCTCTTTTGACGTACTTTTACTGTGATATTTTTGGAGGACGACTTTATCATTTTGTTGACTCTCTAACCAACCACTCCTGCCTCACCCCTGATTGATCTTAAGGTGCTGCCTATTGAATTTTGGGGCTTACGGTTGTTCGCCTGATGAGGCACCAGGACTCCCACCCACCTTTTTTTTTTGTAGTTTGGGGACATTGGGGAGTACCTTGGGCGAGCCACTAGGGCAGCTACCTAGGCTCTGCCCGTCCTCTTGGCCGCAGGTCTCCCTGCTTTGTGGCCTCTTCCAAGGCCCTTGGTTTCCTTAGGGTTGCCGGGGCGAGCTGGGAATGCCATGTCCTACTTGGCAGTCCCTTGCCACCCTCACCTCCCTCCCTTTTTTTTTCCCCCTGGTGCCCCCCTGGTCGAACTCCGTCGCTCTTATGTTCTTTTAGGATCAGCCCTCATGACGAGTTCCTATCTATTTTCAAAAGGGTCGCCTAATGGCTGTATATTTGACATTTTAAGAGGACACCTCTAATTTTCTGCAGAGTTTATTAGCTTGGTTTTTATTGTTATGATGATATATGGCTCTTTCGATGACATATTATGGCCCTGTGTGGTCATTTCTGATTGTTGGCTATATGTTTGACTATGCAACAATTCTAAAATAAAGAATTTAAAAAAAAAAACGTTTTTTTAGATCATTTCGTTTGTTTCCTTTCAGATCATTTAGTTCCTTTTTTTGGTTTCAGATCAATTTCTTTTCGTATTGGATAATTTCGGATCGGACTGCAATTCGTTATTTCAGATCGATTCAAAATTTCGGACGGCTGATTTTTTTTGCTTCGGAAATGCCTCCGATATAACGAAAATGGAAATCTCGATCAAAAAAGAAATTTGTTGAAACAAAATGCACATGCCTAACCCAGAGCATGTCCAATCTCCCAGTTTACAAAGGAAAAAAGATAAAGGTCCAAGCACTCTACTTTGACAGTAAATACCGTAGACATATTAGAGAAACAGCAACATTTCAGCCATAAACTGGCCTTTCTTCAGGTCCTCAAGCGCCTCACCAGTGAGTGCCCTTGTCCTAAGAAAAGATACTTAAAGGAACGCTCTATTACAAAATAGAGTATCCCCTTTCCTTGCCCTTAAATTTTGGACAAAGGCTACTGACAGCTGTTGCCCAATCATTTTTTTCTTTTTTACTCAACTTTTATCCCTCGTTGTGAGCAGCTCCTCCTCTTCAGATCAGGGATTCCCTAACATGGTAGTCCCCGGAGCTTTCTAACACAATTTGCAGCTCTATGTAACTTGCGTAGTGTAGGAGCCGCAAACTGCACAATGCTACGCGATATGTACACTTTATGTATGCATGTTTCGCACTGCCTCTGCAGAGTGATGGGTCGGAGCTGCACGCGCATGCACAGATCTGATCCATCGGCTGCCTGCCTGAGAACGCGCGCTACAGCGATTGGTCTCAAGGGGGGGAAGTTGGCATCATCTCTGCGTGTGACATCACTAGTGACCGATCTGTGACCGGCAGCCAGGATATTCAAAATCCCGGCTGCTGGTGATGCTGGGTGTAGGGGGGAATTCCTCCACTTCCTCCTGAGATGTCACCAGCTCGGGGGAGCTTGGAGGTGAGAGGGGGGGCAGATCCCCTTTTTATGCTATGTTGGCTGGTCTAATGTATCACCCCCTCTTGTAATGCTCTAAAAATAAATTGTTATCGTTATTACCTGAATTGTATAAGTAAGACTGTAACAAAATAGGTGTTTCTCAGCTAATGTATAAGAAATATATGAAGGAGGTGCGACACAGCAAGCGGCAATTAATTGTTAAAAGATTAAGACGTCTATGATGTTCTCCAAATATATAATTTGCCTCAAGCAGTAACACTGATTTCATGCATATATAATACCTATGCATGAAATATATCCTCAGGAACGGGGAAGAAAGCTACTCATAAAACACAGAACAAAACACAGTGGGCCAAATTACAATCTAGGTGCTAATGTTAACGCTCACCTGCGTGAGCATTAAGAAACATAGAAACATAGAAAATGTCGACAGATAAGAACCTTTCGGCCCATCTAGTCTGCCCAATTACATGGATACTTTACCTGGATTTATCTTTTGTTTAGGATAGCCTTATGCCTATCCCATGCCTGCTTAAATTCAATTACTGTTTTGGCCTCTACCACTTCAACTGGAAGGCTGTTCCATGTATCCACCACCCTCTCAGTAAAATAATGCTTCCTGATGTTACTTTTAAACCTTTGCCCCTCTAATCTAAGACTATGTCCTCTTGTTTTGCTACTTTGTTTCCTTTTAAATATACTCCCTTCCTCTACCTTGTGGATTCCCTTTACGTATTTAAATGTTTCTATCATATCTCCTCTGTCTCGTCTTTTTTCCAAGCTGTACATGTTAAGATCATTAAGCCTTTCCTGGTAACTTTTCTCCTTCAAGCCGTACACCATTTTAGTAGCCCTTCTCTGAACTCTCTCTAAGATGTCTATATCCTTCTGGAGATACGGTCTCCAGTACTGCACACAGTACTCCAAGTGAGGTCTCACCAGTGCTCTGTACAGTGGCATGAGCACTTCCCTTTTCCTACTGCTAATACCTCTCCCTACACAACCAAGCATTCTGCCAGCATTTCCTGCTGCTCTATTACATTGACTACTTACCCTTAGATCCTCTGAAATAATAACCCCTAAATCCCAACCCTCAGATGTTGAGGTTAGGACTGTATCAAATATTCTATATTCAGCCCTTGGGTTTTTACGTCCCAGGTGCATTATCTTGCACTTATCCACATTAAAACTCAATTGCCACAACTCCGACCATTTTTTTAGTTTACCTAAATCATTTGTCATTTGGCTGATCCCTCCAGGAACGTCAACCCTGTTGCAAATCTTTGTGTCATCAGCAAAAAGACATACTTTACCATTAATACCTTCTGCAATATCACTAAAAAAAATATTAAAGAGAATAGGTCCAAGTACTGACCCCTGAGGTACCCCACTGGTAACAAGACCTTGCGCCAAATAAACTCCATTTACCACAACCCTCTGTTGCCTGTCACTCAGCCACTGCCTAATCCATTCAACAATATTGGAATCCAAGCTCAAAGATTGCAATTTATTGATAAGCCTTCTATGCGGAACAGTATCAAAAGCCTTGCTGAAATCTAAATAAGCAATGTCTACTGCACCACCTGTCTATTATTTTTGTTACCCAATCAAAAAAATCAATAAGATTAGTTTGGCATGATCTCCCTGAGGTAAACCCATGTTGTTTCTGATCCTGTAATCTATGTGTTTTTAGATGTCCAACAATCCTTTCTTTTAACATGGTTTCCATTAATTTCCCCACTACTGACGTAAGACTAACTGGCCTATAGTTCCCCGATTCCTCCCTACTACCCTTCTTGAAAATCAGCGTTCGGTTACCTTTCCTGGCCATTCGGCTATCCAGAGAGCAGGCAATTCGCCAAATCCTGGCGAATTGCCTGAACATACGGTGTCTGTTCGGTGCCTGTTCGAGGGCAGAGAAATCCCCATGAAAAGCACTGCTTCGTCTATTCAGAGAACACAAACCAGCAGTGAAAGTTTCCCCTAATGCCCTGCCATTCGGTGGTTTAATTCGGCAAATTAATTCAGGAGAATACTATAGGCTTCAATGTTAAAAATATTCCCGTTTTAATTCAATATCTAATAAACTGGTCATTATAAAATTCTGCAGTAAAGAGTCTCTTTATTTATAGATTTTTTAGGATATTTTAAGCATTTTTCTTAATTTTTTTTTTTTAAAAAGCGCTTTTTTTTTTTTATAGTTTACTTATTTTTTCTGTAACAGCCCTTTTTATTATCATTCATTGGATCATATGTAAATTTCAGCCATTTTCGCTCAGTAGTTTCTTTGCAAACAGTGTTTCATTTTCACAGATTCACACAAACCAGTTTGCTAATTTACTCACCTCCCTCGTCTGCGGTCTCAGCTGCTTCGGCTGCTTCAGCTGTGTTCGGCTCCTGCTCGGGCTTGGTTTTCGGCAGGTTAATCCAGATGTTTTTGTGGCTTTTCTGCGTGCATTCGCTGGGTTTTGTGGTTAGTTTTCGTCGGGTTTGCGGCAGCTTTTCCCTGCAATTCGGGGACCCTGTGGTGTTTGCTGAATACACCGCAGGGTCACCGAAATGGGATCAGCAAAAGGAACTGAATTGAAGAGAACGAAAAGTCACCGAACGTGCGGTGACTTTTCAAATTTCTTTGAATTACCCTGTATATATAAACATACGCACATGGGGGTGGCATGTGGACAATCTCAACTAAATGCGCCTCCCCCCATTTGGTTGATCCCACCAGAAGAAATGTTGAACCCGACAAAGCAGAGAATATATATATATAGAATGGTTCAACATTTCTTCTGGAGGGATCAGCCAAATGCTGGGGGATTAGTTGCCAAAAATGTGTGTGTAATACAAGTCTGGATATATATATATTTATAAGAATATATATCTTATCTATATATATATATATATTTCATACCTGCCCTTACCTTCCCCTATAAATTTGCTAAAAATATACACACAAAAAAAACAAAACCAATGCCTGAGACCCCGCGCAGCCCACATGCCACCCCCTCTACCTGGCTTAATGTATCTAATATATATAATTAACCCCTTAGTGACCGGGCGGTTTTACACAAATCCGTCTTTTAGTGACCGCTGCTGTTTTTACGTTTCTGCGCTGTTAGTGTTTAGGTCAAATTTTCCTCTTACTTGTTTATTCGACCCACACATATTATACACCCTTTTACCCGCCATTAAATGGACTTTCTAGAAATACCATTATTTCCATCATATCGAATAATTTACTATAAAAAAAAAAATGAAATATGAGGAAAAAAATGGTAAAAACACACTTTTTCGTAATTTAATCCCCAAAATCTACAACCACCCAAAAAGACCCCGGCTAAATAGGTTCAAAATTTTGTCCCGAGACTAGAAATACCCAATTTTTACATGCGTTTGCTTTTTAACCCCTTCACTGCTGAGACAGTTCACCTATGTGCGCTGCGCTCATTCTGACCATTTTGTGCTAATTATTTTTAGATGACAGCCTAGGTCCTATTTAATTAAACTCCCCCCAGACAAAAAAAACTTTTAAAAAAAAACATTTTTTTATTTTATTTAATTTTTTTATTATTTTTTTTTATTTTTATTTTTTTAAAAAAAAAATTAAAACCAAACCTGGTCATGTTTGGTATCATTTGAAAGGCCATAATCAGGCTACCATCCAGCTGCCATGGATTGGGAGATAAAGGGATCCTTAGGATCCCCTTATCTCTACATGGCAGCTAGAGGGTTAACTGGCCCACTGACATCCTCACACATATGGTGAGGTTGTCAGTGGGTGGGGGGGACCTGGAGGCTTGGCTGACATCCAAGATGTCAGCCCCCCTCCAGGTTTGAATCGCGTTTTGGCGCCAATTGGCGCCGCAACGTGATCCGGCGGCAAAACTGTTAATGCCATACACCGCTGGAAAGGGGAGGCTCTCCCCTCTCCAGCGGTGCAAACGGCATCTCCCTAACTTCAATGAAATTGAAATACATGGGGGCACCTTCTGATGACGTCACCATGCAGCGTGACGACGTCATCAGCCTCGCCTGCCCATGTAAATCACATGGGCAGGCTTCCTCCCTGCCAGATCGCCGTGGGATCCGACGAGGGAGGTGAGTATCGGGCGGGAGGGGGATTTGGCGCCGCTGACGTACCCTGTACGTCCGCGGGTCTAAGGGAGACCCGAGGACAGGACGTACAGGGTACGTCAGGGGTCTTTAAGGGGTTAAATACATTCAGCAAGGTAGAGAAAGAAAAAAAAGGTTTTATTTTATGTTCCCGGGGACATTTAAAAATGTCCTCGGATTTTATTTTTTTTAGAAATGTTTCGCCTTACCTTAGCCTGGTGGTCAGTGGGGGTTCCCTGGATCCTGGTTGTGGGGGGGGGGGTTCTGCCGTGGCCGCAGGTGCAGTGGCTCCCTCCCTGCGCCGCCTGTCTTCTGGGAGGCTAGCCCGCACAGTCGCAGCTCTGTCATCCGGCGGCCGCATGCTACTCAAGGGGATCCTAGGGAGGCCCTGGCAGGCTGCCCTCTACAGTGCCTGATTAGAGGGCCGTGTCTGCCTGATGTTTTAGTAACCAGAATGTTTTATCCCATAGGCTTCAATGTTAAAAATATTCCCGTTTTAATTCAATATCTAATAAACTGTTGCTTATAATATTCTGCAGTAAAGAGTCTCTTTATTTCTAGATTTTTTATTATTTTTTAAGCATTTTTTATACTTTTTTCAAAATTTGGGTGAACATCCCAAAAAGTTCGAAGTTTGCGAACTTTCAAATGGCCGATGTACAAATCGAACTCCGAACAGATCAAACCGAACAGCTCATCCCTAACGTTCAGTCTCTTATTCTTTAGTAAAGAAAATAATTAAAATATTAATAATAAATATATATACATACATTAGTAATTAATAAAATTTTTATATGTGTATATATATATATATATTGCTGTGATGTGCAAGTGGCTTCTGCAATAATAAACACACTATATATATATATTTATATATATACATAATACATCCTGGGAAAATTCCCCTTAAGGACCAAGGACGTACTATGTACGTAATGGTCCTTTAAACCCCCTCCCTCCCTATACTCACCTCTCTGCCTGGGCTCCCACGACTGTCTGGCATGCTTGAAGCATGCCCCACCTATTTATAGGGCCCGGCCGTCACAATGACGTCATTGCCATGCGCAATGATCTCATCGCCAGGCGCCCCCCGACTCCTGCAGTGAATAATGTTAAACGGGAGGGGCAGCTCCTTTGGAGTCCTCTCCCTCCCAAACGGCTGGAGTTAGGGCAAAAAAAGTGGCCCCTCTGAAGAGGGTAGGGTCTGCCCTTTTCAGCTGAGCTTCTCATTAACCCATTAGGTGCCGTATTGTGATTCAAACCTGGAAGTGGCTGACATCTTGGATGACAGCCAAGCCTCCGGGTCACCCCAACCCACTGACGTTGTCGCTGTATGTGCGATGACGATAGTCATTCAGTTAACCCCTAGCTGCCAAGTGGAGCAAGGGGGATCTTTTGGATCCCCATATCTCCCCATCTGGGGCCCTTAAACATCCAATGATACCAAACATGACTAGGTTTGTTGTAAAAGTAAAACAAAAATAAAATAAAATAAATAGTAAAAAAGGTGTTTTTTTTAAAAAAAAATTGTCTAGGGGTGTATAATAAAATAGGGCTTCAATTGACGTTTAAACATGAGCATAAACCAGTCAAAATGAGCTCAGCGCACAGAGGTGAAATGGCTCAGCATCGAAGGGTTAAAAAGCAGAAACAGGTAAAAATTGGGTATTTCTATTCTCAGGACAAAATTTTGAAACTATTTAGCCGTGGTCTTTTTTGCCGGTTGTAGATTTTGGGGATTCAATTTCAAAAAAGTATGTTTTTTCCATTTTTTTCATAATTTTTTATAGTAAATTATACGATATGATGAAAATAATGGTATCTTTAGAAAGTCCATTTAATGGCGAGGAAAACGGTATATAATATGTGTGGGTTCCATAAACGAGTAAGAGAAAAATTAGACCTAAACACAAACAGCGCAGAAACGTAAAAACCGCAGCGGGCACTTTCCGACTGACAATTGTAAAACCGCCTGGTCACTAAGGGATTAATAAAGAACACTTTCAGCATCTAATTATTTAGTAAAGAAAATAAAAATATCAATAATAATAATTTTATATCTATATATATTTTAGTAATTCATTTATACATAAATAGAACTATATGTGGTAATTATATTATTTTTTAATAGTAAATACATTTTATTAACGTCTTTATTTTGAAAATAAAAGAAGACAGGGCGAAAATAAGAATCAAGCTGCTTACATGGTTAGCGCATTTTTTGCTTAGTCAGGGATGTTCAAAGCTAAAACCCCAGGGATATTGACCAGCCAGGTATTCGGGGCATCACATACTTAACATATTGCTCAGTGATAAATGTTAATTAGATAAAGCCTACAAATCTGGCAGAAGTTGGACCTCTGAGAACTTATTGTACAGCTCCGCAGCATTTAAATGTAGGACTGTTTACTCGCATTAATCAAAGTTGCAAATTAAAATTAGCTCTTTGTACGAGGTTGTTGTTTTTTTTTCCGTGATTTTTTCTGCCGTATTTTGCCTTTTTTTTTTTTTTTTTTTGCCCTTTTCTTGAATTAAACTATATATAACACGCCAACCCCCACTTCCTGACTCAGGCATCTCCCTTTTTATTCCCTAGTCTCCCACTCAACCCTCCTCCCGCAGCTTACTGATATGTTACTTTAATATTCTGCGATTTATTGATTTTAAAATCTTTAATTTAAAATAAAAAAAAATAATAATACTTTTGTTTTCTAATTTTTTTTTACCCTTTACCATAAACACTGGAGGTTATTCTTCAAGAGTTACTTTGTCTCACTCGCTTCTTCATCTTAGTGCTGTTTTGTTGATGTTTTCTTTTTATTTAAGGAAAGAAAATGCTAAACACTCTCAACGCAACAATACAATACGTTCTCTCCAGAAAAATAAAATAAACCTTGTATCTTGTATAATTATCTCCTACGGACTGCTGTATGTTTGCAGCTATGTTTTTAATTAGACTTTTATTATCCCTGTCAACACATGAAAGGTAGCAAAGCTTAGTTTTACCGCCGGCGCAATCCTTTGTAAGGATGTAGGTCTCGTTAGAATGAAAAAAAATATATATACAAAAAAAAAGCAAAGGTCAGAATAGAATTAAAAGCGCGAGAAAAGTAGCAACCACGCACTCTTTGTTTATTAGCTTAAACAAGGAGGGATTTGGTGTGCACCACATTAAGATAAGAGAAAAAGCTTAGGGCTTAACGTGTATCTCCAGCAATATCAACGCCGCTCTGCAGATGTATTAAAATGACAATAAATCTTATCACGGTTGATTTTCTCAAATTATAGATACAAAATCTCTGTTTGGGGGGATAAGAGTTTTTAATCTTAGACTTCATCTTCTCGTTTATTGTGATAGAACAGAATTGTTTCTCGTTTATTTTTATTTTTTTTCGTTCGGAGCCAACTAAGGATAACATTAAAGTAAGTTTTATCCTTGGGTAAAATTCTGCCAAAATATATAAATAAATAGAAATAAATAAATCTTATTCACTAACAAGAAATACCATTAGATTTCAAGATAATAAAGTTATGTGTCCCAACTCTTATCTTAAAACTTAACTTATTTATTTACTTATTGTAGAGATTTCTCCTCTTTAAGTAGTAATATACACCGGGGGCTGACTGGCAGCTTTTGACCCAGGGGGCAAGTACAACCCAGGGGTCCGTAGTGCAGCAACTCGGGCCCTTGTTTAAATAAAAAAAAAACATGGAAGCAAATTTGGGCAGATCCCATTCTTTTTTACAACCCCACAGCAGGCCCCTCAATTTATTGTCCCCACAGCAGACAGGCCCCTCAATTTATTGTCCCCAGAGCAGACAGCAGTCTCCTCAATTTATTGTCCCACACAGCAGACAGCAGGCTCCTCAATTTATTGTCCCCACAGCAGGCTCCTCAATTTATTGTCCACACAGCAGGAAGCTCCTCAATTTATTGTTCCACACAGCAGACAGGCTCCTCAGTTTATTGTTCCACACAGCAGGAAGGCTCCTCAATTTATTGGGCCACACAGCAGACAGGCCCCTCAATGTATTGTCCCCTCAGCAGGCAGGCCCTCAATTTATTGTCCTGCACAGGAGACATGTCCCTCAATTCATTGTCCCCAAAGCAGGCAGGCCCCTCATTTTATTGTCCCCCACAGCAGGCAGGCTCCTCAATTTATTGTCCCCAAAGCAGGCAGGTCCCTCAATTTATTGTTCCCAAAGCAGGCAGGTCCCTCAATTTATTGTCCCCAAAGCAGGAAGGCCCCTCAATTTATTGTCCCCACAGCAGGCAGGCTCCTCAATTTATTGTCCCCACAGCAGGCAGGCTCCTCAATTTATTGTCCCCAAAGCAGGCAGGTCCCTCAATTTATTGTCCCCAAAGCAGGAAGGCCCTCAATTTATTGTCCCCACAGCAGGCAGGCTCCTCAATTTATTGTCCCCAAAGCAGGCAGGTCCCTCAATTTATTGTCCCCAAAGCAGGAAGGCCCCTCAAGTTATTGTCCCCACAGCAGGCAGGCTCCTCAATTTATTGTCCCCAAAGCAGGCAGGCTCCTCAATTTATTGTCCCCACAGCAGGCAGGCTCCTCAATTTATTGTCCCCAAAGCAGGCAGGTCCCTCAATTTATTGTCCCCAAAGCAGGCAGGCCCCTCAATTTATTGTCCCCAAAGCAGGAAGGCCCCTCAATTTATTGTCCCCAAAGCAGGAAGGCTCCTCAATTTATTGTCCCCACAGCAGGCAGGCTCCTCAATTTATTGTCCCCAAAGCAGGAAGGCCCCTCAATTTATTGTCCCCACAGCAGGCAGGCCCCTCAATTTATTGTCCCCAAAGCAGGAAGGCCCCTCAATTTATTGTCCCCACAGCAGGCAGGCTCCTCAATTTATTGTCCCCAAAGCAGGCAGGTCCCTCAATTTATTGTCCCCAAAGCAGGCAGGCCCCTCAATTTATTGTCCCCACAGCAGGCAGGCCCCTCAATTTATTGTCCCCACAGCAGGCAGGCTCCTCAATTTATTGTCCCCACAGCAGGCAGGCTCCTCAATTTATTGTCCCCAAAGCAGGCAGGCTCCTCAATTTATTGTCCCCAAAGCAGGCAGGCTCCTCAATTTATTGTCCCCAAAGCAGGCAGGCTCCTCAATTTATTGTCCCCAAAGCAGGCAGGCTCCTCAATTTATTGTCCCCACAGCAGGCAGGCTCCTTCAATTTATTGTCCCCAAAGCAGGCAGGTCCCTCAATTTATTGTCCCCAAAGCAGGCAGGCTCCTCAATTTATTGTCCCCAAAGCAGGCAGGTCCCTCAATTTATTGCCCCCAGAGCAGGCAGGCTCCTCAATTTATTGTCCCCACAGCAGGCAGGCTCCTCAATTTATTGTCCCCAAAGCAGGCAGGCTCCTCAATTTATTGTCCCCAAAGCAGGCAGGCTCCTCAATTTATTGTCCCCAAAGCAGGCAGGCTCCTCAATTTATTGTCCCCACAGCAGGCAGGCTCCTCAATTTATTGTCCCCACAGCAGGCAGGCTCCTCAATTTATTGTCCCCAAAGCAGGCAGGCTCCTCAATTTATTGTCCCCAAAGCAGGCAGGTCCCTCAATTTATTGTCCCCAAAGCAGGCAGGCTCCTCAATTTATTGTCCCCAAAGCAGGCAGGTCCCTCAATTTATTGCCCCCAGAGCAGGCAGGTCCCTCAATTTATTGCCCCCAGAGCAGGCAGGCTCCTCAATTTATTGTCCCCAAAGCAGGAAGGTCCCTCAATTTATTGCCCCCAGAGCAGGCAGGTCCCTCAATTTATTGTGCGCAGAGCAGACAGCGGGCTTCTCAATTTATTGTCCCCACAGCAGGCAGGCCCGAGGCCTCCCTCACTTTATTTGATTTCTCCCCTCTCTAATCCATCCTGAGTGCAGGTGCAGGGACAGACAACACAGAGGAGGAGGTAGTAGTTCATCAGACAGTGGGCCACTCACCAATAAACTGGGTTCTTGCCAGCCCCAGCCTCTGCAGAGTGTCCACAGCTCCTCCACTGGCTGCTCCTTCACGCAGGCTGGCTGACTACGTCTGCATCTACAGGCTTGACCACGCCCTTCCTGTACTGCGTGCCCCTATGCATCACATGGATGGAGCAGGGGGCGGCGCCAATGCAGCCTGCTCTGTTTTGAATCTGGGAGGCACGCTGCAGCTCTTAGCTATCTGCGGCTGCCTGGGATGGGAGCACTGCAGCAGCCCGGGGGACATTTGCCCCCCGGCCCAGTCCGCCCCTGATATACACACAAATATATATATATGAAAAATCATACTAAAATAATGTCTATTGGCATCTCCCTACATTTCGGCCCTCTCAGGGACCTTTATCAAGGTCGGATAAATTTAAAGAAATACGGTGCCCCGCAATACAGGAAGAGTATAAAAATAATATTTTTTTATTAAATAGGCATCAACGTTTCAGTACCGAAGGACTTTTATCAAGCCTCATTTCACTTTGATTCTGTCTGTTCCTTTATTAGAGATTCTGATACTGGGCAAAAAGCCAAATATCTACCATCCTAATAGCCACACGGCTTGTTATTCCATCCAACCGTAATTTAAAAAATGTCTGCATCATATGCTGATTTGTATTTAATGAAAGTCAGATGCCAAATCATCGGATTCCGTTACTGTGAGAAAACTGAGCAACTCACAGGATAATTCCGTTATAAATTCATTGGCTGAATAAGGCTCTAACGCACAGTATTTATTCCAGATCTGGATCCTTTTCAGAAAAATAATTACAATATATTTAAATTTCTTGAATAAATATGAGAAATTAAAATAGGTGCCTCTGTTGTTCCTAAGTGGAATGAGAATCAAGGTAATTAGGATGGTTGAGGGGGAAGAGAAGGTGAATTATCAATGGGTATAATTAACAAGTTATTAAAAATGCGATCAAAATCATGTGCTGAGTTTTCTTACTTTCTTCACCCATTGATGCTTAGGAACTAATCAGATCACCAGGATCATATGGGAAGGCCTTTATTATTAATTTTGTAAGTTTTTAACCTGTTACTGACATGGGGTGTGCCTCGTGGCAGGTGGGATGGAACACCACAGGACAGCATAGCATGCCCCGTTGGCATCTATGGGCAGCGACAGGCCCACCCACCAGTTGGTGTGAACCAAACTTAATCGGCTGCCAAGGGACCCCCCAGCCAATGATCCGCGACTTGAGGCAGCTGCGTAGGCGACCCAGAGGAGGAGCCTGTTTCAGCAGCCATGAAGTGGTGGTACCAGTGCCCCCCACAAGCATTACCCACCTGGCGGTAAGGGGTTAAAAAGTTTGTTTTTCTTATATTAAAATCGTTGCTTGTGTTAGTTTTTGGGTTAGGGTTAAGGTTACCTGTTTAACAGATTCTGTGCCACAAAATCAAACTGGTTGACATGGATATAAAAATATAAAATGTGGAAATAAGTATAGATATAATATGTCACTTGGGGATCAGTACCCAGGTATCCAGGTGCATAAAGTCTCGCTCTTGCCATCAGTGTCCTGACGGAGTACTGATTCTTGCCCAAACCCACCCAGTCAATAGCCGAGGCTCCTTGCAATGTTAAAACAAAACTTAGAATGACGTTATTTAGAGTTTACAATTGGAAAAACACACACAATGAGGAATGAACAGAATACAATGGTGAAACACGCAATAGCATTTTCATACAAGAGCCTCCCAGTAGCTTCCCCCTCCGACACACAAGCCCTGGTGTAACAAAGCCTGAGGAAGGGGAGATAGATCTGGTTTAAGCCAGATCCTTGGGGCTTGGATGGAATCATGGAGAAACAAATGAATAATTTACATACAGAAAACAGAACAGTGTATACCACCCTGCAATAAATACATACGGGAATAATAAAACAAGGCAGACATAAGGGAATAGGGCACAGAAAACACATACACCCTTCATCTAGAACTGTATCTACAGGGTTACTTCAACATAGGAGAGGGCTGGGAAACAATACAATGAATCAGGCCCACATATCCAAAATGTATCTCTAGGTTCATGCACCCAAAGTCTGAAGTGACTACCAGTCACATAATATTTCAGTGATAAATAATGTAATTGTTTCCATAATAATAATTGATTTATGATAATTTCATGTTATCTCGTGTACCGACGCTGTCATGATGCCTATTTTGGGGTGCTACTGGTTGGTGTTGTGAAGACTCAAGGATAAGTTTGTATTAGGTTTAATAGAGCCTAAACATTTCACTACAAAAAATGTGTAAACTCGACTCTGCTTTGTAATACAATAAAAGCCGTAAAAAAGAATATAAAACTTTCTTTGCATACCATTTAAATCCTAGATTAGTGTGCCCCCTATGGAGGAACACAATTCCCTGTGAGATCTCCTTACTGAAACCCTGTATTAATGTATAGAAGCTACAAGGAGCATGTCCCACCCTCACTGTAACAAAAATCTCAACAAACTTTACTAACGCATTACGACAGCCGGTGAGAGGGCAGAATTCAACGAGTACTCTTGAGCTCTACCTAGGGTAGTTCCGTAGTAGCTTGCATTAATAGTCCCTTATGTTTCCACTGTTGTTTGTGTCAACATCGTTACAAACAGTTTTCACAGGAAGTGCCTTGCAGATCGAGTATAGTCGATCTTGGCAGTAAATGGTTTAAGAGTTACCTTTCTTCAAGATGCAATTTGCTGGAAGCCATACGATTGCCCATTAGGGTAGGTTTCCAACGAGTAACATTGAATGTGATTTAAACACATTTGTTTCTTTAAATTTCCAACGCTTCTGGTCCGTGATAATATTGAGGATACCAAATCACGCCACGCTATTGTTCTATGATTTATTGCCTCCAGATTTAGCGATGGGGTTACTGTTATAAATGGTTCATATTACCAGAAGATCTATCTCTATGCCTCTATCAGTTCATAAGCCTTTACAATATCTAAGACAAAGAAACTGTCATGCTATAGGAGACAGAAGAAATATGATTCAGAACAACACAGGTTTTTAACCTTTACAGATAGGGTGCTTAGAAAGCCGACTCCCAGATGTGTTGTAAATCATACAGACAGGCAGCAGACATTGATCTCAAAATTATGACTCATTCTCTTTAGGAAATGTAAAGTCGCGGATGTTTACCGTACTATAGAAAGCAGGGATGATATTTTATGGTGATGTCTCGGCTATTTTTGAAGCTTATTTACATAATAGCCAACACTAACGTCTAACACATAAAAGCCATGTTGACAAAATTGAAGACAAAATGTAATTACAGGGAAAACAGGAAAATAATGAAGGATATTAAAAGTATTTTTTTTTAACAGATGCTTGTTCATACTGTCACGACCACGGGACTCTGTCCTGCCGCAGCTTGAGGAGAGCGTGGGTTGCGATTTTCGAGTCCCTGTTCCGATCCGGGTTGTGGGTCGGCTGAAACCGAGTCACGATCCAATTCCGCACGAGCAGCCGGATCATCATATTTGTGCATTATAGATTATCATTTCGCATGAATTTACATTAACTTAACATGTGCATAGGCAAAAAAAACAAATCTTGAAATTTCTGGGCTGTTTAGAAATTGCGACCCTGTCTGTTTGTGCACTCGACTGTTGATTGGGGTCATCGAACATTCTGACATAATCAGGGTTATTCAAAGAGAATCGAAAAGTCACCATACATTAGGTGACTTTTCGTTCACTTCAGTTTGGCGCGATTTGGCGATCCTATTTCGGTGGCCCTGCGGTGTATTCAGCAAGCACCACAGGGTCCCCGAAGTGCAAGGAAAACGTGCCGCAAACCCGACAAACACTCACCGTCAACCCACTAAACACTCACTGCAAAACCCTCACTAAAACCCGCAAAAAAGCTGGATTAACCACGCCGAATACGCCGGAGAAACCCAAGCAGCCGCCGATCACAGCGCAGAGCAGCCGCTGGAAAAAAGCCGACACTGCAGACGAATGGAATGGAAAAAAAAAATCAGTTTGCTTGAATGTTTGAAAAGTGAAGCGCTGTTTGCAAAGAAACTACAGAACGGAAATGTCTGAAATTTACATATGAGGTCCAGGGAATGATAATAAAAAGAGCTGTTACAAAAAATGAAAAAACGATTTAACCCTTTCGCTTTTGAGCCATTTCACACCTGTGTGCTGAGCTCATTTTTACCGATTTCGCTCATCATGTTTAAACGCGTTTTCAAGCCATATTTTATTATATGACCCAGACATATTATACATCGCTCTTTTCGGAAGCCGACAGATTCATAATATATTATTATTATATGTATACGTCATGACCTGTCTGAATATTATAACAAAAAATGCAATAAAATTTTCATTTTCAATAATTTACAACGTGTAAAGTGTTTTTTTTTCACATTTTAACATGCGAGCATTTGCGGTTATATTTTCTAGGGGTTGGGCATGTTAAAAAAATTTGAAATGGGGGCTCGTTTACATTTTTTTTGGGGAAAATTACGCTATTTTTATCAAACGCACCCCATACAAAAATCGTTAGTGCAGCATCATTATTCACTTTATAAACTAAATGGGAACAATATTGCTGCATTAACAAAACAAAAACATTACAAAAAAAGTTTTTTTTATTATTATTTTTTTAACCACTTCACTGCGGAGGACGCACTCAGTTCGTCCTGCCGCAGGAAGGGTTGACTGCGGAGGAGGCGCTGAGCTCGTCCTCCCGAAGCAGCCTGCGATCGTCCGGATTCCGGCTGATCGCTGTGCCCCCCGGTGCGGGCTGACATCTTGGATGTCAGCCCGTCAATCTGGGACCGCCGCAGGCACAATAGATGTCATTGCAGTGGCGCGATGACATCTATTTCAGGCGCCCCCCGCGTGTGCGGAGGAGGCACCTGAAAGGGACGGGGGGGAGGTCCTTCGGACCTCTCTCCCTCCCGATCGCGGGAGTCCTGAGCTTAATGCCAGGCACCGTTTGGAAGGGCACAGCCTGCCCTTCCAAACAGTGGCTGTCATTAACCCCTGGGGAGCTGGATCACGAATCGGCGCTGAAAAGGTTCGTGATCCTTTCCCAGGGCGCTGGCCGACATCTTGGATGTCGGCCAAGCCTCCGGGAACTCCCCCTGAGGACTGGCATCATCGTGCATAGCATGATGACGCCAGTCCTGGAGTTAACCCCTAGCTGCCACCAATGGTGGAGATAGGGAGTTCCAATGAACCCCCTATCTCCCGATCCGTGGCAGCTAGGGGTTAAGGTTTGATACTGTCGGATCGGCCAGAGCATGGCCATTCCAACGATACCAAACACGACTGAATTTTTTAAAAAAAAAAAAAAAATTAAAAAAAATTATAAAAAAAAAAAAAGTTTTTTTTATTTTTTTGGTTTGTTAATGCAGCAATATTGTTCCCATTTTAATTATAATGTGAACAATGATGCTGCACTAACGATTTTTGTATGCGGTGCGTTTGTTAAAAATCGCGTAATTTTCCCCAAAACAAAATGTAACGAGACCCCATTTCTAATTTTTTTAACAAGCGCACCCCATACAAAATATAACCGCAATTGCTCGCATGTGAAAATGTGAAACAAAACCACTTTACACGTTGTAAATTATTGAAAATTCATATTTTATTGCATTTTTTGTTATAATATACAGACAGGTCATGACGTATACTTATAATAATGATATATTATGAATCTGCCGAGTCTGACGGAAAGAAAGATATATAATATGTCTGGGTCATATACTAAAATAAGCCTTCAAAACACGTTTAAACATGATGAGCAAAACCGGTAAAAATGAGCTCAGCACAGAGGCGGGAAATGCCTCAGCAGCGAAAGGGTTAATATTGTTTTATTTTCTTTTTTAAAAAAAAACTTTTACCATGGTCATGCTCTGGCCGATCCAAGATGTCGGCCAGCTCCGGGAGAGGATCATGATCCGGTGCTTTTCGGCGCCGAATCGTGATCCGGCCCCAAGGGGTTAAAGCCAGCCACCATTTGGAAGGGCAGGCTGTGCCCTTCCAAACGGTGCCTGACTTTCACCGCTGCCCCCCGCCAATCATGAGGGAGAGAGGTCCAAAGGACCTCCCCACCTCCATTTCAGGCACCTTCCCCGCACTCGCAGGGGGGCGCCTGAAATAGATGTCATCGCGCTAGCTCGATGACATCTCTTGTCCCCGCCGGGGTCCCGGAGTGCTGGGCCGACATCAAGATGCCAGCCCACACCAGGGGGGCACAGCAATCAGCCGCAATACCAGCTGACTCCTGTGCTAGGACGCACTCAGCGCGGCCATAGCACAGGAAGACCACTTTGCTGGACGCGCTGAGCGTGTCCTTAACAGCCAAGTGGTTAAAAAGAAATGGAAAAAAAAGTTTACCAAAAAAATGCCTAAAAGATCCTAAAATCTAAAAATATAGAGACTTTTTACAGCAGAATAAAATAATAAACGGTTTATTAGATATTGAATTAAAACGGGAATATTTTTAACATTAAAACCTATGGGATTCTCCTGAATAAACCTGTCGAATTAAACCACTGAATAGCAGGGCATTTCGGAAACCTTTCCCTGCTGTTTTGTGTTCTCCGAATAGACTAAGCATTGTTTCTCTATGGGGATTTCACTGCCCTTGAACAGGCACCGAACAGGCACCGTATGTGCAGGCAATTCGCCAACATTTGAATAGCCGAATGGCCAGGAAAGGTAACCGTACGCTGAATTTCAGTGTTCGGTTACCTTTCGGCCACAATTCGGATCTCTTTGAATAACCCTGAATATTTTGCTTACTTAAATTTAATTTGTTGTTGTTTTTAAATGGAAATTGTTACCATAAGACTAATTATTGAATCAAACCCAAATTAGAAGAATGATTGGGATGTTTTAAAGCTAGTATGAAAACCCATGGTCCACATAGACAGAGGGGCTGCTGCCCCCATTCCCCAATATCCACCAAACTGTGGCCAGCAGTTGAAGCATGAAAATAAAGTGGATGAACTACTTGGGGCAAAAGTATAATTAGGAGGAATTATTCATCTTCAATACCCCAATGATCAGCATGTAAAGGGTAAATTTGAGGTCAAAACAGCCTGACCAGCCCTAGGTTAACCATTCATCTACCTACTTGCCACGCGACTGGGAGGGATGGGGGTGAGGAGTGAGTGCGATCAAACAGCCCATCAGCACCAATTTCAATCTAAAGCAATGAACCTGGAAATCAAGTTGGTGGCCACAACATGACCTGAAACAAACCACACAAGCAAAAATTGTTTCTGAGGGATTGATTTTCTGTTTAAATCATCAAACTGTCCTTTTGTTTGTCTTTTGGGTGAATCAACCATAGAAAGAACCGGTCACATCAGACAGCAATGCTGCTAATAGGAGAAGGGTTTTATTGGAAAATGTAACGTTTTGATCCTATTAAAGGACCATCATCAAGCATTGGATAGGACCGAAATTGTAACAGTTTTGATAGATCTCTGGAAAAACACAAACAAAAAAACAAGAACCCTTTACACCAAGTGTGGCACCAGACCTTTAAATGGCTGGGCTTAGCAATAATGGCAACAGAGGAGAGGCCTAACAAGCAGAGAATAGATACACACTACCAATCCTAACTGACAGTCCTTAGTGTGGCCAGGTATAAATACAGAGAGAAGCCAAGGTGGCACAATAATGCCAAATAGGGCAAAGGTGAACAAACAAGCCCACTTGCAATAGTACTGACTAATACACATAGCCGAAGTCTAAGGGAGACAGAGTATCACACAATCGAGTAAACATAGCCAGGTCAGAGGGGAACAGAGTATCACACAATCGAGTAAACATAGTCAATATCAGAGAGGACCAGAGTATCACACAACGCAGTAAACATAACCAAGGTCAGAGTGAAACATAATATGACACTATTTAGTAAACATAGCCAAGGTCAAACACAGAAAATCAGTCAGGAACTACAGAGCAGGCTAACTGGTCAAGGAGAACCACGCTAGGGCAATGTGAGACAGGCAGAGTTTGTCTCAAGTAGTGTTCATATCCTCCTGATTGGTCGGTGTCATCAGGCTGCGCCTAAATTTGCGTGATGGGAATGAGGCATTTGTGTCGGAGCTCTGAGAATGTTTTTGGCAAATTGACAGGTTTGTGAAGAGACAAATTACCCCGAAATTGCACCTACTGTGAAATGCATCGTTCAGTGGAATTTTTGGGGCCAATTCAGTGGTTATAGAATAACCCCTAAATAGTAATTTGTTTCTTGAGATACTTGGGAGAATCACATTGAAAATAAACCAGTGCGTTCAATTTTTGTGCATGTCACATTCTATTAGTGTGTGTGTGTGAACATCACGTTCTATTATTGTGTACATGACATTTGAGTTTTGTGTACATCACATTCTATTTTGTGAGTGTATCACGTTGTATTTATGTATGTACATAACATTCCAGTTCTGTGTTTTCACTTATTTTCGAGCTCAGGTTATTATTATAAAGAGTAACCTGACCGTGCAAAGGTTTACGAAGAATATGTGACTAGAAGGGACAAAAAAAGAAAACATAATTTCTAAATGCATGGAAAATATATGATAATAACATTTCCTGCTGTGTTTCTACATGAACATACCCCTCTAAGGGAGTCGGAAATTAACTATTGATATTCTGGACGCGGCTCCGGTAATTAATGTGTTGGTACCTATCAAGTGATTTCTTTCTATCATGATTATAGCAATTTTCATTTCACTTACTAACGAGATTGGCGTTCGAAGAATAGGCTTGATTTGTCCATCCATTACATCTGTCTTTCATTTTTTCCTTGATTGTGTTTGTGTTAATTTGTAGACAAACAGCTATGAAACAATACTTATTATGTCTGTCCAAATTAAAGCCTGGCTGTTGCTGACTTTTTCTATTTTCATTTATTTTTTGTCCACTGGAAGACACTCAAAACAAAAACAACAGAAAATAGAATGAATTCGTAACAATACAAACAATGTCTGCATTCTCTCTGATTTGTTATCAGAGGGGGACGCAGCATGTGGAGCAAAGACAAGTAAAATGTCCTTCAGTGTCAGTGAATACAATTTTTTTTCCGATTATTTTTTTTGAAAAGTGAAAATTTTAAAAATTTGAAAGCAAAAAAAATAATACAGTAAAAATAAAAGAAATATCCAAAATTAACTTTAAATATGCTTTTTTGAAATGGTCCCAAAAATGAATTCATCAAAAGAAAAAATAATATAGGATAGAAATAAAAAATAATAAAAAAATACATATATCTGTAAAATTCAAACTATCAAATTTATTATACTGTGCAATACAGTTTTATTAGTTCCAAAGATAAATAAGAATTTTGATATGTCTGGTTTAGTAATTAGATTTTATTTTTATCTCTTGTAAAATTGATCCAAGTAAAACCAAGTCATGATTTAGCAAATTGTTGAATTGTATCTTAAAATGATGGTTACGAAAAAGTAACCAGAGACGTTGGGTTGTACAATATCAATCATATCCAAACTGGAAAAATAGAACTCTTGTCAGCATTACTATTTGTTATAATGTAAGTGTCGCTAATGAAACTCTACTTTGTTTCATTTGTGTTGAATTCACAGGGGCGATGGCAGCGCTTCTGATACAGAGGAGTAAATCGAAAATGATATGCTTGATTGCACATTCACTTAACAATAAATTCCATTTACAATGGTAAGTTTGTGCAAGAATTAATGGCCGGCTGCATTCATATTTTCTATTTAGCTTCAGAACAGTGAAATATATGCAGTGCCATGTAGCTTTTTACAATTGAACATTTAACCCCTTCACTACTAAGTGATTTTCCAAAAACAACACTGCCGGGAACCAGTGTTTTTTTGGAAAATCATATTTAATTAATGATAGTATGATACAGTGAAATATTTGAGAATATTCCCTAGTGTATTTCTTACTGCAATAACATATTTGGTAGGTAAATGTCCATCCATTGGCCAAATAAAGTTACTGCAAGTAGAACCTGCAGCTTGAGGTTTTGTGCACTGATCAGGGAAAGCAGATATGTCAGGACATTCCCCAGCTGATCTTAAACAGTTTTAGAACTTTGGGCATTATGCCTACAGGGCTTAAGCTTTGGGGTCACCTTCAGGAGCAAAAAAGGAAACAAAAATAGTGTGCAACAAACGAGTTTCACTTGCAATCATACAGAATAGCCCCAGCTCGTGTTAACACCTTCTCAGGATGCTGTGTCTGCTACTACTGACCGTGAGTACAGGAGAACAGTAGTGAGGGGTTAAAAGTCACTGTCTGGGCTCTCCTCTATATTTTTCATTATACTGGCGTTCCATTGGTTATGTCACCAGACCCCGATGACTGTCATGCAACGTTTATCACGGTCTGCAACCTTTCCTGCCATGCTATACGTTAATCTCAGGCCTCACGCAACCGCAGGAAGGCCCATACCGGTGCTACTCTGCCATAATAGTCTGACAGCACCTTTCATGCTTCGTCCTACTTTTTACAGCTTCCCTGCAGGCACCACAGGTGCTCCTACTCAGCCCCAGACATGCCAATTTAATAGAGACACACCCATCCCAAAATGCTTCTGCATCAATGTTGCTTGCCAGTGTCCTGCTTGTCAGCAAGTGAGCAAGAAGCCTGTTTTCTGGACTCCAGCATATCCGTGTACCAGACCCTTGGCTTTGTCTCTTGATTCCTGTTTACTCTCCGCCTACTGATAACCTTCGGCTTGCCCCTGAACTTTGTTATTGGATTAGCCTCTTGAATACTGTGCCTTGATCACCCTCCACATTGTGTCTTGTCTTCAAGCTGTGTCCTGTCTCCACTTATCCAATCTACATGCTTAGAGGTGGCACGCGAAAGTGCTTCCCTGCAGTATGGAGAAATGAAAAGCAGCAGGAGGACAAAAACAACTAATTAACACAATGTGGTTCCATCCTGCAGCGTATGAATTCAATGATCTGCATGGGAGCTTTTTCATAAAACACCCACACGTGGAAATAGTGATCATTATGATAACTCTAATCCCCAAAACTAGCCCTAAAATTAAAGCTAACGTACAATATAAGGAAATAGACATACACTGAATAACTACTACACTTACTGCATCTCCCACTGCTGTAATGTAACCTGTAAAGTGCTGAGTACACCTGTTACTGCTATATAAATATATGCACACTGTATAACTACTGCTCTATATTTATCCCTATTTGTTTATGCAGAGTAATAATAATACTCGCCGGGGAGGTGAGTATATCCTCCTGCTGGGCTCCTAACGTCGAGGATGTTCCATGCCGTCCTGTGGCGTTAGGAGCCCGCCAAATGCAGGACGGCATGGAACGCCTTACCCTTAACACCGCAGGGCGTTCCATGCCATCCTGCATTTGGCGGGCTCCTAACGCCACAAGACGGCATGGAACATCCTCGACGCTAGGAGCCCAGCAGGAGGATATACTCACCTCCCCGGCGGCTCCCACGCAGATCTGGCTTCAATGAAGCCTGATCTGCGTCTTTTCTAGCCTCCCGGTGCACTGACGTCATCGCACTGGCGCGATGATGTCAGTTTCAGGCGCCCCCCCCGCTGGAGCATGGGGAAGTGCCTGAAGGGGAGGGATCCCTCTATCTCCCCGTCGCCGGGGGCTACAAGGCTGTGGCCAGCATCGCTGGAACGGTCACAGCCTGACCTTTCCAGCGATGTATGGGGGTTAACCCATTAGTTGCCAGGTCGCGACCGTGCACTAATTTGTGCCCGATCGCGGCCTATTTCTGGTGGGGGCCAAAATCTTGGGTCACCCCCACCTCTGGGTCCCCCCCTGCGTCAAGTGACTCATCGCGCCATGCGCGATGATGTCAGTTAACTGGGGAAGCCCCTAGCTGCAAAGGGATTTCCTAAGGAAATACCTTGCAGAAGATAGGGGGGTTCTTTGAACCCCTTTATCTCCTGATCGGTGGCAGCTAGGGGGTCATGCCTGATATCGATGGAAAGGTCTGAGCATGGCCTTTCCAACAATATCAAACAAGACAACGAAAAAAAAAAGTGTTTAAAAATAAAAAACAATTAATTAATTAAAAAATAAAGACGTTGCTTTTTTTTTTTTGATGCAGCATTATTGTTCACATTTCAATTATAATGTGAACAATGATGCTTCACCAATGATTTTTTTTTTGGGGGTGTTTAGCTAAAATCACGTAATTTCTCCCCCCCCAAAAAAAAAATGGGTTCCCAAGTCTACGCCATAGAATATAACCGCAAAGGATCAGATAATAAAATGCGAAAAAAAAACACTTTACACACTGTGGATGATTGAAATTTTATTGAAAATTCAAATTTATTTACATTTTTTGTTATAGCATTCTGGCAGGACATGAAATTTATATATAATTATGATATATTATTAATCTGCCGAGTCTGCCGAAAAGAACGATATATAATTTGTCTGGGTGGTATAATAACACATGACTTAAAACCGCGTTTAAACATGATGAGCAAAAACTTCAGCAAACTTCACTTCCGAAAGAGCGCCGAAGTTGTAAAATTACTCCCGTCCTTAAGGGGGTAAGAGAGGGAGTGGATCTTCAGTAGGGATGAGCTGTTTGGGTTCGGACGGTTCGGTATTCAACCCGAACTTAGCCCATTCAAGTAGATCGCGAACCCCGAACATTTCCGAGTGTTCGCCGCATGTTCGACCACAATGGACCACAATGCATTTTCCCACTGCCTGAAGCTCATAATTGGCTACAGCCTTGCACCTGACCACAGGTCTGGTGCAAGACTGGTTGAACACTATGCCAATCACCGCTCAGAGTCCTGATTGGGCAAATTTTGCCCAATCATGGGCTCACAGAGCTAAGTCCCGCAGCACACTATATAAGGTTTCAGCGCAGCACTTTCTGCACGCATTTCAGAGGAGATTTCAAAGAAGATAGTTGTGTGTGTTGTTACTGCCGGTCTGCCATGCTACTGGGGGGGGTCTGGGGGGGTCTCATTTCGACCAAATATCAGGGAATTTAGGTGAAGTGTGTCTTGTCACTGTGCCAGCAAGTTTTTTTTGGGTTTACAACTTTATTTGGAATTTGGAATGTGATGGAATTCACCCGCGAGTACTAAGAGAGCTATGTGTTGAAATATGTAAACCTCTGTTCTTAATCTTTCAAGATTCTTTTCTTTCAGGAATAGTACCAGAGGATTGGAGAAAAGCTGACGTGGTCCCTATATTTAAGAAAGGTTTAAAATTTGTGCCAGGGAATTATAGACCTGTGAGCTTAACATCTGTGGCTGGGAAAGTATTTGAGGGGTTACTAAGGGATAGTATTCAGGAATTTATTGGGAGGTATAATGTAATTGGCAAAAATCAGCATGGTTTCATGAAACACAGATCATGTCAGACTAACCTAATTACGTTCTATGAGGAAGTAAGTAGAAGTATAGATCAGGGGGTCGCAGTGGATGTGATTTACTTAGATTTTGCCAAAGCTTTCGACACAGTTCCACACAAAAGGTTACTATTTAAATTAAGAAAAAATGGTCTAGATGAAAATACTTGTTCTTGGATAGAAAACTGGCTGAAAGATAGGGTTCAGAGAGTGGTCATAAATGGTACATTTTCAAGATGGACACCAGTGGTAAGTGGTGTCCCTCAGGGGTCTGTTATAGGACCAATACTATTCAATTTATTTATAAATGACCTTGATATAGGCATTGAAAGTCATGTATCAGTGTTTGCAGATGACACAAAGCTAGGAAAAGTAATACAATGTGAGCAGGATGTTACTTCGCTGCAGAGGGATTTAGATAGATTGGGGGACTGGGCACTTAAATGGCAGATGAAATTTAATCTAGATAAATGCAAAGTTATGCACTTTGGAGTGAAGAACACACAAGCAATTTATACCCTAAATGGTATGGAGTTAGGGAAATCCAAGCAGGAGAAGGATTTGGGAATAATCATAGACTTCAAACTAAGTAACAATGTGCAATGTCAAACAGCAGCCGCCAAGGCCAGCAAGGTATTTGCATGCATTAAAAGGGGAGTTCACTCACGGGATGAAAACATAATTTTGCCTCTGTATAAATCAATGGTCAGGCCGCACCTTGAATATGCCGTGCAATTTTGGGCACCTGTCTTAAAAAAAGATATTATATCGCTAGAAAAAGTGCAGAGACGGGCAACTAAATTAATAAGGGGGATGGAAGGGTTAAGTTATGAGGAAAGACTAACAAGCTTAAACCTGTTTAGTTTAGAGAAAAGGCGCCTTAGAGGGGATCTGATAACCTTATATAAATATATACGGGGCCATTATCAACCATTGTCTGATAACCTATTCATTAACAGGACTATACATAGGACAAGGGGTCATCCATTTAGACTGGAAGAAAGAAAATTTAGCTTAAAGCATAGGAAGGGTTATTTTACGGTGAGAACAATAAAGCTGTGGAATTCTCTGCCTGTTGAGGTGGTTGGGTCAGAGTCTGTACAGACTTTCAAAGAACGACTGGATGACTTCCTGCAGACACAGAATATTAAGGGTTATAATATTTAATATGTGGGTAAAAGCTTCTTGATCCAAGGAGAAATCTGACTGCCATTCTGGGGTAAAGAAGGAATTTTTTCCCAGTATGTTGCATATTGGCGAGCGCTTCAGACTGGGTTTTTTGCCTTCTTTTGGATCAAAAGCAGTAGGTTATGTGGGAGAGGCTGAACCAGATGGACGCATGTCTTTTTTTCAGCCTATATAACTATGTAACTATGTAACTATGTAACTATTTAAAACATTTGTGTATTGAGGTGATTTTCTGGGTCTTGTCACACTGTGCCAGCAAGTCTTTTTGGGTGTCATTTATACCAAATATCAGGGAATTTAGGTGATGTGTGTCTAGTTACTGTGCCAGCAAGTTTTTTTGGGGTTTAAACTTTATTTAAAACATTTGTGAATTAAGGTGATCTTCTGAGTCTTGTCACCACTCACCACTGTGCCAGCAAGTCTTTTTGGGTGTCATTTTTACCAAATATCAGGGAATTTAGGTGATGTGTGTCTTGTCACTGTGCCAGCAATTTTTTTGGGGGTTTACAACTTTCTTTAAAACATTTGTGAATTGAGGTGATCTTCTGGGTCTCGTCACACAGCCAGCAATTATTTTTGGGGCTCACTAATTTCTTTAAAACACTTGTGAATTAAGGTGATCTGTGTCTCGTCATACAAAAAGTACCACGCTGTATTTTGGGGCTCACTAATTTCTTTAAAACACTTGGGAATTAAGGTGATCTGCTGTGTCTTGTCACACAGCCAGCAATTTTTTTTGGGCTCACTAATTTCTTTAAAACACTTGTGAATTAAGGTGATCTGTGTCTTGTCATACAAAAAGTACCACGCTGTATTTTGGGGCTCACTAATTTCTTTAAAACACTTGGGAATTAAGGTGATCTGTGTCTCGTAATACAAAAAGTACCACGCTGTATTTTGGGGCTCACTAATTTCTTTAAAACACTTGGGAATTAAGGTGATCTGTGTCTCGTCATTCAAACAGTACCACGCTGTATTTTTGGGCTCACTAATTTCTTTAAAACACTTGGGAATTAAGGTGATCTGTGTCTCGTCATACAAACAGTACCACGCGTTATTTTGGGGCTCACTAATTTCTTTAAAACACTTGGGAATTAAGGTGATCTGTGTCTCGTCATACAAAAAGTTCCACGCTGTATTTTGGGGCTCACTAATTTCTTTAAAACACTTGGGAATTAAGGTGATCTGTGTCTCGTCATACAAACAGTACCACGTTGTATTTTGGGGCTCACTAATTTCTTTAAAACACTTGGGAATTAAGGTGATCTTCTGTGTCTCGTCACACAGCCAGCAATTTTTTTTGGGGCTCACTAATTTCTTTAAAACACTTGGGAATTAAGGTGATCTGTGTCTCGTCATACAAACAGTACCACGCTGTATTTTGGGGCTCACTAATTTCTTTAAAACACTTGGGAATTAAGGTGATCTGTGTCTCGTCATACAAACAGTACCACGTTGTATTTTGGGGCTCACTAATTTCTTTAAAACACTTGGGAATTAAGGTGATCTTCTGTGTCTCGTCACACAGCCAGCAATTTTTTTTGGGGCTCACTAATTTCTTTAAAACACTTGGGAATTAAGGTGATCTGTGTCTCGTCATACATACAGTACCACGCTGTATTTTGGGGCTCACTAATTTCTTTAAAACATTTGTGAATTAAGGTGATCTGTCTCTTGTCACTGGCTGCCAGCTATCAGTGTGTCTCACTGAGTTATACCAGAGTTATTTAAATCTTTATACCAGAGTTGAATCAGAGTTCTGTATATATTAATCTATATATCACTCACCATGTCTAAAAGAACAAAAAGGACAGGCAGATGCTCCCAGCCACAGATAAGAGGGCAAGCAGCCCCTGTATCGGGAGGCTGTGTCTCTGGTCGTGGTGGACGTGGTGCATCCTCTGCAGGGGCACGCTTGTCCTTTCTAACTGGTGCTGGCCGTCTTAAGCAGCAGCAACATACAGAGGACTTAGTGGATTGGCTAACCAGGCCATCCTCATCCTCAGAGTCCTCTGCCAGCCAAGGTTCTAGTGCTTTACAATCCACCTCAGCTGCCAAAGCATCTAATGCAGCCTCCATGTCCACAGCTACTCCTGCTGTAGCCTCGCTATCACACACGGAGGAGTCAGCTGAATTGTTTGACTACAATGAGAGTGACATGCTGCTTGAGGATGCGCAGCAAGTACAGTGCTGTGATTCAAACTCTGAGGTTGAGCAAGGGAGTATAATCAACCTAGAGGAAGGGGGTGCCAGTGATGACACACAAATAACTGGCACTCATGTTGCCCCAGCAGCTGCAGCATACTGCCAAGTTGGCTCCAGTGACAAGGAGATAGGGGGTGAAGATGACATTGATGATGATGAGGTCACTGACTCCACCTGGGTGCCAGATCGAACTGAGGAATCAAGTGAGGAGGAGGGGGAGGAGGAGGAGGCAGAGCAAACACGAGGCACAACATCCTCTGTGACCAACCGTAGCACTAGCCAGTCCAAGGCATCACATGTTAGAGCTGCTCCGGTGCAGAGCGCTGTTGTCTCAAAGAACACATGCAGGAACTCTGCTGTCTGGGAGTTCTTTAAGAAATGTGCAGCAGACCCCACCGTTGCTATTTGTAATCTATGTCAGAGGAGGCTGAAGCGTGGGATAAACACCGGACGCTTGGGTACCAAGTGCTTGAGGCGACATATGAACAAGTGCCACACATCCTGTTGGGGCAAAACTTTGCATAGGTCCTCCTCCTCCTCATCTGTCTCTACCCACAATGTATGTCCTGCCATGCAATTGCCTACAACCTCCACCGAAGGGATGATGCTACAGTAATGGATGTACCAGCAGGTCCTTCCTCACAATGTGACATCATCCCAGTAGCTGAAGATTTACGCAGTCAGATTACGTTGCCACAGCTGCTGCAGTGAAAGAAAAAATATAGTCCCAACCATCCCCAAGCACAGCGTCTAAATGCCAGCTTAGCAAAATTACTCGCATTGCAGCTGCTGCCTTTCCAGCTGGTGGACTCTGCTCCCTTCTGTGAATTTGCTGAATGCGCTGTACCACAGTGGCAGGTTCCAAAACGCCATTACTTTTCACGCAGGGCCATTCCAGCACTATACCAGCACGTGGAAGACAATGTTATCCAGTCATTGGGAAAGGTAGTCAGCAGCAAGGTGCATGTCACTTTAGACAAGTGGTCCAGCAAGCATGGACAGGGTCATTATATTTCCTTCACGGCACACTGGGTAACTCTGATTGCAGCTGGGAGGGATCCAAGACGGTGCTCTGTGCTGGAGCTTGTTCATCCACCACGCCTCCAGAAAGCTGCTTGTATGAGGTCTGTCTGCTCCACCACCACCACCTCTTCCTCCTCCTCCTCCTCCTTCTCTGTCTCTGGCGAAGTGGCAGTTAAACCCACGCCTGACAGGGTCTACGCAATGGCTCGAGCTAAATTTCCACCTTCCCACAAACCGTCTGACCTGTGACATGCCCACCAGGTGGAACTCGACATTAGCAATGCTGCAGCGTCTGCACAAGCAGCAGAGGGCTATCAACGAGTACCTGTGTGAGTATGGCACAAGGACAGGTTCAGGTCAACTTGTTTTTTTTCCCCCCCGCAGTGGCTGATGATCAAGGATGCATGCACTGTACTGTAACCATTTGAGGAGGCAACGAGGATGGTGAGCAGGGACAGTGCATGCATCAGTGACACAATTCCTTTAGTGTTCCTGCTGGAGCACACTCTGTGGGGAATTATAGATATGGCTCTAGAGGCAGAGCAGCGGGAGGAAGAGGAGGCCTTCCCTAGCTCTCAAGGCCCCAGTCTTTCTGCAGACAGCATTCCAGCGTGTCCTACTCAGATCAGACAGGAGGATGAGGAGGAGGAGGACTATTTAAGTAGTGGGGGCATTGAAGGTGGGGATTCCTCAAGGCAGGGTTTTGTGTGCTTAGAAACAGAAGGGCTTGTGCGTGGCTGAGAGGAGGAAGTGCACGATAGGGTCATCCTCATTGACCAGGAAGACTCAGCAGCTAATGCCACCTCCAACCTACACTGCATGGGCTCCCTAATGATGCAAAGCCTGCTAAAGGACCCCAGGATTCGTGCTATCAAGGAGAGAGATCATTACTGGTTGGCAACCCTTCTTGATCCACGATACAAGGGCAAAGTTGCAGAGCTCATCCTGCCCGCACAGAGGGAGCACAGGATGACAAAACTTGAGGACGCTCTAAAGCGAAACTTGTGTAACACCTTTCCAGGCACTGTTAGATTACCAAGTGCTGACACACGTGCTTCTGAGGCTGCAGGTGATCAGAGGAATAGCGGTGAAGGCCAGGGCCGCTTGACTGATGCATTTTTAAATTTTTTTACTCCTCAACGCCCAGGGACGTCAAATGTAGGCACCCATTGCCAGCGTCTTCACCATATGGTGGAGGACTACCTAGGGGCAAGGGCAGACCTGGATACCTTTCCAGCAGATGATCCACTGGCTTACTGGGTGTTGAGATTGGATCACTGGCCAGAACTTAGCCAATATGCTATGCAGCTACCAGGTTGCCCTTCATCTAGCGTGCTTTCCGAAAGGACGTTCAGTGCCGCTGGAGGTTTTGTCAGAGACAAAAGAGTGCGTCTGTCCACCGACTCTGTAGACTGGCTGACATTTAAAAAAATGAATCAGTCCTGGATCAGCAGCTATCAATCCCCTGATGCTGAAGTAATGGAATAGATAGGGGATGTCCTCTTCTGCATTCACAAAACCTCCAGCACTGAACTCTTCCACAATACCACAAAAGGGTTACGGTGTGAAGGCACTTGCTGCCATGAAAGGCACAATATCTGGCTGCACTGAAGCCCATTAAAAAAAAAAAAAACTTTCAATATAGGACCACATGGTCCACCCCTGCACTCTTCCACAATACCACAGAGGGGTTACTGTATGATGATACTTGCTGGCCTGGCACCAAAGGCACAATATCTGGGTGCACTGACGCCCATTACCAGATCAAAAACTTTTCAATAAAGGACCACATGGTCCACCCCTGCACTCTTCCACCATACCACAGAGGGGTTACTGTATGATGATACTTGATGGCCTGGCATTAAAGGCACAATATCTGGGTGCACTGACGCCAATTAACAGATAAAAAACTTTTCAATATAGGACCACATGGTCCACCCCTGCACTCTTCCACAATACTACAGAGAGGTTACTGTATGATGATACTTGCTGGCCTGGCACCAAAGGCACAATATCTGGGTGCACTGACGCCTTAACCAGATGCATATCTTTTCTATATAGGACCACATGGTCCACCCCTGCACTCTTCCACAATACCACAGAGGGGTTACTGTATGATGATACTTGATGGCCTGGCATTAAAGGCACAATATCTGGGTGCACTGCCATTGACGCCTGTATCAGATTCATATCCTCAGAGGGGTTACGGTGTGACGGCACTGTTGCCGACGCTAAAAGCCCAATTTTAAAGCACCTATTGTTACTTTCATCCAAAGCCTGCATAAGTTTCACAATAATTTAGCCCAAAAAAACACTAAACTTTTTCTGCGCGTCCTAAAATGTCTTTTCATACAGGCTGCCGCCCCAAGCAGTTGTTTATGGATAGATTAAAGGAAAAGCATTTACCGTCATATGAAACGTCATTTATTTGTTTTTAAGTGTTTCTATACATCCTAGAAATCCGCCACTTCACAGGCAGGTTATGGGGACCTCCTAGGCACGATATTTGAAGGAATTTTTCGTTTTTATTTTTAACCCTTGTTTCATGGAAAACTCACTGTCCCTTTAAAATTTTTTTTTTTTTTTTAAACTTTTTGTCCTTGTTTCCTGTCCCCCCAGGGCACTACCCAGACCCCCATACACCTTTTATGGCAAATATGTATCATATATGCCCTCTTGGAGGGCACTCTAAAAAACCGAATTTTCAGCCCCATTGACTTGCATGGGGGTTCGGGTTCGGGTTCGGTCCCGAACAAATGGGAAGTTCGGGTTCGGGCTCGAACCGAACTCGGGGAGTGTTCGACTCATCCCTAATCTTCACTGAACTTTTATTGTCATTTTCAAAACTAATGATACAGAGCATAGAATTCGAAATTCTGAAAAGATTGTCATTTTCATATCTATTTAAGAAAAATCAAACCCAAGTGTAACTGACAAACATTAAAATAGATGACCCCCCACCGCCGACAGTGAAGAAGGCGCAGAAGCATTTTCCAACGCCACGAATATCCCGGCATCAAGCATTTGGCAGAGGACGAAGCGGAGCAGCTCAAATCCTGGTGTGGCATGGGGAACGGCTCGTTCGATTTGGGCTTCCTGCAGTCGGATGTCCTGGCCTCCCATGCGCCCTCCTCTGCGATGCTGTGCCTGGAATCCTGAAGTCGCTGTTCAGAGACACCGGCTAATGCCTTTTTGCCAAACACCAGGTGGATCGGCCTCTCTGCCATATATCTTGGTGCCGAGCCTTTTGATTATATAGATGACCCCCTTGCTGATGTTTTTTTTTTTTTGGGCATTTTAAGGCTGACTCGGGGCACGAGCGCCCGGGCCTGGTGCCATCCAACTCCTATGGCCTCCTACAGTCTTATGGCTTCACGGGAATGCGCCAAGGACGGCATGTTTTGGCCTTTGTCATTTCCCCCTTTCCCCTCCCCCACTTTTTTTTTTTTACCTTCAATTTACTATTTTTGATGAGACCCCCAATTCAGGATGCTTAGCTAACATTTAGCTGTCCTCAGGCGACATTTTGCATTTATAGCCACGAGTGCTGTTGTTTTTTATGTGTGACTTTATTTGAGGACATTCTTGAATTTTCCCTTGCTGCATTGCCTTTTGATCTTGTTATTTTTGTTTGTTATTTTCTTTAAGCTATGATGTTATTGATGACTAGACGAGGCCCTGCGAGGCCCTCATTTTCTACTTGGTTGTAAGATGACTTTTTCACGAAATAAAAATTCCAAATATTAAAAAAAAAAAAAATAGAAGGTTCCTTATTCCTGCTCATATATTCTTTATGATACACATGTATACAGTATATATATATATATATTAAGTGATTTTTGTTGGGGGATTTAAATCTAGTTCCTGTTGCTTTAGTATTAAATGTTCTCTAAATAATTTCCCCTTCATTCCTAAAATAAAGAAAAAAAATGTATGTGCAGCAAAAGAGGAAATTACACTTTGAGGTCTGACAGCTGAATTGCTGTAAAGCGGCGGTAATGACGGCCTGTCTATGTAGGTCTTACCAGTCTTCAATATAATTGAATGTTCTGACCTTCTCCTACCTATTATACAAAATAAAAAAAATAAAATAAAATGAAAAAAAAAACTTTCAACTATAAGAACATACTCAAAATTATAATGGCTGAACTAAAAGCATTGCCCTTTTGAACAACCACGAGACTTTCTAAAGAGTATCATTATTAGGGGCAAATCCTCTCCAAAATTATCTGAATTGAAAATACACAGCTTGGAAAGGTGTTTTTTTTTCTTGTTTTTTTAAATTATCATTGCGTTATCCGTTACATGTATCTCCCAGCTAACAAACGTTACAAATTTCTTTTTTATAAACAGTGATACACAGCAATATAAAAATAATGAAAAGGAAGTGAATTCACGCAAGCCACAGACACGACAGAATGTCAGGGACATGCTTAGCCCGGAGGACTTGAGTTTAAAAGGATGGTCTTCTCCTTCCTGTATCCTGATTCATTGACAGAGGAAGCTGTACTTAGCGAAACGCGTCTCAGTTTACCATAATTTCACCCCATTTACTCCCAAGATCGAGTTACTATTTTGCATTATAATACATTGAAGATGAAAACATTAGCATATCAAAAGCCAATTTGCATACCTTCTTAAAGCAGGATTTGTGTGCCCCTCTGGAGAAGCAAAATCCACAGAATTATCTCTTTCCTTTTCACCCTCTCTTACTGTAAACAAGCTACAAGGTGCAGCTCTCTCACTAACTGTAACATAAAGCTCAACAAGCTTTACTGCAGCATTCCAGCAGCCAGGGATTTGGCAGAATACAGGGCGAGCTGTTGGGTCACTCACTGCTGTACAGGGTTAAGATTCAGGGGGTTATCATGAGTGTAAATCCCTGTACAGTACAGATACAAGGTGTTGCTGAAATTGCCATACACAGGCATTATGCCGCACATACAGATACAAGGTGTTGCTGTAATTGCCATACTCAGGCATTATGCAGCACATACAGATATTGCTTTGCTAATAATCTCATTCTGATCAATACAAATCTCCATAAGCAGGAGATCTCACCATTTTATTATGTGTCTGCAGCATATTACTGACACAAAGGCCATTTCTGCCTGTATGCTGATAATGCAGTGAAATTATACCAGATAAGGGATGCCATCTAGAGTTTAGAACCTTTCATACCAATATTATTTCTATGATGGATAAATGAACGCATGACACATTAAAAATGAACAAATTTACAATATTAGATTTTTTTTAACTCAGAACAAGAATTTCTGTGCAAAATTACCATTTTACGCTATATTTAATTAATTTTCCATCCCATGTTTCAAATAAATTTTATGATTATGAAAATTAACAATAAGTGCTTGGCAAGGGTAAAATATGTTCTTTTTTTTATATAACTATAATGTTCATTAAAAATACACTTGATTTTATATGAAAACAAATCTACTGCGGGGGGGGCAGACGCCACTCAAAAATATCCATCACTCTCTCCTTCCAGTCCATTGCTCTCACCTTGCAGTCCATCACTCTCACCTTGCAGTCCATCACTCTCACTTTGCAGTCCATTGCTCTCACCTTGCAGTCCATCACTCTCACCTTGCAATCCATTGCTCTCACCTTGCAGTCCATCACTCTCACCTTGCAGTCCATCACTCTCACCTTGCAGTTCATCACTATTACCTTGCAGCACATCACTCTCACCTTGCAGTCCTCTCCTCCTGTTTCCACCCCAACCCTTCTAGATTGTGAGTTCCCACGGGAATTGGGCCTTAGTTTCCTCCTGTACTGGTTTATCAAAATGTTGTTCAATGTATTGCAACCCTGTCTATACTGTGCCCATTGTACATCGTTGCAGAATATTCAGACACTTTATACATAAAGAATAATACTCTATTGAACCCATTTTGCCAATATAACTAATAATATATTAACACCAAATGACCAATGAATAATATAATTGAATTGGTCTCCACTATGATATCCGTGATGTAATTTTTTAAAGACTTTCTAGCTAGGATATGAAGAAGTGGTCAAATCATTTTGACCAAAACCGTACATTACTGAGCCAATTATGGAGGGGCTAAATAAAATCTGTGACAGTAGAAGATGAAGGATAATGCTGCTGGCGCTTGATTTTATTGAGCTAGATCACTGAGATTTACTGCATTTTAATAATAATTTGGCCATTTTGATTGAAGAACTCATTCATTCACAAATTATATTTTCACATATACTCTTTCAGTCCGGCTACGTTCAGCAATGAATACTGTGTTTCAGCACCATAGCTCCGGAACCCCGCGGGGCTGCTGTCCATGGTGCTGATTCATAACCAAGGACAGCAGCCCCATTAGGCTCCGGAGCTATCTATGGTGCTGAAACATACAGGGTTATTCAGAGAGTGGTGAAAACAAGGAGAATGACTGGAGAAGTGAAAATTGATTTTATTTTGGTACCAGCTGTATTTTATTTTAGTACCGGTGGGTATTTTCATTTCATTGTAGTACTGGCTGGCTGCTGTCCTTGGTACTGAACTCTATTTCAGCAGCAAGGAAATGGGGATTACATATCTTTTTTTTTTTTTTACCCTAATCTTAGTAATTAATTAATCTGTTTCACATTCTGATAACTAAAAAAAAACAAAATAGCTAATAAAAACGAAATACGAATAAACCGGAATTTTGAATTGACAATAAAAATGAATAAACTAAATGAACTTGAAAACTAAATATAGGGCGTCCAAATTTTCGGATCAACCCCAAAATACGAATTATCAATGAAAAACAAATGGACCCTAAAAAAGAAAACCGTCTGTCCGATATTTTCATATCGGTCGAAAATACGAATTACGGTAACAAAAACCCGAAACGACAAAAAAAAAAACAGCCGTGCACAAGTCTAGCCATAATCGATATGAAGCTGACTATGGCAGGTGTGATGTATGTTAATTATGACATCATATCTTTACCTATAGCACAGCAATATTTAATTAATCCGTAACATAAATTAAGTGAACAACAGAGAAACACAATGTAACAAAATATTTTTAAAAATCTACACACGATGAATTGAATTCCAGTATAATGTCACAAATCCGACCAATAATATGTCTTGTCTGGCTTTTACCCTATTTTTTTCAGAATATGATTCCAGCCAGCAGCCGAGACTTTGAATTACCTGGCTACCGGTCAACAGACCGGCCACGAGTGACATCTGCCTCTCTCAGACCACCCATGACAGTGAGCGTCTGAGAGAGAGGGACCCAATGGATTGGTTCTGCACATGCATGCACCTCCAATCCATTGGTCTGCGCAGGCGAGTCTGTAACGATACACATTTTACGATTCTTACATCATGTACGAATGCAAATTACAAAGAACAGCTTTAATGATTTCTGGATTCGGAAGTCCCTGAGTTGAATGGAGGAGCCAAGTGTGCCATAGAGAAGAGGTGAGTATTTTTACCCAAAATAAAAAGAAAATAGAGAAAAAAATAATCGGCCAGAGGATGTCAGCAGCATCTAGCCAATTATTTATGGAGAAAAAAAGGGGAGGTGGTAGTTTTAAGTAGAGTTTTCCTTTAAATTGAGTCCATTATTAGGCAATTTGAATTCTTATGTTCTTCTTCTTACAAAATAGAAAAAAAAATATTTACAATTTTTGCAGTATACAAGAAGAATGCACAAACCGCATGAGGACAAAAAAGGCAGGGGTACAGAAATAAAGTCAAATCTGATGAGGCAGAAAGGAACATGCGGGCATCCACATTTATCAAATTATACTGAGAAGGGCCTCGGATCACATATAACCCAAATATTCATAAACTACTTTCCAGCAGATAGAGAGAAAAAAGGTGCATTAAGACAAAGGTGGGGAAAAAATGAAAGAGAGAGAGGAAGAAGGGGAGAAAAATAAATAAATAAATAATGGAGGGAAGGGGAGAAGAGAGAAGGTGGGGCGGAGAGAGGGGGAGAAAAGAGAAGGTGGGGAAGGAGTGGAAGAGAGAAGGCAGGGGAAGGAAGGAGAGGGAGAAGACTGAAGGAGGGGGAGGGGAGAAAAGAGGGGGTCAGCGATCTCGGAGGCCATGCGTGCAAGAGAACCATCCTAGGGCTTCCACTCAGCAGAAGCTCCGGTGTCCATCACAGAAGACCCACTTAACAGTAGTACCCCCCCCCAACCTAGCGGAGGAACAGGCAGAGGCACAAGGGACGCATTTCGATCAAACAACCACTGCCCCGGGTAAAGGCGACCAAGACGCGTTGGGAGTCTCATCAGAACCAGATACTGAACAAATCCTGTCGTCCGACACCAGTCGACGACCTAGTGATGCGGAAGAAGTAAATTGAGTCCAGTAATACCACCTACAGCCAAAAGCCGGTAGGTTGATGCCCTGAGAAACATTCCGCTCCTCCATGTGACAGATCCTTATGTTCAAAGGGTGAGTAAGAAATCTCCTTCTCATCATAAAGGCAATTCTCCTAATTAAGGACTATTATAATATAACAGGCATGCTAACGTCAAAGTGGTTTATATGAAAAAATTACATGTACATAAATATTACAATTAAATATACTTAGGAAATATATTAATGAGTAAAATTGTAAAAATAATTAGGTAAATAAATTTAAAATAATGAATATCTCTGTTCTGGAGGATATCATTAATGCTTGAGAACCTGGAGAACTATTACAGGGACACTCTACTCATCCTGACCACTTTGTTGTTTTAATGTGGTCAGGATGTGAGGAGTGCTGCAGAATATCCCTTCCCTACCAGATCCCCCAATCTGGTGATATCGCAGGGGGAAGTAGAGGAGTTGCCTCCACTCCACCAAGTGTCACCAACAGCCAGGATTTTGAATTGGCTGGCTGACGGCCACTAGATTGGTCACTAGTGATGTCGACGTACAGAGAGCATGCCGACGTCACCCTCTCTGAGACCGCCAG
Source organism: Leptobrachium leishanense (assembly GCA_009667805.1). NCBI lineage: Eukaryota > Metazoa > Chordata > Amphibia > Anura > Megophryidae > Leptobrachium > Leptobrachium leishanense. The sequence goes on along the minus strand of CM019063.1, from coordinate 52,521,950 downwards.
CGATAGCACTTGGTCTCAGACAGTTTCATGTTTTCTGCACTCCCTTACCCAGCAGCGCCTTCCTCGCTGCTTACTGAAAGATCTCTGAGTGATATAGCAGAGGGTGGAGGTCATGGGTCGAAATCGTTTATTGCTATCTGTTGTACTCTGTATGACCCAGGCTTGTCTGACAATTCTGCTGGCTGTTAACCCCTTGACACTTGGCTGATGATCCCTTCTGGCAAAATGACCCCTGGCACTTGGTTGATGATCCCTTCTGGCAAAACGATCCCTGGCACTTGGTTGACGATCCCTTCTGGCGTAACGATCTCTGGAATTTGGTTTACTGTCTGCTCTGGTATTAACCCCTGGTATCTGGTTGCTGTTTGGGTAATAGGTAGATATTCTGGCCACTTAAAGGACCCAGGGCTAGATTTATAATTAGGCAGAGTAAGCATGTGCCTTCAGGTGCCTGCCACAAGGGGGCACCTTGCTCTGTGTAAATTTTATTTTTACAATTTGCTACAATTTAGACCACTGTATCTCTGGAGCCCTAAGGGCTAGAGGGACATATGAGGTATCATTGGAAAGGTCAGCTAATAGCCTTTCCAGTGATATCACATATAACCAGGTTAGATTTATGTAAAAATATCTATTAAAATAATATTTTTTTTCTAACACGGCACTATTATTCAGTTTACAATTTTAAAGTGAACAGTGATGCTGCACTAACTCACCTCATTTACCATACTGCCAGCAAGTGTGTATATGGTGAAGCAACGCATTGTTTAATTCACAACCTAGACCGTGACACTGCAGTGAGGAGACACAGGGGGACTTTGGAACCTACATCCCCGAATTGTACACCGCACAAGGTTAAATGAGTGTCATTGGAAAGGTCAGAGTCTGCTCTAATGATACAAACATGATCATGTAATGTGTAAAAATAAAAACATTGAAAAAAGTAAATGCAAAATATTTTTTTTCTTTTATACAGAAGAGGAAAGATATGCTTTTACATATAAAACAAACAATGTAGCGGCATTCACTGCCCTCCTCCTTTAACCATTCTACCCCACTGACTCCCTCACTTCCTGCCCCCTCTTCTACTATGTCTTCCTTTTCTCCGGTCTCAGAGGAGGATGTCTCAGAACTTCTCATGTCCTCCTGCCCGACCACCTGACCCCATCCCCTCACACCTTATACGGTTTGTCCTACCAGTTACTGTCCCTGCTTTGACTCATATTTTTAACCTCTCCCTCTCCTCTGGACTCTTCTCTGTATTCAACTGTGCTTTGATCACCCCCATTCTAGAAAAGCCATCTCTTGATCCAACCTCTCTCTTGAACTACTGTCCCATCTCTTTGCTCCCCTTTGCCTCCAAAATCCTAGAACGCCTGGTCTATAAACAGCTCACCCGTTTTCTTGCTGCTAACTCTCTACTCGATCTGCACCAGTCCGGCTTTCGCTCCCAACAATCTACTGAGACGGCTCTGACCAAGGTGACTAATGATTTAGTTGCCGCTGAAACCTAAGGTCGCTTCTTCTGCTTATTCTTCTTGATCTCTTCGCTGCATTTGACACTGTTGATCACCCTCCCCTGCTCCTCACGCTGCGTCAGCCTGTCCTCAGTGACACTGCTCTCTCCTTGTTCTCTTCCTATCTCTCTTTTCGCTCCTTCTGTGTCTCCTTCGCTGGTGTCTCTTCACCACCGGTTCCTCTCTCAGTTGGGGTACTTCAAGGCTCTGCTCTGGGTCACCTACTCTTCTTGCTCTATACGGCCTCTCTGGGCAACCTAATCTCTTCCTATGGATTCCAATATCGCCTCTATGCTGATGACAACTAAAGCTACCTTTTCACCCCTGATCTCTCTCCTCCGGTGTTGGACCGTGTTACTGTCGGCCTATCAGCTGTCTCTGACTGGATGACTTCCCGTTTCTTAAAGCTCAACCTCTCGAAAACTGAACTTCTCGTCTTCCCTCCCTCTAAAACCTCCATTCCTGCTCCCATTTCCCCTTCAGGTGAATGGTGCCACCATTACATCTACCTCACAGACTCGTTGCCTCAGGGTCCTCTTAGACTCTAATCTATCCTTTACTCCTCACATTCAATCTCTAATCAAATCCTGCTACTTCCACCTAAAAAACATTGCCCGCGTCCATCCCTTTCTTTATCAGGTGTCACGTTTTGCATCTCCAGCCCTGTCCCCCTTTCCTCTCTAAAGATGTATTCCTGCTCAGGCCTTGTTTTTTGTATGTTGCTGCTATTCCTGGGTTGCTACCCATGGGTTAATTGGTGTTCTGTGCTCCCTGCTCACCTGTTGATCCTTGTCTTGATGTCCTGACCATAAAAGAGCAATGTACCTATGGTGCATTGCTGGGTCATTTTGCTTTTACTGGTTTCCAGTATCTGCTGTGTTCTGAGAGCTCCCTGCTCTATTGCTCTATTTCCAGTTTGTATATCTTGCTCAGTTTATTTCTCTCATCCTGTTTCTCTGTCTATCTGTTGCCTCTGTTATACTGTTCTTAGTTTATATCCGTTTCTCCTGTGTATTCAGTTCTTAGTGTTTCCCTTGCTTTATTTGGTTTTTCTGTTCATGTTATGTTATATTCTGATTACCTGGTTGTGATATCTTCTGGCTTGTCTGACATTTCTTCTGGTTCTGAACCCCGGCTTCTGTATACAGTATATTCTCTGGTTCTGACCTCTGGCTTCTCTCTTTGACTACTTTTTTGGATTATCCTTATTTGTACCGTCTCCAGTGAACCCTGTAACTTGGTTTGTCTATAGACTCCGCACGGCTTCTAAGGTGACCTTTTCATTTAGAATAGATCCGACTATCTTTAAAAACTGGCCTGTCAGATCAGGGCTGCAGCGGTATAGCTGTGCAGAGGTCTCTTGTTAACCCTGTGTTGATCTGTTCTGTTATTGCTACCAAGACTGGTATCTCTCCATATAGGGGCTTTCACCTGTACCAGGGCCTTACCACGGCGCAAACCTGGTACCGCCACCACGACTAAAAAGCTCATCCAAGCTCTTATTATCTCCCGCCTGGACTACTTTAACCTCCTTCTCTCTGGCCTTAAGAGATCCCAGATTCTCCCTCTGCAGTCTGTAATGAACGCCTGTGCCAGGCTCATCCACCTCACCTCCCGCACCTCTCACACCTCACCCTTCTGTTGATCTCTACACTCAGTGGCGTAGCGTGGGTTGTCAGCGCCCGGGGCAAGGAAAGAATTGCACCCCCCACGCACTGGACCCCTCCAGGTCCACAATGTCGACTCTACAGCAATAAAACTCACAGTAATATGCGGTGTGTATGAGCATAACACACACACAGCGCACACACACACACACACACACACCTAATTAAAGAAAATATCTTAGCAATATACAGTGCTTTTTTCTAGGAAAATAGGTGGGGGTACTCACCATGAAGCGTCATAAAGTGACAGGTAGCGAGCTGGACTGCGACAAGGACACAAGCGCAGAATTTTATGCACAGCAGCCTTTTTAAAGAGAAATACATGCATTTACACACACAGCCATACGTTCACATATCAATTTATTAAACCCCAAATTATTCAAATAAAAATCCCCATATCAATTTATTCAACCCCCCAAATTATTCAAATAAATAGCCCTCATATCAATTTATTCAATCCCCAATCAAATTATTCAAATAAAAAGCCCCATATCAATTTAATCAATCCCCCAAATTATTTAAATAAATAGCCCCATATCAATTTATTCAACCTTCAAATTATTCAAATAAATATCCCCATATCAATTTATTCAACCCCATCTAATTATTCAAATAAAAAGCCCCATATCAATTTATTCAACCCCATCAAATTATTCAAATAAATAGCCCCCATATCAAATTATTCAACCATCAAATTATTTTAAAAAAGCACCCCCATCAACTTATTCAACCCTCCCTCTCCTACAGGCGGGCTGCTCACCATACACTTGTAAAAATAAATCTGCTCGGGGCCCGGGCTCTCAGTCCTCCTTCAGTGGACGCTGTCGGGGTTCTTCTGCCACTGTGGCGCATCATGTGAGGGGCGCCGCGGTGGTTAGAGAGTGCGCCGCCACCTCCAAGCAATGCAAGCACCGATTTAAAAAAAAAAGCGCTGCTGGGTCTGGCTGCCAGGTGGAGCCTCCTGCTCTTTCCCGTCCAGCCACGTGACAATTAGTGTGATGCCGGCACACTGCGTCACCGGCGTCACGTGACCGAACTATCTTCCGGATTCAGTGCAGCTCATCAATCGTCAGCTGGATGTATTAGTGCGCACAATTTCAAAAGAAATTTGCTCCCCTAAGGAAATCGCGCCTGGGGCCACCGCCCCATTGACCCCCCCACGCTACGCCACTGTCTACACTGACTCCCTGTTTCCTTTAGAATCAATTCATTATACTGGTGCTCATGTACAAAACTCTCCGTAACCGCGCTGCTGTCTACATCTCCTCCCTTATTAGCAGGTACATCCCATCCCGACCACTTTGTTCGGCCAATGATCTGATGCTATCAGTTCCTCGTACCCGCACCTCCAACATTCACCTTCAGGACTTCTCTTGAGTTGCCCCATTTCTTTGGAACTCCCTCCCCGCAACATCAGACTCTCCCCTTCTCTCCAGTCCTTCAAGAAGTCTCTGAAAACACATTACTTTAGAAATGCCTATCAGCTCACACCATGATCCCATACTGCACGTTTCTTGCTCTATCTTCCCATTCAGCCCACATGCACCAGTGCACCAATCCTTCACTTACCCTATTCCCCCTTACCTACTGTGTCACCCCTCTCCTCTTAGATTGTAAGCTCTTGAGCAGGGTCCTCCCACCTTCTGTTCCGCATGCGTAATGTGTATGTATATTTGTTATTCTGTCTCTCCCATTGTACAGCTCTAAGGAATTTGTTGGTGCCTTATAAATACTAATAAGTGTAACTAATTAACTAATTCAACTAAGGCAACATATTCTGCCTCTTCTTTTGATCTGAGCGCAGAGAAAAACTGTTTTTCATTTTTAAGGTTTTTTTTGTTTTCTTAGCCTCAAAATGAAAATTGAAATAGTAATTTTGGCATGTTTCCTTTTTTTGGGGGGGTAGGGGCGCTCCATATTTCTGTGCCTACAGGTGTTACATCCTTAGCCCCCGCTGTGCCGACCCTGGGGGGTCTGGGCAAGAAGGGGGACCGCTGGCTGGTCGGGTGCCAGCACGTTCTGCTGGCAGATCGGCATCTGAGGGGGCAGGGTCAGGTGTGATCACCAGGAGCCGCCGGCTTTAAAACAGGGCTCGAGGAGTTGCCTTGTCGCCCTGTTGTGGAGTTTACTTCACGCACCACTACTTCCTGAATCTGTTTGAATTTACTGTTGACGACCCTGCTTTGTATGAGATTCCTGTTCCTGTTATTTGACCCGGCTTGACTTTGACTACTCTCTCTCTCTATCGTGTATATTACGCTGTTTGTGTATTTTTGTGATTAACCTATGCTGGTTGCTGGGTTGATCGCTCGCTGTTTGGGTTCTGTCCCATCACGTTTAGGGGTATCGTTTGTAACCCTCCGGGGTCCCTTTACCCAGGCTATTACTCATGTTAATGTTTTTGCAAATACCACGATAACAAACGATTGTTTATTTCTGTTTAATGTTATTTCTAATCGCATCTCTGTACATATTAGCAATAACAATCCTGTATGCAAGCCAGTACCTTCCGAGAGTCACCAGGTATCTACTAATCTCAAGTATTTACCAGAATGATTGGTTTCTGCATCTCTGACTGCCCTGCACCTTGAATACTTCATGGATTGTCGTTCCACGTATGGTGTTTCTAAGCGTATCCTAGGCTTTCTGTCGGTCTTGAAACCCTCGGAGCCTAGAGGCAATTCAGCTAGTCCTTTGAGTCCCCTGGCTCTTGAGTTACAACCTGTATTTTATGCAATTTCTGTGTTAATCAAGAAAGTATTGTTGCTCTTAAGGATCTCAACTCTGCTACTCTTGGGGAAGCGATATAGCTACCGTTACAACAGGCTCCTGAGGTGCAATTCCGGCCCTGAAAGGACAGGCAGTGTAGGATAGCCAGTCTGCGTACAGGGATCAGACATTACATATCTGGGAGGTACGTGACAGAGAGGCAGAGATGGATCAGATCAGCACATGCACAGGAAGCTCTAATCCATTGTTTTGCGTTGTCGCTACGGAAAGTGAGCAAGTCCCATTTACATGTGCGTTACCCCAGAACATCAAGCAGGTTCACGTCCCAGGGATCTTCAGCCATGCTTGAAAGATACTTTGTATATGTACACAAACCTGATCCTTTACTTTTTTCCTCTTTTAATACATTTCGATAATGTGTGGCATCTTGCGTGGCATCATCTAATTAATTGAAATTTAGATATATTTTCAGCAATATTAAATTTAAGAGCCTACTTGCTTCAGAAGAGCTGCTCAGCCTGTCTGTAAGCATCTGTTTATTCCTAATTCATATGGGTTCCTAAGTACAAGTTTATGCGCACGGAAGTTTGAACTCAGCAGGAGTTGTACACAACACAGTTTAAGTAGCGTTTACATCTGGTACGACGCCTGAATCGTACAGTTCAGTGGGTGTACGGTAGCATTGTTTTGCGCAATGTTCTGGAAATTAGGTGCTCTGCCATCTGTATAGACTACACATTGTCATGAATGGAAATTGTTAATCTGTAGAGCAGCGTGGTATTTGTCCTTATGTTCCCCATGCGCAGGTTGCACCTGAGGAGTCACCGCAAGAGCAGATGAGTCCCAGAAGAACGGAGCGCTCAATAACTTCTACCGGTACAACAAATGACCGGGATGATGCTGCAGATGATCCCGTTTTATCCATCATACTTTTAAACGCCATGAACGACGCACCATTGTTGGAACTTGAAGTTTTTTGGGTGGTTGCTGCTATTGGATTGGTTTATTGAGAAGAAGCAGAGATCTGTTTTAGATCATAACAATAAGTACAGTAACCGTAAGACATGTAGGGCCCTATTACATTCTTCGCGCAGTGTGTTTTGCGCGAGGGGCAAAATCCTTTGCGCTGAACATCGTATTTTAACATTCACATAAACGATGCGCGTTATCGTTTAAAGCGGATGGACTTGCGTGATCGTGATGAACTGTGCGCGTCCTATACTTAACATTGTGAGCGCAAATTCATTTGTGCGCTGGTACGCGGATGGTATTACAATCGATGCGCATCTTTTTACGAACGACGTTTGCGTGCATAATTTTAACGTCTTTGAAAAACTGGTGGTAACTGCAAATCGGAACGTTCTGGCCGAAACCAAATACACCAGCACCAAAAAAAAAAATACAATATTGTATAGTTACACATTCTACACATACCCAAACAATAAAATTGTGAATTCATGCATATTTTTTTTATTGCTGCAGCATGTATACTCAGATTGACTTTGACAGGCGCAAAAACGTAAGTGAGTCAATTAAGGTAAATTGATGTCAATTAAGGTTCTTAATTCTGATTGGCTGAATCCAATGACTGAAATTCAGCAAACACCACAGGGTCCCCGAATTGCAGGGAAAAGCTGCCGCAAACCCGACGAAACCGAACCGCAAAAATCACCGAATGCACGCCGAAAACCCCCAAAAACATCTGGATTAACCCATCGAAAAACCTGAGCAGGAGCCGATCACACGCAGCGAAGCAGCCAACACCGCAGACGAGTGAAGTGAATAAATTAGCAAAACAGTTTGTATGAATGTTTGAAAATGAAACGCTATTTGCAAAGAAACTACTGAGCGAAAATGTCTGAAATTTACATATGATCCAATGAATGATAATAAAAAGGGCTGTTACAGAAAAAATAAGTAAACTTAAAAAAAAAATTAAAAAAATCGGACTTTTAAAAAATAAAAGGAAATTTCAGAAAAATGCTTAAAATATCCTAAAAAAATCTATAAATAAAGAGACTTTTTGCTGCAGAATTTTATAATGAACGGTTTATTAGATATTGAATTAAAACTGGAATATTTTTAACATTGAAGCCTATGAGATTCTCCTGAATAAACCTGCCGAATTAAACCACCGAATGGCAGGACATTTCGGGAACCTTTCACTGCTGGTTTGTGTTCTCTGAATAGCCGAAGCAGTGCTTTTTCATGGGGATTTCACTGCCCTCGAACAGGCACCGTATGTGCAGGCAATTCGCCAGGATTTGGCGAATTGCCTGCTCTCTGGATAGCCGAATGGCCAGGAAAGGTGATTTTCAGCATTCGGTTACCTTTCTCAAGCAATTCGGAGCTCTTTGAATAACCCTGAGTGTGTTGTTACAGACACAGGGTCTGCTGGAATAAAACGTAACTTTTACTATTAAAAATAAATAAATAAAAACATGTGAGTCACCAAACATGGATTAAATAAAACATAGACATAAAATAGATACTATTCTGAGCGTATTCCTAGTCCAAATACCATGCTCTGGGATCCTTGACGTGGTCCCAACCAGTTAATCCCTTATATAAACGTACTTGAATGGACAGGAATAAAGATAAGGATGAGAGTGAAATAAGTTTTAAAATGTAAATTTGTCATGCCAATAACTCTACGCGTTTCGCCTAGCGGCTTCATCAGGAGTGTGGTGGCAGCATGATGGGTGGCAGAGAGTGAAAAAGCTAGTCAGATCTAATGATGCATGGATATATATACCCAGAATCCTAATCAAACAGCAAAGACTGTCCAGCTCTGGTGAGCTTCTGTTGCCACCTTAATAACATTTACTGGTGTTTGTGTGTCATAGGGACCTGCATATTAGGGCTGTTACAGGACCATCCTAAGGATCCTAAAGTTTAGTAACTCTGAGGAGGTGCATTCACTCTGCACTCTCCTCCTTCCTCTACATACAGGTATTTCCCTCTCTATCCATTTTAATGGAAGAGCGTTTATTCCTGTCCATTCCTTATATTAGGGATTAACTGGTTGGGACCGCGGCAAGGATCCCAGAGCATGGTATTTGGACTAGGAATACACTCAGAATAGTATCTATTTTATGTCTATGTTTTATTTAATCTATGTTTGGTGACTCACATGTTTTTATATATTTAATAGTAAAAGTTACGTTTTAATCCAGCAGACCCTGTGTCTGTAACAACACACTGTTTTCTTCTCCCTGCATTCGAAATTGAGGCAGAGCAGTGACGTGCAGAGCTCGTCTTCCCCCCCGAGCCCGCGCTGTATGTTCTCTGATCTTTGATGCTGTCTGGAGGAAATGGGGCTCACTGTCAGTACTCCTGCTTTAACGCCGGTGTGGACAGCCTCTCCCGGTGTCAGTAGGTGCAGGCTCTTCCGACATTGGAATAATCAAACCATTCAGATTTCAATCATTTTTCACTTGTTTTTAGAATTACAGTTAGGATTACTTTTAAGGTTAGGGTTTCCATTCCTGTTTGTTTTAGGGTGCTTATGATTATTTTTAAGGTTGGTACTATTTCTGTTTGTTTTTTGAGTCAGGATTACATTTAGGGTTAGGTTTGTTATTTCTACTTGTTTCAAGGTTACAGTAAGGATAACTTTCATTGTGAGGGTTATTATCTCTTGTCATTTTAAGGTTATGATTGTTTTTTTGGGTTGCTACTATTTCTTAATGTTTTAGGGTTAAGGTTACTTTTAGGGTTAGGTTTGGTATTTCAGCTTGTTTTAGGGTTAGTTACTATAAAGATTACAGTTAGGATTACTTTTAAGGTTACGGTTTCTATTCCTGTTTGTTTTAGGGTGCTTATGATTATTGTTAAGGTTGGTACTATTTCTGCTTGTTTTAGGGTCAGGATTACATTAAGGGTTAGGTTTGTTATTTCTACTTGTTTCAGTTAGGATTACTTTCAGGATGAGGGTTATTATTTATTTTTGTTTTATGGTCAGGATTGTTTTTAGGGTTACTACTATTCCTAATAGTTTTAGGGTTAGGGATGCCTTTAGGGTTAGGTTTGGTATTTCTGCTTGTTTTAGGGTATGGGTTACTTTCAGGGTTACAGTTAGGATTGCTTTTACAGTTACAGTTACTTTTAGCATTTGTGTCATTTTTAAGGTAACACTCAGGATTACTTTTAGGGTTACAATTTCTCTTTGTTTTCGAGTTTCTTTCAAGTTTATAATTAGAATTACTGTTAGGGTTACTTTTATGGTCAGGGTTACTATTTCTCTTTGTTTAAAGGTTAGGATTAATTTCTAACCCAAGTTTCTAACCCTAGCTTCTAACCCTAACCCTAGCTTTTAAGCTTAACCCTAATTTATAATACTAGCGTCTAACCCTAATTTCTAACCCTGATTTTCAGTGGTTCGCTCAACAGGTTTAAACCCTTCACTACCAATATCGAGATAGCTCGTGTTTCAAAGGCACCACCTGGTGCCCCGATATCGAGATATCTTGAATGTGCTGTTCTGAAGCCCAAAATAAATTGAAATTTGTTTGCTGCAAATGAAATTCGTTAGCTTCTGGGCTGCAGAAGGCACCCACAAAGTTTTAGCCCTGTGGGCCTAATGCTTTGCTGTATTATTTTTATTTTTATTATTTTTTATTTACGTGTCACTTTTTAGCAAGTAACGAATTTAATCGCTAAACCGAGAGCGAATCCATTGTTAATCAGAGGACAAGCTTAATATTGTGACAAGACCGATTATTATCTACCATATTTAGAGTCTGATGATTGACAGCTCTCTCTATTTCAGATTAAAGATCCTCCGATCTAACAAATACATCTGTTGCTAATATGCCACAGGGAATGTAGGTAGTTATATGGGGATATGTTGTATATATATTTCTGTTTGGCGCATGCGTCGGTACGCATTTAATAACAATCGAATATGAAGGAAGAACTCTGAGTGCTCTGAGAAAGCAGAAGAGGAAAAACGTCATCGGCCATCGCCCGCAAACCAAATGGAACGCAGATGGACGGATGGCACGCACGCGGATGCCACGATTCCGATTGGTTCCGAATCAACACAAATAAGGACATGCTGGACACCGAGGGCTATCCGACTCATGAAGCTTGCAGTTTAAGCTAGAGAAACGCGTTTCGGTAGCCCCATTTGTGTTATATATTGTTTTATTTTTACATATTAAATCGCCATTTTTACTAGCCTCCTGACCACTGGTTGTATATTAAGCGGATATCGAGTGAACCTTCTCCCTTTACCGGTCTTCTAGACTACTGGTGGTATACAATCAGAGAGTATCCATTGGATATCCACCCATTTGGTGAAAATTCCTGACTCCAGTCCAGTAGGGGATCTGTGGAAGAGGTGGGACCATCCTTTAAGTGGTCCAAAGCCCAAATACTGAGCCACTTATTGGGAGGCTCATGAATGAGTGAGTGGATCGATTCATGTATGATACTGCCATTCTTATCTTCTATTGGTATTGTGCCATGTGCTGTTTTTTTATACCTTCCAACTGAGGTTCAAATCACCAATTGAAGTCTGAATACATCAAGCAACATTTCGTTGATGGGAGGAGCCCCCCATAGAGGCTTAGAGGTGCAATACTAAAAGCCTATCGGCTCTATATTTGTGAGTGGCCCTTCTATATTGAGTATATACTGACATATTTATCAAAGTGTGTAACAATACTGCGCAATTAGTTTCATTTTTCTCTTATAGTGACTGTACATTTATACATTGACTTCCAATAAGAATTGTGGCATCATTTGAGAACAGACACCAACTAGATCTATTTCTTGCTCTCCCTTACAATTGAGTTTGTATTTTTTGCTATATAATGCCCAAAGAGCTAAAACTGTGAAATCGGTAGGGATGTGAATGGCTGAAAAATGTGTTTTGTTTAGTTTCGCTTCGTTACGTTTTTAAATAATTTTGTTTTCTGAATTTTGTAACTAATTTTGTTTCGTTTCATTTTTCGGATAGATTTCATATTGATTTTGTATCGATTCGAATTTCATATATCAATTCGATAGTTGATATCAATTTGATAGTTCATTTCAAATTCGATAGTTGATATCAATTATTTGAATTTTTCTTTTATGACGATGACACAGTGTAAACCTAAATAAATTCGTTATATACCATTTAAATTCGTTTCGAATTTGTATCATATCGATTCGTTATTCGGAAGTACTTCCGAACTACGAATTATCAAATTTCGTTACAAATTCCGAATTTTTCTGAAACGAATTAGGCTTGTGCACCGATTTTTTTTTCGGTTCGATTCGGTTTGATTTTTCGGATTTTTAAACTTTTTGATTCGGCTCGTTTCGACCGATTTCTGTTTCGATTCGGTTCGGCTCGATTCGTTTTTCGTGTACATTTTTTTTTCGGAATATCGACCATTTTTCGTATTTTCGTGTCACTTAGCTCGTTTTTTGTATCGACTTTTCGTGATTTCGGAAATTTTCGTTTTTCGGAATTGTACATGTTTTCAGAATATCGACCATTTTTCATATTTTCGTGTCACTTAGCTCGTTTTTTGTATCGACTTTTCGTAATTTTGGAAATTTTCGTTTTTTCGGAACGTCTGTTCTCCTCGTTTCAAAGCAATAAATTTCGATTTGACACATTTCAAGTCCATTCGAAAATTCCGAAAATATTTCGTTTCGGCTCGGAAAACTTTTCGGATCTGCCATTTTCGGATCTAAAAATTTTCGGAAATTCGGCCGCATCCGAAAACACGAATCGGGAAATTTCGTGAAAATTCCGAAATTCCGAAACCCGAAACGCACATCCCTAAAACGAATGCACATCTCTAGAAATCGGCAGCTGTCAGCTCTGAAATATCGGGCTTTATTATCTTCCTGGACCTGGGAAGGAGGAGGAGAACTGTGGGATAGTCTGCTGAGGCTTTGTGTGTTGTATGGTTGCATTGCTGTGGGGCAGACGAGGATAACGCGAGATAGAGGATGACAGAAACTCTGTAGTACATCACAAAAAATAAGCACCAGCTTCATTATTATTCAGCATTAAAAAGCAAAATAAAACCTTTTCAGAAATTTGCAGAGAATTGCGATTCAGCTGGAAGTAGATACAATATATTTCGGGAACCGCACACACCTTATTCGATAATGTACCGCAGTATGACTATCACATATGTCTGTTGTGTTAAATAAGGACAAAATCAGGACAAAAATTGTTTATTTTGGCAATTTCACCGTACACGGTAAAAATAAGATTTATTTTGACCTGTGTAGCTGATACAGAAATGTGCCAGCTCACCGTTACACGGAACAAACTGCAACAGGAAAGGGACAGTGAATCTGATTGTACAAGAAAATAAATTAAATATAAATAACTCCGTGCATCCAGCGATCCATTGTTTGTGCAAGTTAATGCGCGGAGAAGAAAATTCCGCACACAAATCCTTATCCCCCTTAAAAATATTCACCAGCTCAGCGTTTCTTTTCTGCTGTTTTTCTTTTTATTATTATTATTATTCAAATGCAAAGAAAAGATGGACACTCCGGAATTTGGGCATTTGCTGAATGTGCAAACTCATAGCAGACCTTATATCTTTGGGGTAAAATAATAACCGCTTCCTTTGTAATTTAAATTGCCTTATATTCATCGTTCCAATAATACCGCGTCGCAAGAAAAAATAAAAAGGACCGTGAGAATGTATGAAAATATCACCCAAGCAGCATTCTGATTCCAGATCTCTGATTGAACAATGCACAACACGTCCCGTAACTTCTTAGTCGGGGAAAGGCTGCTATCACCTTAGCCGTATAATAGATGAGAGCGAGCAGTATTTCCCGATGCAAAATAAATAACGGATAGGATTAAAAGGAAAAAACACATAAATATAGAAAAAATAGCAGCCTGGCCGTACTAGGAGGTGCAACTGTAATAAAGAAAATAAAACATATAATACAATATAATTATATATATATATACTCCTGGCAACCCGCCATTCAGCATTCAACGCAGGGTCCCTGGAAGGCAGGGAAAACCAACCAGAACGCACTGAACATGCAGGAAAAAGCCGTTTAGCCGCCGTTCACAGCGCAGACCAGCCGTCGGAAAAAGCCGACAAGCCGACGAACGGGGTAAAAAAAAAACAGCAACAAAAAAAACAGTACGCTCGAAAGTTTCAAAATTGAAATGCTGTTTGCAAAAAAACTGAACGAAATAATGCTTTTAATTTACACATAAGATCCAATGAATGATAATAAAAAGGTCTGTTAACCCCTTCACTGCTGAGCCATTTAACGTCGGTGTGCTGAGCTAATTTTTACCGCTTTTGCTCATCATGTTTAAACACGTTTAGAAGCCACGTTTTATTATACGACCCAGACATATTATATATATTGTTCTTTCCGGCAGACTCGGCAGATTCATAATATGTCATTATTATATGTATACGTCATGTCCTGCCTGTGTATTATAACAAAAATGCAATAAAATTAGAATTTTCAATCGTTTACAGTGTGTAAAGTGGATTTTTTCCACATTTTTTCACATGAGCGTTTGCGTTTATATTTTCTATAGGGGGCGCTTGTACAAAAATTAGAAATGGGGACTTGTTACATTTTTTGGGGGGAATTACGTTATTTATTGCAAACGCACCCCATAGAAAAAAATCATTAGTGCAGCATCATTGTTCACATTATAGTTGAAATGTGAACAATATTGCTGCATTAATAAAAACAACACACAAAAAAAATACAAGTTTTTAATGAACCCCATATCTCCACCAGGGGATTTCCTTGGGAAATCCCCAGGCAGCTAGGTGTTCCCCGGCTATATGACATCATCAAGAGCCGAGGGGGAACCCGGAGGGGGAGCCACCATGCAAGATGGCGGCCCCACCGGCCCTAGATTGTGTTGGGCTGCCGAGTGGCACCGATTGCGATCTGGCAATTATAGGGTTTAAATCCAGGCACCGCTTTAAAGGGCAGACACTGCCCTTCAAAGCGGTGCCTGTTTTTTGCTGAAAACCCTCCCAATTGGGAGGGAGAGGGATCCAAAAGGATCCCCCCTCCCTTTCAGGCGATCTCCCGGCATTGCCAGGGGGTCGCCTGGAAATTACATCATCGCGCAGGCACGTTGACGTCATTTACGTTGGGGGCCAGCCTATAGTTAGCGTCCGGCTTCCCTGAAGAAAGAACGCCACGGGACCCCGGAGAAAGAGGTGAGTATCTCCGCCGGGGCTCCCGTTTGCGGATGACTTGTGGGGCACGTGTCCCACACGCCATCTGCAGTGAAGGGATTAAAGAAAAATTAAAAAAAAAACTTTTTTAAAAAGAGAGAAAAACATTTGCCGGAAAAATCCCGAAAAATGCCTAAAAAATCCTAAAAAATCTATAAATAAAGAGACTTTTTGCTGCAGATTAAAATAATAAAGTTTATTAGATATTGAGTTAAAACGGGAATATTTTTAACATTGAAGCCTATGGGATTCGCCTGAATAAAACTGTTGAATGAAACCACTGAACAGCGGGGCAATTCGGCAACTTTTCTCTGCTGTTCGGTGTCTCTGAATAGATTAACCATTGCTTCTTTATGGGGGATTTCACTGCCGTCGAACAGGCACCGTACTTGCTGTCAATTCACCAAAATTTGATGAACTGCCCGCTCTCTGAATAGCCGAATGGCCCCGAAATGTCACCGTATGCCAAATTTCAGTGTCCAGTTACATTTTGATGACATTTCGGACATCTCTGAATAACCCCTTAAGTTTCCTAAAAGAATGATCCAATGCCAAAGACATTTAGTTTGAAACGATGAAATGTTGAATGTGAGTATGGGCATAGTTGCCCCAATAAAGATTAGATTAGAGCAGGGGGGTCAAACATCGCCCCTGTTATCAGACCATTGTGCGTTTGCGTTGTTATATGCTTTATTTAGGGCCACTTTGTCATTGCGATCTGCCCTATTGTTTCACATCTGGACATTTCTGGCTCGCTTAAGGAGGAGGGGGTGCCAGGGTCTCTTTTTCCATTGGTCCCCTGGTCCCTCTTGGCACTATATATATTTAGCTGATGTGTTTCATTAAAGTCGATCTGTCTGTTTTACCCCAAGTTCTGAGTGTTGCCTCGTTTCTGGGGAATGCTATTACCGCTCTTTCATTGTACCTGTCCTTAGCTTCAGCTAAGGCCTGGAGAAGGCATGAAAGACTGCTGGTGGGAGAACATGTGTCTGGCAAAGGAGCGGCATTAACAGACGTGACCCAGTTGAGGTGCCGAGATCTGTTATACATATGATCAGAAGTAATTAAAAAGACTTGAAGAAACAGATGAGGAAGCCTCAAAATATTCAAGATGATGACACAGAACTAACTGTTCCTGATATTAACACAAGCCGTTTCATTGTATGAAGAAATGCGTGAACAAATGTCATGGAAGCTTAAACTATTGTGGTTGAGTGTACTTGATGTTCAAAAGCTCCTACAGAAGCCCACCATCGAGTAATATTAATCTGGTCTTACTCTGGAGCAATGTAAAGTAATTTAGTTTTTTGCAAATGGGCTCCAGAATCTGCCCCCAAATTTTCACATTGGACAAGTCTTCCAAGGTGCAGAAGGTGTTGGGACAGCTAGGAGATGTGGTTTACTGTTACAGAAAGGCAGAGCTCCAGAAGTATTGTTGTACATGCAGTATCACTTTTTGACCAGTAGGGGGAGCCCTCTGCATGTCAAATAAACTTTTTTTTTTTGGAGAAAGGATTTTACCAGGAAGGATACATTGAGATTTCTCTTGTTTTCAAGTATATCCTGGGTGGCGAATATGTACTGTTAGGTGTCTTGCCCAAGTGGTGGGAGCTGTGGCAATTGAGTTTTAATGTGGATAAGTGCAAGATAATGCACCTGGGATGTAAAAATCCAAGGGCTGAATATAGAATATTTGATACATCTGAGGAAAGGGATTTAGAAGTTATTATTTCAGAGGATCTAAGGGTAAGTAGTCAATGTAATAGAGCAGCAGGAAATGCTGGCAGAATGCTTGGTTGTGTAGGGAGAGGTATTAGCAGTAGGAAAAGGGAAGTGCTCATGCCACTGTACAGAGCACCCGGTGAGACCTCACTTGGAGTACTGTGTGCAGTACTGGAGACCGTATCTCCAGAAGGATATAGACATCTTAGAGAGAGTTCAGAGAAGGGCTACTAAAATGGTGTAGTTTTGGCGATCATAACTTCCACTTCCATGTTATACAGTCTCAATGCAAGCCCAAGGCTTTTTTTTGCTGCCCCCCTAGAAAATGACGCCCTAGGCCTAGGCCTTGTTGGCCTAGGCCAAGATACGGCACTGGGCATAGCCATGTGTGAGCTGGGGCATATCCATGTGTGAGCTGGGGCATATCCATGTGTGAGCTGGGGCATATCCATGTGTGAGCTGGGGCAAATCCATGAGCTGGGGCATATCCATGTGTGAGCTGGGGCATATCCATGAGCTGGGGCAAATCCATGTGTGAGCTGGGGCATATCCATGAGCTGGGGCAAATCCATGTGTGAGCTGGGGCAAATCCATGTGTGAGCTGGGGCATATCCATGTGTGAGCTGGGGCATATCCATGTGTGAGCTGGGGCATATCCATGAGCTGAGGCATATCCATGTGTGAGCTGGGGCAAATCCATGAGCTGGGGCAAATCCATGTGTGAGCTGGGGCAAATCCATGTGTGAGCTGGGGCAAATCCATGAGCTGGGGCATATCCATGTGTGAGCTGGGGCATATCCATGTGTGAGCTGGGGCATATCCATGTGTGAGCTGGGGCAAATCCATGAGCTGGGGCATATCCATGTGTGAGCTGGGGCATATCCATGAGCTGGGGCAAATCCATGTGTGAGCTGGGGCATATCCATGAGCTGGGGCAAATCCATGTGTGAGCTGGGGCAAATCCATGAGCTGGGGCAAATCCATGTGTGAGCTGGGGCAAATCCATGTGTAAGCTGGGGCAAATCCATGTGTGAGCTGGGGCATATCCATGTGTGAGCTGGGGCATATCCATGTGTGAGCTGGGGCAATATCCATGTGAGAGCTGGCTGGGGCAATATCCATGTGTGAGCTGGCTGGGGCAATATCCATGTGAGAGCTGGCTGGGGCAATATCCATGTGAGAGCTGGGGCAATATCCATGTGAGAGCTGGCTGGAGCAATATTTATGTGAGAGCTGGGGCAATATTGATAACGTGTCCACAGGTTGGGGGAGGCGCACAATTCTTGGCTGGCCCCGGGCGCTGACAACCCACGCTACGCCACTGAACTGGGCAGACTAGATGGGCCGAAGGTTCTTACCTGCCAACATTTTTCTATGTTTCTATGTTTACTGGAGAGGTGCTCGTTGGGATCGAACCCATGTCTCCACAGGCTCTCTCATTGTATAAAAATTTATTTTATGTAGGGTACAATGATTTTTACAATGGAAAGTCTCATTCTGTAAATCCACTGGGTCCTGGCAGTATTAAATGGATTAAATACGATTAAAAGCAGAAACTGAAGATTTCAGAACTTCCTTAAAGGCAACTATTAACAGGAAATGTCAAAAAGCTAACGTAGCTTTGTCTTAAATCGATTATAGAAGTGCCTTATTACTGCAGAGCAATACACTCTATTGCATCTATACAACAAAAAGGAGCAGCTGATAGATGGTGCTGAAATAGTGATAGAAATCAGTGGACAAGTCCAGAGGGAACACAGTTCCACCACTATTTCTGCGGAAGGAACTCAGTTCCCATTTGTCCTATCAGTATAAAGCTTGTATTCATGTGGTTAATCCTATGTTTCCCTGTTAAATCACAGTAAATATTTGATTTATCATGTGTTTTTTCTAGAATCTACATCCTGTAAACACATAAGTATAACAGATTTGAGTGAGTGTTTGTGTTAAGTGTGAGATTATAATTGCTAATTGGGGGAGAGAAATCTTGGAGAGTTCCCACACTTCTTTATGTAGGACTTGACCCCTGAAAATGGAGTTCTATGTAGATTTTGTAGCACAGTGAATATCCAGGGTCTGAAACGAAACCAGAATGTGAAAATTCCCAGATTGTTATGTATTGTAACACTGACGCACACCTACACACTGGGGGTTATTCAGAGAAAGGTGAAAACCAGGAGAATTGTCAGAAGAGAACAATCTAGACCAAATAGCTGATTTGGAATTTGAAATAAAAGAGAGAATGTTTCTGGTTTGGCTAGTTTGAGCTAGAATTTTCACTTCTCCAGTCATTCTCCTGGTTTTCACCTCTCTCTGAATAACCCTGACTATTTCTCCACATCTCTGTCCACCTTCTATTTTCCTGACATTTAAAGGAACACCTTATCTGTAAAATGACTTATCTGATATCAGCAGAATACACAGGTTTAACCAAGATGGCCAAAAGTATGTATGTGCTGGGTGTACTGCTTGCACTGTATGCCCTGTCTTTTGCTGTATGCACACTATCTGCTGTATGTGCTGTATGTGCTGCATGCACTGTTTGCATTGTATGTGCTGTATGTTCTATATGCGCTATACGCACTGTATGTGCTGCATATGCTCTCTGTAACTTATGTTCTGTACTTGCTGTATGCATAGTACGTACAGTATGTTCTGTATGTGCTCTATGAACTGTATGTACAGTATGTGCTGCATGTGCTGTTTGTGCTGTATGTAATGTATATGGTGTATGTTCTTTATGTACTGTATGTGCGGTATGTACTGTTTATGCTGTATGTGCTGCTTGTACTGTATGTACTGTTTGTGCTGCATATATTGTCTGAATTGTATGTGCTGCACGTAATGTTTGTGCTGTATGTGCTGTATGTGCTGCTTGTACTGTATGTTCTAGATGCACTGCATGTGCTGCATATATTGTTTGTACTGTATGTGCTGTGTGTACTGTTTGTGCTGTATGTGCTGTATGTTCTAGATGCACTGCATGTGCTGCATATATTGTTTGTACTGTATGTGCTGTATGTACTGTTTGTGCTGTATGTACTGTTTGTGCTGTATGTGCTGTATGTTCTAGATGCACTGCATGTGCTGCATATATTGTTTGTACTGTATGTGCTGTATGTACTGTATGTGCTGTATGTACTGTTTGTGCTGTATGTGCTGTATGTTCTAGATGCACTGCATGTGCTGCATATATTGTTTGTACTGTATGTGCTGTATGTACTGTTTGTGCTGTATGTGCTGTATGTTCTAGATGCACTGCATGTGCTGCATATATTGTATGTACTGTATGTGCTGTATGTACTGTTTGTGCTGTATGTACTGTATGTTCTAGATGCACTGCACGTGCTGCATATATTGTCTGTACTGTATGTGCTGTATGTACTGTTTGTGCTGTATGTGCTGTATGTTCTAGATGCACTGCATTTGATGCATATATTGTATGTACTGTATGTGCTGTATGTACTGTTTGTGCTGTATGTACTGTATGTTCTAGATGCACTGCATGTGCTGCATATATTGTCTGTACTGTATGTGCTGTATGTACTGTTTGTGCTGTATGTTCTAGTTGCACTGCATGTGCTGCATATATTGTCTGTACTGTATGTGCTGTATATACTGTGAGTGCTGTATGTACTATATGTGTACAGTATGTTTTGTAAGTGCTCTATGAACTGTATGTACAATATGTGCTACACGTACTGTTTGTGCTGTATCTGCTATATGTATTGTATGCTGTCAGGGTTGCGGGCTCCGCGGCGTTCGGTCCGGCCACTCCCTTCTTATCGGGCCTGTGCCCGGAGGGGACGGCTGGGACCTATGGGAACGCCTGGCGGTTCTTCGGGACCCGACTTACCCTCCGCGGTGACTCCGGTGTCCCAGGGAGGTGGGAGATCAGGTCCTGGGTCGCCTGCGGCGGTCCTCCGACGGAGCCCAAGGCTGCAGGCGCAGAGCAAGCCTTAGAATGGACGCGCGCGCGCCCAGGCTCCGCCAATATGGCGGCCGGGCTGCGGCGCACATCCGTGACGTCATTGGCGTCCCAGGCAGGGGGTGGAGCTTGGTGGGTATTTAGGCTTGAGAGACCAGTTCCTCCTCGCTTCGCAATTGCAACAGTTCCCTAGTGTAGCCTTCCTTCCTAAGTGATTGCCTTACTGTATTGACCCGGAAAGTGACCCCTTACCACGAGTATTTCTCCTATCCTGACCTGGCTTGTGACCTCGACTTCGTATCTCTTCTTGAACCCTCTGGCTTCCACGTACCCGGCACCCGGGATCCCTGACAGAATTGCGAAGCCACCAATGGAGCTCGCCGATGTCGTAGGAGCATTGGATACCCTGTCACAACAGGTGAATACCCTAACCTGCTCCATGAGAGAACTTCAAAATGGACAGCGGCACCTCCAGGAACAGTTCCTAACGTTCCAAACCACCTTACCTACCGGTCCATCAGAAGGAATCCACGTTCCAGAACCCCGTATACCTATGTCGGAACGGTATTCAGGTAGACAAGATCATTTCCAGGCTTTTGTGACCTCTTGCGAACTTCTTTTTTCTCTGAATCCTCGGACTTATTATAGTGACTACGTCAAAATCCGTACTACGATATCATTGCTGACTGGAGAGGCACAAGCTTGGGCACATAATCTCTTGCGATCTCAGAACCCAGTAACAGAGACCTGGTCACTTTTTCTCAATACAATGGCAGCTATGTTTGATGATCCACTTCGGGCCAGTACTGCAGAGAACGGTCTTCGTTCCTTACGTCAAGGTCGTCGTTCAGTGGAGGCTTATGTCATTGATTTTCGTCGCCTTGCCTGTGAAACAGGATGGAACGATGCTGCCCTAATAGGACAATTCCGTTTGGGTCTTTCGGAGGCTCTGAAAGACGAGATCGCACGGGTTCGTGCTCCCTCTTCTTTGGAGAACCTGGTTCACACGGCTATCCAAATCGATAGAAGACTCCGCGAACGTGCAAGAGAAAGGTCGGCTTCCTATGTACCCATGTCTCGCCCTCAGGCGGTGACTTCTGGTAACCAAGTGGCACCACCCACACCCGAGGAACCTATGCAGGTCGGTTTTACACAGGGTCGTCTTCCTCCCGACGAATTGCATCGACGACGTCTGCATAACCTCTGTCTTTATTGTGGTCGACCAAATCATATTGCACGTTATTGCCCAGAAAAGAATAAGAGTCGAACAGGTAACCCAAGTCCCCTCCTTCGTCTCGTGCACCTGTCAACTTCAAGTGGTTGCACTCCCTTGTTGACGCTACCTCTTGTCTTACAGTGGGGAAAGAAGACGCGAACTCTAACCGCGATGGTTGATTCCGGAGCGAGTGGGAATTTCCTCGATAAAGCGATAGCTGAAACTGCCTGTATACCTGTAATAAAGAAATCCTTCCCTTTGCAGATACAGGTTGTCGATGGGTCTTCTTTGTCCTCCGGGCCAGTCACCAAGGAGACAGTACCATTACAGGTGACCATAGGTCCTGGGCATAGCGAGGTAATACGATTCGACATCGTTAATACACCCTTATTCCCGATTATTTTAGGACTTCCCTGGCTTCGTCAGCATGATCCTCGGATTTCCTGGTCTTCCGGTACGTTCGCTTTTACTTCCTCCTACTGTACCCAGCATTGTCTCTTACCACGTTGTCATGTCGTGAATACTGTATTGGACTCTAATATGACACCACAATACCAAACCGTTCTTCCTGAAGTTTACTCCTCCTTCTCCGATGTGTTTGATGAAAAAGGAGTGGAGGTTCTACCTCCTAGAAGGCCATATGATTGTCCTATCGAACTCCTGCCAGGAGCACCTATTCCTTATGGAAGATTATATCCGCTATCCGAACCCGAACTGAAGGTATTAAAGGGATACATACAAGAGAATCTCGATAAAGGGTTTATCCGGCATTCAACTTCTCCAGCAGGTGCAGGCATCTTTTTTGTAGAGAAAAAGGACGGCGGTCTGCGTCCCTGTGTTGACTATCGTGAACTCAACCGCATAACGATTAAAAACCGATACCCTCTCCCCTTGATCTCGGAGTTGATCGAGCGTCTTCAGGGGGCAACCATCTACTCTAAGATCGATCTAAAAGGAGCATACAACCTGGTCAGAGTACGACAAGGTGATGAATGGAAGACTGCATTCAGGTCACGCTACGGCCACTTTGAATATATGGTGATGCCGTTTGGACTTTGTAATGCCCCTGGCACGTTTCAACATTTCCTCAACGATATATTCCGAGATCTGCTGGATCAATATGTTGTGATTTACTTGGATGATATCCTTGTTTTCTCTTGTTCCCTCACAGACCACAGAGACCATGTAGCAACGGTGTTGTCTCGTCTTCGAACTTATCGGCTGTATGCAAAGATTGAGAAATGCGTCTTTGAAGCCACGGAGATAGAGTTCCTGGGTTTTCTGTTTACTCCCGGACGCATTGCCATGGATCACAGGAAGGTAGCAGCCATTCGTACTTGGCCCGTACCCGTTGACAAGAAAGCCGTCCAACGATTTATTGGTTTTGCCAATTTTTATAGACGTTTCATACAGGGGTTTTCCTCGATTATCCTACCCCTTACTGTGTTGACTAAACAACAGACCAAGTTCAACTGGACGGCAGAGGCACAACATGCTTTTGACTCCCTGAAACAATGTTTTAGTACCGCACCTGTTCTGGTTCTACCTGACCCTTCACAGTCGTATGAAGTGGAGGTCGATGCCTCGTCTGTGGGAATCGGGGCCGTTCTATCACAAAGGAGACCCCCAGAACGGGCTCTACATCCGGTGGCATACTACTCTAGGAAGTTAACCCCCGCCGAGGTCAATTATGACGTCAGTGACAGAGAATTACTAGCCATAAAATGTGCCTTGGCAGAATGGCGTCATCTGTTGGAGGGTGCTCTTCACCCCTTCATGGTCTTCACCGACCATAAGAATTTGGAATATCTCAGGACTGCTAAACGACTTAACCCACGTCAAGCAAGATGGTCGCTGTTCTTTTCCCGGTTTGACTTTCAGGTGACATACAAACCCGGTACTCAGAACAAGAAAGCAGACGCCTTATCACGCCTCTCTTCTCCGGCAAATCCACCTATTGTCAATGATTCGATCCTTTTACCCTCTAGATTTCTTGGGGTTACCACGACTCTCATGCAACAGATGCGTTCACACACCGATTCTACTGTCCAACCACAAGTAACCGGACTTCAAACACGACACAAGCAATGTCTGGTTCCTCTTCAAGAACAACTGGCGGTGTTACAGCAATTCCATGATACTCCAGGAAGCGGTCATCCAGGAATAAGAAAAACCAAGGATTTGATAACACGGTATTTTTGGTGGCCGACCCTGGCTCAGGATGTAAAAAAATTTGTGAACTCTTGTTCAGTGTGTGCTTGTGCTAAACATAGCACAAAGAGACCTGTGGGTCTTCTTCAGCCTCTTCCGGTACCCCAACAACCATGGTCGCACATTACTATTGATTTTATTGTAGAGCTTCCTCCCTCACATAAATATACCACTATCATGGTGACTGTGGACCGTCTGACTAAGATGGCTCATTTTACTCCGGTACGAGGTTTGCCTACTGTGGCACACACTGCATCGCTCTTTTTACAGAACGTTTATCGCTTACATGGTGTTCCGGAATCTATCGTATCTGATCGAGGGGTGCAGTTCACTTCTCGTTTTTGGAAACATTTTTGCCGTGCATTGGGAATATCTGTCAATTTGTCAACTGCATATCACCCCCATACCAACGGACAGACGGAGCGGGTGAATCAATCTCTCGAAACGTACCTGCGCTGTTATACGACATACCTCCAGGACGATTGGGATACGTTGTTGTGCACCGCGGAATATGCATATAATGCTCGGTTGCACGATTCTACCCGTTGCTCTTCCTTTTTTATGTTGTATGGTTATCATCCCCCTCCTCTTCCTGATTTGCCTAGTGTTACCCCGGTTCCCGGGGTCGCGTCTCGTTTACGGGCTCTCCGGCAATGTCGTCGTACGGCTCGGGATAGTCTTATTGCCGCTCAAACGGTATATAAAGCGTATGCGGATCGACGTCGTTCTGCTTCGGTCACCTATTCGGTAGGCCAGAGGGTATGGTTGTCTACACGCCATTTACGCCTCTCATGTCCATCCAAGAAACTGGGTCCGAAATATATAGGTCCGTTTACTATTGTTTCTATGATTGGTCCGGTCGCTGCTCGTCTCCAGCTTCCCTCTCGTTATCGGTTCCATCCGGTGGTACATGTGTCTCTCCTAAAACCTGTTGGTACCAATGTTTTTCCTGGTCGGTCGCTGCCTCCTCCTCCTCCCATGTCTACGGATGGTTCTGATGCTTTTGAGGTCGCACAAATCTTAGATTCCCGTCTTCGGCGGGGTGTGCTACAGTACCTGGTTGACTGGGTGGGTTACGACCCTGAGGAGCGTTCCTGGGAACCTGCCGTCTACGTCCGGGCTCCGGCCCTTGTCCGGGTGTTTCATGTTGCCCATCCTGGGCGGCCGGGTCCGTTGCGTGTCCGGAGGCCTCGCCTTCCGGGGGGGGTTATGTCAGGGTTGCGGGCTCCGCGGCGTTCGGTCCGGCCGCTCCCTTCTTATCGGGCCTGTGCCCGGAGGGGACGGCTGGGACCTATGGGAACGCCTGGCGGTTCTTCGGGACCCGACTTACCCTCCGCGGTGGCTCCGGTGTCCCAGGGAGGTGGGAGATCGGGTCCTGGGTCGCCTGCGGCGGTCCTCCGACGGAGCCCAAGGCTGCAGGCGCAGAGCAAGCCTTAGAATGGACGCGCGCGCGCCCAGGCTCCGCCAATATGGCGGCCGGGCTGCGGCGCACGTCCGTGACGTCATTGGCGTCCCAGGCAGGGGGGTGGAGCTTGGTGGGTATTTAGGCTTGAGAGACCAGTTCCTCCTCGCTTCGCAATTGCAACAGTTCCCTAGTGTAGCCTTCCTTCCTAAGTGATTGCCTTACTGTATTGACCCGGAAAGTGACCCCTTACCACGAGTATTTCTCCTATCCTGACCTGGCTTGTGACCTCGACTTCGTATCTCTTCTTGAACCCTCTGGCTTCCACGTACCCGGCACCCGGGATCCCTGACATATGCATTATATGTGTTATATGTAATGTAGGCACTGTATGTGCTGTATGTTCTTTATGCATTGTAAATGCTGTATGTACTGTATGTTTTGTAGGTACTGTTTGTGTTGTAGGTACTGCATATGTGCTGTATGTACTGTATGTGTTTAATGTGCTGTATGTGCCGTGTGCTGCATGTATTGTATTTACTGTAAGTGTTGTATGTCTGTATTGTATGTGCTGTGTGGGCTTTATTTGCTGTATGTATTGTATGTGCTAGATGTGTTTTATATACTATATTTATCGTATGTTCTGAATGTGCTGTGCTCTGTATGTATTGTTTTTACTGTATGTGCTTTATGTTTCGTATGTATTGTGTTTACTGTATGTACTGTACAAGATGTGTGTATTGTACATGATGTATGTATTGTATGTTCCTTATCAAAGCATAAACAGGTGTAATTTAGTAAATTCCTCCAGTACACAGAATGCACAGGACGCGTCCCACATGCCCTTAGCACTGTAATGGTTAACTTTACAACATGATATTGTTTAAGTCGGTGGCTTTATAAACACACTATAAGCTTACTGCCTACTCTTCAAAAAGCAACCTAATGCCGACACGACGTACACACAATCATTCATTATCCCCCGCCATGTCACTACAGCATTTCTTCTTTAAATATACTGCACTGCTGCAATATTAAACTCCAGATTGATCGTGAACCAACTTCTCTCTACAAGCATTTCTTGTGGCAACTTAACCAAAAGTCATTAATAATACAATAACTAAAATGTGAAACGGTTAACCCTAAATTAGAACTTACACTGAGTGTCCCAACACTTTGCGCTTTTGATTTATGCCTTCAGTTTATCCTATGCAAATTCGCCGGCACTTGTAATAAGAGGGAGGAGGATAGATAAAGGAGCGCTGAATATTTTATAAGCTTTCTCCATTTACCTTAATTTAGAATTATGAGGCTGAATAAGTAAGCGAAGAATAATTACCTGTTACTAATCTTCCATATAGTCTCATCTATCCCGGTGCCAAACATCCCGAGCGGCGCAAAAAACCCCAACGCGTTCCACCAGCGTCACTGCAAGTATGATAATTAGCTACGTACGGAGCAAGTTTTTTTTTATTATTATTATTTGATTTATTTTTGTGCTGATGCACTCACAGAAAACATATTGTAATAGAAGCGGTTGGAAGACTGGTTGTGTGTTGTAGGGCTTTCTGAAACTCCGGGACGCTGCTCTGCATCTGCAGAAAACGAGCACTATTCTACGTGATGCAAAAAAAGTGAGAGGTTAGAGCTCCCGCGGGTGTCCGGCGAAAGTCACTAACAAGGTTACTCAGCGAGAGTAACTGGCCCCAAAATTGCACCGAACAGTGCCGTACGGTGCAATGTCGTGGTCATTCGGCTACTCAAAAAGCCGACAGTTCGCCAAATATTGGCAAATTGCCAGCGAAATACAGTGCCTGTTCAGTGGCAGTAAAATCCTCATAGAGAAGCAAGGGTTAATCTATTCAGAGAACAACGAACAGCAGAGAAATGTCAGTGAAATGCCCTGATTTTCGGTGGTTTCATTCGGCAGGTTTATTCAGGCGAATCCCATAGGCTTCAATGTTAAAAATATTCTTGTTTTTATCAAATATCTAATAAACTGTTTATTATTTTAATCTGCAGCAAAAAAGTCTCTTTATTGATTATTTTTTTTAAGATTTTTTAAAATGGCATTTCCTTTTTTTTTCTGTGAAAGACCTTTTTATTATTATTCACAGGACCTTATACTGTATATCATTCTTAGGCAATTTCGTGCAGTAGGGTTTTTTTGCAAACACCTTTTAGAAGTTGTAGGTTTTTTTTTTTTACACCTTCAGCAGCTTTTTCCAGTGGCTGGTCGACACTCTGTTTGGCAGGTTGTCGGCTTTTTACAGATTGATTTGTTGGCTTTGCGGCGGACCGTCGGATGCATTCGGCGGTTTTCAGTGCTTTTGCTGTGGTTTTTTCAATTGATTTTGGTGGTTTTGAGGTGGTTTTTTTGGATTCAATCGGCGGCTCATTCCCTGCACTTTGGGGACCTTGAGTTGAATACTGAATTCACCACAGGGTCGGCGTATTGGACTAGCCGAAGTGCAGGGAACGGGAGAGCACTGAAATGGTGGTGACATTTCGGTGCTCTCTGAATAACCCCCACCTAATGATCACCTTCATGGGATTAACTCTCTTACTGAGGTCTGAATCCTTCCTGAAGCTCCCTGTGATTCAAGGTTAAGTAGGGTTGTCAGCCCTTTTCACGCAGAATACACAAGGAGTGCAGCACTCAACCTTTACTAATCAAATCAAATCAAAATAAGCTTTATTGACAGGACCAAATACATTTTAGCATTGCCAAAGCATATGGGGAGGTTATATGGGGTGGAGGGGGTAGTGGGACATATATGGGGGGAATGGGCAAGTCCATGGACATTATCAGGGGAAAGGGATAATGTGAAGGGGGATGGGGCGAGTCCGTGCTGGGGATTTATAAATCCAGGATCTCTCTTGTTCCTCTCAGTCTGTGACATTCTGTGACGTATTGGGCAGATATTTTCACCGCCTGCTCCTCTTCTCCCAGTATGATGTGGAGTTTCCTCATCTCTTCTCCCAGTATGATGTGGAGTTTCCTCGTCTCTTCTCCCAGTATGATGTGGAGTTTCCTCATCTCTTCTCCCAGTATGATGTGTAGTTTCTCCGTCTCTTCTCCCAGTATGATGTGGAGTTTCCTCGTCCCTTCTCCCAGTATGATGTGGAGTTTCCTCATCTCTTCTCTCAGTATGATGTGGAGTTTCCTCATCCCTTCTCCCAGTATGATGTGGAGTTTCCTCGTCTCTTCTCTCAGTATGATGTGTAGTTTCTCCGTCTCTTCTCCCAGTATGATGTGGAGTTTCCTCGTCCCTTCTCCCAGTATGATGTGGAGTTTCCTCATCTCTTCTCTCAGTATGATGTGGAGTTTCCTCATCCCTTCTCCCAGTATGATGTGGAGTTTCCTCGTCTCTTCTCTCAGTATGATGTGGAGTTTCCTCGTCCCTTCTCCCAGTATGATGTGGAGTTTCCTCATCTCTTCTCTCAGTATGATGTGGAGTTTCCTCGTCCCTTCTCCCAGTATGATGTGGAGTTTCCTCGTCTCTTCTCTTAGTATGATGTGGAGTTTCCTCATCTCTTCTCCCAGTATGATGTGGAGTTTCCTCGTCCCTTCTCCCAGTATGATGTGGAGTTTCCTCGTCTCTTCTCCCAGTATGATGTGGAGTTTCCTCGTCTCTTCTCCCAGTATGATGTAGAGTTTCCTCGTCTCTTCTCCCAGATTGATGTGGAGTTTCCTCGTCTCTTCTCCCAGTATGATGTGGAGTTTCCTCGTCCCTTCTCCCAGTATGATGTGGAGTTTCCTCGTCTCTTCTCCCAGTATGATGTGGAGTTTCCTTGTCTCTTCTCCCAGTATGATGTGGAGTTTCCTCGTCTCTTCTCTCAGTATGATGTGGAGTTTCCTCATCTCTTCTCTCAGTATGATGTGGAGTTTCCTCGTCCCTTCTCCCAGTATGATGTGGAGTTTCCTCATCTCTTCTCTCAGTATGATGTGGAGTTTCCTCGTCCCTTCTCCCAGTATGATGTGGAGTTTCCTCGTCTCTTCTCTTAGTATGATGTGGAGTTTCCTCATCTCTTCTCCCAGTATGATGTGGAGTTTCCTCGCCCCTTCTCCCAGTATGATGTGGAGTTTCCTCGTCTCTTCTCCCAGTATGATGTGGAGTTTCCTCGTCCCTTCTCCCAGTATGATGTAGAGTTTCCTCGTCTCTTCACCCAGATTGATGTGGAGTTTCCTCGTCTCTTCTCCCAGTATGATGTGGAGTTTCCTCGTCCCTTCTCCCAGTATGATGTGGAGTTTCCTCGTCTCTTCTCCCAGTATGATGTGGAGTTTCTTCGTCTCTTCTCCCAGTATGATGTGGAGTTTCCTCGTCTCTTCTCCCAGTATGATGTGGAGTTTCCTCGTCTCTTCTCCCAGTATGATGTGGAGTTTCCTCGTCTCTTCTCCCAGTATGATGTGGAGTTTCCTCATCTCTTCTCTCAGTATGATGTGGAGTTTCCTCGTCTCTTCTCCCAGTATGATGTGGAGTTTCCTCGTCCCTTCTCCCAGTATGATGTGGAGTTTCCTCGTCTCTTCTCCCAGTATGATGTGGAGTTTCCTCGTCCCTTCTCCCAGTATGATGTGGAGTTTCCTCGTCTCTTCTCCCAGTATGATGTGGAGTTTCCTCGTCCCTTCTCCCAGTATGATGTAGAGTTTCCTCGTCTCTTCTCCCAGTATGATGTGGAGTTTCCTCGTCTCTTCTCCCAGTATGATGTGGAGTTTCCTCCTCTCTTCTCCCAGTATGATGTGGAGTTTCCTCATCTCTTCTCTCAGTATGATGTGGAGTTTCCTCGTCTCTTCTCCCAGTATGATGTGGAGTTTCCTCGTCCCTTCTCCCAGTATGATGTGGAGTTTCCTCATCTCTTCTCTCAGTATGATGTGGAGTTTCCTCATCCCTTCTCTCAGTATGATGTGGAGTTTCCTCCTCTCTTCTCCCAGTATGATGTGGAGTTTCCTCATCTCTTCTCTCAGTATGATGTGGAGTTTCCTCGTCTCTTCTCCCAGTATGATGTGGAGTTTCCTTGTCTCTTCTCCCAGTATGATGTGGAGTTTCCTCGTCTCTTCTATAGAGGTGAAGTCCAGGATGAGAGCGGAGAGTCTCTGGAAGTGAGCTTCCCTCAGTGCTGAGTACTTGGGGCACTGTAGGAGGAAGTGGACCTCATCTTCCAGGGCCCCCTGGTCACAATGTTGGCACAGTCTATTCTCCCTTGGCTTGTGTCTATGCCGCCCTGATTCGATTTCCAGGCTGTGGGCGCTCAGTCTGTACCGGCTCAGGATCTGTCTGTCCTTGGGGTTTTGTAGTACCTCCAGGTATGGGGCCAGTTTGTATTCCCTCTGTAGGGATTGGTAAATGGTGAGTTTCTTGGAGTTTGCTATATCATGTCTCCATTCTCTGATATAGTTTTCCCTGGAATCGTTAATTAGGGCCTTTATTTGATATTTTGTACTAAGTATAGAGGGTGGGTGCTTCTCAAGACAAAAATATACAACAAACCAGGAGGAGAACACTCCAACTAACACATTCAAAGACTTTAACAGTAGCTTAAACATTGACTCACATACTGAGGATTGAGTCCTTTCTGGAGCTCCCTGTGATTCAAGGTTAAATAGAGGCTGAAAGTGGAACACCTGTGACAGGGAGGGGTGCTTGCCGAGGGTTGTCAGCCCTATATATATATATATATATACACATTCAGGTGTTTTAAAATATCTCGTAGCATAATTAAGTGGGGTATATTCATATATATATATACAGTAGATACACTATATTGCCAAAAGTATTTGCTCACCTGTCTTGACTCGCATGTGGATGGGTGAGCGAATACTTTTGGCAATATAGTGTATATATGACTGGCTGGGGTGGGTTTATTGATGCTGTGCTTGTTTATGCAATGTATCAGTGTTTGTAACTAAATCCTGGCTGTTTTGTGTAAGTCACATATTTTTTAAAATCCTTAACACTATCAGGGTTATTCAAAGAGAATCGAAAAGTCACCGTACGTTCGGTGACTTTTCGTTCTCTTCAATTCGATGCAATTCGGTGATCCCATTTCGGCAACCCTGCGGTGTATTCAACAAGCACCACAAGGCTGCCATAATGCAGGGAAAAAGTCGCCACAAACCCGCCAAACACTCACAGCAAAACCCGGTGAAGGCACACCGAAACCCGCAAACACTTCTGAATTAACCCCGCCGAACACGCCGGAGACACCCGAGCAGCCGCTGATCACAACGCAGAGCAGCCGTCAGAAAAAGCCGACACCGCAGACGAATGGAGTGCAAAATCAAAAAACGGACGCTTGAATGTTTGAAAAGTGAAACGCTGTTTACAAAGAAACTACAGAACAAAAATGTGTGATTTTTACATATAAAATCCAATGAATGCTAATAAAAAGGGCTGTTACAGAAAAAAGAAAAAACGCATTTAAAAAAACGGAAACAAATTTTGCAAAAAAATCCCAAAAAATGCCTAAAAGATCCTAAAAAATCTTTAAATAAAGAGACTTTTTGCTGCAGAATATTATAATAAACAGTTTATTAGATATTGAATTAAAACGGGAATATTTTTAATATTGAAGCCTATGGGATTCTCCTGAATAAACCTGTCGAATGAAGCAACCGAATGGCAGGGCAATTCACTGATATTTCTCTGCTGGTTTTTGTTCTCTGAATAGACGAAGCATTGCTTCTCTATGGGTGATTTCACTGCCCTCGAACCGGCACCGAACAGGCACCGTATGTGCAGGCAATTCGCCAACATTTGGCGAACTGCCTGCTCTCTAAATAGCCGAATGGCCAGGAAAGGTAATCGTACGCTGAATTACGCGTTCGGTTACCTTTTGGCCACAATTCGGAGCTCTTTGAATAACCCTGTATATTTAAGTGGAGTGCCCTGATTTTGTATGTCATGAAAAATGGTTTCAGCATCTTGTAAAACATGCACGATCGAACAGGTTGAGTGTCGCTGTGCTGTTTTGTGTATATGTACCATCACTCGATGATAGCGCAGATCAGTCTCTACTTTTCAATGAAACCATTAGTCACTTAGCCATTAGGTAACTCATTACTGGGCTCTTGTCTCTGTCGCCCTGGCTCCGTGTAGACACTGCTTAATGTCAAAAGCGACATGTAGGATCCTTCCATATGTAGCCTTCGACCAAACAGGTACTGAAAGTGCAGTGTGGGGCTGCAGAGCAAAGGGAAAGCCACGACCAAAAAGAACCTATCAATTTCTACTTATAAAGCAGACTTTTTTAATTCTTTATCATTCCCCTCACCTGAAAATGCGTCCTTTAGATCACTCTTCAAACCAAGATAACACGAGAATAGTGCACACTACACTGCTAAGGACATGTGGGACACATCCCTTGCATCCCTCTCCTCTCTGCACCCTGTAGTGTAGGTATTGGCCAATCACACCTGCTCATGCTTTGATACATTGTATTTTCACCTTCAATGCAAGTCTAAATCAAAAGGTTATAAAACGGAAAATGATATGTTATAACCATGCGAGAGGACGGCAGTGACCAGGGGAGGTCTCACGCCAAGGTCAGGCAACAGGAAGTCACATTGCTTGCGGGACATCAGCCGCAATCGTCCAATACTGGACATCTGAGACGTCTTCCACACGTCGTCCGCAGTGACGGGGCTAACTTTTGACTTAGACTTGCATAGAAGGAGAAGATACTATGTATCAAAGCAACGTCAAGATTAATTAGCCAATTATTCTATGATGGAGGGTAAGAGGAGGGAAGGAAAGGAATACACAGGATGTGTACCGCTTGTCCTTACATTAAATGTGTTGATTACACACACTGCTATAGTTTATTACAATACAACCACACTTTATTGTCCCACATTGTTACCTTCTACTTTAAAACCACCCCCCACCCCCGTTTGCCATCAAATTGCACCGAATTTAAACATGAAGAGCACAAAACGGTAAAAATTAGCTCAGCACACAGGAGTGAAATGGCTCAGCAGTGAAAGGGTTAAATTGGCTTCTTTTTGT
This sequence comes from Leptobrachium leishanense, assembly GCA_009667805.1. Lineage (NCBI taxonomy): Eukaryota > Metazoa > Chordata > Amphibia > Anura > Megophryidae > Leptobrachium > Leptobrachium leishanense. The sequence goes on along the minus strand of CM019063.1, from coordinate 52,488,351 downwards.
TTTAATTATTCAACAGACTTTTTTATTAGTATTATTCATAGGCCCTTATTTATTATTTCCATTCATTTTCATGTTTTTTTTGTTTTAAATGCCTTTTAAAAATTGCCTGGTTTTTTACCTCTGTTCGGCGGCTGATCGGCATTTTTCAACTACGTTTGATGGTTTGCAGCTATGTTCAGCAGTCTGTTTGGCAGTCTGTTCGGCTGCTCGTCGGCTGTTTTTGGCTGTTTGTGGATGTGTGTTTGTGGTTCATCGGCTGCGTTTGGCGGATCCCTTCGGCACACTTTGTGGACTGAATTCAACGCAGGCTTGGCAAACTTGAATCGCCAAATCGCACCGAATTGAGCCAAAATAAAGAACACCGACATTTCAGTGCTCTTTGAATAACCCATCAGTGATTTGTACTTGATGTTATAAGTATATGAAAGCTAAAAGGTAGATTTTACTTAGACTGAAGGTATAGGGAGAAAAGGAATAGACAGGACACGTCCCACATGTCTTTAGCACTGAATAGGTTATATATATATGACAGATGGCATCAGTCGAGTTGGACCAAGAGTTTCATAGCCATTTATAATGAGAGTTAGCCCAATTCTACTGTACTGTTCCCTACACCTGAAGAGTTCCAATGTACCTGTCTGTCATTCTGTCCATCTGTCTGCCTGTACGTGTGTAGATCTAACATTTTATCTGGCATCTCCTCCTGGATGGCCTCTCACCACCTAAAGATTAACATGTCCAAGACTGAGCTCCTACTAATTCCTCCTTCTGGTGCCTCCCCACCTCCTGACTTCTCTATCATTGTCGATGCTATCATGATCTCACCATCAGACCAGGTTTGCTGTCTGCAAGTTACACTTGACTCTGCTCTTTCCTTCATCCCCCACATCCAGTCTCTTTCCTCCTCCTGCCGCTACCAACTACTACGTAATATTTCCAGAATTCGACCATTTCTTACCGCTGACACCACAAAACAACTCATCCACTCCCTTGTAATCTCCTGACTTGACTATTGTAATAATTTTCTAGGTGACCTCCCTTTCTCCCGCCTCTCCCCCCTTTCTCCTGCCTCTGCCAGGCTCATCCACCTCATCTGCCGCTCTGTCTCTGCCGCTCCCCTCTGCGAGTCCCTTCACTGGCTCCCCATCCACTGTAGAATTAAATTCAAAATCCTTACCCTGACCTACAAAACCCTCACTAACTCAGCGCCCCACTACCTGTCCTCACTAATCACCAAATACACCACAGCCCGCTCCCTAAGATCAAACAGTGACCTGCGCCTAGCTTCTCCCCGCATCACCTCTTCCCATGATACACTGCAGGATTTCTCAAGCACAGCCCCATCCTCTGAAACGCTCTCCCTCGTACAGTCAGACTTTCCCCTAGTTTCCCTTCCTTCAAACACTCCCTTAAGACATTCCTATTCAGGCAAGCCTACCACCCGACTCACTGATACACCTCACTACCCCAACCAGCCCATCACTCTTACCTTGCAGTTCATCACTCTCACCCTGCATTCCCTCACTCTCACCCTGAAGTTCGTCACTACCACCATGCAGTCCATCACTCTCACCTTGCAGTCCATCGCTCTCACCTTGCAGTCCATCACTCTCACCTCGCAGTCCTCTCTTCCTGTTTCCACCCCCATCCCTACAAGATTGTAAGTTCCCACAGGAATAGTGCCCTCGTTCCTCCTCTACTGGTTTATCAATATGTTGTTCAATCTTAATGTATTGTAGCCCTGTCCATATTGTGCCCATTGTTCAGCGCTGCGGAATATGCTTGCACTATATAAAGAATAATAATAACAATCTGTCTATATTAGATATAAAATACGTGGCTTATTCAAATTTCTACGCAGAAACATTTCTTTGTCTCCATTTTATTGTTTACAAGATTTTTCCAGACATGCTTTTTATGATATGAAACAGTATAAATTTGAAAAACACATCAAGTGCTCTGGCAACAGACTGACAAATTATTGTCTCTCTCCGATGAGCATCTCAGGCCTTTGGCTAAAAGCCACAGCCATATGTAGAGAGTAAGAAAGACGCTTGGTAATTATCTCGGCAATATTGGTCGGGTCTTTGCTTGTTTACTACAGGTTGCCGAAGAAAGAGTAAATGACTTAACAGACTCTCAAACCATCCCCATAAGGGTTTACAATAAAATGAATTAGCCTTTTAAAGCGCAGTAAAGAAAATAACAGACTGTGTAGAAATATTAAATTGGAGATTTTAAACTTCTTTTGCATTTATAAAACAAACTTCTCACTTTATGGACGCTTTTTTTTTTCCTCACTTTTTTTTTGTCGTTTGTTTTCCTGTTTACATATTTTGAGAAATGGAATCTGCTTCGGCTCACCTGAGCAAGACAGGAGAAGAATACCATTTCTTAGACGTCTTTTCGGAAATAAGTAAAACGCGTGGGGCTTCTGAGGGTAGACGTTCAATGTCCAGCAGACTAGAGGCACTATCAGCTGGTGTGCGCTAACCCTAGTGTCAGCCTGTTTTGGCGTTAGCGCCAGGTAAATTCAGTCTAGCGCCGGATCAACAGATCGCTTGCTACAAATGGCGAAAACCACAGCGCGTGGTAATTAAGGATTGGTAGCGCAAGCTTACTGTTCTTACCGCGTTCTATACTTAACATGAGCAGCGCTACAGAGCACTTTCACTATTCTAACCAACAGATCGTTTGGTCCCGGCGATAATGTTAGCGCCGACGCTAATCGCAAAAATTTACCTACTGCTCAATCCTGGTGTTAACTGACGGAAAAGGAAGAAAAAAGGGAAAAAAAACATCAAAAGTCCCAAAATTACCAGGTAATTAACAGGCGATTAAAAGGAATGCAGCGCAGGTGTCTCTTGGCTCGCTGGATGTAGTTTATGTATAAAGGTGCATTGTATAGTTAAACCGGTGTGCTTCAGGGAAACATGAGAAGATGCATTGTATGGTTAAACCGGCGAGCTTCAGGGAAACGTGAGAAGATGCATTGTATGGTTAAACCGGCTTGCTTTGGGGAAACGTGAGAAGATGCATTGTATGGTTAAACCGGCGTGCTTCGGGGAAACGTGAGAAGATACATTGTATGGTTAAACCGGCGTGCTTTGGGGAAACGTGAGAAGATGCATTGTATGGTTAAACAGGCGTGCTTCAGGGAAACGTGAGAAGATGCATTGTATGGTTAAACCGACGTGCTTCGGGGAAACGTGAGAAGATGCATTGTATAGTCAGGGCTCAAAATTTCAAGTCCCAAGCTACTAACCAGGCCACAAGAATTACTCGCCACCAGTTGCTCCACCTAACCCCTACCCAGCCCTTAACTCTCCCCCAAACACACACCCTTGAATTATTTTATGAAATTACACTGTTAAAGGTTTTATTTAGAATAAAGATACAAAAATAACATTAATACCCAGACATCAGACCCCAGATACATGTATACCCAGTCATCAGACCCCAGTGTGAGCAGAGTGAGGAGGCAGGGAAGCTCCTCTCCACCCCCTGTCAGTGATAAAGACGAGCTTGGTCAGGTTAGTAAGCTGATCCCTGTCACCATGCAGCCTTGGGAAGGGGATGCTGCACGGTGGCACCACTGGAATATGCAGCACAAAATAATTTTTTGTGCTTCCTGCGTTCGCATATCCACTCGCCCTCACTTAATTTCCACTCGCCAATTGCTAGTAGGCGAGTGGAAATTTTGAGCCCTGTTATAGTTAAACCGGCGCGCTTTGGGGACACGTGAGAAGATGCGTTGTATTGGTAAACCGGCGTGCTTCGGGGAAATGTGAGAAGATGCATTGTATAGGAAAACCTGCCGTGTGCGAAGCCCATAAGATTCAATGTAAAAAATATTATCCTTTTTATTCTTTCTTTATTCAACAATTTATTTTTTTAATCCGCAGCAAAAAGCTATTTTATTTATTGAACTTTTAGAATTTATTAGATATTTTTCTGGATTTTTTCAGGTGAAATTTAGGGTTCCGATTTTTTTTTCTTTTTTTTCAAGCGAGCCTTTTTTGCACTGGAACGCTTTTTATTTTTAACCATACAATGCATTAGATCCAGATCTCAGCACGGGTCTTAGCATTTCCCTAGCGCGTGCTAATGAATCTTGTACATGGACTACCGTGGACAAGGTGATCTGTTAGTGGGTCATCAGGCGCTAATTGTTAGCGACTCGTGCTAGATTTTTCATGTAGCGTTGTCGTTTTAGCTCACACCAGCTGACAGAGCCCTAGGTTGACTCAGAGGCTTCAAACCACCAGCTGTTGTTTAACCGAAGTTCAGTATGTATATTTGTAGTTTGTAGGATTGGCCCAAAAAAAATAAAAGATTGGCAAATGTCAGCTTGCCGATATTTCGGATTTCAACGCATTTCAGAAGCAACCGGTTTGGAAGGTTCGGCTTGCGAAATATTTCAGAAGTGGAAAATTTTGGACACATCGAAAGCATATGATAAATTTGAATGAAAAAAAATGTCATTGCAATAGACCAGGTCCCCCTAACAGGCCAGGTTTGCAGGATATCCCTCAGTGATTGCAGGATTCAGTCTGCGTTTCCCCAAGGGATTCCTTAAAAGCTGGCCTGTTAGGGGGACTTGAGAACCAGGGTCAGGAACTACAGAATTAGTCTATAGGGCAGCCCTTTTCATGCATTACATATTGTAGATCTACACTCAAGGGGTTATTCTGAGAGAGCCGATCTGTCCACAAAATGTCACCGAACAGGCATTTCCCCGTACGGTGACATTTCTTGGCCATTCAGCTATTCAGAGAGTAGGCAGTTCGCCAAATTTTGGCTAATTGCTTGCACATACGGTGCCTGTTTGACGGCAGGGAAATCCCCCATAGAGAAGCAATGGTTAATCTATTCAGAGACACCAAACAGAGAAAAGTTGCCGAAGTGCCCTGCTGTTCGATGCTTTCATTCGACAGGTTTATTTAGGCGATTCCCATAGGCTTCAATGTTAAAAATATTGCCGTTTTTATCCAATATCTAATAAACCATTTATTATTTTATTCTGCAGCAAAAAGTCTCTTTATTTTTAGGATCTTTTAGGCATTTTTTGGGATTTTTTCGTCAATTTTTTTTTCCCATTTTTTTTTTAATTTGTTTTTTTCTTTTCTCTGTAACAGATTTTTTTATTATCATTCATAGGATCTTATATGTAAATTCCAGGCATTTTCGTTGAGTATTTTTTTTCCAAAACAGTTTAAATTTTGAAACTTTCAATCATACTGTTTTTTTTTTTTTTCCCCGTTCGTCAGCTTGCCAGCTTTTTCCAGCGGCTGGTCTGCGCTGTTGTCGGACGGCGGTTCCGGCGGGTTTTCGGTGTGTTTGCGGTGGGATTGTGGCAGGTTTGCGGCAGGTTTTCCCTGCACTCCGGGGACCCTGCGGTGAATGCTGAATTCACCGCAAGGTGGGGAAATTTGATTCCCCGAAGTGCAGTGAAGCGAAAGGAGCGAGAGCACCAAAATGTTGGTGACATTTCGGTGCTCTCTGAATTACCTCCTCAGTGTATGAAATATAGAAAAGGGCAACCCTTTTCATGTCATAAACAAAACTTTCATACAAACGTCACATTCATAAAGCTGCAATATATATATACTGTATAGCTTTTTCCGGTTATCCAAGTTGATTCGATTATGTTTGGATCCATCCATAAAAGCCTCAATTTAATTCGGTCCCATAGCCAAAATCAGGACCTTTTTCAGCCACGGTTTGCCCCTGTTTTTCCATTTTGGGAGATTCAAAGTTAAGCTTACTAGCATATCCATTCCGGATCAAAACTTAGATCGAATATCGGCTCAGGCAGATATACTTTTAATAGAAAGATCGTCTTTATCGATTCCATTCTAATTTTTCAGTATGTCGATTTCCAAAAAGATTACAATAAATGGATTTTCAAGCAGGAAAATAAAGGAAATAAGACTGAAATCTTTTCTTTAACATTGGATTTTTCTAATAGTCATGTTTATGCTGGGCTGAAAATAAGCTTTTTTGGTTGTTTTACCGGCCAGCTTTTCTTCGGACTAGAGGCATTTTTCAACTGAATCGGCTGATATTTGGAAAAAAAATGGCACCTGTACCAGCCAACGTTTTTTTGTTTGTTTAATAATCCGTTATAAATAAATCGAGGCCGACGTCGGAAGGATCTGAATTTTTTCGGTACTACTTAACTTGTGTGTGTTTTGGTTCGGAGAGTCGGCAATCGGAATGGTTCCGAAATTCCAAATCGACGATATTTGTCCGAATATTAATTCTGTCCGAACCAAAAAGCTTGGGTCAAATATTTTGTAATTAGTGATGCAGGTACAGCTGACAAAGGAATCTGTTATACATTCACTTAATTTCGATAGGTATTGCAGCTAAGTGCTTCCCAATAACTGTCCAGCGTTATATAAAAAACATAACAGAGAGGTATCATCGTGCAATATGTACCTGCAAAAGTATATATGTTTTCGTATTCTGTGCACTCACATAGCGAGAGCCTGACCTGACTCTAGGTGAAATCGCCTTTTGGGTGTCTTCTTTTCTGATGTTTCTTGGTGGAATCACCCCTGACCCTTGGATATACGCATATGGATTTTTTGGGGAAAATCCACTAAACCTTCCAAAGGCAATCTGAGGCAGGCAAGCAGGATAAAAATATAGTGCTTCTATTAAAACAATTACCAGGACACGTTTCGCCGATGGAGATTCAAATTCAAGCTTACTAACATATCAATTAGGGATGTGCATGGCTGAAAAAATTGTTTTGTTTAGTTTCGTTTCGTTACGTTTTTAAATCATTTTATTTTTGGAATTTCGTAACTAATTTCGTTTCGTATTTAGTTTTGTTTTGAATAGATTTGAAATTTCGAATCAATTTGAAAGATTTGTGTTGGTTTTTTTTAATATCTTGCATTGTATTACTTTGTATTTCTGTAACTGTAACACTTCAATGTTCTTGAACCCAGGACATACTTGAAAACCAGAGAAATTTCAAAGTATCCTTCCTGGTAAAATCCTTTATAAATAAATAAATAAATTTTGAATCCATTCTAGTTTCATATATCAATTCGATAGTTGATATCAATTCGAATTTTGGATCACTGGATAAAACCCAATTGATCAAATTTTGCTGTTAAAAGAAAAGCTAGGGTTAAATTTTAAGCTGTGTCACAGATTTAGTATTTGAGTCAAATTAAACAGTGAAACAAAATTAATTTGTTTCATAAAGTCCTTTGCTGACTATTACTTGTATTGTAAGTTAAGATCAATTCGATAGTTGATATCAATTTGATAGTTCATTTCAAACTCAATCGTTGATATCAATTTGATAGTTCATTTCAAATTTGATAGTTGATATCAATTTGATAGTTCATTTCAAATTAAATAGTTGATATTAGGGATGCACCGATACCACTTTTTTAAGACCGAGTACGAGTACCGATACTTTTTAAAAGTACTCACCGATACCGAGTACCGATACTTTTCTTTAATGTCATGTGACGCTTTCCAATAAGAACAGACCATATAAAAATGCCCCCAGCTCGCATGTATATGGATATGCCCCCAGCTCATAGATATGCCCCAGCTCACACATGGATATGCCCCAGCTCACACATGGATATGCCCCAGCTCACACATGGATATGCTCCAGCTCACACATGGATGCCCCAGCTCATGGATTTGCCCCAGCTCACACATGGATGGCCCCAGCTCAGGGATATGCCCCAGCTTCACACATGGATTTGCCCCAGCTCAACATGGATTTGCCCAGCCACACATGGATATGCCCCAGCTCATGGATTTGCCCCAGCTCACACATGGATACTCCCCAGCTCACACATAGATTTGCCCCAGCTCACACATGGATATGCCCCCAGCTCACACATGGATATTGCCCCCAGCTTATGGATATGCCCCACAGCTCACACATGGATATGCCCCCAGCTCATGGATCCCCCCCGCGACGATACTTACCTTCCTGGGCGCCGCGGGAATGTCTTCACGCGTGCGCTCGTTGGAAGGACCCCAGCCGCGACCACGTGGTCCCACGTGATCGCGGCTGGGGTCCTTCCAACGAGCGCACGCGCGGAGACATTCTCGGCGGCGCCCAGGAAGGTAAGTATTGTGTGAGCAGCTCCAGGGGCGGCTGTCCGAATGCCGATAGAGCATTCGGACAGCCACCGCAGCCCCTCGGATGCCGGCAAGCCGGCTCAATGCCGGCTTCCGGTATCGGTAAAAATATCGGGGGGTACTGCACGAGTACCAAGTACTCCTGCAGTACCCAGTATCGGCCCCGATACCGATACTAGTATCGGTATCGGTGCAACCCTAGTTGATATCAATTTGATAGTTCATTTCAAATTCTATAGTTGATATCAATTTGATAGTTCATTTCAAGTTCAATAGTTGATATCAGTTATTCAAATTTTTCTTTTATGATGATGACACAGTGTAAAACGAAATAAATTTGTTATATACCGTTACGTTTCGAATTTGTATCGTATCGATTCGTTATTCGGAAGTACTTCCGAATACGAATTATCAAATTTTGTTCCAAATTCCGAATTTTTCCGAAACAAATGTACATCTCTAATATCAATTCCTGAAAAAATTTAGATTGAATATCGGCTCAGGCAGATATACTTTTTAATAGAAAAATCGTCTTTATAGATTCCATTCTAATTTATCAGTATGTCAATTTAAATGGATAAATGGATTTTCAGGCAGGAAAACAGAGGAAATAAATAAGACTGAAATCTTTTTTTAAACATTGGATTTTTCTAATAGTCATTTTTATGCTGGCCCGAAACAACAAGCTTCCAGGAAGCCGGTCCGCCTGCGAAACGCGTCCTGCTAATTGTTTTAATAAAAGCACTATATTTTATCCTGTTTGCCTGCCTCGGATTGCCTTTGGAAGGTTTAGAGGAATTTCCCAAAATAAAATCTGTATGCGTATATCCAAGAGTCAGGGGTGACTCCACCAATAAACATCAGAGTGGAAGAACTGAAGATCATTGGGTACCTAAGAAATAGAAGAAAACACCCAGAAGGCGTTTTACCTAAAACCAGTTCAGGCTCTCACTATGTGAGTGCACAGAATACAAAAACATATATACTTTTGCATGTACATATTGCACGATAATACCTCTCTGTTTTGTTTTTTATATAACGCTGGACAATTGTTGGGAAGCACTTATCTGCAATAGATATCCAAAATAAGTGTATGTAACAGATTCCTTTTAGCTTTGTACCTTCATCACAAATTTTTCAGGATCTACTGGGTTCACAATTGGTTTTGGGGAAACCACCAACTGGGTGCACAGCGACGGGGAGGGGGGTGGAATAAAATTTGGTGTGGCGCTCCACTATTTACATTTTTACAAATATTTTGTCATATTTGGCCTTGACAAATTCAAGAAAAACCTTTTGAATCTAAAATATTTTCTGTATTAACACAGGAGGTTTCTCTACAAATCCTGCAATGATTGGCAACATCTCCTAAACATGTTCCTCTGATCAAAGACTAACTAGTGATGTTAACCCATTCACTACCAAGCAGGACCCTGTGGTCTTTTAGAAAATCTGATTTAATAAATTACTCAGTAAGAAATATTTTTGGAAATTACCAATGTATTACTTACTGTAATAGCCTGTTTGACAGGCAGATGTCGCCATCTACTGGCCAAAAGGAGTTACTACAACTAGAACTGCAGCTCAAGGCTCCGTGCATCAGCTGGGGAAAGCACGATAAGAACAGTCCCTAAAGGATGTTAAACAATATTAGCACCTCGGCTATTATGCCTACAGATCTAAACCTTTGGGAGCACCTTCTGCAGCCCAAAAGCAAACAAAATTTGCCTGCAGCAACCCGATTTCATTTGCAATGATACAGCACAGCCCCAGATCGTGTTAACATGATTTCGGGCTGCTGTGTCTGATACCGATGATCATGTTCACAATAATGGTTGTGAAGGGGTTACCACATGTTTCTGTGTTCTTTGGCTTTTTCTTCTTTGTTTCTGAAGCTCTCAGAGGTCTTGCTGCCATATTTGATATTCCAATGCTCCATTAACGTTATCTCAATATATAAATTATCTGTTTATTTCATTAATTGCACTTTAGGAAAACTTCCAGATTTTAATTTTATAAAAGCACTCATTATATTTGTATTTATTGTATTCATTATTTAATCAGCGCAGCAGCTGTTTGGGTGTCTGTTTATTGACACTCCTCTCGAGAAGCAATTAACTAATCAGTCACAGGCTTGTCGTTAATTTCTTTGATATTTTGTTATTTTTTTAAAGTACCTAAACTTGATTACTCTGGCAGGTTGTTCTACGGTTCATATAACCTGTCCTTAAAAGCCCCTTTAAGCAACCAAATCCCGGCGAAGGTCCTTGGGTAGTGTTGGCCAACAACAGTTGGATGGAACTTTTTAGTTTTTCAGTTCCTAATAAAGGACTGTCAAGAGCACAATAAGAAACATGACCTAACTGGAAGCCCCAAGATGGGCATCCAAGATCTTTACCTCTATGCAACGTGGTAAAAATAATCCATATAAGTCATAACGCCAAAGATAGGAACTCATGACCAGGAGACACAAAAGACCATGCGGAATGGTGAGAATTGCACCTCTCCAGTAAGTGACCTTGGGCAAGACACCAAACGACACATACTTGACTACCACGCAATGGGCTATATTACATTAGAGTGTGCATTCGTTTCATAACGAATCGAAATTCATTTGAAAATATGTTAATTCATATTTTGGAAGTATTTCCGAAATATCGAATTGATTTCATCCGAATTGAAACGAAACAGTATTTAACTAAATTGATTCGTTATACTGTTTCAAAAGAGAACCATTTGATTTATTGTGGTTTTATTTAGAAATCCAAAATTTGAATCAATATCGAATTTCGAATCGATCCCAACGTAAGGTTCCACGGCGACAGCCCAACAAGAAGGCCAAGTCTGTTATCATCTCGGCCTGAATACACCCCTGGTAACATGTTAATTTGTATGCCTACTCCTTGCAAAGTAAGGACGTACCTGAACTCACTGCAGAGCCTTGTGGCCGGCCTGCTTGAACTATTGATTACCTGTGTACCGAACATTCTGCCTGTATTACGACTATCCAAGAAAACCGCCAGCCTCTGACTTCATTGCTTGCCTCCGGATTATTCGACCTTCTACTTACCAAAACCCTCTTCTACAATCTTCACAAATCCACAGTTCCTCTTTGCTCCATCTCAAGAGACTCCTATTATTGTCCAGGTTCCTTTCCCAGTTTCCATTTACCCAAAAGACTGTGGGCTCTATTACATTCTTCGCGTAAAAACGCATTAACGCGAGGAGAAAAACCCTTTGTGCTGACCGTCAAATTACAATGTTCGCGCAAACGATGCGCGTTAACGTCTAACGCGAGTTACCCTGTGCGAGCGAACGTTCGTGCGTGCATCCCATACTTACCATTGTGAGCTCAAATGCATTCGTGCGCTGGTATGCGGATGGTATTACAATCGATGCGCAACTTCCTATGAACGACGTTTGCGCACATAATTTTAACGTCTTTGAAAAGCTGGTGGTAACTGCAAGTCTGAACGTCCTGGCCGAAACAAAATACACCAGCACGAAAAAAAAAATACAGCAACATATAGTTACACATTCTACACATACCCAAACAAAAAAATTGTGAATTCGTGCATATTTTTTTTATTGTTGCAGCGTGTATACTCAGATTTACTTTGACAGGCGCAAAAACATTAGTGAGTCAATTAAGGTGAATTGATGTCAATTAAGGTTCTTAATTCTGATTGGCTGAATCCCGTGAAAAAAACAGTCCGCGCACTGATTTACGTGCGCAACGTTACTGCGCGCGTATTACACTTCGTATTGCGCGTTTTTTTTTTTACTAACGTTATTTTTTGACGGATGAGAAAATGCGTTCGGATCCGAATATCACGTTAATTTTCACGCGATAACGCTGGACAATGCGTGCAAAAAAAATTGCGCTGCGCGACCTCAATTGCGCAGAGAATGTAATATAGTCCTACATCTCGAATGTTGAACAGGTTAAAAATTTGTTAGCATATCAGTTTCTGCGTGAGCTTGCACGAGCTTACTGTACTTTGTGCATCCTAAACTTAACATGGGGAGCGCAATCAGTAATTAGCGTTAGGATAAGTAAGGTATTAAGTGCTAGCGCTAATTACTGCACCGATGGGCTAAACTAATTTTTACTGTCATCTAGAAGCTGGAGCTAAATGATTCAGTTTTTGCAAAATGATTTAGGACCCCCTACCCCCCCCCCACAACAAATCAGATACTCACCTCTCATCCCGCGGCAAGAACAGCAGCCCGATCCACTGCTTCTTGCTGCCGGGATCAGAGAGACTGGTGAAAAATAGTCCCTAGTCTCCCTCCGAGATGCAGTGCGATCTTGCGAGAGCGAGACCGAGCAGGGCTCACGACAAGGCAGCGCAACCCTCCATGGAGTCCTATGGACTCCAGGAAGTTTATACTCATGACGGCCCGGAAGTTCTACCACGAGTATCCCTTAGGGTAGCGCATGATTCTGGGGCAGGGTGTGGCGGTAGCAAATGCCCCCCCCAATTTAACGATAAATGGGGACGCTTCGAGGAAACCTGCAGGCGTAGTCATGGAAATCAATTACTGGGAGGCTGCAGATCGAGCTGTCCTCTGAAACAAGGGACCAGAGATGAGCGTGGTTTTTACTTTCAATTTTTTTTGTGTTAAGTGCTTTTGCAAAAAGTATACAAAGTACAAGAAGCATCCATTTACATTAAAGGGGCACGACCACGAAAAAATGAAACGTCCTTATTGTGTTTATTTTTATGTTGCTGATATTTTACATGTGTTTTGTTTTTCTCTGTATGTTTAGTTAAGAAAATATTTTCCTCTATATGTGTCACTGGGTGCATCCATTGTGTGATATTTTCCTCTATATGTGTCACTGGTGCATCCATTGTGTGATATTTCCTCTATATGTGTCACTGGTGCATCCATTGTGTGATATTTTCCTCTATATGTGTCACTGGGTGCATCATTGTGTGATATTTTCCTCTATATGTGTCACTGGGTGCATCCATTGTGTGATATTTTCCTCTATATGTGTCACTGGGCGCATCCATTGTGTGATATTTTCCTCTATATATGTCACTGGGTGCATCCATTGTGTGATATTTTCCTCTATATGTGTCACTGGGTACATCCATTGTGTGATATTTCCTCTATATGTGTCACTGGGCGCATCCATTGTGTGATATTTTCCTCTCTATGTGTCACTGGGTGCATCCATTGTGTGATATTTCCTCTATATGTGTCACTGGTGCATCCATTGTGTGATATTTCCTCTATATGTGTCACTGGTGCATCCATTGTGTGATATTTTCCTCTATGTGTGTCACTGGGTGCATCCATTGTGTGATATTTTCCTCTATATGTGTCACTGGTGCATCCATTGTGTGATATTTTCCTCTATATGTGTCACTGGTGCATCCATTGTGTGATATTTTCCTCTATATGTGTCACTGGGTGCATCCATTGTGTGATATTTTCCTCTATATGTGTCACTGGCGCATCCATTGTGTGATATTTTCCTCTTTATGTGTCACTGGATACATCCATTGTGTGATATTTTCCTCTATATGTGTCACTGGGTACATCCATTGTGTGATTTTTCCTCTATGTGTCACTGGGCGCATCCATTGTGTGATATTTTCCTCTCTATGTGTCACTGGTGCATCCATTGTTGATATTTTCCTCTATATGTGTCACTGGGTGCATCCATTGTGTGATATTTCCTCTATATGTGTCACTGGGTGCATCCATTGTGTGATATTTCCTCTATATGTGTCACTGGGTGCATCCATTGTGTGATATTTTCCACTATATGTGTCACTGGGTGCATCCATTGTGTGATATTTTCCACTATATGTGTCACTGGGTGCATCCATTGTGTGATATTTTCCTCTTTATGTGTCACTGGATACATCCATTGTGTGATATTTTCCACTATATGTGTCACTGGGTGCATCCATTGTGTGATATTTTCCTCTTTATGTGTCACTGGATACATCCATTGTGTGATATTTTCCACTATATGTGTCACTGGGTGCATCCATTGTGTGATATTTTCCTCTTTATGTGTCACTGGATACATCCATTGTGTGATATTTTCCTCTATATGTGTCACTGGGTGCATCCAATGTGTGATATTTTCCTCTATATGTGTCACTGGGCGCATCCATTGTGTGATATTTTCCTCTATACGTGTCACTGGGTGCATCCACTGTGTGATATTTTCCTATATATGTGTCTCTGGGTACATCCATTGTGTGATATTTTCCTCTATGTGTGTCACTGGGTGCATCCATTGTGTGATATTTTCCTCTATATGTGTCACTGGGTGCATCCATTGTGTGATCTCCAAAAATCCAACTCATAAGGAAAGCATTGTGCATGACGTATTTAAAGGATATCACCAGGGGATAAAGTGTATAAGCCCACCATTCAGCTGCCATCTTTTATCTCAGGTAGTCTAGACCAGTGACTCTCAACCCTGGTCCTCAGCTCCCCTAATAGGCCAGATGTTAAGGGGAAATGCAGACTGGATCCTTCAATCACTGAGCAGGATTGAGAACAACTGCCCTAGACAACACAATAGATCCCTTGAAGCCATGTATAAACATTCAATGATGCTGCACTAACCATTTTTAGCTAAAACCGTGTATTTTCTCAGAACAATACAGTAACGAGTTCAATTTTTTTTTAACGATAATACCCGTCGAATATATAACCACAAAGCCTCGGATGATAAAATGTAGAAAAAAAATAATTTTAATCGTAGATGATTGGAAGTTCACTTTTTTAAAAAAAATAAAAAAATTGTTATAGCATTCTGGCAGGACATGACGTATAAATATAATACTATGATAAATGTAAAACAACAAACAAAAAAAGAAGAATCCTCACTTTTTTTTGTTCCAAAGTAATGCAAGATTTGATATTCTATTGAAAAACTGGCTATAATAAAGCAGCATCAAAGAATGAAGTGGTAAAAAAGTCACGTCTTGAAAAAGACCCTCAGCTGTGGCCGTATTTTGATGCCCATTAGACATGTGCACAGCACAAAATTTCGTTTTGAACTAATGGATTAGTCCTAAAATGCAATTTATTTAGTTGCTAAAGAAATTCGTTTTCAGTTCTTTAGTATGAAAACTAATTTCATTCATCCGAAAACCAGTGGATACAATTACTATTATAGTGGCTCCTCAGAGGGCTGAGATCGCTGCTTGTTACAGTATCTCTCACTCTCAGCACGATGTGGGCCATATTACATACTTGGTGCTAACTTAACCAGAGCTGTTGTAAACTTCCCAGAGCCATTATAGCCTATGGAGGTTTTCAGTTTACAACAGCTCTGGTTAAGTTAGCACCAACATTGTAATACTGCCCCGTGTCAGGCAAAGCGGTTACAGTAACTGACTGCAGCTGATCACAGCGCTCAGAGTTTCAGTAAAACTAGTAAATAATATTTTTATATATAAGAGGTTAGAACAATATTATTTCCTTGTTTTACTGAAACTCTGAGCGCTGTTACAGTCAGTTACTGTAACAGCTGAGCCTGATACATTGTACTGAGAGATAATATAACACGCAGCCGATCTCAGCGCTCACAGCCACTGGATTTAAAGGGCTTAGAAAAAGGCTCCACTCTGTATAATGTTTAGAACCTCCTCCTGCATTAATTAATACCCCGCTCTGTATAATGTATAAAACATCCACCTGCATTAATTAATACCCCTCTCTGTATAATATATAGAATATCTTCCTGAATTAATGTCCCTCTCTGTATAGAACATCCTCCTCAATTTATACCTTTCTCTGTATAATGTATATAACATCCTCCTGCATTAATTAATATCCCTCTCTGTATAGAACATCCTACTGCATTGGCATGTGAAGGGTGCAGAACTTCGGATGTTGCGATGTTGCGCTCTTCATTCCTTCACTCATCAATGTAATATCACAAAAAGGACTGAAACTAAAATGTAGTACATTTTATTTTAGTTTCTTTCGTTTTTTGAACTGAGCAGTTTCGTTTCTCTTGAGTCATACGAAAACTAAATTATCCCAAAATTCGGACTAAATCGTTTTAGTACTAAAACGAATGCACATGTCTATATATTATGAATCTGCCGAGTCTGCTGAAAATAAAGATATATAATGTGTCTGTGTCCTACAATAAATCATGACGTCAAATCGGGTTTAAACATGATGCGCAAAAAACGGTAAAAATGAGCTCAGCACACAGAGGTGTAATGGCTCAGCAGTGAAGGGGTTAAAGAATAGCAGAGTTCTGTTTTTTTTTCTGCAGTTCGGCAGCAATCGGTGGTCAGTTTGACGGTCTTCGCAGCATTCGGCGGGCTGAACGGCATTCGGCAGTCTGTTCGCGGTTGGCAGCGGTCTTCGGCGCACTTTGGGGATTTTGCATTGAATACTGAATTCACTGCAGAGTCGGCGAACTGGAGTTGCTGAAGTGCACCGAGCGAGAAAACACTGAAAATTCAGTGAATTTCTGAATAACCCATCTAGTGGTAGTGTGCCTTTAAGTGCTGCCTTGGAATAGGGCCCAATGTTTTAAACCCCATTTCCACAACTGTCATATGTACTATATATCTATTAGACACGTGCTTTTCCTTTCATTCCGAATCAAAATTCGGGCGAAAACAAATCGGTTCCATCCAAAACGGTCTGAAAAACGAATCGACTCAGCCCAAATCAGAACGAAAAGGAAACGGTATAAAACAAATTGATTTAGTTATTACAGATCAATTCCTTATACCGTTTCACTTACACTCGATTCCCCATAGACAGTTGGTTAATCTATTCAGAGAACGCCGAACAGCAGTGAAATGTCAGTGAAATGCCCTGATTTTCGGTGGTTCATTCAACAGCTTTAAGCAGGCGAACCCCATAGGTTTCAATGCAAAAAATATTCCCCCATTTTTATTAAAAATGTAATAAAAAGTTTCAACCGTTTATTCTTTTCACTTGCAACAAAAAGTCTATCAGGGTTATTCAAAGAGAATTGAAAAGTCACTGCACGTTCGGTGACTTTTCGTTCTCTTCAATTCGGTGCAATTTGGCGATCCCATTTCAGCGACCCTGCGGTGTATTCAGCAAGCACCCCAGGGCCGACTAAGTGCAGGGAAAAGTCGCCGCAAACCCAACGAACACTCACCGCAAAACCAGGGCGAACGCTCACCGAAAACCCGCAAAAACATCTGGATTAACCCCGCCGAACAAACCCGAGCAGCCGCAGATCAAAGCGCAGAGCAGCCGCCGGAAAAACCCGACACTGCAGACGAATGGAGTGAAAAAAAAAAAACAGTACGCCTGAATGTTTGAAAAGTAAAATGCTGTTTGCAAAGAAACTACAGAAAGAAAATGTCTGAAATTTACACATAAAATCCAATGAATGACAATAAAAAGGATGTTACAAAAAAGAAAAAACTATTTAAAAATAAAAGGAAAAAACATTTTGCTAAAAATTCCCAAAAAATGCTTAACAGATCCTAAAAAATCTAGAAATAAAGAGACTTTTTACTGCAGAATATTATAATCAACGGTTTATTAGATACTGGATTGAAACAAGAATATTTTTAACATTGAAGCCTATGGGATTCGCCTGAATAAACCTGTCGAATGAAACCACCAAACAGCAGGGCATTTCGGCAACTTTTCACTTCTGGTTTGTGTTCTCTGAATAGACGAAGCATTGCTTCTCTATGGGGATTCACTGCCCTCGAACAGACAACTAACAGGCACCGTATGTGCAGGCAATTCGCCAACATTTGACGAACTGCCTGCTCTCTGAATAGCCGAATGGCCAGGAAAGGTAACCGTACGCTGAATTTCAGCGTTCGGTTACCTTTTGGCCCCAATTCGGAGCTCTTTGAATAACCCTGTATTTATTTATTTACTTTTTTGGCATTTTTCGTTTTTTGTGGTGAAATTTTTGGATTCCTATTTTTTTTTTAAATGAGTCTTTTTTTCTCTACCGAACGCAGCATTTTTCCCCCTCTCTCCTTCACTCTTGCTGCATACGGCAGGGGCTGTAAATGGTGCCGAAAGCTATTCAGTACCAAGGACAGCAGCTATTCTTGGTGCTGAAACCGTAGCCCCGCTGAGCTGCTAGCCATGGTGCTGAATAGGTTTCAGCACCAAGAATAGCTGCTGTCCTTGGTACTGAATAGCTTTCAGTACCAACGACCGGGGTTTAGGCATTTTGTTTTACACCTTTAAGTAAGATTCATCGGTTTCACATTCCGAAATAACTAATAAAAACGAAATAAGAAATAAAAACAGAATACGAAATGAAAACGAAATACCAATAAAAATGAAATAATGAATCTACCCAAAATACGAATTACCGATCGTCCGAGACAATGAATCAATCCGAAAATCCGAATCACGGTAACAAACGAACCGAAACAAACAAAATAAATCGAATGAATTGATCCGAAACAAAACAAATATTTTTTGTCCCCGTGCACATGTCTAATATATATTCTGCATTATACAAAAACTGTTAACCTTAGCAGTAGTAGTGCCAGGAATGTCAGTGGGTAAACCCCTCACCAGTCGAACATCCGCTGCATTTGGCTTCCTTGACAAACTGGCATTGACTGGGTTAATCGAACGGCTCTTAGGGAATACATTTCCTGTCATCACTGAGTGCAAAGTGTTAATTATTACGGCTCTAAACTCCCTTTGTCCAAAGACGCCGTGATGAATGTTAGATGATTAAAACGCAACTTGTAGTGATCAGCAGCTCCATATAAATTACCTCCGAGTGCAGCATAATTTGGTCAGTAATGTCCATTACCGCCCCAGCAGTATTTTTTTTTTTAATGAATTCTGCCTACTGTGTCTGAGATTGAAAAATAAACTTTGTACTCCTAGTTGTGTGTCAGGATGTGTGCCGCGCTTGGTTCCGCAGTGCCACAGCGTGACGGTCACTCGCGTTCAGTCTCGCACGGAGATATACTGTATACTGTGCGACGGCATCAGTGCGCTCCGTAGGGCTTTATCTTTCAATTTTCAACAAGTAGTGTTTGCATACAATAAGTTACGTCTGAGCCATTACACATTGAGTGCTTTTAATGTGCACATATTTACATTATATTAGGAGCGGAGGTCCAGGTAAGGATAAAGGGATAAACCATTAAAAATAAGTTTGCCTTTTCTTGCCCCTAAATAATTGAGAGGCTGTTGACATTCTTGAAAACAAGAGAAATCTCGATGTATCCTTCCCGGTAAAATACGTTATAAATAAATCAATCAAATAAATAAAATTGTGGGTCCTGTTCCTTAGTGTGCGCTAAAATGGGGACACTACCGGGAAAATCTGCACCTTCAGGTTTCCCTGTAGCGTCCGCATTTTAGCGCGGATTCCAGGGCAGGCGCTACCTCGGAACCTTGCCCGGAAACACAGCGGTTCCGCACCACGGCGAGTGTCACTTCCTGGAGTCCATAGGACTCCATGGAGACTTGTGCTTTCCAGCGGTGAGTGATTGCGGAGTGAGACTGGGAACTATTATTTTATGTATTTTATTTTTACAATATTTTTTAAGGAATAAACATAAATATAGGCAACACTTCTCGACATGGGTTATAGCACTAATGATGACTCTCACCTTTAGTTTTTCTGCACATAGGACATTCAAACTGATAATGTTTTAGCACTGGCGGCACTGTAATAAGGTAAAGTAGGCAGCCGCCTTAGGCGTCACTCAGCTTGGGGCCTCATATAAGGCAGGTGCAAGTTCCAGGCTTCAAGCAAGTTATTCTTCTGGATTTAGCACTCCCCTCCTGGTTGGTTCCTGACCTTGAGACTTGGTCATCAATGCACATCCCTGAGAAGTCACTACCTCTTGATGGTCGATAGTAATGCTGTAATAAATGATTTATGACACTTGTTTTAGTTCTGGGTTAGGGTTACTCTTATGGTTAGGGTTATCCCTAACTCTAGCTAAACGGTTCTGCTATATTTTCTCTTCATTTTTAGGCAACAGATTCTGCACCTTCTTCCTTTGACACGGGCACAGTGACACTAACCCTAACCTTCAAAGTAACCTTAACCCTAAAACAAGCACAAATACTAACCCTAACCCAAATACTGTTTTGTAACATAGTAACATCAGAAAAAAATGGCAGAATAGCTTTTAAAGTGGTTTGAAGATCTGCATATGACTTCAACATGGCCTGTAAAATAATCCATCTTTTGTTGGATACTCTACTCATTCTGACCACTTTACAGTTATAAGGAGGTAAGGATGTGAGGAGCCCCCCAAATCTGGTGAAATCACCGGGTGAAGTGGAGGAGTTTCCTCCACTCCACCCAGTGTCACCAGCTGCTGGAACTTTTGAATTTCCTGGCTGTCGGTCACTAGTGATGTCACACACAGAGAGCGGCTGACGTCACCCTCTGAGACCAATCATGGTAGCAAGCGTTCTCAGAGAGGCAGCCGATGGATCGGATCTGTCCATGCGCCTGCATCCCCATCCATCTTTCTGTGCAGTCTTCATGGAACTATGTACGTATTGTGTGCAAGTCCCGAGCAATGCTCAATTTGCAGTTCGTATGCTACTCAGGTTGTGCAAGAGACAACAGATTCAGGGACTTCCGGCTGGATAGAGTAGAGGTAACATCACTGCTCTATAATCATGGAGACACAGGTTGGAATCCCAGCCAGATCACTTCTCCAGTAAGTGTCCTTGGGCAAGACACCTAACAGTACATACTCGCCACCCAGGACATACTTGAAAACGAGAGAAATCTCAATGTATCCTTCCTGGTAAAATACTTTCTAAAAAAAAAAGAGGAGGAGCTACACGCAGCGAGGGTGAAAAAGTGAATAAAATCCCCCAAATAGGAAAAAAATTAAATAATAATAATTGGGCAGAGGCTGTTAGCAGGATCTGCCCTCGATTATTTCAGGGCAAAAAAATGGATTTCTGTTACCCACGCTTTCTGAGATTTTTTGGGGAGAAAACCTATAAAATTATAGTTCTTTATTATGCCGCAATCAATCTGAGGTATGTAAAACAGAAAAAACACACTCTGATAGCGCAAACTGGTACCAACTTCTGATAACAAAGCGCATATGCCTATGAAAATACTGTATATCCCTTTTATAGACATAAAACTTAAAGTGATACGTAATGTGACTGTATATGGTGATATATCTCATATACAGTGATACCAAAAATTATATGACAAGTGGTTTCACTTAGTGAGCTTAGTCCATAAATTCTACAATTCAGTGGTATAGTGGGAAAATCAAAAAGCTCATTACATCACACCAAAGCGAATGATCCTCCTCTGAGGGTGTATGAAATCCATAAATCTCAAAAAGAAGAACAAAATACAACCAAGATAGTGCAACGTTGTCCAGGTAAACGGAATAAAACAATTGCTGAGATTAGGAATAATCTGAAGGTATTCCACTCACAAAGGTGGAGCCCTCCTATTGGCTCTGTAAATAGTGCAGTGTGCCAACTTGATTGGGAGCGGCACCATCCACTACGCCAGGTATTGTGTTCCAAGGCCTCTCAGGTGAAGGGAGGGAAGTGGAAATTTTCTCATGGTGCAGTGAGTTTATACATTACTGGTGCTCATTCAATTATCAAATAACAATTTTCTGCTCACCTGATCCAGAGCCCTAATCACCGGCTCCAAGTGTTAAATGCTTTGGCAAACTCTTTGTGGGGGCTGCCTTCCCTACCTCATGTTGTGGTTGCGTTGGTTGGTGGTAGTGGCCATGCATGGCCCATAATGGAATGATGATAATCCTCAGTAGTATTGGAATAAATAATCCAGGAGAATGAGTAAATAAAAAAAGGTGGGTTTATTGTATAAAATAATAAAACGAAAATCAGAGCAGGGCTCACAATTTCCACTCGCCTACTCGCATTTGGCGAGTGGAAATTAGGTGAGGGCGAGTGGAAATGCACACGCAGGCAACACAATAAATTATTTTGTGTTGCGTATTCCGGTGGTGCCACCGTGCAGCCCCCCTTCCCCAGACTGAACGTGGCAGGGATCAGCTGCCTAACCTGACCAAGCTCATCTCTATCACTGGCAGGGGGGTGGATAGGAGCTTCCCTGCCTCCTCTCTCTGTTCACACTGGGGTCTGATGACTGGGTATACATGTATCTGGGGTCTGATGTCTCGGTATTAATGTATTTTTTGTAACAGTGTAGTTTCTTAAGATAATTTAAGGGGTGTGTGTTTAGGGCCAGAATTAAGGGCTGGGTAGCGGTTAGGTCGAGCAACTGGTGGCGAGTAAGTCTTATGGCCTGGTTAGAAGCTTGGGACTTGAAATTATGAGCCCTGTATCAGTGTATCCTTGCATTGCAATCTGAGGTATGTATTATCATATTGCACATTATATAAAGGCATTTATGCTCTATACACATTTCCTAAATGTTCCAGGGACAAATTCATGCACGCATTGATCATAGCAGTAAATTGCAGCAATTAATTTAATTTTAATGACAATGCGCCATATTTATGAATAATAAACATATTTCCCTTATAAGGAGAACTGCCAGAGATAAGCAATTCTCAATTAGGCACGTCTTTTTGTGTTTTAATGCAAGAAAAGAATAATTTGGCACGGTCGGCTATTGATCATAAACAGACATTCTCTTTTTAGATTCCCTCTCATTGAAGATGTTCTTGACAAGCTCTGAAAGCTTTTGAAAATATGCAACGCGAGCCGAACTCCCATGAAACCGAGCTCTACCTGAAAAGTGTCTGCACAAAGCAATGAACCTTTTCAAATTTACTCACTCTCTCTAATCTCTTTAATTGTTTATTGCTGAACTTGAAAAATCAAGTGCTGTGGAGTGATAAGAATATATTAAGCTTCCGATGTGGCATTATATTGAATTTACTTTTCAGCGATCCTTTGTATTCTCAAAGAGATATGGAAATGAACCTATAGTGTGCGGATAGATATGCGGCATCACAGTGTCCAAAGCTATCATGGGACGCCGTAAGTGAAAGACAAAGGGAAAAAAAATTCAACATTGCTTGTCTGTACGGCATAAAAATCACTGTAGATTAAAAGTAAGACGGAGAATTTTCCGAGCCTGAGTTTCCTCCAGGACTGATCTATTGTACTCGTCTTTAAAGGAAATACCTGAATGTACACGCTTGTTTGTAAACGTAAATGTGATCGCTATATGATTATTACTAATCGCGGTATTCCCCTCATCAGACACCACAATAGTGTTTGTTTATTAGTACAGTAAAAAGAATAAAAAAATGTAAGAGGAAGGCAGGGGGGGGGAAAGAGAAGGAAAAGGGAAGAGGAAGTGTAAGAAGAAAGGAAAGGAAAATGAAAGAGAAAAAGGGAGGGAAGGGGAAGAGTTTAGGGAAATTAAAGAGAAAAAGGAAGGGACGGAAGAGATTAAGGCAAGGGGATGAGTAAGGGAAGGCAATGGAAAGGGAAAGAGGGAGGAAAGAGGGAGAGGAAGTGAAGGGGTGTGTAAGGCAATGGAAATTAAAGGGAACGAGGAAGGGAAAAAGAAAAGGTAGAAATTAAAAGTTTGATGAAGAAAAAGTGAAATGAAAAGGAAAGGAATGAAAAGAAAGAGGAAAGAAAATGGAAAGAGGGAGGAAAGGGGAATAGTAAGGAAAGGGGAAGAGTAAGGTAAAGAAAATGAAAAGAGGGAGGAAAGGGGGAGAGAAAGGGAAGGGGAAGAGTAAAGAAAATGAAGAGAGGGAGGAAAGGGGGAGAGTAAGGGAAGAAGGAAAGGAAAGAGGAAGGTGAAGGAGGGAAGGTAGAGATTAAGGAATGGGGAATAGTAGGGGGAATAAGAGGGAAGAGGAAGGGATGGAAAGAAGAATAAGAGTAAGGGAAAGATGAAGGGAAGGGGATAGTAAGGGAAGGGAAAGCGGAAGGAAAAATAAAGGTAAATAGGAAGGGAAGGAAGGAAGGTAGAGATTAAGGGATGAGAAAGAGTAAGGGAAATGACAGTGAGAGAAGAAGGGGAAGAGTAAGGGAAGGGGAAGAGTAAAGTAAAGGAAATGAAAAGAGGGAGGGAAGGAGGAGAGTAAGGGAAGGGGAAAAGGAAAGGAAAAGAGGAAAGTGAAGGAGGGAAGGTAGAAGGGAAAATAAGGGTAAATAGGAAGGGAAGGAAGGGAGATAGAGATTAAAGGAATGGGAAGAGTAAGGGAAATGACAGGGAAAGGGGAAGAGTAAGGGAAATGAAAGGGAAATCTGAAGGGAAGGAAGGAAGAGAAAGAGTAAGTGAAAGAGAAGGGAAAGAGTGAAGGAGAAAGAAAGAGAAGGGGAAGTGTAAGGGAAAAGAAAGGATATTAAGAATGGAAGGAGGGAAGGGGAAGAGAAAGGGAAATGAGAGGGAAAGAAAAAGGGAAGAAGGGAAGCATACGGAAAAGAGGAAAGGAAAGTGAGAAGGGAGAGAGAAAGGGAAGATGAAGAATAAGGTAGAGGATAAAGGAAGGAGTGATGGGTAAGAGTAATGGAATGGGTAAGGAAAGGAAAAGGGAAGGCAAAAAAAATAGGGAATGAAAGGTAAGGGAAATAGAACAAAAGGGAGAGTGTTAGGATAAGAATAGAGACAGAAAGTGGAAGTGGAAAGAATAGGAATGGGAGGGAAGGAAGGGGAATAAGTGGGAAATCGAGGGGCGAAGAAAGAAGAAGGGAAGAAGGAGGGAAAGAGAAAAAGGAAGGGAAAGGTAAGAAGTAGAGAAAGAGAAGGGAAAAGAAAATGGAAAGGGTAGGAGAAGGGAAAAGGGAAATGGAATGAAGAGAGAAAGGAAACAAATGACAGGAAAGGTAAGAGAACCGAAGGGAAACAGAATGGCAAGAGAAAGGATAGAGGAAAGGGAAGGAGACAAGAAATGAGAGGACAAAAAAGGATGGGGAGAGGAAAGAGGAGTGGAAAACGGAAAGAAGGGGTAGAGGAAGAGGAAGGAGAAAACAGGAGAATAAAAAGTTGAATAGGAAGGGGAAAGTGGACAATAAAAAGAGGTAAGGATATATTCAATAGAGTGGAAGATTACGGTGATTTATTTGTCAGCTTGTTCATCAGCGCAGCTTTCGTGAATATAAACACAATTATTGGCTGTGAGGGGTTAACACACCAGATAAGAAGCTCCCACAGGATTATACAGAAATCGAATCTGCCCTTACTACAAAGAATATCTTTAACAGGATTAAAAATAATAATAACAATGATCAAGCAAATTAATTCTGCAAGTTCAGAATACATTTAATTAGAATTAAAATATTCCTTGATTCGGTTTCTTTTTATTCCGTGCGCATTCACCTGTTTTACGAGGCTGTGCTTGTTTTATACCAGAAGTATTTAGATTTATGCTGAATATTCGTTTATTATTTGCCTTGTATGGAAATGTCTCCGGTATTAAACTCTGGTATTTTTTTTAAATTTCAATAGATAAAAAAAGAGCATAAATTTGATGTTTTATTGCAGCTCGAAATTCCTAAAAGGGTCTTATTTAAACCACACAAGGCTTTCCGGTCGCTCCGTATTATAATACAACGCACATACAACTTCACAACCTGAATTAAAGATGAGGTGTGTTAGCTTTGTGTCAGCAAAGTGTAAATCACTGGTTTAAGACTTTTCATTAACAGATAAAAAAATAGCTTTTTTTAAATTTTTGAAGCAAACTAGTGTTTTTTTAATGTTTATTATATTTATAGTAAACTAAATGCTTTTACAGACACATTTATCTCAATCCTCAAAAACGACGAAGGAATTATCCAATGGTGATTTTCTAAACCAGCTGTTGACCTCCTTGTGTCTTAAAATATCTACACATGAGCGTTTATTCACTTACCTCTGAATTGGCCCGAATTGCACTGAATGGTGAATTTCACCGTTTGGTGCAATTTTGGGCCAATTCATCTAATACTATACAAAAAGATATGGTGCAATTTGCTGCGGTTCAACGCAGTTCAGCAACACCAAAATTGCCCAATAGAAGTTCAGAACGCCGAACTACACTGAAATTCCAGCAAAATGCCCTGATTTTTGGTGTTTCAGTTCGACGGGTTTATTCTGTTCATTTTCAGCAAAAAACCTTTTTATATTTTTATTTTTTAGATGACTTTTTCATTTTTCTTATCTTTTAAAAGACAGTTTTTTTTATTTTTTAACAGACCTTTTTTTATATTTAAAGAACATTTTTATTATTTGTACATATTTTTAGTACGTTTTTATTTATTGAAATTCAGGTGGTTATTCAGACAGCACCGAAATGTCGACGACGTTCCCCACACTTCGGGGAATCAAGTTTCCCGACTCTGCAGTGAATTTAGAATTCACCGCAGGGGCCCCAAGGTGCAGGGAATCAGTTGCAGAATGCTGCCGACAACCCGCCGCAAACCTGCCGGCTGCTGCCACAAACCCACCCCAGACCCGCTACAAACTGGTCGCCTGCCTCCACCAACCCGCGGAACATCTGCCGCAAACCCTCCGGATGGCCACCAGATGCAGCCGACAGGCTGCCGGACAGGTAAAAAAAAAAATAGTAATACGATTGGAAGTGTCAAAATTTAAACACTGTTTGCAAACAAACTACTGAATGAAAATGCCTGGAATTTACATAAAAGATCCTATGAATGATAATAAAAAGGTCTGTTACAGAAAAATAAATTTGCCGAAAAAATCCTTAAAAAATGCCTCAAAGATCTTAAAACAATCTATAAATAAAAAGACTTTTTACTGCAGATTAAAGTAATAAACGGCTTAATAGATATTGAGTAAAAACACGAATATTTTTTAACATTGAAGCCTATGGGATTCGCCTGAATAAACCTGCCGAATGAAAACACCGAACAGCAGGGCACTTTGGCAACTTTTCTCTGCTGTTCGGTGTCTCGGAATAGACTAACCATTGCTTCTCTATGGGGAATTTCACTGCCTTCGAACAGGCACCGTATTTGCTGGCAGTTTGCCAAAATTTGGCGAACTGCCTTCTTTCTGAATAGCTGAATGGCCCCAAAATGGCACCGAACGGGGAAATTCACTGAGACATGGAAACATAGAAAAATGTCGGCAGATAAGAACCTTTCGGCCCATCTAGTCTGCCCAATTACATGGATACTTTACCTGGATTTATCTTTTGTTTAGGATAGCCTTATGCCTATCCCATGCCTGCTTAAATTCAATCACTGGTCGGTGACATTATGGGGCCAGATCGACTCTCTCTGAATGTGATCATTTATTTGATTTCCCTAACTCCGTACCATTTAGGGTATAAATTGCTTGTGTGTTCTTCACTCCAAAGTGCATAACTTTGCATTTATCTACATTAAATTTCATCTTCCATTTAAGTGCCCAGTCCCCCAATCTATCTAAATCCCTCTGCAGCGAAGTAACATCCTGCTCACATTGTATTACTTTTCCTAGTTTTGTGTCATCGGCAAACACTGACACATGACTTTTGATGCCTATTTCAATGTCATTTATAAATAAATGAAATAATAAAATGGTGAGATCTCCTGCTAATGGGGATTTGTAGAGATCAGAATGAGATTTTTAGCAATGCAATATCTGGATGTTCCCTGCATAATGCCTGTGTAAGGAAATTACCCCATGAATGGTGTCCCTCTTGCCCTCAGTGAGTGACCCCGCAGCTCTCCCTGTATTCTGCCCTCTCCCTGGCTGTTGTAATGCAGCAGTAAAGTTTGTTTTAACTTTTAGTTACAGTGAAGTTAATGGCTGCTACTTGTAGCTTGTTTACAGTAGCACAGGGTGACTGAAGAGAGATAAAACAAACATTTTAGTTTGTCCTCATGGGATTGTAAATGTATACAAATTTGGTTTTTGTTATGCTAATGACTGTTTTTCAACTAATTTCATTACAAAATCGAGTTAACTCGATTTCGGTGGTGAAAGCGTAAATAAGCCTCAATAATTTCTGGCCTTTTTCCAGCTCAGCCAGTATTAGGATGCTGCATGGACTAGAAATTGACATGAACTATTTCCCTATCACTAACAGAATTATAGGAGATACTCAATACCCACTGGTCTTTCATTGAAAAAGTGGTGGTTTCATGTCAGTGAACTATGGAGAAGCAAGTTCGGCCACATTACGACAAATACACTAATTAGCCTAATGCCACAGTAGTTCGTCATCAGGTGTCTACACATTTTTTTCCACTACAGTTCCTGATAAAGTTTGCCAGCTTAATTCTCAGCCTAGATTTCGATGGGTCTTTCCCCCATACTTTTTGCCCAAGTAGGATAGCATAGATTTCACCGTAATTTCCACAAGCCTTTCAGCTGTCATTGTCTAGGGTTGTTTTCTACCATTGTTGTCACGGTGGTTTGAATGGGAGGTCTATAGGGATTCACCTGTTTCCCGTACATCTGTACAAGGTATAGGAAGCACAAATGTGCTGATAGCTGCAGGACAAGTCGAGTCACAGCAGTAGTTAAGAGGGGATTAAATTAGGTTTTCTATAAACCGTGAGCTCCTGCCAGTGTTTCTTTGGAAAATCCCTTGGTAGTGAAGGGGGTAATAAGTGAAACCAAAAAGATTGCGTAGCTACTAGCTGCCATTTCCAAGGCATAAAAAAGGAATCATAAAATACCTGGTAGTATACTAGATATATAGCTAATAATTGAACATTGCAAGAAAAACTCATTACAAAGAAGTACTGATGCATGTCAGTGTAACGGTAGCTATAGCGCTTACCCAAGAGTAGCAGAGTTGAGATCCTTAAGGGCAACAATATATTCTTGATCAACACAGAAACTTGTGGGAGTCTTTAAGTGAACATGAGACACCTCAGTAGTAATCACAGAGACTGCTTGTGTGGACCTGTCAATCACAGGAGGGGGAGGCGGCGAGGCCTTGTTTAACTGAGATATGACTAGGCCCAAAGCCTGAGTAAGCTGATCCAAACGTTGCTCTTGATTTCCTTGCATACAGATTATATTACTCAGCTTAGACATTAGGTCAGATACAGTTGCCGGATCCATTGGCCCTGTTGTGATGTAACGGTAGCTATATCGCTTACCCAAGAGTAGCGGAGTTGAGATCCTTAAGGGCAACAGTATATTCTTTATCAACACAGAAATATCAACAAATACAGTTTGTAACTCAAGACCCAGGGGACTCAAAGGACTAGCTGAATTGCCTCTAGGCTTCGAGGGTTTCGAGACCGACAGAAAGCCTAGGACACGCTCAGAAACACAATACGTGGGACAACAGACCGTGAAGTATTCAA
The DNA here is from genome assembly GCA_009667805.1 of Leptobrachium leishanense. NCBI lineage: Eukaryota > Metazoa > Chordata > Amphibia > Anura > Megophryidae > Leptobrachium > Leptobrachium leishanense. Next base: position 52,459,023 of record CM019063.1, on the reverse strand, counting down.
GGTGCAGGGCAGTCAGGGATACAGAAACCAATCGTTCTGGTAAATACTTGAGATAGTATAAACACGCAAACAGCATAATACACACGATAGAGAGAGATTGGTCAGCGTCAAGCCGGGTCAAATACAGGAGCAGGAATCTCATCCAAAGCAGGGTCATCAACAGTAAATTCAATCAGATGCAAGACGTAGCGGTGCGTGAAACAAACTCCACAACAGGGCGACGAGGCAACTCCTCGAGCCCTGTTTTAAAGCCGCCCCCTCGGATGCCGATCTGCCAGCAGAAAGTGCTGGCACCTGACCAGTCAGCGGTCCCCCTTCTTGCCCAGACCCTCCAGGGAGCACAGCGGGGGCTGAGGATGTAACAGTCAGCCTTTGTTGAGGGCTAGAATGAGGTGGAAGGCTTTCATCTAACTCAGTTTATGTTTATAAGAAGTGCATGAGTGATCAATTATTGTTGGAATGTCCTATGATACTAAGGTCTCTACTAAGGATCCACCAGATCCCCAAGAGTAGTCAAACCAGTCAGAGAGGCAGCTGAGTGTTGGTCCACTAGCTTCTACACATTCAGTGTCTTGATACAATGTATTTACGGATTGTTTGTTTACATTTTTTAACTATCATGTCAACCCATTATAAAGATAAGATGCAGTTTGGAGGGCCGCCATTGGGGGTGCAGCTTTTCTAAATGCCACAGATGTAATGCAGCCTCCATTCCATCCAGGACTGGCCCTCAAAGATTCCAACAAATTTCCCAGTGAGTCGTGGGCTTCTGTGGCTGGTAAGAGCACTATGAGTCACTGAGGGAGAAATTAGCATGATCTGCCCCGGGTAGAGGTGCAGGCCGAACGTTCTCACGCACTAAAGAACACTAGACAAATCTGGGAGAACTTTCAAAAGAGCTGAAGTTGTTTTGGGTGCGATTGGTGCACTTTAAGCAACTAGTGCATATGTTTTAGTTTTTACTTATTTTTAGTCATATACATTAATCTTAATTAGGTCAGACACAAACACATCACGTGGTACCACACACAGGATGCGACTACATGAACATAAACGTTAAAAATACCACTTAAAATTAACAATTTTTAAAAAAATGGTCTTATATTTCAAATATACTCCCGAAGACATCATAACATTACATTCTTTCTCAAAAAAAAGAAGTAATTCTGTAAGAACAAACTTGTTAACAAAACGCGTTGTCTTAAATGACAGCTCAAAAGAAAATTGTATGTTTGATTGCAACACATGGTGAAAAAAAGCAATATTCATATATTGTGACAGAACCAACGTTTTCACTGTTTGATCATTTCTAATTTGCATTTTAGTAGTCCCCATTAGACAGATTCTGAGCTAATTAGCCCAGCATCTGTAGTACATGGTTCCTGTTTTCTGAATTGGAAAAAAAAAGTAATGGCTGGAGCTTAATTATTCAATAAGAAAAATACCCTGTTAAGATCCACTATAGAGAACATGATATAAATCATGGCAAATGGCTTGCTCGGCAGAATGTTTAGTTAAGCAGCGAAAAGTATACAGTAATAATTCAAGGATATGAAAAGAGAAAGAAAAAAAAAACAGGTTGAATCGGGATGACATGAGATACAGAATGTTATATACATTATGTAAAAAAACGGTGAATATTAGATTAAAAGACTGTGGACTCTGTGAAAAATGAAGACAGTTTGATGCTTTTCTGTGGTCAATATCAAGTCTAAAACAGAATATGTGCTTACAAGTTAACCCTTGTCTTACATTTTATTAAGGATGTGCGTTACGGGTTTCGGAATTTCGGAACTTCACGAAATTTCCCGATTCATGTTTTCGGATGCGGCCGAATTTCCGAAAATTTTTAGATCCGAAAATGGCAGATCCGAAAAGTTTTCCAAGCCGAAACGAAATATTTTTGGAATTTTCGAATGGACTTGAAATGTGTCAAATCGAAATTTATTGCTTTGAAACGAGGAGAACAGACGTTCCGAAAAAACGAAAATTTCAGAAAATACGAAAAGTCGATACAAAAAACGAGCAAAGTGACACGAAAATACGAAAAACGGTCGATATTCCGAAAACATGTACAATTCCGAAAGATGAAAATTTCCAAAATTACGAAAAGTCGATACAAAAAACAAGCAAAGTGACACGAAAATACGAAAAATGGTCGATATTCCGGAAAAAAAAATGTACGCGAAAAACAAAATCGAGCCGAACCGAATCGAAACAAAAATCGGTCGAAACGAGACGAATCTAAAAGTTGAAAAATCCGAAAAATCGAACCGAATCGAACCGAAAAAAAAATCGGTGCACAATCCTACATTTTATCTGCGAGACATTGTAATAGATTTTATATCCAAAATTAAAAGTAATTGAAATATGCATTTCATTGGCATCTGTCCCAAACCGCATTCCTTCATGTGCCTGCTAATTCCTGTCACTGTTTCTGCTGTACATATCTGATTGACCCACTTATTTATGCCCCTAGGTAAATTCTTTAAGACCTGCTCCAGATAACATTCCAATGACATCTATGGGTATCACCAAATATGGAAAGAAGGTACTACATCTATTGTTATCACTTTATATGGAACCAGTTGATACACCCCTCTGCACATGTCATCATTGTCAATCTCTGATTGGTTATGACATCAGCTCCTGCATTTTGCCTGTAAAGACTATAAATACTGCATTGTTCACGAATACAATTTTAATTTGAAAGACATACAGGGTTATTCAAAGAGCTCCAAATTGGGACCAAAAGGTAACCCAACGCTGAAATTCAGCGTACGGTTACCTTTCCTGGCCATTCGGCTATCTAGAGAGCAGGCAGTTCACCAAATGTTGGCGAATTGCCTGCACATACGGTGCCTGTTCGAGGGCAGTGAAATCCCTATAGCTTTGTCTATTCAGAGAACAATAACCAGCAGTGAAACGTTGCCGAAATGCCCTGCCATTCAGTGGCTTCATTCGACAGGTTTGTTCACCTATTCAGACGAATCCCATAGGCTTCAATGATAAAAATATTCCCGTTTTATTTTAATATCTAATAAACCGTTTATTCTTCAGTAAAAAGTCTCGCAATTTATAGATTTGTTTAGGATCTTTTAAGCATTTTTCGATATTTTTTTTTTTTCTGTAACAGCCCTTTTTATTATCATTCATTGGATCATATGTAAATTTCAGACATTTTCGCTCAGTAGTTTCTTTGCAAACAGCGTTTCACTTTTCAATCATTCAAGCGTACTGTTTTTTTTTTTAGCACTCCATTCGTCTGTGGTGTCGGGTGTTTCCGGCGGCTGCTCTGCGCTCTGATCGGCTCCTGCTCGGGTTTGCTCGATGGGGTTAATCCAGATGTTTTTGCAGGTTTCTGTGTGTATTCGCCTGGGTTTTGTGGTGAGTGTTCGGCAGGTTTTCGGTGGCTTTTCCCTGCATTACGGCGGCCCTGTGGTGCTTGCTGAATACACTACAGAGCCGCCGAAATGGGATCGCCAAATCGTACCGAATTGAAGAGAACGAAAAGTCACCGAACATGCGGTGGCTTTTCGATTCTCCTTGAATAACCCTGATAGTAGCTTGTCTGAGTCTCATTCATTTTCCACGAGCGCACCATCGTCATTGCCTCTGCATGAGGGATCAAACAGATGACTAAAGACCTGTAATCGAGATGGGGACACACAGAGACCCGCCGGAAAAGGAGAGTGACCCTAACAGGCATGGACATTCGTTTTCATTAGGGATGTGCATGGCTGAAAAAAAAATTCATTTAGTTTCGTTTTGTTACGTTGTTAAATAATTTTGTTTTCGGAATTTCGTAACTAATTTTGTTTCGTATTTGGTTTAGTTTCGTTTTGTTTTTATCGTATCGATTCGAGTTGCATATTTCAATTCAATAGTTGATATCAATTCGATAGTTCATTTCAAATTCGATAGTTGATATCAATTACTCAAATGTTTCTTTTATGAAGATGACACAGTGTAAAATGAAATAAATTCGATAAATATACCGTTTCGGTTAGTTTTGAATTCGTATCGATTCGTTATTCAGAAGTACTGCCGAACTCGGAATTATCAAATTTCGTTACAAATTCTGAATTTTTCCAAAACAAATGCACATCTCTAGTTTTCATCCAAATTGATTTTTGGGCAAAATAATGCCATTTTGGTGATTTGGGAGCACCCAGAATTCAAAATCGCTGAAATACCAAGATGACCAGAAAAATATGTTATTGAATGCATCCGAAAAAATTTGGATCAATTCGAAATCATTTTGCTAACCAAAAAAATTGCCCTCTTTGTGCAATCTGAGCCATAACCCTAATACAAACATAAACAGTAACTGTAACCCTAACAGTAACTGTAAACATAGGGCACTATTCCTTAGTTGGCGCTATGATTAGCGCCTCAATATGCAAGCGTTAGCGTGAGGATAAGTGTTACATTTCTGTCGCTACCCCTGTTAGTAATCCGTTAGCACATCGGTTTTTGCTCTAGCTTCTGTGAGCTTACTGTACTTTGCGCATCCTATGCTTAACATGAGGAGCGCAAAATGATAAGTGTGGTATTACAAAATTCTAGGGCTAATTACCGCAGCGATGCGTAAAACAAAATGTTAACACCTTTTAAAAGCTGGTGCTAAATGAGTCTGCAAATGCAAAATCATGTAGCACCTCTTAAACTCGCCCCCCCCAATAAATCCAATACTCACCTCTCATCCCGCGGTGAGAACGGTGGCCTGATCCGCAGCTTCTTCTGGCTGTGAGCCAGTGGCGTAGCATGGGTTGTCAGTGCCCGGGGCCAGCCAAGAATTGTGCGCCCCCCCAACCTGTGGACACGTTATCGATATTGCCCCAGCCAGCTCTCACATGAATATTGCCCCAGCCAGCTCTCACATGGATATTGCCCCAGCTCACACATGAATATTGCTCCAGCTCACACATGGATATTGCCCCAGCTCTCCCATGGATATTGCCCCAGCTCTCCCATGGATATTGCCCCAGCTCTCACATGGATATTGCCCAAGCTCACACATGGATATTGCCCCAGCTCACACATGGATATTGCCCCAGCTCACACATGGATATTTCCCCAGCTCACACATAGATATTGCCCCAGCTGACACATGGATATTGCCCCAGCTCATGGATATTGCCCCAGCTCATAGATTTGCCCCAGCTCATGGACTTGCCCCAGCTCATGGATATGCCCCAGCTCATGGATATTGCCCCTGCTCACACATGGATAATGCCCCAGCTCACACATGGATTAGCCCCAGCTCATGGATATTGCCCCAGCTCATGGATATTGCCCCAGCTCATGGATATGCCCCCAGCTCATGGATTTGCCCCAGCTCATGGATATACCCCCAGCTCATGGATTTGCCCCAGCTCTCACATGGATTTGCCCCAGCTCTCACATGGATATTGCCCCAGCTCATGGATTTGCCCCAGCTCTCACCTGGATATTGCCCCAGCGGCAGCCAGCTCTCACATGGATACTTGCCCCAGCTCCGGATCCAGCAGGGGTTGAGGGGGCCCAGATGCCGGGCAGCGGGAGTGCCTGCCCGGTCCTGAACAGCGTGTGAGTCTGTGTTGAAGGGGAGGCGGCTGCGTGCGTGCGCAGGTCATGCGGTCCGGCCAGTCAGGTGGTACAGAATCTCAGTACCACCTGATTAGCCGGACCACGTGACCGGCTGCGCCTGCACGCAGACGCCTCCCCTTAAACACGGACGGACTCACTGTTCATAACCGGGCAGGCACTCCTGCTGCCCGGCATCTGGGTCCCCTCAACCCGCGGGCCCTTGGGCGGCGCCCGAGGGCCCGGCGGGTCAGTCCAGGCCTCAAGTTTTAGGGGCGCAAATTTCTTTTGAAATTATGCGCCCCTAAGAAAACTGCGCCTGGGGCCACGGCCCCCCCAGCACCCCCCACGCTACGCCACTGCTGTGAGCAGAGTGAGACTGGGAACAAATAGTTCCCAAACTCCCTCCACCATCACTCCACAACATTGCGCTGTCTCACAAGAGGGAGATTGCGCAAGGCTCGTGTCCCGGAAACGCAACCCTCCATGGAGTCCTGTGGATTCCAGGAGGTGATACTTGCCGTGGTGGACAGTGCCAGGTTCTGGAACAAGGTGTCAAATATTGAGCCAACATGGGGATGCTTCGAGAAAATCAGATTTTCCCTGTTAGCATCCCCATTTTTGCATGAACTAGGGAATAGAGCCCATAAACGGTAACTCTAACCCAAACACAAACAGGACTAGTAAACGTAACAGTGACTCTAAACCTAAAAGTAACATAACCCTAGAAGTAACTGTAATCCTAGCCCTAACCCTAAGACAAACATAAACAGTAACTCTAACACTATCACAAACAGAACCAGTAAGGACTATGGGCTGGTGTATTTGGTTTCGGCCAGGTGGTTCAGATTTGCCATTAACACCAGCTTTTAGGAGTTGCTAAAATTATGCACGCAAAGGCTGTGCGTTAAATCCTGCGCATAGATTGTAATACCATCCACGTACCAGCGTACAAACGAATTTGCGCTCACAATGTTAGGTATAGGATGCGCAAAGTACAGTTAGCTCGCGCAGGGTTTGCGCAGGTTCACCCGCGGTAGACAATTGTGCGCGGTTGTTGCGCTGACTATGTAATACGGGATTCGGCGCAAATGGTTTTACCCCACGCATTAATGTTTTTTTGCACCGGAGCGAACATTGTAATTTAGCCCCAAGTGTAACAGCAACCCTAAACCTAACAGTGATCTAACTCTAACTGTAACCCTATCCCTAACCCGAAGCCTAATACAAACATAAACAGTAACTCTAACCCGAACACAAACAGAACAAGTAAGTATAAAAGTGAACCTAAAAGTAAAAGTAACCTAGCCCAAAACTAACTGTAACCCTGTCCCTGATACAAGCATAAACAGTGACTGTAACCTGAACAATAACCCTAAAAGTAATTGACAGTAACTCAAGCCGAGAGTAACTGTAATCCAAGCCCTAACCCTAATGCAAATATAAACAAAACTGCAACCCTAATAGTAACCCTAACACAAACAAAGGAAGCATAACAATAACTGAAACCAACACTAGTAACTACCCTAACCTTATGCCTAATGCTGCTAACCCTGGACTTAGAAAGTAGGGTTAGAATAGGGTTAGATAATAAATAAATTTTGTTAAATACACAATCAATCTAAGTCTATCTATATAATAAAACAGTTTTAAAGTCCGTCGCCGTCAAGCGCTGAGTGCGCATGCTCGACGGACATTTAAAAACTGTTAGAAAAAAATAAAGCGGAGCCGTTGGAGAGGCGCGCGCCTCTCCCTGTCTCACCTCCTCACAGCTCAGTCACTGAGGAGGTGAGAGAGGCGCTTTGCGCGCGCCTCTCCAACGACTCCGCTTTCTTTTGTTTTGCCTACCGACCGGGCCCTCAGCCCTGACTGCCGGCGTGCATCCCTGCTCGCCGAGGCTGGGCCCATGTGTGCCCACCGGCGAGCAGGGACTTGAAGTTAGCCGCCGACGATGTCAGAGGAAGCCCGCCGGCGGCCATCTTGAAGTCCCTGCTCGCCGATGGGCTCAGCCTCCGGCGAGCAGGGACTTCAAGATGGCCGCCGGCGGCCCCTCTGATGTCAGGGGAAGTACATCGGTGGCCATCTTTAAGTCCCTGCTCGCCGGTGGGCTCAGCCTCCGGCGAGCAGGGACTTCAAGATGGCTGCTGGCAGGCTCCCTCTGATGATGTCAGAGGAAGCCCGCCGGCGGCCATCTTGAAGTCCCTGCTCGCCGGTGGGCTCATCCATGTGAGATGGGCACAAATATATACATGTGAGCAAGGGGGAAATATACCCATGTGAGCAGGGGGAAAATATACCCATGTGAGCAGGGGGAAAATATACCCATGTGAGCAGGGGGCAATTATACCTATGTGTGCTGGGGCAAATATACCCATGTGAGCAGGGGGAAAATATACCCATGTGAGCAGGGGGAAAATATACCCATGTGAGCAGGGGGAAAATATACCCATGTGAGCAGGGGGCAATTATACCTATGTGTGCTGGGGCAAATATATCCATGTGAGCTGGGGGTAAATATACCCATGTGAGCTGGGGGAAAATATACCCATGTGAGCTGGGGGAAAATATACCCATGTGAGTAGGGGGCAATTATACCCATGTGAGCAGGGGGCAATTATACCCATGTGAGCTGGGGGCAATTATACCCATGTGAGCTGGGGGCAATTATACCCATTTGAGCAGGGGGCAATTATACGCAAGGGGCAATTATACCCATGTGAGCAGGGGGCAATTATACGCAAGGGGCAATTATACCCATGTGAGCAGGGGGCAATTATACGCAAGGGGCAATTATACCCATTTGAGCAGGGGGCAATTATACGCAAGGGGCAATTATACCCATGTGAGCAGGGGGCAATTATACCCATGTGCACTGGGGCAAATAAATCCATGTGAGTTGGGGCAAATATACCCATGTGAGCTGGGGCCAACATATCCATGTGAGCTTGGGCCAAATATACCCATGAGAGCTGGGGGAAATATACCCATGTGAGCTGGGGGTAAATATACCCATGTGAGCTGGGGGAAAATATACCCATGTGAGCAGGGGGAAAATATACCCATGTGAGCAGGGGGAAAACATACCCATGTGAGCAGGGGCCAATTATACCTATGTGTGCTGGGGCAAATATACCCATGTGAGCAGGGGGCAATTATACCCATGTGAGCAGGGGGGCAATTATACCCATGTGAGCAGGGGGAAAATATACCCATGTGAGCAGGGGGAAAATATACCCATGTGAGCAGGGGGCAATTATACCTATGTGTGCTGGGGCAAATATATCCATGTGAGCAGGGGGCAATTATACCCATGTGAGCAGGGGGAAAATATACCCATGTGAGCAGGGGGAAAATATACCCATGTGAGCAGGGGGCAATTATACCTAAGTGTGCTGGGGCAAATATATCCATGTGAGCTGGGGGAAAATATACCCATGTGAGCAGGGGGCAATTATACCCATGTGAGCTTGGGGCAATTATACCCATGTGAGCTGGGGGCAATTATACCCATTTGAGCAGGGGGCAATTATACGCAAGGGGCAATTATACCCATGTGAGCAGGGGGCAATTATACGCAAGGGGCAATTATACCCATGTGAGCACGGGGCAATTATACGCAAGGGGCAATTATACCCATTTGAGCAGGGGCAATTATACGCAAGGGGCAATTATACCCATGTGAGCAGGGGGCAATTATACCCATGTGCACTGGGGCAAATAAATCCATGTGAGTTGGGGCAAATATACCCATGTGAGCTGGGGCCAACATATCCATGTGAGCTTGGGCCAAATATACCCATGTGAGCTGGGGGCAATATATTTACCCATGTGAGCCGGGGGCAAATATACCCATGTGAGCTGGGCACAAATATACCCATGTGAGCTGGGGGTAAATATACCCATGTGAGCTGGGGGTAAATATACCCATGTGAGCTGGGGGAAAATATACCCATGTGAGCAGGGGGAAAATATACCCATGTGAGCAGGGGGCAATTATACCTATGTGTGCTGGGGCAAATATACCCATGTGAGCAGGGGGCAATTATACCCATGTGAGCAGGGGGCAATTATACCCATGTGAGCAGGGGGAAAATATACCCAGGTTAGCAGGGGGAAAATACCCATGTGAGCAGGGGGAAAATATACCCATGTGAGCAGGGGCAATTATACCTATGTGTGCTGGGGCAAATATATCCATGTGAGCAGGGGGCAATTATACCCATGTGAGCAGGGGGAAAATATACCCATGTGAGCAGGGGGAAAATATACCCATGTGAGCAGGGGAAAATATACCCATGTGAGCAGGGGGCAATTATACCTATGTGTGCTGGGGCAAATATATCCATGCGAGCTGGGGGAAAATATACCCATGTGAGCAGGGGCAATTATACCCATGTGAGCTGGGGAAAATATACCCATGTGAGCAGGGGGCAATTATACCCATGTGAGCAGGGGGCAATTATACCCATGTGAGCTGGGGGCAATTATACCCATGTGAGCTGGGGGCAATTATACCCATTTGAGCAGGGGGCAATTATACGCAAGGGGCAATTATACCCATGTGAGCAGGGGGCAATTATACCCATGTGAGCAGGGGGCAATAATACCCATGTGCACTGGGGCAAATAAATCCATGTGAGTTGGGGCAAATATACCCATGTGAGCTGGGGCCAACATATCCATGTGAGCTTGGGCCAAATATACCCATGAGAGCTGGGGGAAATATACCCATGTGAGCTGGGGGCAAATATACCCATGTGAGCCGGGGGCAAATATACCCATGTGAGCCGGGGGTAAATATACCCATGTGAGCTGAGGGTAAATATACCCATGTGAGCTGGGGGTAAATATACCCATGTGAGCTGGGGGTAAATATACCCATGTGAGCTGGGGAAAATATACCCATGTGAGCTGGGGAAAATATTCCGATGTGAGCTGGGGGAAAATATATACCCATATGAGCTGAGGGCAATATATAACCATATGACCAAAAAAATTGTCTTTCCTTGATGTTGCTGTGCTTTCATTTCAGCGAACATTCATGCACACCTCACTTAACAATAGACTGCCCTCTGGTCAGGCTTTCCACCTAGTTAGTTATATATTGATTCGTTTTGCTTCGGATCCTGCCGATATGTTATTCGTGTTTCAGAAATACTTCTAAAATACGAGTCGCCAAATTTTCGGTCAAACCGTGATACTTCTGAAATGAATTCCACATGTCTATTTTAGAGCCACGCCGGGATCAAATTGAAGGGGAACGCCTGGTAACTCAGTTCCCTCCACTATTCTTGCAGAGAGGAACTGAGATCCCATTGTTCCCACAGACTATAAGGATCGCATTCAGATGTTTAATCATATGTTTCCCATATATTAGTCATATATTTGCTGTCACTTATCCTGAGAGAAACAAAAGAGTATTCAGGATATGTCCAATTATTTAATGCCAAAATAGGAACTCGATCCCTTTAAACGTTTTGAAGCAGAGAATAGGGTCCAAGACTAAAAATAAAAACAATGCATTAAAAGAAAAACAAATTTGCGCTTGCTCAGTAGAAACAAAAACACAGATAAGCAAAGACATCAATTCTATTTGTGACAAAGTATCATCTGCTTTGCTTCTTTATTAACATATTAAAAAAAGGGAGCGTATACTAAACCACAGCTGGTGAACATTAAAATGCAATTAAATGTAAATATGGTGAAAGTGAAACATTCTAAACACGCAACGTTCATATTGCGATTCCCTCAATGTACCATGATTAATGCGGTCCCGCTAATTCTCGGTATTAAGACAATGTTAAGTGAAAAAGAAACACTCACTTAGTAATGAAATGCATTAAAAGAACCTATTACTTGTTAACCCATTCAATACCAAACGTTTTTCCAAAAACTACTGCCAGGAACAAGTGGATTTATGGAAAAAAACATATTCCATTGCAAACAGTGTAAAAATACAAGTGTTCCCTTTAAACATATATTTTTGATACATTTCAGAGACAGTAAACTCATGTGACAGGCAGAGGGCTGCCTCTGCTGGCCAAAAAGCGCAACTGCATCTGAGCCCATTTATTATTTATCTTATTTATTGTATGACACAAAGGCCATTTCTGCCTGTTTGCTGATAATGCATACCCCATGGGACATTGTGCCAGAAAAGGGCCGCCATCTACGGTTTAGAACCTTTCATTCCAATGATATTTCTGTAAATTATAAACACATACATGAATAATTAAAAATGAACAAATTCACATTATTTTTTTATTATTTTTTTAATTTCAGAACAACAATTTCTGTGCAATTTTTTTATTTCATTATATATGTAAAGGGTCAAAACCCTCTAAAAATAAAAAGTTTTCATTGTGTTTATTTTATGTTGCTGATATCTTACATGTGCTTTGTTTTTCATGTCTTGTCTCTTCTCGGCTTTTCTCCATGGATTTATATCGACTCCTGGAAACGAGACCAGCAGCAGTGTGTGATTAGATACGGCCTGATGTTACAACGCTACTCCCAACTGTCATGACTAGGGATGAGCTGAACACCCACGTGTTCGATTCGCATTCGAACTCGAACAATTTCAAAAGTTCGAGAACCGAACTCAATGCAAGTCAATGGGAGTCAAAAGTTCGATTTTTAGAGTGCCCTCCAAGAGGGCATATATGCAAGATATTTGCCATAAAAGGTGTATGGGGGTCCGGGTAGTGCCCTGGGGGACAGGAAACAAGGACAAAAAGTTTAAAAAATACGTTTTTAAAGGAACAGTGAGTTTTCCATAAAATAAGGGTTAAAAATAAAAACGAAAAATTCCTTCAAATATCGTGCCTAGGAGGTCCCCATAACCTGCCCGTGAAGTGGCGGATTTGTAGGATGTATAGAAATATCGCCATCAGAGACCCACACACGACACCTAGCCACCCTTAAGGGTTAAAATGCACAGGGACTGGCTACTATCCTGTTGGATGAGGGAATGTATTATATGTATAAAGCAAGGTATATACAGTCATGGCCGAAATTGTTGGCACCCCAGACATTTTTCCAGAAAATCAAGTATTTCTCACAGAAAAGTATTGCAGTAACACATGTTTTGCTATACACATGTTTATTCCCTTTGTGTGTATTGGAACAAAACAAAAAAAGGGAGGGAAAAAAAGCAAATTGGACATAATGTCACACAAAACTCCAAAAATGGGCTGGACAAAATTCTTGGCACCCTTAACTTAATATTTGGTTGCACACCCTTTGGAAAAAATAACTGAAATCAGTCGCTTCCTATAACTATCAATAAGCTTCTTACACCTCTCACCCGGAATTTTGGACCACTCTTTCTTTGCAAACTGCTCCAGGTCTCTCTTATTGGAAGGGCGCCTTTTCCCAACAGCAATTTTAAGATCTCTCCACAGGTGTTCAATGGGATTTAGATCTGGACTCATTGCTGGCCACTTCAGAACTCTCCAGCGCTTTGCTGTCATCCATTTCTGGGTGCTTTTTGATGTATGTTTGTGGTCATTGTCCTGCTGGAAGACCCAAGATCTCGGATGCAAACCAGGATTTTGGCTTACTCAAGTACATTTTGGCAAACTGTAGTCTTGCTTTTTTAGGTCTCTGTGTCAGCAGTGGGGTCCTCCTGGGTCTCCTGCCATAGCGTTTCATTTCATTTAAATGTCGACGGATAGTTCGCGCTGACACTGATGCTCCCTGAGCCTGCAGGACAGCTTGAATTTCTTTGGAACTTGTTTGGGGGCGCTTATCCACCATCCGGACTATCCTGCGTTGCAACCTTTCATCAATTTTTCTCTTCCGTCCACCCACAGAGAGATTAGCTACAGTGCCATGGGTTGCAAACTTGTTGATAATGTTGCGCACTGTGGACAAAGGAAAATCTAGATCTCTGGAGATGGACTTGTAACCTTGAGATTGTTGATATTTTTCCACAATTTTGGTTCTCAAGTCCTCAGACAGTTCTCTTCACCTCTTTCTGTTGTCCATGCTTAGTGTGGCACACACAGACACACAATGCAAAGACTAAGTGAACTTCTCTCCTTTTTATCTGCTTTCAGGTGTGATTTTTATATTGCCCACACCTGTTACTTGCCCCAGGTGAGTTTACAGGAGCATCACATGCTTGAAACAATCTTATTTATCCACAATTTTGAAAGGGTGCCAATAATTTTGTCCAGACCATTTTTGGAGTTTTGTGTGACATTATGTCCAATTTGCTTTTTTTCCTCCCTTTTTTGTTTTGTTCCAATACACACAAAGGGAATAAACATGTGTTACTGCATTACATTTCTGCGAGAAATACTTGATTTTCTGGAAAAATGTCTGGGGTGCCAACAATTTCAGCCATGACTGTATATGACAATGAATAGTCAGAGACTCTAGGGACTCAGCTTGTACGCTTTATGATAGACATTTTCACGTTGTGTTGTGTTACTAATGCAGAAGCAGCAAGCCCTTCCGCCACGCTTGCACCAAAAGTACAGATCTAACACAATAATAATTGTATGCTCACATAGGCCCTTTGGGAGAGGTACATGACATACAAATACTGGAATATTACGTTTAAATCTAAAGAGTGTGATAAAGATTTTATTAAGCCCTTGATGACAAATGACATAATATCTACATCATTAATGATTGGCTTTACAGAGCCCTGGTCCTTAAGGGGTTAAACAGCATATCAGAGGAACATGTAGTAGAAATGAACACTTCTTAGAATTCAGAAGCACAGTGTTCATACATGTGCAGGAGCCACACCAGTCTGCAGGCAATGTATCAAATTCATGAGACCAGACTAATTAGAAGCACATGTTATTTCCAAACACTAATTAACACCTGTTATTTACGCCGTTTGCGAGCCTTGCTGTAAGCACATGTCATTTAGAGGTGAGAATCTTTGCACCTAGACATTAGACAGACTGTAAAGCATGCTTTCCTTGTAAGCTAGAAAATCCACATCACCCATTGCAGCATTTTAAAGATGAAACACACAGGTAGCGCAAAAAATCCTATGCAAGCCTCATGCACTCTAAGCACATGTAATTTTGAGGTGTGAAAGTTTCAGAAAAATGTACACGTGTGCAAATATTTTAAATAAAGCCATAATAATTTTATGACAGTCACATTTGTCTGACAAACAGATAATACATTACGCTGCAGCATGTGTTGACATATGTTGGTAGATGTATGTAATGTGTGTTATGTGTATGTAACATGTTTATGCTATAATACCTACCGCTTCTTGATGACGTACACTGTCCGTCCATTGCTAATCATCGCCCACATGCGTGCCTTCTTGCCCTGGGTAGTTTTTTAATTTAATATCTAATAAACCATTGCTTATAATATTCTGCAGTAAAGAGTCTCTTTATTTCTAGATTTTTTTGTATTTTTTAAGCATTATTTATACTTTTTTCAAACTTTTTTTTTCCGAACTTGAACCGAACACGCCAAAAAGTTCGAAGTTCGCGAACTTTCGAATTGCCAATGTTCGAGTCGAACTCCGAACTGATCGAACCGAACAGCTCATCCCTAGTCATGACTAGAGCCGCTAATTAAGCAGCTTGGCCATAAAAGAGCCGGTAGTTCCTACAAAAATGGGGAACCTAACAGGGAAAATCTGAAGCTGCAGAATTTCGTGAAGCGTCCCCATGTTGGCGTGATATTTGGCACCTTGTCCCGAAAAAGCAGTGCTCACCACAACCGCAAGTATCACTTCCTGGAATCAGTAAGGCTGGGGTCAGACGACCGCAGTGCGAACGTGCGTTTACCCGCACTTTATGATGGCCGTGGTAGCAGCAAATGACGTCCAATGCAGGCCCACACACGTAGGACGGCCGCCCGAAAGTTCGGCCGCGCAACGCAAGCGGCAAACGAATGCATTTTCGCAAGTACGTTGAACCGCTAGTACTGACGTACATACTGCGCTGCGTCTGCATAGCGGCGTGTGTGCGTGATTAGGAGACGTCAGACGCTGCTCATGTCCGGCCAACATAACGTCCAGACACCCAAAGTTTCCTGCTTTGGATCCATATGAAATCACGGCCGAAATTGCGCATCCTATGACCGCTATCACGTATTCCGTGAAAAAACACGTCACATTTTTTACGGACGATGCAAAAAATGCATTCGTCTGACCCTAGCCTAAGACTCCATGGAGGGTTGTGCTTCTGGAACACGAGCCCTGCGCGATCTACAAAAACATATTTGGCAATGCCCCCTACCCCCCGCCTCCTTGCACTGGAACCCTCTAGGCCCACAATGTCGACTCCAGACAATCACTGTCCCATTTTTTCTACGTCCACCAAGACCACTTTGGTCAGTCCCATTTTTAATGTAATGTGGGCTGTATATCTCTTACAGAGTTCCACAGCAATAAAAAAAATCTCAGTAATCTGCGATGTGAACGAGTGTATCACAGAGCTCCACAGCAATAAAACTCACAGTAATTTGAGGTGTGTAAGTGCGTATCACAGAACTCCAGAGAAATAAAACTCATAGTAATGTGCAGTGTGTATTAGCGTATCCCAGAGCTCCACAACAATAAAACTCACAGTAATGTGCGGTGTGTATGAGCATATCACAGAGCTCCAAAGCAATAAAACTCACTGTAATGTGCGGTGTGTATGAGCGTATCACAGAGCTCCACAGAAATAAAACTCACACTCATACACATTACTGTATCACAGAGCTCCACAGCAATAATATTCACAGTAATGTGTGGTGTGTATGAGCGTATCACAGAGCTTCACAACAATAAAACTCACAGTAATGTGCGGTGTGTATGAGCATATCACAGAGATCCACAGCAATTAATCTCACAGTAATGTGCAGTGTGTATGAACGTATCATAGAGCTCCACAGCAATAAAACTCACAGTAATGTGTGGTGTGTATGACTGTATCACAGAGCTCCACAGCAATAAAATGCACAGCAATGTGCGGTGTGTGTGAGCATATCACAGAGCTCCACAGCAATAAAATGCACAGTAATGTGCGGTGTGCATGAGCGTATCACAGAGATCCACAGCAATAAATCTCACAGTAATGTGCAGTGTGTATGAACGTATCATAGAGCTCCACAGCAATAATACTCACAGTAATGTGCAGTGTGTATGAGCGTATCATAGAGCTCCACAGCAATAAAACTCACAGTAATGTGCGGTGTGTATGAGTGTATCACAGAGCTCCACAGCAATAAAATGCACAGTAATGTGCGGTGTGCATGAGCGTATCACAGAGATCCACAGCAATAAAACTCACAGTAATGTGCAGTGTGTATGAGCGTATCATAGAGCTCCACAGCAATAAAACTCATAGTAATGTGCGGTGTGTGTGAGTGTATCACAGAATCCACAGCAATAAAACTCACTCCACATACCCAAAGACAAATTCATGCATGGTCACACATACACACACATCTACAGAGAGCCCTGGGTATATTCAGGCACGCATGGATTCTATGAGGCTTCAGGAGATCGGATGAACAATCATCAAGGCCCCTGCAGTCGCTCGGCCTTCCCATAGCCCGGGCGGCAGTTGGGCCTACCCGAGGTCAAGGTGGCTGTTCTGCCTACTTGAGGACCCAGCGGCCAATCAGGAGGTCTGGTGAACGTCTTTGGTTGACATGCTCACGCAGTATCATAGCAATCGGATGACGCCCTGTAGCATATGGTGCCCTAGGCAGCAGATGCCTTGATCAAATAAAGGGCGCACCAGGTCTGCATCCATCATGTTATAAGGCAGATGCCTTTTCTCTATGCAAACCTAAGATCTCCACACATTTTTGTAAATTGGATGCAAAACCGGATGGTTTGTCAAATTCTCAGAAACAGCGGTAATACTTGGCTTACAATGAAAAGACCTGAATGTCTCCTGCTCAGGATATAAGAGCCGCGTCTATGCGAAATCTCTTAATTTCAAGTCTTAATGCCGTAATATATTCACATTCTTTCCGCCTCACATGATAGTTTATTAAAAACATGAATATTTATGAGCGCGATGCATCTAATTCCCCGTAAGCACACTTATATATATTTTTTTCCCGATGTGATTAAAATATCAAAGATATTCTAATTGCTTTAGGTGTTTCTGATGTTAAATCGGTTGACCCTAATAAAATCAAAGCCGACAGAATCTCTACCTTTTAATTTGGTAATATCATTTAATCCTGAATAATGTATCCTCGTGAATCCTATTCTATAAAAATGTAAATAACGCAAAATATTTTTTTTTTCCCCTAATAGAATCATTTACGTGACAGCCATTCTTTAGTCATAGTGGGAAAAAAAAGTCATTATTTTTAATCAACTCCGTACATATTTCCGCGACGCTATAAAGTTACGTTTTACTTTTATTTAAATCGCATCTTGTAATTTACATGATTTCCGAATTTGAATATTTTACAAACGCAATAACATATTTATATAGTAGCTGGCATTTTTTTCCTCCATGTGCATAATGCAACGGGCGATACATTATTGATGAGCTCTATAGCTGTACAATTTATTAGCGCAATCCGGCATTTTAGGTATTTTCTGTGAAATTTACATTTAACGCTGGTAATTCGTTCTTGATCAACCCCAGGACATTGCAAATTAGTTGCTGGATTTGCATGAATTAAAATATTCCACCTACCTGCCTTTAAAAAACGGCTTTTGCCTTTCTTAAAGGGGAAGCGTCTATTTATAGGTATTCAATGTGTACATAAAATGCTGACCAATAGCAGCGAGGCATCGAAACAGCATCCCGAAAAATGGCATTTTTGGAAAATTGCTAAGAGGTGATTTTCACTTGATCAGGCATATAGGTTTTTTTTTTTCAAATTTTTTGGTTTTTCATATGGTGCGTAGCTGGGGGTCTTACACTTCTAATGGACATTATAAGTTGACTACAACTCTCCTGTAGGAAGAGGAGGAGGAAGCCGAGTAGCCGAGAGTCCGTTACTGGAATGTTTATTTGAGGTGCACTTTACCATCCACTTTATGAGTGCACACCTGCTTTATAACTATTATAGTGTCCAACAATATTGCACTATCATTGTTATGTTATTTCAGGAACATTAACCTATCTATTGTCATGAAACCACATCTAGAGCACGGCGAATCGGCAAGAACCACACCTGAGCAGCCTTGGTGGAATACTGGCTTGGTTCCTCTTTTAGTCCAAGCCACCTCTTGTTTGCAGCTCAAGACTGCTTGGATTCCATGCCTGGATTCCTATATGTCTCTACGAGAGGCTACAAGGGTGGCTCATGATTTCCTGGCTCGCTCCAAATTTAAGGGAAGTTCTCCCATTGTTCAAGGCTCTTGCATGGTCTCCTGTTGGGTTGCACATTGCCTATGTTTTCCGGCTGATCTGCCTGTTACCATACTACACTTACTTGCAAATCTTTGAGTCAGAGACCCTGTTACCCTACACTGCTATGCTGTGAGTCTAGACCCTGCTACTTCTCTGTGTATGCCAGCTTGCCATGCCCCACTGCCAGTCTGCCATGAATCCCACTGTCTACCATCCAAGTTGTCCAGCTGTGTTTTTGTCTCGTCCCTCCACAGTTCTCCAGCTTCAATCCTGCCTCATCCATCTAAGGTTGTCTAGCGTCATTCCTGCCACATCCGTCCAAGGTTGTCTAGTGCCATTGCTGCTGCATCCATCCAAAGTTGTCTAGTGCCATGCCCGCCGCATCCATCCAAGGTTGTCTAACGTCATTCCTGCCGCATCCATCCAAGGTTGTCTAGCGCCATTCCTGCTGCATCCATCCAAGGTTGTCTAGCGCCATTCCTGCCGCATCCATCCAAGGTTGTCTAGCGCCATTCCTGATGCATCCATCCAAGGTTGTCTTGCGCCATTCCTGCCGCATCCATCCAAGGTTGTCTGGCGCCATTCCTGATGCATCCATCCAAGGTTGTCTAGCGCCATTCCTGCCGCATCCATCCAAGGTTGTCTAGCACCATTCCTGCTGCATCCATTCAAGGTTGTCTAGCACCATTCCTGCTGCATCCATCCAAGGTTGTCTAGCTCCATTCATGCCTCATCCCTCTAAGGCTGTCTAGTTCCGATCCTGCCTTGTCAGTCCAATGCTGCCAAGCTCCATTCCTGTCTCATCCATCAACCTCATTCTCTTGACTCGCCCAGTTTCTAGGCAACTTGTTTACCATGCTCCTCCAAACTCAGTGGTCCAATAAACACCTTGACTTTCCCTGAAAACCTTAGTCATGATCTGTTCCTGCACATTAGACTCCATCCCTCGCTTCCACTGTGCAAACCTGACGTATATATACTTTTTTGTGCATCGTGTCCCGTAGTTTTTGTCTTTCTTCATGGACCTCTTCCTCTTCTTTGTCCAATGGTTTTTGGTTCCTTCCCTTTGTCTACGTACAATGATTAAATAATCCCATTCTTCTTTTTATCTCCTCACATCCTGACCACTATAGAACTGTAAAGTGGTCAGGATGAGTAGAGAGTCCCTTTAACCATACGAACAGCAAGCACAGGCCTTCCATCCAATAAATCAATGAGCCGATTCCCCAAAGCTTTGCCATTACTGGATTCCTTGCTTTCGTTTTGCAAGAACTATCAAGTCACAAACACGTTCCTGGTTTATTTCGTGTTTATTCAAACTAAACCGGTGTTTTCAGATATTAATGCGTGGATGAAAAATGAATCGTGCGCCGAGGATGGAGATTGACAATGAGAACCGTATAAATAAACCTTAATAATCCTATGACAAATGGCTCCAGTCAAGTCATTGATATAAAACAGGACACACGCTTCCTTCCATTTGTGTTTTATGATATGTAATGTCTTTATAATTTCCACCACTTCATATTAAGGTTGCCAACCACTGAGAATTTAAATAAGTAGCATGTGAAGAAAATGAATGAATTGTTAAATGTCCCATTAAATCCATGGAGAATATTGCTACATGAGGAGCATGGTATCTTTAATTTGAGACAATAAATGAATACTTTACACTCCAATGCGCCGAACGTTAGAAAGTGCTTTATATTACATTTAGCTTTCCATTATTCCGCTTTCACCAACGTATTTTGTGTCGTCCGGCTATTCCAGGGCTGTCAAACTCAGATGTTGATGCCTACAGTTCCCAAAATTCCTTCAATGCTATAGATTGCCAGATAATCAAGGGAGTTGAGGTTCGGAAACATCTGTGGGGGTCGGAGTTTGACAGTCCTGGGCTATTCAGTCATCGACTTGGCTGTATATGTTTTTGTTGGAAAGAATTCTTAAAGGGTTATTCAAAGAGATCCGAATGGCTGCCGAAGGGTAACCGAACAGTGAAAATCAGCGTTCGGTTACCTTTCCTGGCCATTCGGCTATTCAGAGAGCAGGCAGTTCGCCAACTGTTGGCGAATTGCCTGCACATACGGTGCCTGTTCGGTGCCTGTTCGAGGGCAGTGAATCCCCATAGAGAAGCACTGCTTTGTCTATTCAGAGAACAAAAACCAGCAGGGAAAAGTTTCCGAAATGCCCTGCCATTCGGTTGCTTCATTCGACAGATTTATTCAGGAGAATCCCATAGGCTTCAATGTTAAAAATATTCCCGTTTTAATTCAATATGTAATAAACCGTTCATTATAATATTCTGCAGTAAAGAGTCTCTTTATGTATAGATTTTTTAGGATCTTTTATGCATTTTTCGGGATTTTTTGCAAAAATAGTTTTTCTGGTTTTTTCTCTTAATCGTTTTTTCTGTAACAGCCCTTTTTATTATCATTCATTGGATTTTATATGTAAATTTCAGACATTTTCGCTCAGTAGTTTCTTTTCAAACATTCAAGCTTACTGTTTTGTTTGTTTTTTTTCACTCCATTCGTCTACGGTGACGGGTTTTTCCGGCGGCTGCTCTGCGCTGTAATCGACGGCTAGTCGGGTTTCTTCGGCATGTTCGGCGGTGTTAATCCAGATGTTTTTGCGGGTTTCGGTGAGCCTTCCCCGGGTTTTCCGGTGAGTGTTTCGTCGGGTTTGCGGTGGCTTTTCCCTGCACAATGACGGCCCTGTGGTGCTTGCTGAATACACCGCAGGGTCGCTGAAATGGGATTGCCAAATCGCACCGAAAAGTCACCGAACGTGCGGTGACTTTTCAATTCTCTTTGAATAACCCTGTAACTGTAATCCTAAACATAATAAAAAAACAAGCACAAACTGTAACCCTAATTAAAAAAGCAGAAATTGGAACACTAACCCTAATCAAAAATATGCCGAAACTGTGTCTGCAATCTTATCTGTAACTGTATCTGTATCCCTAATCAAAAACAAGCAGAAACAGTAACTGTAACCCCAACCTAATAAAAAAGGAGAAAATGTAACCTGAATCCTAACTGTAACTGTTGCCCTAAACCTAATTATAAAACAAGCAGAAACTTTAACTGCAACTTCTAATTGTATTGGTAATGCTAATGGTAACCCTCAACCTACCCCAACACTAACCCCAACCCTATCTCCAACCATTATCTTTCCTTAAACAACTGAAGTAACTCATACAGAATGTTTAATGTATCGGTATTGTTTTAGTCATTAATTTTGTGTCATTTCAGCAATTAAACATTCCATTTTTACACGTTTGGTGATAGAGTCAGGAATCTTAATATGCGGCTCTTTTGATGGGTGCTAATTAGTAGTTGGCAGAGTTATTTGGGAGGCTGAGCGGAGAATCTAAAAATAAGTAGACAGAAGGAAAAAGTTTTACTAAAGTAAATGTTTCCACATGATGTCAGATGTGATTCTATGCTACTAGGAGCTGTGCTGCACTGACACAGGGACTACTGGAGCTGCAGCACGAAATTCAAGCCACAAGGAGGTGTGTGTGTGTGTCAATATACCTGAGACAGATGTGGCAGAGACACCATAATCTTCAACTCCAAGACAAGAGTCCTTTAATCCAGCATGAAAAAAAAGAGAAGTACCGCTGGAAAGGGGAGAGTCTCCCCTTTTCAGCGGTACCTGACTTTAACCCCTCTGTTGCCGGATCGCGTTTCGACGCCAATCACGCAATTCAAACCCGGAAGTGGCTGACATCTTGGATGTCAGCCAAGTCTCTAGGTCACCCCCAACCATTGACATGTCACTATATGTGCGATGACGTCAATGCGCCAGTTAACCCCCTAGCTGCCAAGTGGAGATAGGGTGATCATTGACAGCACAGTATTTCCTTAACCGTGGCAGCTAGAGGATCATGTTTGATATCATTGAAAAGGCCTGATCGTGGTTTGGTGTAACCCTTTTTAAAAAAAAAAAATAAATAACAATAAAAACAAAAATAAAAAAATTGTTTTTTTTGTTTTTTTTAAAGTTTCTGGGGGTTTAATAAAATAGGAGCTAGGCCGGCATTTAAACATGATGAGCATAAAACTATCAAAATGAGCTCAGCGTACAGAGGTGAAATGGCTCAGAAGTGAAGGGGTTAAAATGCAAAAACATGTAAAAATTGGGTATTTCTGATCTCAGTATAAAATTTGGAAACTATTTAGCCGGGGTCTTTTTTGGCGTTTGTAGATTTTGGGGACTAAAGTTTGAAAAAGTGTGCTGTTTCCATTTTTTATCATATTTCCTTTTTTATATAGTAAATTATATGATATGATGGAAATAATGGTATTTTTAGAAAGTCCATTTAATGGCGGGAAAAACGGTGTATAATATGTGTGGGTTGCATAAACGAGTAAGAGGAAAATTAGACCTAAACACAAAAAGCGCAGAATCGTAAAAACAGCAGCGGGTACTTTCAGACAGACTTTCGTAAAACCGCCCAGTCACTAAGGGGTTAAATTGCATTTTTTTTTATTCTGTAACAGACCTTTTTATTGTTAATCACATGATCTTATATATTAATACCAAGCACTTTTATGCATTATTTTTGTTTAAAACGCATTTCGAAAGTTAAGTTTTTTTATTTATATTTTTTTTATCCCTGTTCGACGGCTTTCAGGCGGACTTCGGAAGTTTGTTCGGCGGGTCTCTTCGGCTGCGTTTGGCGATTTGCAGATGCAATTGGTGGTCTGTTCTGCGGTTTTCGGTGGATCGGCGCCTGCATTCGGCGAGTTGTCGGCTGCGTTCTGCAGACTGTCAGCTTCGTTTGGCGGGTTGTACGATGGTCGGCGGCTGTGTTCGGCGGGATGATGATCCGGCGGCTCCTTTTGGTGCAGTTCAGGGACTCTGAGGTGAATACTGAATTCACTGCATGGTCACTGAAATTTCGTTGAAGTTTTAGTGCTCTCTGAATAACTCCTACAGGGTTATTGAAAGAGAGCCGATCTGGCCCCAAAATGTAACCGGACACTGAAATTCAGCGTACGGCTACGTTTCTTGGCCATTCGGCTATTCAGAGAGCAGGCAGTTCGCCAAATGTTGACGAATTGCCTGCACATACGGTGCCTGTTCGGTGCCTGTTCGAGGGCAGTGAAATCCCCATAGAGAAGCAATGCTTTGTCTATTCAGAGAACAGCAGTGAAAAGTTGCCGAAATGCCCTGCTGTTCGGTGGTTTCATTCGACAGAAGTTTATTCAGCAGAATCCCATAGGTTTCAATGTTAAAATATTCCAGTTTTAATTCAATATCTAATAAACCGTTTATTATTTTAATCTGCAGCAAAAAGTCTCTTTATTTATAAAAATTTTTAGGATCTTTTAGGCATTTTCTGGGATTTTTATGTTAAAAAAAATTCTGTTTTTTTTTAAATCGTTTTTTCTTTTTTGTAACAGCCCTTTTTATTATCATTCATTGGATCTTATATGTAATTTCCAGACATTTTCGTTCAGTAGTTTTTTGCAAACAGCGTTTCACTTTTCAAACCTTCAAGCGAACTGTTTTTTGTTTTTTTTCCCACCCCGTTCGTCAGCTTGTCAGGTTTTTCCGATGGCTGCTGTGCTCTGTGATCGATGGCTGCTTGGATTTTTCTGGTGTGTCTGGCTTGGTTTTTGCGGGTTTTCAGTGAGTGTTTGGTGAGTGTTCGGCGACTGTTCTGCAGGTTGGCGGTGAGTATTCCCTGCACTACGGGTGCCCTGCGGTGCACGCTGAATACACCGCAGAGTTGGCGAACTAGGAATCGCTGAATCACCCCGAAGTGACGGGGAACGAAAAGTCACCGAACGTGCAGCGACTTTTCGGATCTCTTTGAATAACCCTGCTAGTGAGCATGCTCTGGAGGACCACCACTTGCAAAGAAATGTCACTTGCAATAATCGCTGCCTAATAATTAATTTGCATAATGATAATTGCTGCAGAATTAGCCCAAAATTCAGTTTACTCGATATCGGTGGCACCACCAGGTGCTTTGAAGATCGAGAAAACTCCGTTTTGGTAGTGAAGGGGTTAACAGCACCCACGAAAGTCTGCAGGTTTCACAAATTCATTTCCTAAGATTTAAAAAGAAAAAAATAAGTCGCATAGTTTTTGTAAACAGGATTGGTAGCACGAGGCTTAATCCTGTTCAGCAGATTCCGTCGCATGCTTTCCTTCCCTCGCCCGGGCGCGGAATAAACGATCAATGTCCACAAATCAATTTAAATGGAAACATTATGAGAAAAGACACTGTTTCAGATTTGTTTTAATTCATTCCGCGCGTCGAGGCGCCGTTCTCCTCGTCGGGCGACAGAGGAAAGGTGGCAGCCTTCCACCACTGTCTGGTTCCTCGCGGAAGAAGCGGAATTTTAATATGATGTTTCTTTGATGGCTTCTAATTAGCAGCTGGCATGGAGGGGAAAAAAAAGAGAAAGCCGTATCATAAAACTGACAAAAACAGCACAATTCCAAGAAACTGTATGCATATTTTTGTGACATACGGCCCAATTCGTAAGGTTAACAGATGGCTTTAAGTCATCAGGGAAAGTTAAATGAAATCTGTCTTTTTTTAACTCAAAAACTACCGGATTAGTTTGGTTTATTTCCACGTGTAACGACTCGGATGAGCCTACGTAGAATGGATTTGTTCCCATTATATTGAAATTCCGTTACGACGGGTCATATTTGTTGTATATGAACATAAGATCTAATCCTAGTGACTTTCCGATTCATAAATGGTTGTTTTTACACAAAGAAACCCAGATTTAATATAACCTGCACAGACAGGGTTGAGCTGCACGAGCCATTAACTCTTTGTGGCTCCCCAAAATCATCTCAAACATGAGGGTTATTCACTGACGTCCGTATTTGCCACCGAATTGCACCAAATAGTGAATTTCCCTGCAATTTCAGGGCATTTGATCTATTCCCTAAAGTGTCAACGCACCAATTTTTTTTTATAAAGTATTTTAACAGGAAGGATACATTGAGATTTCTCTAGTTTTCGTTTGGATTGGATAGAGAACTATCTATTCATCCATTCACAAAATGTCCAATTGCACAGAAACTGAGATGAGATGACCTGATTTCAGTGTTTCAATTCAACAAGTTAACCACTTGGCTGCAAAGGACACGCTCAGCGCGTCCAGCCAAGTGGTTCTCCTGTGCTATGGACGTGCTGAGCGAGTCCTAGCACAGGAGGCAGCAATCGACCGGGATTCCGGACGATTGCTGCGCCCCCCGATGCGGGTTGACATCTTGGATGTCAGCCCGGCACTCCGGGACCCTGGCGGGGCATGTACAGTAGATGCTAGCGCGATGACATCTATTACAGGCGTCCCCCCGCGAGTGTGGTGAAGGTGCCTGAAAGGCAGGGGGGAGGTCCTTTGGACCTTTATCCCTCCCCTTCCGTAAGGTACAGCGGCGAAAGTGTATGCAGCACATACAGATACAAGGTGTTGATGTAATTGTCATACGCAGGCATTA
Source organism: Leptobrachium leishanense (assembly GCA_009667805.1). Taxonomy (NCBI): domain Eukaryota; kingdom Metazoa; phylum Chordata; class Amphibia; order Anura; family Megophryidae; genus Leptobrachium; species Leptobrachium leishanense. The sequence goes on along the minus strand of CM019063.1, from coordinate 52,432,675 downwards.
TGCAGCACATACAGATACAAGGTGTTGCTGTAATTGCCATACACAGGCATTATGCAGCACATACAGATACAAGGTGTTGCTGTAATTGCCATACACAGGCATTATGCAGCACATACAGACACAAGGTGTTGCTGTAATTGCCATACACAGGCATTATGCAGCACATACAGATAGAAGGTGTTGCTGTAATAGCCACACACAGGCATTATGCAGCACATACAGATACAAGGTGTTGCTGTAATTGCCATACACAGGCATTATGCAGCACATACAGACACAAGGTGTTGCTGTAATTGCCATACACAGGCATTATGCAGCACATACAGATAGAAGGTGTTGCTGTAATAGCCACACACAGGCATTATGCAGCACATACAGATACAATAATCTAATTGCATTGCTAATAATCTCATTCTGATCACTACAAACCCCCATCGGCAGGAGATCTCACCATTTTTATTAATTAACTTTATCACAGTTACTGTATCTAACACAAATGTCTTTTCTGCCTGTATGATAATAATGCAGACCCCGTTTGAAATTGTGTAAGATAAGGGACACGATCTAGCACTCAGAATCTTACATTTCAACAATATTTCAACAATATATCTGTAAAGGATATAACAATATGTGAAAAATTAAAAATTAGCAAATTAACATCATTTTAATTTTTTAACTATCGTAAAATAACAATTTCTGCGAAAAACTTCTATTTCACCCTATATTTAATTGTTGACTTTCACATCAGAAAAAAGAACAAAAGGACCAATACCAAAGCCAGAATTGGCAAAAAAGGGGGTAACCCAATCTTAATTATACTAAGAATCTTTATTAGTAAGAAACTTTTGCATTCACACAAAAAAATCAACAGACAAATAGACATTGGATTAGAAAACATAAAGTGTGCAAAGTCAAAAAAACTATTTGGGTGAAATAAAGTTCGAAAAGAAAAAAGTGGCTGATAGCAAGACGCTGTTCTTTTAGAAAGGCAAAAGAATTTGTTTGTTTATTTTATTTTTATTCAAATGAATAAACCGATTTCTTCCTTTAAACAAACAAATTGTTTTGCATTTCTAAAAGAACAGCGTCTTGTTATCGGCCGCTTTTTTTCTTTTTGACCTTAGTTAACTCTTTCATGCCTACAGCTATTTTAGTAGCTTTACTGTGAAGTTATTTAATTGGTATAAGGTCATTTAGTAGGCTACAGCTGGAGGTTCAAACTTTATTTCACCCAAATTGTTTTTTGACTTTGCACACTTTATGGCCCCTATTACATTCTTCGCGCAAATGCGTCCACGCAGCACAATTTTGTTTTTGCGTGCAACGTTAAGCGTTATGGCGTGAAAATTAACGTGGTATTACTATCCGAACGCATTTTCTCATCCGTCCGAAAATAACGTTCGTAAAAACGACGCGCAAAACAAAGAGTAATACGCGCGCAGTAACGTTGCGCACGTAAATCAGTACGCGGACTGGTTTTTTCACGGGATTCGGCCAATCAGAATGAAGAACCTTAATTGACATCAATTGACCTTCATTGGCTCACTTATAGTATATGCTGCAGCAATAAAAAAAACTCACGCACAAATTCACAATTTTATTGGTTTGGGTATGTGTAGAATGTGTAACTATACTTTGCTGTATTTTTTTTTCGTGCTGGTGTATTTCGTTTCGGCCAGAACGTTCAGATTTGCAGTTACTACCAGCTTTTCAAAGACGTTAAAATTATGCGCGCAAACGTCGGTGGTAAAAAGATGCGCGAAGATTGTAATACCATCCGCGTACCAGCGCACGAACACATTTGCGCTCACAATGTTAAGTATAGGACGCGCACAGTTCATCACGCTCGCGCAGGTCCATCCGCGTTAAACAATAATGCGCATTGTCTGCGCGAACGTTGTAATACAACGTTTTTGGGTATTTCTAGTCTCGGGACAAAATTTTGAAATTATTTAGCCGGGGGTCTTTTTTGGTGGTTGTAGATTTTGGAGATTAAATTACAAAAAAGTGTGTTTTTACCATTTTTTCATCATATTTCATATTTGTTTTTTATAGTAAATTATTCGATATGATGGAAATAATGGTATTTCTAGAAAGTCCATTTAATGGCAAGAAAACGGTGTATAATATGTGTGGGTTTGAATAAACGAGTAAGGCTAGGGACAGATGAGCGCATTTTCTGCGGCCACCGTAAAATGTACGTCGATGCGTGCGCACGCATTTTTTCACGGAATACGCTTAAGTGGTCAGACGATGCGCAATTCTGGACGTATTTCATGACGGTGGGGTAAAAAAAAGAGAAAAATCAGATGAATCTAATCAATTGAGAAATGAAAAAATAAGGGCAAGGGTTATAAAAAGCCGTTTTGGGGATGGTGGCGTTTTTCAAAGATGGATCCTGCACATGTCTTTGTGTTTGGTGCGATGGGGTACCTGTACCTTAAGAGGAAGAGAAAGCGGCGAACCTGGGTTCATGAAATCAACGCTGCCAGACCCACGCATGGACACTTCGTGACGCTGTACAGGCCACTGCGAGAGAGGGACCCCGTGAAGTTCTTCAACTACATGCGGATGTCCATCGCCTCCTTTGATGAACTGTTGTCGCGGGTACGGGAGCCGCTGACCAAGAGGGACACCAACATGCGGCCCGCCATACCACCGGAGGAGATGATAGTCATCACTTTGAGGTACGTACTGTCACACACCTGCATACATGACATCGCTGCCAGTCACCTGACATGAGTGCATCATGTCTGTAGTCACATGCCCACTGTTACATGCACACACACACACACACGGGCATCACATCACACGTACATAATCATAAATGACTCCGACAACAATGTAGAAAAATAATAATATAATATGAAATAAAACAGTAATATATTCTGGACATATATTACAACTCGTTAAGAAGGTCAGGATATATAAAACATCAAAACAAATAACACATAACAAAAAAAACCTAAATAATATTTATGACATGCATCACAGTTGCTGATACCGCGGAGCATCTGGGTCATGAGGGCCGGTGGTGTGGCTACAGCTGGACCCCGACTCCGTGTGTGGCCTGGCCTGGCTAGGGGCATGGCTGGGCGGGTGGACAGCACCTCACTGGAGACGGAAGATCCACTGGCGGATTGTGGCACAGCATGGTAGGCGGCTGCGTGATGGGGACGGAAAAGGATGTCCTCCAATATTTCCAGGGATCTGTGGCGTACTCCATCTTCTCTGCCTCGCTCATCCTGTTGAGGAGGAGCATACATGCATTGAAGAAGGACATGTCCACAGAGTCCGCAAGCATGCAGCGTTGGTGTGCATGGTTGGTCTGAGCCTCCATGAAGGTGACCATGGCCTGCTCCAGGTCTGCAGCTTGTGCCCTCCTCTTCTGGCCAGGTCTGGTGCTGACCGTGGTTGCGGTACCTGCCACCTGTGGTGTCTCCGAATCCTCCTCCATTTGCGACTCAGCACCACCCCGGTTCTCCTCCTCCTGGCAGCTGGCAGAACCTCCTGGCACCATTTGTTGTACCTGTGTGCCAGAGGTCGATGGCTGGTCCATGCTGCTGACACTCCTGCGCGGCTCCTGGGTCCTGCGGAGGAACGATAGTTGGTCGGCATATATGTACCCCGGACCTTTTTCGCACCAGCTCCAGAGCGCGCAGCCATGGCCTGCTTCTTCTGGACGCGCATGTAGTTGTCGCGTACTGTGCGCCATTTGTTCATCGCCTCTTGTGCTGAAAAACATGATGAGAGTGACATTAGCTTGTGTTCATGGTATGTGATCATATTCAAACATTTTTGTTTTGTCTTCTAGGTATCTCGCTAGTGGGTGCAGTTTGAAGGATCTGCATTATAGCTTCCGCGTTGGCAGATCAACAGCTGGTGAGATCGTCCGCAAGGTGTGCCAAACCATATGGGAGACCATGAAGGGCGAATGTTTGCCAAGACCGACACATACGGCATGTCTGGAAATTGCAGCAGGATTCTGGGAGAGAGCCAACTTTCCAAACTGCCTGGGAGCCGTGGATGGCAAACATGTCCGCATAGTGAAGCCACCGCACAGTGGCTCACTGTATCAGAATTATAAACATTACTTTTCTATTGGCCTACTGGCGGTGTCAGATGCCAACTATAGTTTTGTGTATGTGGATGTCGGTTCATACGGCAAAGACTCTGACTCCACACTGTTCAGGAACTCCACACTGTGGAATGAAATTGAGAGTGGGACCCTGAACATCCCCAGACCCGCACCATTGCCTGGCAGTGACGTGGCAGTCCCCTATGCCTTCGTGGGTGACGAAGCATTCGGCCTATCCACACACCTCCTACGGCCCTACTCAGGGACACACCTGACTGTGAAGAAGCGGGTGTTTAATTATAGGCTGTCGCGGGCGAGACGGTATGTGGAGTGTACCTTTGGCATACTGACCAACAAGTGGAGGATTCTACATAGACCGCTGGATGTGAATGTGGACTTCTGTGTGGACATAGTGAAATGCTGTTGCATGCTACATAATTATGTGCGGGCCAGGGATGGTTTTAATTTTGACGATACCCTCACAGTTGTCGGTCTTGTGGATGATGTGAACTATGACATCATAGCTGTGAATAGATACAGCAACAGGTATCGCGATGCTCTATCTAATTATTTCATCAGTGATGCAGGTGAGGTGCCCTGGCAGCTGGGGAGCATTTGAGTTTCACATCAATGATTACATTTGTTTGTTTATTATTATTATTGTGATTTACATTTATGGGATTATGAATTAAATAATATTATACTCACTCTGTATGTTCTGCTCTTTCTCGGACCACGTATCATAATCCGGGTACACCTGACGGGACACCTCGACCCATGCGCTCGCCTTCTTCCCCTTGTCCTTATACCTCTCGCAGGCCGTATCCCAGATCCCTGGATGCTCCCCACAGCGCTGATGAGCCTCTCGACGTCCATCTCTGGTCCAGACATCTTTCACAGTCGCAGGTACTCACCAACGCAATTCTGGGGAATTCCGGCTGTTTGAGCGTTATGTAGGCCGCACACTAGCAGCGTCTGACGTCTCCTAATCACGCACACACGCTGCCATGCGGCCGCCGCGCACTCTGTACGTCTGTAGCAGCGGTTTCACGTTCTGATAAAAATGCGTTCATTTGCCGGTTGCGTGGTGTCGGCGCACTTTTGTACGCACGTACTGCGTATATTGGCCGTCATTGGCCGTTATGTGCTGCTACTGCCGCCGTGATTTAGTGCGCCTGCACGCGCGTTCCGACTGCCCCACTCTGACCCTAGCCTAAGAGGAAAATTTGACCTAAACACTAACAGCGCAGAAACGTAAAAACAGCAGCGGTCACTAAAGGGCGGATTTGTGTAAAACCGCCCGGTCGCTAAGGGGTTAACTTTCACATCCCATGTTTCAAATAAATGTTACAAATGGTAAAAAAAAATCAACAAAAATCGCTTGGTAGAAAAGGGTTTAAAAATGATTTTCAAAAAAACCTCCGGGTCCTGACAATGGTTTCATGGAAAATCCCTTGGTAGTGAGGTGGTTAATGACTCACTGGCAAATGCTAATAGCTCCTTTGGAATAGGGTCCGTCGCTAAATGTTTTATGCTAAATATTACCGTTACGCACATACAGTAGCAGCAACACAAACATAACAAACACACACGGTTTCTGAGAATGCTCCCGCAAACCGTGTTTTATTTGGAAACTGGTAATAAGAGCGGCTTCTCGGGGTCCTGATAAGGTGCAGGTGTAGATTGATTCTTATCTCCACGCGCGCTTGATTACAAGCACAGCCTCCCAGAGGGCAATGATTATAAATAGCACAGGCACAATGACTCCTTTAGGCGAGCTTGATTGCGAGCCTTCCAGGAATCTTTAAACATGACTTTTTCTTTTAATATTTATCGTACACAATCCTGAACTTTATTTTTTATTTTTTCGCGACTTCGGGCACATTATTTACCGTGACTCCGTAAAGCCGTGACATTTTTTTTTTCCTTTCCTCGATCTTAGGCAGCAAACAAGCAGAAAAAAATAAAAAAGAAATAAGAATAAAGTAAACGTTAACAGGAAAAAAGCTCACCACATCCGAAGGCATTAGCTGAGAGGAGTCAAAACGAAATAAACTTCAGAATTTCAAATGATGTACCCCTAACTCCTACTGCAACAATGTATTAGTTAACCCCTTCACCAACAAGCTCTGTTGAAAATATTTTTATCGTAGCATTTATTTGAAAGCTAACAAATAAATATAGGGAAATATATATTTTTTTTGCAAAAATTGTTGTTCTAAGATAGTTAAAACAAATTAAAATAATGTACATTTGCTCACTTTTAATTTCTCATGTATTCTTTTACCCTTTACAGAAATATTACTGGGATGAAAGTTCTAAACTCTAGATGGCGTCCCTTATCCGACACAATGTCACACAGGGTCTGCATTATCAGCATACAGGCAGAAATGGCCTTTGTGTCAGTAAATGTGCTGCAGACAGATAATAAAATTGTGAGATCTGCTGATGGGGGTTTGTAGTGATCAGAATGAGATTATTAGCAATGCAATATCTGTATGTGCTGCATAATGCCTGTGTGTGGCAATTACAGCGACACCTTGTTTCTGTATGTGCTGCATAATGCCGTGTATGACAATTACAGCAACACCTTGTATCTGTATGTGCTGCATAATGCCTGTATATGGCAATTACAGCAACACCTTGTATCTGTATGTGCTGCATAATGCCTGTGTATGGCAATTATAGCAACACCTTGTATCTGTATGTGCTGCATAATGCCTGTGTATGGCAATTACAGCAACACCTTGTATCTGTATGTGCTGCATAATGCCTGTACATGGCAATTACAGTAACACCTTGTATCTGTATGTGCTGCATAATGCCTGTGTATGGCAATTATAGCAACAGCATGGATCTGTACAGTACAGGGATTTACACTCATTATAACCCCCTGAATCTTATCCTTGTACCGTAACGAGTTACTCCAAAGCTCTCCCTGTATTATGCCCTCACCCTGGCTGCTGTAATGCAGCAGTATGTAGACTTGTGCACCGATTTTTTTTTCAGTTCGACTTGGTTCGGTTCGTTCGGACTTTTTAAATTTTCGTTTCGGCTTGTTTCGGCCGATTTCCGTTTCGGTTCGGTTCGTTTCGGCTCGTTTTTCATATTGACTTTTTTTTCGGAATATCGGCCATTTTTGTGTTTTCGGATCTGCTTGTTTTTCGTAGTGACTTTTTTTTCGTGATTTTGGAAATTTTCATGTTTTTCGGAGCGTCTGTTCTCCTTGTTTCAAAGTGTCTATTCGTTTTGATGCACCGGATATGTCTCAACTGCTGCTCCTTGTTACGTTCCCCCCAACCATGTCCACTGGTTATGAGAGTTCTTCTCAGCCCTTTTGGAGTATAGGGTTAATCTGTTTGGCTCCCCGCCCCTGGAGTCTCGGTGTCTGATCAGACCTGTGATTAGGAATGAGCTTTTCAGTTCGATGTGTTCGGAGTTCAATTCGAACATCGCCAGTTCGTATGCTCGCGAACTTTGAACATTTCTGCATGTTCGCAGCATGTTCGCCCACAATGGACCACAATGCACTTTTCCACTGGCCTGAAGCTTGTAATTGGCTACAGCCTGCACCTGACCACAGTTTAGGTGCAAGACAGGTTCAAAACTATGCCTATCACGGCTCAGAGTCCTGATTGGGCTCACAGAGCTAAGTCCCGCAGCACACTATATAAGGCTTCACACAGCGCTTCAGCACATGTTTTTTGAGAGGAGATTGTTGTGTTAGTGTGTGTTCTCACTGCCAGTCTGCCAGCAGGTATTGGGGGGTCTCATTTCTACAAAATATCTGGGAATTGTTCTAATCTTTGTGTTCTCACTGTCACCAACTATTTTGGGGGTCTCATTTCTACAAAATATCTGGGAATTTTTGTAATCTTTGTGTTCTCACTGCCACCAGCAATTGTGGGAGTCTCATTTCTACAAAATATCGGAATTGTTGTAATCTTTGTGTTCTCACTGCCACCAACTATTTTGGGGGTCTTATTTCTACAATATATCTGGGAATTGTTGTAATCTTTGTGTTTTCACTGCCACCAACTATTTTGGGGGTCTCATTTCTACAAAATATCTGGGAATAGTTGTAATCTTTGTGTTCTCACTGCCACCAACTATTTTCGGGGTCTCATTTCTACAAAATATCTGGGATTTGTTGTAATCTTTGTGTTCTCACTGCCACCAACTATTTTGGGGGTCAGTCATTTATACAAAATATCTGGGAATAGTTGTAATCTTTCTGTTCTCACTGCCACCAGCAATTGTGGGGGTCTCATTTTTACAAAATATTGGGGAATTGTTGTAATCTGTGTGTTCTCACTGTCACCCATCAGGGGGTCTCACTGGTTTATAGGAGGTTTCTGGGAATTGTAATCTGTGTCTTCTCACTGCCAGCTATCAGGGGGTCCCACATACTTCTAGCAGATTTCTGCGAATTGTAATCTGTGTCTTGTCACTGTTGCCAGCTATCAGGGGGTCTCACTGACTTAAAGGTGGTTTCTGGGAATTGTAATTTGTGTCTTGTCACTGCCACCCATCAGGGGGTCTCACTGATTTATAGGAAGTTTCTGGGAATTGTAATCTGTGTCTTGTCACTGGCTGCCAGCTACCAGGGTGTCTCGCTGAGTTATACCAGAGTTCTGGAAATCTTTAATCTTTATACCAGAGTTGAATCAGAGTTCTGCAGCATATCTCCAATTTTTATAACAGAGTTGAATCAGAGTTCTGTATATCTTTAATCTATATATCACTCACCATCTCAGAAAGACCAAAAAGGATAGGCAGACGCTCCCAGACACAGATAAGATTGCAAGCAGCCTCTGTGTCGTGAGGCTGTGCCTCTGGTCATCGTGGATGTGGTGCATCCTCTGCAGGGGCACGCTTGTCCTTTATAACTGGTGCTGGCCATCTTAAGCAGCAGCAACATACTGAGGATTTGGTGGATTGGCTAACCAGGCAATCCTCATCCTCCAAGTCCTCTGCCAGCCAGGCTTGTAGTGCTTTACAGTCCACCTCAGCTGCCAAAGCATCTAATGCAGCCTCCATGTCCACAGCTACTCCTGCCGTAGCCTCACTATCACACACGGAGGAGTCAGCTGAATTGTTTCACTACAATGACAGTGACATGCTGCTTGAGGATGCGCAGCAAGTACAGTGCTCTGATTCAATCTCTGAGGTTTAGGAAGGGAGTATAATCAACCTAGAGGAAGGGGGTGCCAGTGATGACACACAAATAACTGGCACTCATGTTGCCCCAGCAGCTGCAGCATACTGTCAAATTGGCTCCAGTGACGAGGAGATAGGGGGTGATGACAATGATGATGAGGTCACTGACTCCACCTGGGTGCCTGATCGAACAGAGGAGTCAAGTGAGGAGCAGGAGGCACAACAAACACGAGGCACAACGTCCTCTATGACCAACCGTAGCACTAGCCAGTTCAAGGCATCAGATGTCAGAGCTGCTCAGGTGCAGAGCGCTGTTGTCTCAAAGCACACATCCAGGAACTCTGCTGTCTGGGAGTTCTTTAAGAAATGTGCAGCAGACCGCACCGTTGCTATTTGTAATCTATGTCAGATGAGGCTCAATTGTGGGAAGACACCGGACGCTTGGGTACCACGTGCTTTAGGCAACATATGACCACCTGCCATTCATCCCATTGGTGCAAAACTTTGCGTAGGTCCTCCTCACCTATCTCTACCCCTGCTATATGTCCTGCCATGTCATTGACTTCAACCTCCACTGACAGGGATGATGCTACAGTAATGGATGTACCAGGTCCTTCCTCACAATGTGACAGCATCCCATCAGCTGAAGATTTATGCAGTCAGATTGCATTGCCCCAGCTGCTGCAGCATAAGAAAAAATATAGTCCCAACCATCCCCAAGCACAACGTCTAAATGCCAGCTTAGCAAAATTACTCGCATTGCAGCTGCTGCCTTTCCAGCTGGTGGACTCTGCTTCCTTCCGTGAATTTGCTGAATGTGCTATACCACAGTGGCAGGTTCCATAACGCCATTTCTTTTCACGGAAGGCCATTCCAGCACTATACCAGCACGTGGAAGACAATGTTATGGAGTCATTGGGAAAGGCAGTCAGCAGCAAGGTGCATGTGACTTTAGACACGTGGTCCAGCAAGCATGGACAGGGCCGTTACATTTCCTTCACGGCACACTGGGTAACTCTGATTTTAGCTAGGAGGGATCCAAGACGGGCTCTGTGCTGGAGCTTGTTCATCCCCCACGCCTCCAGAAAGCTGCTTGTATGACGTCTGTCTGCTCCACCACCACCTCTCCCTCTTCCTCCTCCTCCTCATCCTCATCCTCATCCTCCTTCTCTGTCTCTGGTGAATTGGCAGTTAAACCGAGTTTAAGTGGCAGGGGCTACGCAATGGCTCAAGCAAAAAGATGCCACACTGTGCTTGAGCTGGTTTGTTTAGGGGACAGGAGCCACACCGGGTCAGAAATTCTGTCAGCTCTGCAGGGGCAGGGATGGTTAACACCACGCCAGCTTCAGCTGGGATTAGTCGTCTGTGATAATGGCAGCAACCTTCTCTCCGCCCTACGCCAGGGTAAACTGACGCATGTACCATGCCTAGCACACGTCCTAAATCTAGTGGTACAGCATTTACTAACCAGGTACCCAGGGCTGGCAGAGCTTCTCAGCCAGGCCAGAATAGTATGCAGCCACTTCAGACGGTCATTCCCAGCAAGTGTTCGCCTAGCAGAAATTCAAAGAGAATTGCACCTTCCCACAAACCGTCTGATCTGTGACATGCCCACCAGGTGGCACTCAACATTAGCAATGCTGCAGCGTCTGCACAAGCAGCAGAGGGCCATCAACGAGTACCTGTGTGAGTATGGCACAAGGACAGGTTCAGGTCAACTTGTTTCCACCACCTGCAGTGGCTGATGATCAAGGATGCATGCACTGTACTGTCACCATTTGAGGAGGCAACGAGGATGGTGAGCAGGGACAGTGCATGCATCAGTGACACTATTCCTTTAGTGTTCCTGCTGGAGCACACTCTGCGGGGAATTCTAGATGTGGCTCTAGAGGCAGAGCAGCGGGAGGAAGAGGAGGCCTTCCCTATCTCTCAAGGCCCCAGTCTTTCCACAGACAGCATTCCAGCAGGTCCTCCTCAGATCAGAAAGGAGGAGGATGAGGAGGAGGAGGAGGAATATTGAAGTAGTGGGGGCATTGAAGGTGGGGATTCCTCAAGGGAGGGTTTGGTGTGCCCAGAAACCCAAGGACTATTACGTGGCTGGGAGGAGGAAGTGCACGATGAGGTCATCCTCATTGACCAAGAAGACTCGGATGCTAATGCCACCTCCAACCTACGCTGCATGGGCTCACTTATACTGCAAAGCCTGGTAAAGGACCCCAGGATTCGTGCTATCAAGGAGAGGGATCATTACTGGTTGGCAAGCCTTCTTGATCCACGATACAAGTTTAAAGTTGCAGAGCTCATCCTGCCCGCACAGAGGGAGGACAGGATGAAAAAACTCGAGGATGCTCTAAAGCGACACTTGTGTAACAACTTTCCAGGCACTGGTAGGTTACCAAGTGATGACACAGGTGCTTCTGAGGCTGCGGTTGATCAGAGGAAGAGCGGTGAAAGGGGCCGCTTGACTGATGCTTTTTCCAATTTTTTTAGTGCACAACGCCCAGGGACTTCAAATGTAGGCACCGATTGCCAGCGTCTTCACCATATGGTGCAGGACTACCTAGGGGCAAGGACAGACCTGGATACCTTTCCAGCAGATGATCCACTGGCTTACTGGGTGTTGAGATTGGATCACTGGCCAGAACTTAGCCCATATGCTATGCAGCTACTAGGTTGCCCTTCATCCAGCGTGCTTTCTGAAAGGACGTTCAGTGCCGCTGGTGCTTTTGTCACAGACAAAAGAGTGCGTCTGTCCGCCGACTCTGTAGACCAGCTAACATTAATAAAAATGAATCAGTCCTGGATCAGCAGCTATCAATCCCCTGATGCTGACGTAATGGAATAGATCAGGGATCTCTTCTGCATTCTCAAAACCTCCACCACTGCACTCTTCCACAATACCCCGAAGGGGTTACGGTGTGAAGGCACTTGCTGCCACCAAAGGCACGATATTTGGCTGCACTGCCACTGACGCCTATATTACCAGATTTTTATCATTTTAATATTGGACCGCAGGGTCCAACCCTGCACTCTTCCACAATACCACAAAAGGGTTACGGTGTGAAGGCACTTGCTGCCACCAAAGGCACAATATTTGGGTGCACTGCCACTGTCGCCTATATTACCAGATTCATATCATTTAAATTTTTTGGACCGTAGGGTCCAACCCTGCACTCGTCCACAATACCACAGAGGGGTTACAGTGTGACGGCACTGTTTCCGACACTAAAGGCCAAATTTTAAAGCACCTATTTTTACTGTCATCCAAAGCCTGCATAAGTTTCACCATAATTTAGCCAAAAAAATCACTAAACTTGTTCTGTTTGTCCTAAAATGTCTCCTCTTTTCATACAGGCTGCCGCCCCAAGCAGTTGTTTATGGATAGATTAAAGGAAAAGCATTTACCGTCATTTGAAACTTAATTTTTTTGTTTTTAAGTGTTTCTATACATCCTAGAAATCCGCCACTTCATGGGCAGGTTATGGGGACCTCCTAGGCACGATATTTGAAGGAATTTTTCGTGTTTATTTTTAACCCTTATTTCATGGAAAACTTACTGTTCCTTTAAAAACTTTTTTTTAAAAAACTTTTTGTCCTTGTTTCCCGTCCCCCAGGGCACTACCTGGACCCCCATACACCTTTTATGGCAAATATCTTGCATATATGCCTTCTTGGAGGGCACTCTAAAAATCGAACTTTTGAGTCCCATTGACTTGCATTGAGTTTGGTTCGTGTTCGAACTCGAACTTTTGAAATTGTTCGAGTTCGAATGCGAACCGAACACGGGGGTGTTCGGCTCATCCCTACCTGTGATCACATGATCTGATCTGCCCTATTTATATGGCCTTTAGTACAATTCCTTGATCCAGTATAAGGTTCTCTTTGCTGTGTTCCTGCTTGTGAAATATTGTATTTTTGATCTCCTGGATTCTTGACTTCTGGCTATGTATCCTGACCATTCTTGCTTCTAACCCCCCTAGTACCGTATATTGGAATTTCTGGTTTAAGGCGGGGGTCAGACGAGCGCAGTGTTAACGTCCGTGTTGCCGCACATAAGTACGTCCGTGATAGCATACAATTGTGTTAAATGGAGGCCCACAGTACGTCCGCACAGAAGTGCGGGGGCTGACGGACGCTGCAAACGGACGCAGGTTAGGCAAGAACGTAATACTGCTAGAACGGACGTGCAGAGTGCGCCACGTCCACAACGTCTGCATAGCTTTGTGTGTGAGTGATGGAACGTGGTCAGACGGACTGCATTAAGGCTGGTGTCAGACGAGCGTAGTGTTCACGTCCGTGATTGCGCCTAAAAGTACGTCCGTGATAGCATGAAAGAAAGTCCATTGGAGCCTGACACATGAAGTACGTCCGCACTGAACTGCGGACGCACAACGGCCGCGGCAAACGGACGCAGGTTAGGCAAGAACGTAATACTGCTAGAACGGACGTGCGGAGTGCGCCACGTCCACAACGTCCACATAGCTTTGTGTGTGAGTGATGGAGCATGGTCAGACGGACTGCATTTATACGTCCAGCATTTTTGACGGACAGAATGTTTTTTCATTGTAATTTATTTTCCCCTCCTACATCCGTCAAAAAATAACTTCAGTGAAAAAACGGACTGTGTGGCCACTACTGCGTCATCCGTACTGACGATGTCCGTACTGCACGCACGTACAGCCCGTAGAAATCACGCTCGTCTGACCCCAGCCTTATACGTCCAGTATTTTTGACGGACAGAATGTTTTTTCATTGTAAATTATTTTCCCTGCTACGGCTAGGGTCAGACTGAGGCAGTGCGAACGCGCGTGCAGCCGCACTTAATCACGGCCGTGCTAGCAGCAGATGCCGGGCAATGACGGCCAATATACGAAGTACGGTCGCACAAAAGTCCGGCTGCGCAACGCAAGTGGAAAATGAACGCATTTTTTCGAGAACGTTAAACCACTAGTACTGACGTACAGAGTGCGCTGCGTCCGCTAGCGGTGTGTGTGCGTGATTGGGAGACGTCAGACGCTGCTCATGTCCGGCCAACATAACGTCCAGATGCAAGAAGTGTTTTATTGATGATCCGTACAAAATCACGGATGAAACTGCGCATCGTATGACCGCTATTGCGTATTCCGTGAAAAAATACGTCCATTCTTCGAACGCACATTTTCACGGACAACGTGAAAAATGCGTTAGTCTGACCCTAGCCTAAATCAGTCAAAAAATACGTCAGTGAAAAAAACTGACTGTGTGGCCACTACCTTGTCGTCAGTCAGAAAGTATGTCCGTACTGCACGGACGCACAGTCCATACAAAATGCGCTCATCTGACCCTAGCCTTAGACTCCTGGCCTGGTATATTGATAAATCTCTTGCTTAATCCCATTTTGTGTTTTGTATGTGTGGTCTTCAGGTTCTGGTTTGTTTGTTCCACACTACAATCTCTGTTGTTTATGTTTCTTGTTCTGGTGTTAGACCTATTCGCAAGGCATCCAGTGGTTTGTGCTGGTTGCAGCATAATCTGTTTCTAGTGAAGTCCTCCCCTGCAGGTTGTAGACTATATTCCTGTCTAGTCTGGTGTTCTGTGTCTGTGTATCTAGTGCAGCAATTTATTGTTTTTTTTTAGAGACCACGTCAAGGATCTCTTTCTGATACTATTGTTGCTAGATCCTTCCTGTCTAGTCTGGTTTTACCCTGTCCTCGTGTATGTTTCCCACCCTGTACTCTGTGTAGATTAGAAGGCCATTCAAGGACCTTATCCCAGAGCAGGGCATTCCTCGTGTGTGTATAATCTTGTCTTGCCTGGTTATTTCTGTATTCATTGTTCAGGGTTCTGCATAATGCAGAGAGACACATACCAGCCTAAAGGGCTTAACAATAAACACGGCAACAAGGTCCCCCCTTTGGCACCTGAGGGGGGCCACCATGACACTCCTCCTGTGTCTTTAGGTCGGACCAGTGCTTTCGGAGCTGGTCCTTTGACCGGTCCTGGCCAAAATTTGCAAGGAGGGTGGCGCGGGCCTTATCAAGGATGCGGTCCTACGTCACATTATTCTTCCTGCTGTAAGGGCCCTTACGGCAGTCGTAGTCCGACTTTTCAAATATGTGGACCAGCACCACCATCTCCTCAAAACTCGTATTGCTGGCCCGCTTCTTTCTGGGGGTCTCTGGTGTGTCTGGGGTGGATAAAGCCTATCGGGAGTCCTCTCTTTCAGCCTGAGCCATGATGGGATGGCAAGAAATAAAGTTAGATATTAGTGAGGACAGGTAGTGGGGAGCTGAGTCAATACAAAACCGAGTTAACCCCTTCCCTCCTCGAGTTGAGTTAAATGTGTATATGAAGGTAGGTGATAAAAAAAACTAGCAAGAAATGTTATCGCCAACTTACAGCACAGTCTAAATAATCACTAAGAGACAATGTTAATGTACGTAAACATGACGCAGAAAGGATATATCCAGAAATTGTCGGTTAAGACCTAAAAGGTGGACAA
Source organism: Leptobrachium leishanense (assembly GCA_009667805.1). Lineage (NCBI taxonomy): Eukaryota > Metazoa > Chordata > Amphibia > Anura > Megophryidae > Leptobrachium > Leptobrachium leishanense. Next base: position 52,416,956 of record CM019063.1, on the reverse strand, counting down.
GGAGAGGCTGCCCTTGGCCTTCAGGATGGTACGATGACTTCTGTTTGAATATCTGTTACAGAAGCCCTGGAGAGCTGTGGCGGACGAATGACACTGTGTCCATTTAACCCCTTCACTATCATAATAGTCAATACGCGATCAATGGTAGCAGACACAAAGCAGCCCAGAATAATGTTAGCAAGATCTGGGGCTGTGCTTTGTGATCACAAATGAAACTCATTTGTTGCACACACGTTCCGTTTGCTTTTGGACTCCAGAATGTGTCCCCAAAGTTTTAGCCCTGTTTGCATAATGCCCTAGGTGCTAAAACTAGATAAAATCAGCTACGAAGTGTCCTTTATCTCAGTGGTCCCAAACCATGGTCCTCAGGGCCCACTAAAAGACCAGGTTTGCCAGATATCTGAAGCACAGCACAGGTGTTATGATTTGCTGCTCAGTGATTGCAGGATTCAGTCTGCTTTTCCCCATGGTGATCTGCAAAATCTGGCCTGTTAGTGGGCCCTGAGGACCAGGGTTGGGGACCACTGCTTTATCTGATGTTCCCGAGCTGAGACTCAGAGCTACGAGCTGTAGTTCTGACTGCAGTAACTCCTTTTGGCCAGTAGATGGTGACATCTCCCTGCCAAATAGTAAGGAATACACTGATAATGTTTCCACATATGTCTTACTGTATAATTATTTAAAAATAATTTACCAAAAAAACACTGACAGTGGATTTTTGGTAAATCGCTTGGAAGTGAAGGGGTTAAAAATGCCATAGTGGTCATTTTAACTTATTATTTAAATCATCCATAAATAAAGCTAATTAAAAACGAAAAAGTGAAAGTGCTTGGCAGGGGATAAAAAGTGCAGGAAAACTTTTTTTTTTAATTTAACCCCATGATTTTTCCAGAAAACATACGTTATCACCCTATTCCCTGTGATCTAATTATGCGTTTTTTTTTTTAAAGTTTGTATTTGCTACAAATCGCTGACTTTATCTTAAAGTTATGCATTGATTTAACTTTGAAAGTTTCGGGGATATTTGTTTCACGCCTTCTCCTAAGATAAACAGAGCGTTGACTTGATACTTTAGAACTTTCTTCATCCGAATCATTTTTTGCAATAATAATCACAGAAAAACATAACCTCATTACAGCAGAAATTTATTATAATCTCGATATTTTATAATCCTTTCAATTAACAGCAGACACATCTTGATTACTTTCTAATTAAATCATTTCACTCAAATATTTTGTAATTAAAACAAGAAGTTATTAAAATTAGAAAACATTTGCTAGCTCAACACTTTTCATTAAGTCCCTGTTACCATACAATACATTCAAACATTTTACGCTAAACTGCGCGCTTAGTTTGCCCCCCTACCCCATTAAAGTACCTGGTGATATCTTCCAAAAGCTACAAGTGTGTGTGTGTGTGTGTGTGTGTGTGTGTGTGTGTGTGTGTGTCTAATTGTATAATCTTAAATGCTAATGCAGCATACTTTATATACAAGACCAGATTTAAGAGGTTATTCAGAGAGATCTGGCCCCTGAAATGTCACCGAACAGGGAATTTCCCCATATGGTGACATTGCCTGGCCATTCGGCTATTGAGAGAGCAGGCTGCCAAATCTTGGCAAACTGCCAGCAAGTACGGTGCCTGTTCGACAGCAGTGAAATCCCCCATAGAGAAGCAATGGTTAATCTATTCAGAGACACCGAACAGCAGAGAAAAGTTGCCAACATGCTCTGCTGTTCGGTGGTTTCATTCGACAGGTTTATTCAGGCGAATCCCATAGGCTTCAATGTTAAAAATATTCCCGTTTTAACTCAATATCTAATAAACCGTTTATTATTTTAATCTGCAGTAAAATGTTTCTTTATTTATCGATTTTTTTTTTAGTATCTTTTAGGCATTTTTCGTGATTTTTTCAGCAATTTATTCTTCCCGTTTTTTTCTTCAAAGCATTTTTTTTTTTCCTGTAACAGCCCTTTTTATTATCATTTATTGGATCTTATATGTAAATTCCAGACATTTTCGTTCAGTAGTTTTTTTGCAAACAGTGTTTCAATTTTGACACTTTCAAGCTTATTGTTTTTTTTTGGGGGGGGGGGGGTTTACCCTGTTCGTCAGCTTGTCGGCTTCTTCCAGTGGCTGGTCTGCGCTGTGATGGGCGTTAGGTGGGTTTTTCCGACATGTTTGGCATATTTTTTGTGGCTGTTCCGGCAAGTTTGTGCCAGGTTTGTGGAGGGAATTCTCTGCACTCCGGGGACCCTGCAGTGAATGCTTAATTCACCGCAGGGTGGAGAACTTTGATTCCCCGAAGTGCAGGGAATTGCAAGGAACGAGAGAGCACCGAAATGTCGGCAACATTTCGGTGCTCTCTGAATAACTCTCTTAGTTATACATTGGGTTTAAATACATTTCAGATGCAACACACTAAATAATTTTTTTTAATGAAATTAACCCCTTCACTGCCAAACTATTTTCCAGAAAGCACCAAACGTCTTTTGGGAAAAAAAAACAACAATTATACAGTAATATATATTTGGGGATATTCCCAGTATATTTCTTACTGTAATAACCGATTTGGCAGGTGGATGTCACCATCTGCTGGCCAAAATGACTTACTGCAGTTTCGGTCTCTTTGCAGGATCAGCTGGGGTGATGTCAGTTATAGACATTCCCCAGAAGGTTTTAAACAGTACTAGCACCTCGCGCATCATGCCCAGGGTTTTAACACTTTAGGGGCATGTTCTGGGGCCCAAATGAAAATGAAATTCCTGTGCAAAAAATGAAACTTCTTTGCACTGCTCCAATAGAATAGTCGACCTTGAAGGGGTTAAAGAGAATCTTCAGTCAAGGCCAGGGTAATCATAGCCCAAAATTTCTAGCACAGAATATAGCTGATAACAAAGTATGAACATCCCTGTTGTATATTAACCCTCTCACTACCATGGTTGAGTTTATTCAATGTTCAAAAGCTCCTGCAGGAACGCAACATCGAGTGAACTTCACTTGGCCGTGTTCTGGAGCTATGCAAAAAAATGTTGTTTATTGCAAACAAAATTAATTAAGAAGGTGCCCCCAAATTTTCAGCACCTTGGACGCGTCATTCAAGGTGCCTGAAGCTGGTTGAACAGCTTGGAGTTCTGTTTTTCTTTCATAGAAAAATGGATCACCAGGTGTATTATTATATATGTAGTAGCAACCTTTGGCCAGCGGAGGGAGCCCTCTGTATGTCAAATAAGCATATTGTCTCAAAGTACATTCATTTTTACATTGTATGCAATGGAAAGATGTTTTCTACAAATCCACCGTCTCCTGGCAGTGGTTGTATGGAAAACAACTCGGTAGCGTATGGGGTTAAACAAAAGAATGTACAAATAACACAAATATCCAAGGATATCGCACTATTTTTATTGTTTTCTATTGTTAAATAGAACTAAAAGAAAACCCACTTATCACAGGCATCATTGTATTCAATACGTTGCAACTGAGGCAGAAAAGCGAATATTGCAAAGCTATGTATATGTACATAATAAAACATCTTAAGTCAGCTTAAAGCAGGGAAAAGCAGAGACGATACCTTGTTAATGTACATTAAACCTCAAATGAGGCAAGCAACAGAGGCAACGAGGACACTTCAGCGATTGATTACAAACATTGTTTTCCAGGAAAGATCTATAGAGTATTCCACGGAAATGTAATCTGCATCGCCAGTAAGAATTACAACAACGGACGCTGTGCAAAAGAGAACACTTGTTGCAAACGATCTCATAAAGTAATGTGAAATAAACAAGGATAAACGAGGAAAGAGAGCCGAGTCTGAACATTTGAGAACCAGGAAGAAATATGTAGCAGTGGCCCTCGTAAAGTAACTCAGCGCGTTTATTTTACTTCTTTTAATAAATAACAACTTCCTTTTATTAATATAAATAATAATGAAAAATAATAAAATGTCGCTCCGACCACTGTCCAGCTCTCCACTTCGGTCTCCCTCTTACCTAACCCCATTTATGATCATCCACACCCAAAACTTCTCTTTAACATCCTCACCCACTTCACTAAACCCCTTCACTGCCGAGATCGAGATAACTCTGGACTTCAAAGGCACCATCAGATACCGATATTGAGTTATCTTGATCTGCGGATCTGAAGGACAAAAACAAATGAAATTTGTTTGCTGCAAACGAGCTTTGTTTGCTTTTGGGCTGCAGAAGGTGCACCCAAAGTTTTAGCCCTGTGGGCGTAATGCACGTGGTGCTAAAGCTGTTCAAAATGCAGGGTACCACGAGCTGCAGCTCAAACTGCTGTAACTCCATTTGGCCAGTAGATGGTGACATCTCCCTACCAAATAGGTTATTACAGTCAGTAAGAAATTCACTGGGAATATGCCCAAATATTTCTTATTGTATAATTCATTAAAAAGGTTTTTTTTTTCAAAAAAACTCTAGTTCCTGACAATGTTATTTTTTTTTAAAAAAAAAAATCACTTTGGTAGTGAAGGGGTTAATATGCTTCTCCCTGTTTGACATCATGCCTTAATATATTTAACTCCATTTTGCTGATATCAAACATCACAATATTTTATCTTGTCTAGCTTACTTGTCCCTATTCAATAAAGGAGGTGCAGCACAACTCACGAGTATCATCTCCCGGAGTCCATACGACTCCATGGAGCCCAGGGTGTGTCCTGTCCTTGTGCTATGTGCTAGTTTCCTACACCTACATGATTGCACAGGAGACATGAATGAGTCGCGGAGGAAGACTGTGAAATATTTGCACCCGGTCTCACTCTTAGGGCCGGATTAAGATCTCTATGGGCCTGGAGCTGAATATTTCGGTGGCTTTTTTGGAATTTAGTGAAATGATAACATATTTTAGGCTATTTAATATTGCATATATATGTATATCTAACCAGGCAGATACTGTGTGAGTAAATTTCCATTCAGATTTCAATCATCACTGCGTGCAAAATAATTTTTTCATATTCTATCATTCAAACCTCTCGTTATATATTCTATAGGGAATTCTTGTTAAAAAATAAATAAATGGGAACCTGTAACTGCATTTTTCTGAGAAAATCTACAATTTTAACCCACAAATTTGATATTTCCCATGTACTTTGGATAATGGTGTTTTATGAATAATATGACTATGTATAAAACACTGACCTTGCTCCCAGCGTGGGAAAGGAGAAGGTGAGTAATGGCAGTGGTATTGCTCATTTTATACGGGACAAATGGACAATACCATCGCTTTGGAACAAAATATAAATACAATTTTTTTTTTTAGATTTTACATTGTCATGTTTGGTATCAATGCAAAGGCCAGACTCTGTCCTGTCTGACACCTCATTTGACCTTGCAAGGTGTAAAGATTAGTGGCGCAGGGTTCCAAAGCCCCCCCAAGGCACTTCGCTGCAGTGTGGCGGTTTAGGTTCTTGATGTAACAATTCGTAATAATGGATTGTACCATCACCTCCACACTTGTTAGTGACATGAAAAATGAGATGGTGAGTTACTGCAGCATCATTGTTCCCTTTATAATTGAAAAATATTGCTGTGTTAGAAAGAAAAATAAAAAATAAAGAAATATTTATTATTTTATATTTATTGTTACATAAAACCTGGTCATGTGTGGTATCATTGGAAAGATCATGCTCTGATATGACCCTGTAGCTGCTATGGAGGTGGAGATATAGTGGAATGCCCAGCATAGAAATGCCCATCAATGCAGACAAATTTATCCTTTCTGTGGGCCTATTCTGGGGCATGGGCCTGGAGCTGCTGCTCCAGCTGCCCCTATGTTAATCCTGCCCTGCTCACTCTGCTCCCAGAGAAAGGAAGCAGCGGTTCGCGCTGTCCTCTCCACCGACAGACAGAGGTGAATATGGGATTTAAAATAAAAATATGGGTCCTATTACATTCTTCATGAAAAAACGCACGCAGACTGTGTGAATTTTTGCCCAAAGTGTTAAACGTTAACTTGCGTAAATCACCACTGGTATTACAATCCTCGCGCATTTTTTCATCCGTCAAAAAATAACGTGCGTAAAATGGACGGGCACAAACGCGCGCGAAGCAACGTTGTGCGCAGAGATCAGTGTGCAGACCGTTTTTTTTAAAGCGATATAGCCAATCAAAATTAAGAACCACAGTTGTCTCACGTTAAGTTTTTGCGCCTGTCAAAGTCAATCGGCGCATATATGTTGCATCAATAAAAAAGCACGAGCAACTTCTCAAATTTATTGTTTGGTATGTGTAGAATGTGTAACTATACTTTGCTGCGTATGGTTTTTTGCGCGTACGTTTGCGCGAAGATTGTAACAGGGCCCTATATATTTTGTTTAATGTGTTAAGTGTTTCTGCTTTTGCAAAATCCCTTAACACCAGCTCTTAGGAGTCAGCGTGTGCCATCACACAGTCCAGACCTTAACCCCATTGAGGTTAATCTTTGGGATAATGTGCTGGAGAAGACTTTACGCAGCGCCGCGACTCTCCCATCATCAATACAAGATCTTGGCCACAAATTAATGTCACTCTGGATGCCAATAAATGCTGTGACATCACATGAGCTTATCCAAACGATGCCATGGCTAATGCGGAATCATGACGAAGGGTGACACAATCACATATTACAGTGTGTGACTTTTTTAGTGTATATATTACTTATTTTTTCTAATAATATATGTCGTCCAGCGCCAGTCGTGGCTTCTGAGCTTTATTTCATCCACTTCTCTTTGGGCAGCAAGTTTAAATTTTCATTTAACGAATTTAAGGTTAAAAAAACAAAGGAATCCTTAGAACGAGGTCGGCCTCGCATAGCTTGTCAAGTGTGGGAATGGAGTCGCTAATCCGCTTTGACAGCCATATTGAATGCCGCAGATCTAATCCACTATTCAATCTTAACAAATGATATCTTTCTCACAACTTGACGAATTGAATTATACAGCCACTTTAGCATTGTTTTAACCAACGCCGATTTTAGTGTGAGAGACAATTACAAAACTCCCTGAGCTAATGTTCTTTTTCATTGAGTATGAGTTTACAGGGGGGGGGGGGCGTCTAGAAAAAAGGAAAATCCAGCAGGCCCGTAGAAACACAAAGAACGTTTAAAAATCGGCTTGATCTAAAAAAAGACGCGTTTAACCAAAATCTAGTGGTTATTTTTTTACTCTTTTAAGGTAGGGTGGCTCTAATTTTTATCATTTTGTTATTGTGAAATATTTATCACATATATTTCTAATAGTAGTGATTTTTATTATTTCAGAATCAATTTTCTTGGGCTTCCATAGATGTCACATACAGTGATCAGCCACAGCATTAAACCCCCCTGCCTAATCGTATAGTTTGTCCTCTTCGGGCAGGGGTTAACGCCAGCGAGGCGTACAGGTACGCCTCACCGCCAGGTGCCGTCGAGGGCCACTAATTTGGCTGCAGGGAATGGCCTGAGTTCAGCCCGCCCCACTGCAGCCAATGGCACGCAGCACGCGCCGGCTGCGGGGAGGGGCTGAGGCGGTCCTCAGAAGTCAGCAGGGCATACATGTGCACCCCACGTCTTCAAGGTCCACCCGCCTGGACGTCATAGAACGTCCCGCAGTGTCAAGGAGTACGATCCTGCATGATGCAAGGTAAGGTGTCCATGGATGACATTTGTTGTTCCAGAACATTGTACAGCATTGTACAGCACTGCGGAATATGCTGGCGCTTTATAAATACAGAATAATAATAATAATAACAATAACATCCCACAGATGCTCAACCGGATTGAGATCTGGGGAATTTGGAGGCCAAGTCAACAACCTGAAATCTTTGTCATGTTCCTCAAACCATTCCTGAGCAGTTTTTGCTGTGTGACAGGGGGCATTATCCTGCTGAAAGAGATGTGGTCTGCAGCAATCTCTAGGTAGATGGTGAGTGTCACGTGTTTGCTGACACCTTTCATGGCCAGCAGCTGTTCTGCATTATGGGACCAGACTAGGGTTGCCACCCGTCCGGATTTGACCCGGACAGTCCGGTTTTCAGACCTCCTGCCACCAGGACAAATGACTCTGCTTGGACCCACCCCTCATACCCCAGAGTTTTACCGGACCGATTAAATCAGTACATGAGCAGCAGAGCAGACTGTCTGTTCTGCCCTGGCTCATGCTGTTGTATGCTGCACTGCATGCTTTCAAATGACTTCCTAGATGTTCACTCGCATGCAAGTTGCGTGTGAGTGAGAGAGAGGGGCGTTCTGCCAGTCACTGAATGAGTGTGGAGGTGGTCTGTAGTGAGTGACATCTCTTCCTTCCCACTTGTCTCCGCCTCTTCCTCCCATCAGCCACTTTCTCCCGCTCACAGGAATATCGGCGCGGGAGAGGCAGCTCAGGCAGCAGGGCAGACTCCTAGGTGAGTTGTAAGAGCAGCTGTTTTGCTTGGCACACTGAGTGAGCTCAGTGAGGTGGCTAGACGGGCGTCGAGTGGAAGGAACGTCCACTCTCACAGACGTTCCTTCCGCTCTCCAAAGACGCTCGTCTGACACTAGCCAAAATAGGCGAATTCCACAGGTTTCAAGGTAAAAAAAAACATTTGCTTTAAATAAAAAACAAAACAATATAACAAAGACAACAAATAAAAACACTAATCCATCTCTAGTGCATATAACTCTGTTCATATCAGCTACAAAGAGTTCCATAGAATTTGCATGCAATTTCAGTGCTTTGCATTTTGGCCCATTTCGGTGCACTTCGGTGATTCCATTTCACGGAATATATGGTGAATTCACTATTTAGTGAATGGTCATCGTGTTTTGCTGAAATTTGAGTCATCGACGCAGTTATCAGATATCAGCGAAAACCGTCGATTTGCATCAAAGTCTGCCGAACTGCACCAAATTAGCATCAGCAAATTCTTACCAAACCAAAAATCCAAAAAAATCAAATCTCCTATTCTCCTAATAGCAAGTTAAATCAATAAAAATGTAGTAAAAATATGTATAAATAATAAAAGAGGTCCTTTAAAAAATTATAAAAAGGTCTGGTACGAAATAAAAAAAAATCATTTAAAAAATAAAATTTCATCCAAAAAAAATACAAAGTAGAAAATAAAAAAATAAATAGGAATTTCACAAAAAATAAAAACAATAAACGGTGCTTACATTTTTCTTTAAAAAAAAAAAATACTTTTTTACTTTGAAACCTATGAGATTCGCCTGTGTAAACCTGTCAGATGGAAACACTGAAAATCAGGGCATTTCGATGAATTCTGTGAATAGAAGACACTTTAGTCTTCCATGAGATAATTTCAGTGCTGCCGAATCAAGGTGAATTACGGCGATTTGCACCTTATTTTGTTGACAAATCTCCTGTATTCGGCAAATTTGACAGCTTTATGAATAGACGCATTGCACCGAAATAGCACGGAGCGGTGAAATTCACCGTTCGGTGCAATTTGGGGCCATTTCGGAGTTTAGTGAATAACCCCTTTTATGATGTACCATTTTTGTTGATGTGAATAAACATGTTATACATCCTCTATAACAGGGCTCAAAATTTCCACTCGCCTACTAGCATTTGGCGAGTGTAAATAAAGTGAGGGCGAGTGGAAATGCACACGCAGGCAGCACAATAAATTATTTTGAGTGTTTAGGGGCAGAGTTAAAGGCTGGGTAGGGGTTAGGTGGAGCAACTGATGGCGAGTAACCTTTATGGCCTGGTTAGTAGCTTGGAATTTGAAATTTTGAGCCCTGCTCTATAAGTCTATAGAACTCTAGGTAGTAGTTGATATGAGTAGAGTTCTAAGCACTAGAGATGGATTAGTGCTCGTATATGTGCTCTCTGTCATTTTGTTTAGTTTTTCTTTTTTTCCTGGATTTTCTGGAATATTTGCTGGGTCATTGTTATGTAGGTTTTTACTATTTGTATTTTTTGTGGGGTTCTATGTGGCATTCTTATTTAATTGCTTTAATAAAGGTTACGTTTTATATTCATGCCCCGTAGATCGTGTGACTGCTCCCTCTGGCTTGAATCAGGGTGGTGCAGCTAGTTATACGTGATAGTTAATATATATTTTTTTTTCGCTCAGCAATTCATATGAATCACAATTATTTAGAAATCTGTAATTAACCTAATTGAAACGAGGCGCGCCGCCCCCTGGAAATCAGTGAGGCGTTGATTTTGTTGTCAGTGACACATGATAACCAAATGCTGTTTATTTTACGAGATGGAAAATATATTGAACACCCTCTGGACATAGAAGGTATTTTCTCCTGGGATTACAAGAGCAAAGATGAATTAGGTACACTTAGGATCAATATCTGTTTCTCTTCTTGGCTCAAGATGGGATTTGTCAAAATTTGAGAGCTGCTTCTATCGAGTGTCAGCCACAAATCCTTCCAATACAAGTCGCAGTCTCACGGAGGGCAGAAATATTAATGACACGAAGGTCTTTCGCGTACGATAGCTTTTGGCCGGGATGCTACGGCACGCGGTGCCTCTCCTCGCTCCCTTTAATGAGCTTTAGCGTGATGAAGTGACCTTGTAGGAAAAGATATCTAGGAATGTGATAAACCTCTGCAAAATGTCTCACTCTGGTGATGGATTGCGCTCGTGTCTCCCGAGTCAAAATTAAAGCTATGCTCCAGGGTAAGTTTTACCCCTTCCTTAATAACGCATTATCAGGACGAATAGGCGCTCACCTTGGAGCCGCCGATGATCGTCGGTTACATTGGCCATGAAGCTTAGACATGTTTTTCTGTTTGACCGATCTTCATGATACAGAATAAATAAACGTGAAAAGCTTTGAAAAGTAAAATACCTGGGGCTATTCCGAGTCAAGTGTAAACTTCCTAGAGCCAGGAAAGTCTACGGAGTTGGTTTATAACATCTACGGTTAGGTTTACACCAGACTGGAAACCTTGCCCTTAGTTATGGGATGAGCCACCTGTAGTATAGCGCCATCCAAGTTCTCGAAATGGGACAATCTGGCAATAAAGGTCATAAAGACTGAATTCTGCCCGGCCATGATTTGGGTTCTCGTAACAGCATAGCTGAGAAGTTACGCAACCCTGTCTGGACTTCTGGTGCAAGCAACCCATACTGGCAGGTAACTGGTTAATATGGGGAGCAGGCAGGCTGCAGCAAAACCACCTTGTCTTTAAGGGGTTAATCAAATAGGGGGACCTCAGTTGCCTCTGTTGACAAATAACTCTACAAAATTTAAAGTTAACTCCTAAAGTTACTTTTAATAAAGCCTATAAACCCTATTAACGCTATACTAAGGCCCTGACCACCAACCCCCACCTTCACCTTGACTATCTTTGAAACCCCTTAAATGAATATAAATTTTAATTTTTAAAATAAATAAAATCCCTAGAAAAAGTCACGCTTACCCTTTGGTGATTGGTGAAGCCATGGTGGTCGCTCGAGATTTCATCAATAAAAAGCTGAGCTATTTAACAAAAAATGCTATCCAATAGCATTCCTTGTTAAGAAAGAGAATTCAGCCAATGAGGGGGCTTTATGCATGAAACCCCACTCATTGGTTGGAGTATTTGACTATGTGAATATGTTTTGGCCAACCAGAACATTAAGGCTAAGGTCAGACGAAAGCATTTTTAACGTGCGTTTAACCGCACGAAATCACGGCCGTGCTAGCAGCAAATGACGTCCAATGCCGGGGAACATACGAAGAACGGCCGCACGAAAGTTCATCCGCGCAACGCAAGTGGCAAACGAACGCATTTTTTCTAGAACGTCAAACCGCTACTACTGACGTACAGAGTGTGCTGCGTCCGCATAGTGGCGTGTGTGTCGTGATTGGGAGACGTCAGACGCTGCACACGTCCGGCCAACATAACGTCCAGACGCAAAAAGGGTTTTATTGATGATCTGTACAAAATCACGGACGAAAATGCGCATCGTATGACCGCTATCGCGTATTCCGTGAAAAAATATGTCCATTCGTTCAAACGCACTTTTTCACGGACAACGCGAAAAATGCGTTCGTCTGACCCTAGCCTAAGAGTCCTCATTGGCCAGATGCGTACACATGGCCACTTATGTCAAACTAATCAGAAAAAGAGAGGAAAAGGACATATTTCACTTCTCCTCTGACTGGTTTGATGTACATTGGCCATGTGGAACCAATCAGAGAGACAGTTGTGTGAAATTGGAAAATGTAAGTGAATCCTGCGGTCAGAGTCCATAGGTCTCCGTAAGTGTCGTGCAGGATTCATGAAAGATCATGAACACATGATCTTCTGAGCCTATGCTGACTCAACTGGCCATGTTCTTTTCTTCATCATGCAACCATAGATAAGGTTTTACAATTTAAAAAAAATTCTTTATAAGTGATTTTACCATCACAAAACTCCTTTATACCAGGTTTCAGGTCCTACAGTGAAGAGGGAGGTCAAATTGACACCTCTCCTTCTGGAAATCAAAGTACAGTGAGAACAAATAGTTCTCTGGTATCTTTCCACCAAGGAATGCAATCCATCAACATCATGAACATGCAATGGTCACGAGACTCTCCAAGGAGATCTATGGACTTGTTTGAGCTGGTGTCTTTATGGGTTCCTAACATTGGCCAAGCTGGAACAGGTTCTGGAGCTGCTACCACTACAAGATATCTTTCCAACGCTTATGAGGTTATTCACTACATACCCTTGCTTGACTAAAGTTCATCTGAATGTCAAACAAGGGTAAAAATAACAGCTGTTACAACTATGGTGAACTTTGGATATCTACAGAAAGAAGATCCAACACCCGCAGGAGAAGATCTTGTAAACAACAGCAAAAATGCTCTACAGCAGGACCGTGGTTATTCTTACGCAAAACGAGTGATCTGCAGCTATTCTCCATTCAGTGTTTTTCTGCCGATGTTTGCAACATGGTTTTGGTTCTGCATTGAACTCCCATGGAAAGTCCAGTGTAAGTAACAGAACCATGGACAACTTTCATGGAATGTAAGGTGGAAACAACGGGGAAATCTACGCTGAACAACTTTAGCTGAAATTTGGGGAAACCCTGGTGTAAACCATATTGAACAACTTCAGCAGAAACTAGAGTGGAGCTTCTCTACAGAGTAACCTCACCATAGTGTCACTGTAGTTCAGGGCTGGACTAGGACAAAAAAAATCAGCCCTGGACTTCAACCAGACCAGCCCACTTTAATGATGAAAACACACAAAAATAGTATGTCAACCACAGCTACAGATACCGGAGTTTCTGCACAGCAATTGGGTAAAGCACTGAGGCTGAGTGCACACCATGTCTTAAGGTAAGGCTGATGCGCAGCAATACTGACTGGCACAGTGGCCCCAATATGAGATTGTGTCAGACTGCGTCTGATTTACCCAGTAATGGCAGTGCGAGTCTCGCAGTGAACGAGCATTCACACTGACCCAGTGACCCATCGGCCCACTGGGAATCTCCCTGTGGTCCCTATGGCGAGTACATGCCTGCCGTAGTAGAATCACCAAAGTAGTTCCACCATTATTTCAATATAACAGTGCTAACTGGATAACTCCATTAAGAATAGGATCCCTGGTCTTTAACCCCTTCACTATCAAAGTATTTTCCAGAAAATAACTGTAACAAACAAGTGGTGTTTTGGAATCTCATTTTTAATGAATTATACAGAAAGAAAATTTTTTGAATACTCCCAATGTATTCTTTACTGTAATAACCTTTGCAGGGAGATGTCACCATCTGCTGGCCAAAAGGAGTTACTGCAGTTCAGGTCTCCATACAGGATCAGCTGGAGAGATGTCATTCATACTCATATTCCCAGCCTACGGTGCTAAAACGTTAGGGACATGTTCTGGAGCCGTAATGCAAAGTCATTTTCTTTACCATTAACAAAATTCTTTTGCATTGCTGCCATAGAACGCTGATATGACTATAGTCAAAATCTGGGCACCTGGAAGTGCCTTGCAGATTGAGTATAGTCGATCATAGTAGTGAAGCTGTTCAAGATCATATATGGAAAATTTGGACTGTCAAGATGCATAGGCCGACGCATGCTACATAAAGAGGGCTTTCCATATGAGTGTAGGATGTGCACGGACAACATGGGGCCCTCGTTTCCTCCTGTACTGGTTTGTCAAAATGTTGATCAATGTGTTGTAACCCTGTCTATATTGTGACCATTGTACAGCGCTGCGGAATATGCTGGCATTTTATAAATAAAGAACAATAATAATAATAATAATAATAATAAACATACATTAGATACTTTTATCAACATCTTAAAACATACAGGGTTATTCAAAGAGAGTCGATCTGGCCCCGAATTGTAGCCGAACGCTGGATTTCAGTGAACGGTGACATTTTGGGGCCATTTGGCTATTCAGAGAGCAGGCAATTCGTCAAATTGAGATGAATTGCCTGCACATACGGTGTCTGTTCGGCGCCTGTTCGAGGGCAGTGAAATCCCCCATAGAAAAGCAATGCTTCGTCTATTCAGAGAACACAAACCAGCAGTGAAAAGTTGCCGAAATGCTCTGCCATTCGGTGGTTTAATTCGACAGGTTTATTCAGGCGAATCCCATAGGCTTCAATGTTAAAAATATTCCCGTTTTATTTCAATAACTAATAAACCGTTCATTATTTTAATCTGCAATAAAAAGTCTCTTTATTTAATGATTTTTTTTAGGATCTCTTAGGCATTTTTTGGAATTTATTTTGCAAACTTTTTTTTGAGTTTTTTTTTAAACATTTTTTTCTTTTTTTCTGTAACAGCCCTTTTTATTATCATTCATTGGATTTTATATGTAAATTTCAGACATTTTCGTTCTGTATTTTTTTGCAAACAGCGTTTCACTTTTCAAACATTCAAGCGAACTGTTTGTTTTTTTTCCACACCCTTCGCCTGCGTGTCAGCTTTTTCCGGCGGCTGCTCTGCGCTGTGATCGGCGGCTAGTCGGGTTTCTCCGGCGTGTTCGGCGGGGTTAATCCAGCTGTTTTCTGCGGGTGTCGGTGAGTGTTCGGTGTGTTTGCGTGGGTTTTCCCTGCACTACAGGGGCCCTGCGGTTCTTGCTGAATACACCGCAGGGTCGGCGAAATAGGAACGCCGAATCACCCCGAAGTGCAGGGAACGAAAACTCATCGATCTCTTTGAATAACCCCGATAGACTAGATTGTAAGCTCCTCTGATCAGGGCCCTCTACACCTCTTGTCTCTCTCTTATGCTTGTTTATTTGTGTCTTCTTTCATTTCGTTATTGAAAAGCGCCGCGGAAACTTTAGGCGTTTTATAAATAATAATAATAATAATAATAATAATAATAGACTTGGTTAAAAAGACAAAAACAGTTATTTCCAAGTTTGTGAAACTATAGCTATAAAAGACTTCTAAACTTTTTTAATATATGTTTTTACAAGCCTAGGATTGCAGCAAACATGTCATTCTATAATGTCTCGATAACAGGGAGCTATTTTATAGGTAGACGTGTTTTAATTACGCCGGTTAATTCTCACGAAACAGATGCCTCTGTTAATAACAGCACTTAATACGACAAGCACGGTAGGACAGTAAAAATAAAAAGTCAGGAGAACTTTTTCTTATGTATCAAAAAACTTTAAGGTAAAAAAAAAATTACGTTTTTTTTTGCGCACAGCCTTAAACGTTAACGCGCGTAAATTAACGCTGGTATTGCAATCCTCGCTCGTTTTTTCATCCGTCAAAAAATAACGCGCGGAAATAAGACGCCCAAAACCGCTCGCAAATTAACGCTGCGCGCAGAAATCGATGGGCGGACAGTTTTTTCACGCGATTCAGCCAATCAGAATTAAGATTCACAATTGTCTCCCGTTCAGTTTTTGCGCCTGTCAAATCAATCTGAGTATATATGCTGCAGCAATAATAAAAACACGCACAGCTTCTCCATTTTATTGTTTGGGTATGTGTAGAATGTGTAACTATACGTTGCTGTATTGTTTTTGGAAATTTGGAAAATTTAAGTGAATCCTGCGGTCAGAGTCCATAGGTCTCCGTAAGTGTCGTGCAGGATTCATGAAAGATCATGAACACATGATCTTCTGAGCCTATGCTGACTCAACTGGCCATGTTCTTTTCTTCATCATGCAACCATAGATAAGGTTTTACAATTTAAAAAAAATTCTTTATAAGTGATTTTACCATCACAAAACTCCTTTATACCAGGTTTCAGGTCCTACAGTGAAGAGGGAGGTCAAATTGACACCTCTCCTTCTGGAAATCAAAGTACAGTGAGAACAAATAGTTCTCTGGTATCTTTCCACCAAGGAATGCAATCCATCAACATCATGAACATGCAATGGTCACGAGACTCTCCAAGGAGATCTATGGACTTGTTTGAGCTGGTGTCTTTATGGGTTCCTAACATTGGCCAAGCTGGAACAGGTTCTGGAGCTGCTACCACTACAAGATATCTTTCCAACGCTTATGAGGTTATTCACTACATACCCTTGCTTGACTGAAGTTCATCTGAATGTCAAACAAGGGTAAAAATAACAGCTGTTACAACTATGGTGAACTTTGGATATCTACAGAAAGAAGATCCAACACCCGCAGGAGAAGATCTTGTAAACAACAGCAAAAATACTCTACAGCAGGACCGTGGTTATTCTTACGCAAAACGAGTGATCTGCAGCTATTCTCCATTCAGTGTTTTT
Organism: Leptobrachium leishanense; assembly: GCA_009667805.1. Lineage (NCBI taxonomy): Eukaryota > Metazoa > Chordata > Amphibia > Anura > Megophryidae > Leptobrachium > Leptobrachium leishanense. Next base: position 52,400,330 of record CM019063.1, on the reverse strand, counting down.
CTGTCAATGTTTGCAACATGGTTTTGGTTCTGCATTGAACTCCCATGGAAAGTCCAGTGTAAGTAACAGAACCATGGACAACTTTCATGGAATGTAAGGTGGAAACAACGGGGAAATCTACGCTGAACAACTTTAGCTGAAATTTGGGGAAACTCTGGTGTAAACCATATTGAACAACTTCAGCAGAAACTAGAGTGGAGCTTCTCTACAGAGTAACCTCACCATAGTGTCACTGTAGTTCAGGGCTGGACTAGGACAAAAAAAATCAGCCCTGGACTTCAACCAGACCAGCCCACTTTAATGATGAAAACACACACAAAAATAGTATGTCAACCACAGCTACAGATACCGGAGTTTCTGCACAGCAATTGGGTAAAGCACTGAGGCTGAGTGCACACCATGTCTTAAGGTAAGGCTGATGCGCAGCAATACTGACTGGCACAGTGGCCCCAATATGAGATTGTGTCAGACTGCGTCTGATTTACCCAGTAATGGCAGTGCGAGTCTCGCAGTGAACGAGCATTCACACTGACCCAGTGACCCATCGGCCCACTGGGAATCTCCCTGTGGTCCCTATGGCGAGTACATGCCTGCCGTAGTAGAATCACCAAAGTAGTTCCACCATTATTTCAATATAACAGTGCTAACTGGATAACTCCATTAAGAATAGGATCCCTGGTCTTTAACCCCTTCACTATCAAAGTATTTTCCAGAAAATAACTGTAACAAACAAGTGGTGTTTTGGAATCTCATTTTTAATGAATTATACAGAAAGAAAATTTTTTGAATACTCCCAATGTATTCTTTACTGTAATAACCTTTGCAGGGAGATGTCACCATCTGCTGGCCAAAAGGAGTTACTGCAGTTCAGGTCTCCATACAGGATCAGCTGGAGAGATGTCATTCATACTCATATTCCCAGCCCACGGTGCTAAAACGTTAGGGGCATGTTCGGGAGCCGTAATGCAAAGTCATTTTCTTTACCATTAACAAAATTCTTTTGCATTGCTGCCATAGAACGCTGATATGACTATAGTCAAAATCTGGGCACCTGGAAGTGCCTTGCAGATTGAGTATAGTCGATCATAGTAGTGAAGCTGTTCAAGATCATATATGGAAAATTTGGACTGTCAAGATGCATAGGCCGACGCATGCTACATAAAGAGGGCTTTCCATATGAGTGTAGGATGTGCACGGACAACATGGGGCCCTCGTTTCCTCCTGTACTGGTTTGTCAAAATGTTGATCAATGTGTTGTAACCCTGTCTATATTGTGACCATTGTACAGCGCTGCGGAATATGCTGGCATTTTATTATTAAAGAACAATAATAATAATAATAATAATAATAAACATACATTAGATACTTTTATCAACATCTTAAAACATACAGGGTTATTCAAAGAGAGTCGATCTGGCCCCGAATTGTAGCCGAACGCTGGATTTCAGTGAACGGTGACATTTCGGGGCCATTTGGCTATTCAGAGAGCAGGCAATTCGTCAAATTGAGATGAATTGCCTGCACATACGGTGTCTGTTCGGCGCCTGTTCGAGGGCAGTGAAATCCCCCATAGAAAAGCAATGCTTCGTCTATTCAGAGAACACAAACCAGCAGTGAAAAGTTGTCGAAATGCTCTGCCATTCGGTGGTTTAATTCGACAGGTTTATTCAGGCGAATCCCATAGGCTTCAATGTTAAAAATATTCCCGTTTTATTTCAATAACTAATAAACCGTTCATTATTTTAATCTGCAATAAAAAGTCTCTTTATTTAATGATTTTTTTTAGGATCTCTTAGGCATTTTTTGGAATTTATTTTGCAAACTTTTTTTCGAGTTTTTTTTTTTAAACTTTTTTTCTTTTTTTCTGTAACAGCCCTTTTTATTATCATTCATTGGATTTTATATGTAAATTTCAGACATTTTCGTTCTGTATTTTTTTTGCAAACAGCGTTTCACTTTTCAAACATTCAAGCGAACTGTTTGTTTTTTTTCCTCACCCTTCGCCTGCGTGTCAGCTTTTTCCGGCGGCTGCTCTGCGCTGTGATCGGCGGCTAGTCGGGTTTCTCCGGCGTGTTCGGCGGGGTTAATCCAGCTGTTTTCTGCGGGTGTCGGTGAGTGTTCGGTGTGTTTGCGTGGGTTTTCCCTGCACTACAGGGGCCCTGCGGTTCTTGCTGAATACACCGCAGGGTCGGCGAAATAGGAACGCCGAATCACCCCGAAGTGCAGGGAACGAAAAGTCATCGATCTCTTTGAATAACCCCGATAGACTAGATTGTAAGCTCCTCTGATCAGGGCCCTCTACACCTCTTGTCTCTCTCTTATGCTTGTTTATTTGTGTCTTCTTTCATTTCGTTATTGAAAAGCGCCGCGGAAACTTTAGGCGTTTTATAAATAATAATAATAATAATAATAATAATAATAATAATAGACTTGGTTAAAAAAACAAAACAGTTATTTCCAAGTTTGTGAAACTATAGCTATAAAAGACTTCTAAACTTTTTTAATATATGTTTTTACAAGCCTAGGATTGCAGCAAACATGTCATTCTATAATGTCTCGATAACAGGGAGCTATTTTATAGGTAGACGTGTTTTAATTACGCCGGTTAATTCTCACGAAACAGATGCCTCTGTTAATAACAGCACTTTTACGACAAGCACGGTAGGACAGTAAAAATAAAAAGTCAGGAGAACTTTTTCTTATGTATCAAAAAACTTTAAGGTAAAAAAAAATTTAGGTTTTTTTTTAAAATTTTGGTCTAATCATAACGGCACATTACTATTTAAACCACCGATTGGCAACACGGCAGAGATTTGGCAACTGCATTTTCCAATGCAACTGACTAGCTTTATTTACTAAAAAAATAATGAGCTCTATTACATTCTGCGCACGAAAATGCACGCGCAGCGCTATTTTTTTGCGCACAGCGTTAAACGTTAACGCGCGTAAATTAACGCTGGTATTGCAATCCTCGCTCGTTTTTTCATCCGTCAAAAAATAACGCGCGGAAATAAGACGCCCAAAACCGCTCGCAAATTAACGCTGCGCGCAGAAATCGATGGGCGGACAGTTTTTTCACGCGATTCAGCCAATCAGAATTAAGATTCACAATTGTCTCCCGTTCAGTTTTTGCTCCTGTCAAATCAATCTGAGTATACAGTATATGCTGCAGCAATAATAAAAACACGCACAGCTTCTCCATTTTATTGTTTGGGTATGTGTAGAATGTGTAACTATACGTTGCTGTATTGTTTTTTTCGTGCTGGTGTATTTGGGATCAGCCAGAACGTTCAGATTTGCCGTTACCACCAGCTTTTCAAAGACGATAAAATTATACACGCAAACGTTGCCAGTTAAAATTTGCGCATCGATTATAATACCATCCGCGTACCAGCGCACAAACGCATTTGTGCTCACAATGTTAAGTATAGGATGCGCGCAGTACATTACGCTCTCAAAGGGTTCACGCAGGTTCACCAGTGGTAGACGTTAATGTGCATTTTTTGCGCGGACATTGTAGTATGAGGTTCTGCGCGAAGGGTTTTCCCCTTGCGTTAATGCATTTTCGCGCACGCATTAACGTTTGCACGAAGAGTGTAATAGAGCCCAATAATTGAGAAATAGGGAAATAGCACTTTTTTTCTCCTTCGGAAAAAAAAATTTATTAAAAAAATTAAATAATAAAAACATACATATATACTGTATATATAATATATATATATTGTGACGTTTGGGGGCCCACAGAGCACGTGCACAATGTCTTTCACAAACAAAACAGCTTTATTCACCCTTTCAGGGCAGTCAAAAAGGCAACATAATAAGTACACGCTTTGGTTCAGCGAAATTAAAGCAAAGTCCTGATCTTCAGCACAAACAGAGAAATAATAGTGGCTCACCAACGCTTTAAACCGTCCCAAACCTAGGGAATCCTTTCCCCAGTATGTAGAAGCCTCTCCAGCAAGGCACAGCACGTCTCCTGCTTTTGGAACACAAACACACAGCTTCCACTGATTACTTTCCTTTTCCTGAACTCCCACAATCCTATCTGGGAGTTGCTGGCTTTAAAACTCTTCCTGGACAGGAAGATTAACCCTGTGGTTGCACTTAAAGGGTCCACAACCCAAATAGGGGTGAAACATATTGTCCATCCAGGACCCAGCCCTGCCGACCTCTACAATATATATATGTAATATATATATATATATATATATTCTTTTATTATTATTTAATTTTTTTAATTAATTTATTTTTATATATATATATGTATATATATTTTATGTATATATATATATATATATGTACAGCCATGAAGAGAGCACACCAGCTCATACATTAAAACATTTTAACAATAGGTCATACACTTAAATATTTTAACAATTTTTAAACCTTTAAAGATTTTTGCAAACCCGAAGCACTATTAAAAAATACTGAGAATTTAGTTCACAAAATATGACCATAAATTGCTTAAGCCTGTCACAGCGTCAATGTATCCCATCGCGGAAAATTCTAAAGAAAAAAAAAATTAAATATATATATAATATTATATTATACTGTATATCACATTAAATTAGTAAATTAATGTCTGTAACACCCACTTGGACAAAACTTGGCATAAGGCTTTATGGGTATTTTCTGTGTGGGAAACAATAAATAAATAATGAAGCCTAAATTGTTCATTTCAAATTCTTTAATCTTGACTCTCTGGGCTGCTTGAAGAATTCAAAAATACAACCTCTCCGCCAGGACCTCACATTAAAAACAGGAAAAAAGCATCTTATTTCATTACTGGAAATACACACTGCAATATAAAATATTTAAACTACAATATAATGATTTCATATTTCAACTACTTTGAACATGTGAGCATAATGTACTGTAATGATCTGCTTGCACCGTTCAAATAATAAACTCTCCCCTATAAAGGGACACTCCAGGCATCGGGAAATTCGGTCTTAACTCCTTGTCTCTCGCCTCCAGATAGAAGCGGTCTAGACATCACAAAGTGCACTATGTTACATTGAAAGTGATGATAAAAAATAATAGTATTCCTAAAATTGCAATTATATAATAAAAATATTAATTAACCACTTCTCTACTGTGATCGAGTTAACTCAACCGGAAAAATTACCATAAGTAGGCTTGTGCACCGAGTTTTTTTCGGTTCGATTCGGTTTGATTTGTTCGGATGTTTAAACTTTTCGATTCGGCTCGTTTCGACCGATTTCTGTTTCGATTCGGTTCGGTTCGTTTTTCGTGGACATTTTTTTTCGGAATAGCGAGCATTTTTCGTATTTTCGTGTCACTTTGCTCGTTTTTTGTATCGACTTTTCGGAAATTTCAGAAATTTTCGTTTTTTCAGAACGTCTGTTCTCCTCGTTTCAAAGTGTCTACGATAATTCTGGCGATTCTATCGTGTTTTTCTTTATTAAATAAAGATCCTTTTTTTCTTATGAATAATTGAATATACATTTCACAACTTTATTTAATCATATTAAAATGGTATGAAAGCCAAGGAACAAAAAAACATGAACAAAACGATTTAAAAAACGCTAAACTGACCCGAATGCCACAAGAAACAAGTGATACGCATTTACAAATACAAAATTTACCGAATCAGCGATATAACCGATAATAGTTAAATATACGATTTCCAGAATTACCGAAATGGAACCGGAATCATGAATGGAACCGAAATCATGAATAGAGCAAAAATAAATTTCGATTTGACACATTTCAAGTCCATTCGAAAAATTCGAAAATGTATCGTTTCGGCTCGGAAAACTTTTCGGATCTATCGGTTTTCGGGTCCGATCCGATTCGGAAATTCGGCCGAATCCGAAGACACGAATCGGGAAATTTCGTGAAAATTCCGAAATTCCGAAACCCGAAACGCACATCCCTAACCATAAGGTGGCCAAGATCGGTTTGACTAACAGGGTTATTGAAAGAGAGCCGAACTGGCCACCATATTGCACCGAACAGTGAATTTCCCCGTACAGTGCAATTTTGTGGTCATTCGGCTATTCAATAGGCTGGTGGTTCGCCAAATATTGGCGAATTGCCAGCGATATACGGTAATCTTCAGCGACAGTGAAATTCCCATAGAGAAGCAATGGTTAACCTATTCAGAGAACACCGATCGGCACCGAAATGTCAGTGAAGTGCCCTGATTTTCGGTGATTTCATTTAACAGGTTTAGTCAGGCGAATCCCATAGATTTCAATGTAAAAAATATTCCCCGTTTTTACTAAATTTTTATTCAACCGTTTATTCTTTTAATTTTCTGCAAAAAGTCTCTTTATTTCTTTTAGGCATTTTTCGTGATTTTTTCGGCAAATTTTTTTCAGATTTTGTTTTAAATGGCATTTTTTTTCTTGTAACAGACCGTTTTATTATTGTTCATAGGACCTTATATATTATTTCCAAGCATTTTAATGCAGTAGTCCTTTGCAAACACGTTCTAAAAATTGTTATTTTTTTTTACCCCGTTCGGCAGCTTGTCGGCTCTCTGTTCAGTGGGTCCTTGGCTTTTTTCGGATTGAGTTGGCGGTTTTGAGGCGGAACGTCGGATGCATTCGGCGGGTTTTCCGATCGAATCTGTGCTTTTTTTTCATTTTTTGGCGATTTGGTGGCAGTTCTTCAGATGAGTTCGGCGGCTCGTTCTCTGTACTTCGGGGGACCCTGTGGTTAATGCTGAATAAACCTGAATGAATCGACCTCGCCAAAGTGCAGGGAAAGGGAGAGCATCGAACTATTGGTGACATTTCGGTGCTCTCTGAATAACCCTGTAAGTCTGGACTTATTATATAGAGTTGCAAATGAATTTTATTTATTGAAACACACTATTACATATCTCTCTCTATTCTCTAATATAGTTACAATACATAACATATTAAAAGACTACATTCCATTTTACAATACATTTTTATTAAGCCTCCTGACATAACCTGACATACGTATACATATATTAATGGCATCAGTAGAATTCACTTAAAACAAAAAACCTTATCTATAAGCCATCTGTGCGCCTGCTGTAATATAAAATAATACCATATTTGTTTACTGTTAACAGTTCCTTCATAAAAATACAATTAGCCCCTTGACTGCAGAAGACCATTGGGGACATCTTGGGCTTTCCCCACAACATGCGGAAGACGTTCCCCATATGTCACGGGGTTTCTGCAGCCAGAGGAAAACTGCGACTGCTCAGGTCGGAGTCGTGCAACGGTCTGACTTACTTGAAGTCAGTACTTTCCGTGGGACCACTCCCCATGCACAAACTTCATTGCTCCGGTGCGCGATGATGTTATTTTCAAGTGTTACCTGGGTGAATGCCTGATGGAGAGGGTAGGGTTTTGGACCTCTCTATCTCCTCATCCAAACGGGAAAAAGAAACAGAAGAGGCATTGCTGGAAAGGTCACAGTCTGACCTTTCCAACGATGCCCATCATGAAGGTCTAGACTCCTCAAAAAGTAAAAATACACACAAGGGTCTCTAATGGCAGTTTTAAAAATCAAAACTGCCTAGAGACCCTCAAACCACCCCATTTAAAAAATAACAACTCCCCTTTAACACAATATTAATATTTTTTGGATCAACATATATCCATATTATGTTCTGGTCCTAAAATTTAGTTTAAAAAAATGCAGTGTTGTTTATTAGACTTTTAACAATTTTTTTAAAAAAAATCACACTTAATTAATGACACAACATATACACATAATAATTATAGACGTGTGCACGACTAGAAAATTTGCTTTGATTCGTTTCAAAATAATTTTGTTTTTGTTATTTCATTTCATAATTATGTTTCGTTTGTTATACAGCGCTACGGAACTTGTTGGCGCTTTTTAAATACTTGTAACTGTAACTATTATCGGATCACTATAAAACCCATTGTAAGTTGGGATCGATTTGATATTTGATATTGATTTGAATTTCGGATCACTAAATAAACCCCAATGACTTAAATCCTGCTGTTAAAAGGCAAGCTAGGGTTAAGTATTGAGTTGTCTATTGACCTGTGGTGCTGTATACAGATTCAGCACCACAGGCCATTTTTCAGGGACAGGGTGCTTTTTGAAACAGTCCATCGAGACTGATTCGTTTCATAATGTTGCTTACTTTAGTACTACTTGTGTTGGAAGTCGGAATTGATTTGTTATTTGAAATCGAGTCAAATTTAGGAATACTAAATAAAACCCCAATTGATCAAAACCTGCTCAGGAATCATTTAATCAATGGTTCTCTTGTGAAACAGTATAACGAATCAAGTTCATTATATACCGTTTCGTTGAAATTCTGATGAAATCAATTCGTTATGTCGGAAGTACTTCCGAAATGCGAATTAACGTATTTTCTAACGAATAATTATATATTTTAAATCTGATGAGTCTGCTAAAAAGATATATAATTTGTCTGGGTTTTACAATAACACATGACTTCAAATCGCGTTTAAACATGATGATCACAAAAAGGTAAAAATGACCTCAGCACACAGGGTTGAAATGGTTCCGGAGTGAAAGGGTTAATTTAAAGCCTATAATATGTATTTTAATTTCCTACATTTATCGTAAGCAATGAGTTCTCTAAGTTGAGGGATATGTCTGTGATCTTCCGTGTGTCCATATACATGTTTAATTCCATGGTATATATACACGTTCTGTTTTTTACTGAGCACAATATTTGTGTTATGGCTGCGTAGAAAGTGAAATAAAGGAGGGAAAAAGCATCAGTTTCAAAAATGAGGTGTTTATTATTACATATATTCATGAGAAATCAGATGGTAATGGCCATCACTGTCTGTTACCCTCATGCCTCTGCTTGTGTTGCATTATGTAGCGTTATGTACAATTTGCTGGAGACTTATTATTCCACATTTGTAAAAATAACTGTAAACCGTACATAAATTTAAGGGTTTATTGCTTGAATCTTGACTCGAGGATTTGCGATAGTTGTCAGTGATGCAGCATGTTACGCCGTGCTACCGTAAAGCATAATAAAGGCATAAAGTAATAGGGACAACATTAGAGCACTTTAGGCTTATTACGCAATAATTAATTGGGAAAAAAGTATTTCATAATTTTAACCCCTTCAATACCAAAACTGAGTTATCTTAATCTTCAAAATCCCCTGCAGACGCCTGAGATTGAGTTAACTCGATCCGGTCTTATTCTGGATCAATGCATAGGAATTTAATTTCTTATAAACTAAATTCATTTGAGAATGTCATTTTCAGTACCCCCCGGTGCCTGCAGCAGGGAACTTGAAAGGGGAGGGGGTCCTTTGGACCCCTCTCCCTCCAGAATGGCTGCACCTAAAAAAAAAAGAGAGTCTGCCCTTTCCAGCAGTGTGTCACGTACCTCTGGCACCCGGCAGTCTCCTCCATGCTGCTTGCTGGCCGAGTGCTGGATAAAATGCACGCCGGCTCCGATCACGTGACGGCTGGAGGGGCGAGGCACATTAGGAAGACGTGGCGATCAGGTGTATAAGCCCTTGACTTAGCCCAGACCAGTGCGCTGTCGTGTTTTCACACTCCCACAGTACTACCAAATGTTTCCAATATTTATTTATTGTTACTTTGTGTATGACCTCTGGCTTTGGCAATCAACTACTCAGGTGTTTTGACCCCTGTCTCTGTATTATTGTTTATCTGACTTCTGGATTTATAAATATATATATATATATATATATATATATATATATATATATATATTCCAAGTTTCAGATGCACACATAGGCTTTATGGAATATATAAAAAATGTTGTTTATTACAAATACATTATATAGCTCGATGTTTCAGTTCCCGTAGGAACTTTCCTCAGGAAAGTGCCTGAGGAAAGTTCCTACGGGAACTGAAACGTCGAGCTACATGATGTATTTGTAATAAACAACATTTTTTCTATATTCCACAAAGCCTCCGTGTGCATCTGAAACTTGGATTATATTGATTGCGGTTGGATTTTTGCACCGGAGCAGAAGAAATTTGTCTGTGGTGTGCGGGGTCACTTGGACTTTATATATATATATATTCAATTCAAATAAGCTTCATTAGCAGGACCAAATACATTTTAGCATTGCCAAAGCATATGGGGAGGTTATATGGGATGGAGGGGGGTAGTGGGACATATATGGGGGGAATGGGCAAGTGCATGGACATTATCAGGGGTAAGGGATTATATGAAGGGGGATGGGGGCGAGTCCGTGTTGGGGATTTATAAGTCTGGGAGCTCTCATGTTCCTCTCAGTCCGTGACATTCTGTGACGTATTGGGCAGATATTTTCACCGCCGGCTCCTCTTCTCCCAGTATGATGTGGAGTTTCCTCGTCTCTTCTATAGAGGTGAAGTCCGGGATGAGAGCGGAGAGTCTCTGGAAGGGAGTTTCCCTCAGTGCTGAGTACTTGGGAACTGTAGGAGGAATATATATATATATATATTTATTGTCTCTGTCTGTTTTCATATTCGGTGTCTATTAACCGACCACTCTAAGGATCGGAGGATTTAGGGTAACTCTGCATACAGGGATCTGTTCTCATATATCCGTGGGAATCCGTGACACAGTGCCTCTCTTTAATCCCTTAGGTGCCGGATCGCGATTCGCTGCCGGAGGTGGCTGACATCTTGGATGTCAGCCAAGCCTCCGGAGTCACCCCCTTCCCTGATGTCGTCCTATGTGCGATGACGTCAGTTGACCAGTTAACCCCCCTGCTGCCAAGAAGCGCTAAGGGGGTCCCTTAGACCCCCATATCTCCAACTCCGTAGCAGCTAGAGGGGCCCTGATCATGACCTTTCCAATGATAAGAACCATGATCATGTTTGGTGTGACAATCAAAAAAAAAAAAGGCAAATAAAAAAAATCAAAAAGTGTTTTTTTTTAAAAAAAAAAAAAAATTGTCTGGGGGTATAATAAAATAGGACTTCAAATCACATTTAAACATGAGCATAAAATGGTCAAAATGAGCTCATAACACAGAGGTGAAATACCTCAGCAGTGAAGGGGTTAAAAAGCAAAAACATGTAAAAATTGGGTATTTCTACTTTCAGGACAAAATTTCAAAACTATTTAGCTGGGGTCTTTTTTGGCAGTTGTAGATTTTGGGGATTAAAGTTTGAAAAGGTGTGTTTTTCCCATTTTGTTTTATCATATTTCATAATTTTATATTTTAATAAATTATACAATATTATGAAAATAATGGTATCTTTAGAAAGTCCATTAAATGGCGAGAGAAACAGTGTATAATATGTGTGGGTTCCAAAAAAAGGAAAATTAGACCTACTCACAAACAGGGCAGAAATTAAAAAACAGCAGTGGGTACTTTTGGACAGATATCGGATTGCCTGGTCACTTTGGGGTTAAGCGCAGTCCACAATTAAATTTTTGTAAACCAGGAAGCTTTTTATTTTTACCCTGAAATTTGTTTCCAAACTTTAACTACTTTCAAAGAGTTATCTGAGACGAGAAATCCGACTTTAGACGACGGAGGTGAACGGAATGATCCAAACCACCGAATATAAAATATTAATACGGAATTTTTAATTTATTCCTAACACATAGATGTCTTTGCTCATAGATTTATCTCCAGCTGACAGCCAGATCCTGTGGGAGCGTATTGTATATTCCGAGCATCAAATTTTCTTTGCTTCTTACAAAGGAGCTCAAAGACCAGTTAGTAGAGACGTCAAGGCAATAATAGCTCCCTCCCTTGTTTCCCTGGATCTGCTTCGCAAATTCAAATTGCCTGGACTTTGCTTTTATTGCTTTTAGGATCATTTTGTGGAAGAGGCGAGATTATCCCAAACTATATAAATATAGTATAGTGTGGGGAAAAAAAGTGACAGGCGAGAAGGTGATCAATCGGTAAACAGGAACTAAAAACTGTGCGGAGTATACTTTAAAAAAAAAAAAAGAAACAAATGTCATTTTAGAGTCAAAAAAGAAACATAAAGAATAAAAAAAAAATGATAAGCTGATCATTTATTAACCCCTTCACTACCATGATCGTTTATACGCGATCAGCTGTAGCAGACACAGCAGCACGAGATCATGTTAACTTGATCTGGAGCTATGCTGTATCACTGCAAATGAAATTAGTTTGTTGCTAGCAAATGTTTTTGCAATTGGGCTCCACAAGGCGCCACCAAAGTTTTAGCACCCTGGACAAGATGCACGAGGTGCTACAACAGTTTTTACAAGTGCATATCCATGTAACAGGGAGATATTCACTTGCTGCAGCACAGAGCTCCAACTGCAATAGCTCCTTTTGGACAGCAGATGGCAACGTCTGCCTGCCAAATGGGGCTAGTGCAGTAAATCATGCATTAATTATATGTAGGGGCTATTTCCATTTCATAATTAACCCCTTCACTGCCAATTGTTTTGCTAATAAATACCCTGTCAGGAACCAGTGTTTTTTGGAAAATATTTTTTAATTAATTATACAGTAAAAAAGGGCTTGACAAATTTGCTTTGAATCTAGGAGCCAGCTACAAAAGTTAGGAGCCAGGTTCTTCTTCAGACGTATAAAGCTTTACTTTCAACAACAATACGCCGATACTATTTTTTTTAATACCAAGTACTGATACTTCCCTCCCAGGTACTCACCGATACGTTTATCTAAGGTCATGTGACCGTTTTCCAATAAATAATTTAGGATTTTGCTGAAAGCCTGTCCAGTTTATTATAATATTGAAACGTATGGGCAACCTCCAATCAGCAGCTGAGAGAGGGAAGGAATGGTCAGGCCAGCAGCTCTCCTTTACAGCCTGACACTGCACTGGGGTCTGATTTATAACACCAGACAGATGCGCTGATCGTCCCAGCATGAAAATGCACATGTTGCCATAACAGATCTCCCCAATGTGCCCACATCTTGCCCGTGTGGTCAGAGGGGCCTGGCAGAATGGGGGGGTATGTATCCAAACTGGGTGCCATGGCGGCCTGGCGCCCAGGTTTTGTCAAGCCCTACTGCATGAAAACCTATGTTGCCAATTACTGGCCAAATGGAGTTACTGCAGTTAGAGCTGCAGTCCGAAGCTCTGTGTTGGCTGAGGAATAACCCATTCAAAAATCCACTGTTTGCTGTCCACACTATTCCACGGACATATGCAGCAGTACCGGAATTTGACCCGTAGAGGGAGCCCTCTGTCACTACTGAATAAGGTCTTTAAAAGCATTGTAAACATGTTTTACTGTGCATTTACAGTGTGTGTGTGTGTGTGTATGTTTGGGTGTGTGTGTAGCTTTGTATGGGTGTTTGTGTGTGGTGACACGGTTAATGGGTCATTTAAAGTGTTTTTTTGGAAGACCACATGGTAGTGAAGGGGATTAATGCTACAATGCTTATTAAAGCTGACTAAAACATAAACACACAAACAAAAATGACAATAACAACCATTTAATTCTTGGACTAAGAATCAAAGACGAATCAGATTTTTCCCTTCGAAAATTGCCGTAAAACAAACGTTTTTGGAAACATAACCTTTCAGACACTTTTCGGAACCAGTGGATGCATTCCGATACGGGATCCATGAATAGAATATTGAACACATTGAAGAGCTGCGAGCATCACGAGTATCTCTGATATACTCCTCTATTTCTTTTAACTTATCTTAACTTCCTGATATTTGGGAAGAAGTTGTGAGGGTTATTCACAAAGCCCCGGAATTGAGTTTAATTTTGTTGCTTTTACAGGGTTATTCACAGAGATACGAAAATGCCCCGAAAATGCACCGAACAGTGAATTTCCCCGTACGGTGCATCTTCGGGGCCATTCGGCTATTTACAAAGCAGGCAGCTCTCTAAATGTCGGCGAATTGCCAGCGAAATACGGTGCCTGTTTGACGGCAGTGAAATCCCCCATAGAGAAGCAATGATTAATCTATTTAGAGACACCGAACAGCAGAGAAATGTCTGAGAAATGCCCTGATGTTTGGTGGTTTCATTCGGCAGGTTTAATCAGACGAATCCCATAGGTTTCAATGTAAAAAATATTCCAGTTTTTATTCAATATCTATTAAACCATTTATTCTTTTAGATACATACAGAACAAATGGTGTCACACCTGATCCCTACCAGGGCGGCTTCAACTACCAGAAGTATTCAGCCCAATAACATGTATAAAACATAACAAGAGAAAAAGTGTCATCTGCGCTTATCCCTATAACTCAATGTGAAAAAAACCACAATTAGAGGTTTTGGTTTACTTTAATGGCAACTGAAGTGCAAGCTCATCTGCCGCGTCAAGGCATTTCTGGTAAGGCGAGTCCTACCTTATGATGAAACCAAAGGCTGCTTTCTAAGCAAGCCACATATGCTCATGCTGCTTCTCAGTCATGAGAGAGACTGGTGGGTTTTCATTTATACCCTCCACAGACGCGACTCCTCTATGGGATGGGATTTAAAAAAAAAACACGGAACGGGACAGCTGCAATGATGTCTAGGCTGGAGATACATCAAAATATACATACATACAGAAACAACGGTGTCGAGCCTGATCCCTACCAGGGTGGCTGCAACTACCGGAAGTATCCAGCCCAGTAACATGTTTAAAACATAACAATAAAAAAGTGTCATCTGCGTTTATCCCTATAACGTCATGTGAAAACAAAACACAATTAGAGGTTTTGGCTAGGGATTGGCAGGTGAGCTTACACTTTAATGGCCATTCAAGTAAACCAAAACCTCTGATTGTGTTTTGCTTCACATGGATTTATAGGGATAAGTGCAGATGACACCTTTTTTTTTTATTTATTTTGCAATTTATTTTTTTATTTGAGCTTTTTTAGGCATTTTAGGGGGGTTTTGGCGATTTGTTTTCCGTTTACTTTGTTTTTAAATAGCATTTTTTTCACAGTTTTTAAACAGACCTTTTTATTATTATTCATAGGACCTTATATATTAATTTCAGGCATTTTCTTGCAGTGGTTTTTTTGCAAACAGCTTTTCAAAGTCATGGTGTTTTTTTATTATTATTATTCTTTATTTATAAAGCGCCAGCATATTCCGCAGCGCTGTACAATAGGCACAGTATAGACAGGGTTACAATATATTGAACAACATTTGACAAACAGTACAGGAGGAGATGAGGGCCCTATTCCCATAGGAACTCACAATCTGGGAGGGTTGGGGTTGGAAACAGGAGGAGAGGACTGTAAGGTGAGAGTGATTGATGGTTGCGTCAGTGAGTTGGGTGGTAGGCTTCCCTAAATAGGAACGTTTTAAGGGAGCGTTTGAAGGAAGAGAAGTTAGGGGAAAGTCTGACAGTACGAGGGAGAGCGTTGCAGAGAGTGGGGGCTGCGCGTGAGAAATCCTGCAGTCTATCATGGGAAGAGGTGATGCGGGGAGAAGCTAGGCGCAGGTCACTGTTTGACCTTAGGGAGCGGGCTGGGGTGTATTTGGTGATTAGTGAGGACAGGTAGTGGGGCGCTGAGTTAGTGAGGGTTTTGTAGGTAAAGATAAGGATTTTGAACTTAATTCTGCAGTGGATGGGGAGCCAGTGAAGGGACTCGCAGAGGGAAGCGGCAGAGACAGAGCGGCGGGTGAGGTGAATTAGCCTGGCGGAGGCGTTCAGGATGGATTGTAGGGGGGAGAGGCGGGACAGAGGGAGGCCAGATAAGAGATTATTGCAATAGTCGAGTCGGGAGATTACCAGGGCGTGTATGAGTTGTTTTGTGGTGACAGCGGTAAGAAATGGCCGAATTCTGTAAATATTACGCAGTTGGTATCGGCAGGAGGAGGAAAGAGACTTGATGTGGGGGATGAAGGAAAGAGCAGAGTCCAGTGTAACTCCAAGACAGCGAACTTGGTTTGATGGGGAGATGGTGATACCCTCCACCGTGATAGAGAAGTCAGGAGGTGGGGCGGCATTAGAGGGAGGAATAAGTAGGAGCTCAGTCTTTGACATGTTGATCTTTAGGTGGTGGGAGGCCATCCAGGAGGAGATGCCAGATAAACAGTCACTGACTTTTGAAAGGACAGGGGGAGAGAGATCAGGGGTAGAGAGGTAGATCTGAGTGTCATCAGCGTAGAGGTGGTAATTAAAGCCAAAGCTGTTGATGATTTTGCCCAGGGAGGAGGTGTAGATGGAAAAGAGCAGCGGACCAAGGACAGAGCCTTGAGGTACACCAACAGATAGAGGCAATGAAGAGGAGGAGTTACCAGCAAAGGACACACAGAAGGACCTGTTGGATAAATAGGAGTCAACCCAAGCAAGTGCAGTGTCCCCGAGACCCAGAGAGTTGAGGGTCTGGAGAAGGAGGGGGTGGTCAACAGTAGGCTTGTGCACCGATTTTTTTTTCGGTTCGATTCGGTTAGATTTTTCGGATTTTTAAACTTTTCGATTCGGCTCGTTTCGACCGATTTCAGTTTCGATTCGATTCGGTTCGGCCCGTTTTTCGGGTACATTTTTTTTTCGGAATATCGACCATTTTTCGTATTTTCGTGTCACTGTGCTCGGTTTTTGTATCGACTTTTCGTAATTTCGGAAATTTTCGTTTTTCGGAATTGCACATTTTTCGGAATATCGACCATTTTTCATATTTTTCGTGCCATTTTGCCGTTTTTTTGTATCGACTTTTCGTTTTTTCGAAAAATTTTCGTTTTTCGGAACATCTGTTCTCCTCGTTTGACACATTTCAAGTCCATTCGAAAAATCCGAAAATATTTCGTTTTGGCTCGGAAAACATTTCGGATCTGAAATTTTCGGATCTAAAATTTTTCGGAAATTCGGCCGCATCCGAAAACACGAATCGGGAAATTTCATGAAAATTCCGAAATTCCGAAACCCGAAACGCACATCCCTAGTCAACAGTGTCAAATGCAGCCGTGAGGTCAAGCAGGATGAGAATAGAATAGTGGCCATGGTTTTTAGCAGTTAGGAGGTCATTGGTGACTTTGGTGAGGGCAGTTTCAGTTGAGTGTAGGGGACGGAAGCCAGATTGCAGGGGGTCAAGTAGGGAATTGGAGGACAGGAAGATGGAGAGGCGGTTGAAGACTAGTTTTTCTAAGAGCTTAGAGGTAAAGGGAAGCAGGGATACAGGACGGTAGTTGGATGGAGAGTTGGGATCTAGGGATGGTTTCTTTAGTAAAGGGGTAACTAGCGCGTGTTTGAAGGCGGATGGGAAGAAGCTGGTGGAGAGAGATAGGTTGAAGATGTGTGTGAGAGCAGGGGTGAGGGAGGAGGAGAGGGGAGGAATTAGATGTGAGGGAATGGGGTCGAGCGGGCACGTGGTGAGATGTGAGGAGGACAATAAGGAATTGACTTCCTCCTCAGTGGCTGGGAGGAAGCGGCAGAGGGTGGCAGATGGGACCTGTGGGAGTGGAGGTGGCAGATAACTATCTTGTGTTGGGATGTTGCTTCTGATAGTTAAAGTTTTACTGAGTAAGTAGTCTGCCAGGTCTTGAGCGCTGAAGGCAGCTGAGGGGGGAGGTGCAGGTGGGTAGAGGAGGGTGTTGAAGGTGGACCAGAGACGTTTAGGGTTGGAGGACAGTGTAGATATAAGAGATGAGAAGAAGGATTGTTTGGCCAAGTGGAGGGCAGAGGTGTATGACCGGAGAATAAACTTGAAGTGAACAAAATCAGCTTCAGAGCGGGATTTCCTCCAGGCACGCTCTGCGGTGCGGGAGCATCTTTGCAGGTAGCGAGTCTGGAGGGTGTGCCAGGGCTGAAGCTGGCGGCGTGGGGCCTTACAGAGTCGAAGAGGAGCAAGAGTGTCTAGAGCAGAGATAAGCGTAGTGTTGTAGTGATTAGTGGCAGCATCAGGGCAGGTGAAGGATGAGGTATGAGGGAGGTGGTGAAGTAGGTTGGAGAATTGATGGGGGTCCACAGCCTGTAGATTTCTGCGAGTTTGTGTGCGGGGTGGGGGAGCAGGGTGTTTAGGCAGTCCAGATAGGTTTTTTCTACCCCGTTCATCTGCTTGTCAGCTTTTTCCCACGGGTGGTCTGTGCTTCTGACTTTTTTGGATGAGTTTGGCGGTTTTGCTGGGGATCGTCGGCTGCGTTCGGAGGGTTTTTGGCAACTTAACGGATCAGATCTGATGTTACCGATGATTTTAAATTTCGAAACGCTGGTTGTTCAGCTTTTCCCTGCATTTGATTCCCCAGGAATTTGATTCACTGAAGTGCAGGAAACGAAAGAGAACCGGAATACCGCTGGCTCTTTGAATTTCCCCTTAAATCACAGCCTTTCTGGTGCGAACGTACGTTTTTTGAAATAGCGTGAGTTACAACTATGTGCTAAAATTGTGTAATTTTATAGTTCAAGCCTTTCCATGTTCTCCCGGCTCACACCTCGTTTAGTGAGACTCGTATAAAACTTTCTTGGACATATAAAAGTGACATGCCTTGTGTATTTAACAATTTCAAGTTCAGAAATATAACTCTATAAAGGTATTATGATGTTTTGTGCTTCAGATTTATTGTAACTTTAAAATATAATGGTATGTACTGTAGCAGAAACATAATTCTCTGTACGAACCTGTAATTCAAACTTTATGTAGGGACGGGGATATCAGCCACTGACCATTCCATAAAGCTACTCAATAACAAAATAAAAACGCAACACAAGGAGAAGGAACAATATATATATATAGATATAGATAGATATATTCTTTAATATAAAATAATCAGATGCAATTACATGCTGGGTTAAGGAATGTTCCATCGCAATAAATAATAATGAGATTTTGGTAAAAATCACAAATTTAAAGAATTCACACTATTCAATCAAGAAAACAGAACTTTTTTTTACCGAGATTAACCCCTTCATTACCAAGGGGTTTTCCAGAAAACTACTGTCAGGGACCAATGGTTTATTTGGAATATTATTTTTTTAATTGCTATACAGAGAGAAATATTTGGATATTCTCAATGTATTCCTTACTATAATAACCTATTTGGCAAGGGGATGTCATCACCATCTGCTGGCCAAAAGGAGTTACTGCAGTTCCGATGACAGTACAGGATGACCTGGGGAGATGTCATTAGGACACATTCCCTAGCAGGTTTAAAAAGGGGGTTATTCAGAGAGCACTGGAATGTTGCCAACCTTTTGGTGCTCTCTCGTTCCCCGCACTTCCCTGCACTTCGGGGAATCAAAGTTTCCCACCCTGCGGTGAATTCAGTATTCACTGCATCGTCCCTGGAGTGCAGGGAAAACCCGCCACAATCCCGACGAACACCACCTGAAAACTGTCGGAACTGCTGGAAAAAACACGCCGAACACGAAAGTCGCCGAGCCACTGATCACAGCACATACCAGCCGCCGGAAAAAAAAACGACAAGATCAGGGTAAAAAAAAAAAAAAAAAAAAAAAAACCCTTGAAAGTGTCAAAATTGAAACGCGGCATGCAGAAAAACTACTGAACGAAAATGTCTGGAATTTACATATAAGGTCCTATGAATGATAATAAAAAGGTCCGTTACAGAAAAAATGGAAAAAGTCCTTTTAAAAAAAATTGCTGAAAAAATCCCTAAAAATGCCTAAAAGATCCTAAAAAAAATCAACAAATAAAAAGACATTTTGTTGTAGATTAAAATGATAAACTGTTTAATAGATATTGGATAGAAACAGGAATATTTTTAACATTGAAGCCTATGGGATTCGCCTGAATAAACCTGCCGAATTAAAACACTTAACAGCAGGGCACTTCGGCAGCTTTTCACTGCTATTTGGTGTCTGTGATAGATAGACCAATAGAATAACCATTGCTTCTCTATGAGGGATTTCACTGCCGTCGAACAGGCACCGTAGTTGCTGGCAGTTAGCCAAAATTTGGAGAAATGCCTGCTCTCTGAATAGTCGAATGGCCCCGAAATGGCACCATACGGGGAAATTCCATGTTCAGTGACATTTTGGGGCCACATCGGCTCTTTCTAAATAACCCCTAAAGTGTGAGCACCTCGGGAATCGTGCCCATAGTGCTAAAACGTTAGGAGCATGTTCCTGAGCCCATGAAATGCCTTTGTATTGTTCCTATGTAACATCATATCGACTATACTCGATATAGAGGTACCTGGACATGCCTTGCAGATCGAGTATAATTATCTTGGCAGTGAAGGGGTTAACTCACAAGCCAATATAATTTTTTTCCCTTTTATTCTCCTTGTTTTTGGTTTAACACCCCTTTTTCCTTCTCATTAATGTTTTGATAACCTGTTGTTCTATTCTGTGCACATTACATTCATATTGCTTGTAGTATTTTCTGTGTCAATGTTTTGCAGATGATGAAGATGAACCGCAGCATTCTCCTCCCTGCTATGTTGGGGAGGCTATTGCCATCCTTTTTCTGTTACACCAGGGTGTGTGTGTGGGAGGGGTGGCTATTTAGTGTGTTAATGCCAGGGCTGGTTTTTAACCTTTGTTTGGCTGTCCATCCCTTGTCTATGTTGTCCCATTGAAAAATTCTAAATAAAGTCATTTTGAAGTTTTGTCTTCACTCTACAAGGAGCTAATGGGTAGGGTTGGGCCAGAATCAGTACGTCTTCTGGATACTGAAGGCAATATAGAGCCTTTCTACATGGAAACACCCACCCTGTGTATTGATCTCTGATACAGGGCATACTTGGAAGTCAGTCACCCCTAGTAAAAATAGTGGAGAAACTACACTCGCATGACTTAGCTAAAGCCTTGGGATTATTTTTAACCTAGAAATGCCTTTGAGGTTACGTTACCTCCAGTTATTTTGATTTGACCCATTTAGAGGGCATAGAGAGATGGACATAATGAATGAGTACAAGGTCACAACCTACAATGCTTCATAAATATACCATCCATGGGTCCCATTTATATTTAATTACCTTGTGACTAGAGCTGACTGTATAAATGTAAAATATTCAAATTAATTAGTCCCTTACATAAAAAAAGCACATCACATTAGACATGTGCACAGCACAAAATTTTCATTTGGAATTAATGGATTAGTCCTAAAACACAATTTAATTAGTTGCTTAAGAAATTCGTTTTCAGTTCTTCAGTATGAAAACTAATTTCATTCATCCGATAACCAGCGGATACAATTACTATTGTAGTGGCTCCTCAGAGGGCTGAGATCGCTGCTTGTTACAGTATCTCTCACTCTCAGCACAATGTGTCAAGCAAAGCTGTTACAGTAACTGACTGCTGCTCATCACAGCGCTCAGAGTTTCAGTAAAACTAGTAAATAATATTTTTATATGTAAGAGGTTATAACAATATTATTTCCTTGTTTTACTGAAACTCTGAGTGCTGTGATGAGCAGCAGTCAGTTACTGTAACAGCTGAGCTTGATACATTGTACTGAGAGATAATATAACAAGCAGCCGATCTCAGCACTCACAGCCACTGGATTTAAAGGGCTCAAAAAAATGCTCCTCTCTGTATAAAGTATAGAACATCTTCCTGCATTTATTAATACCCATCTCTGTATAATGTAGATAACATCCTCCTGCATTAATTAATACCCCTCTCTGTATAATGTATAGAACATCCTCCTGAATTAATTAATGTCCCTCTCTGTATAGAACATCCTCCTCAATTTATACCTTTCGCTGTATAATGTATATAACATCCTCCTGCATTAATACCCCTCTCTGTATAATGTATAGAACATCCTCCTGCATTAATTAATACCCATCTCTGTATAATGTAGATAACATCCTCCTGCATTAATTAATGCCCCTCTCTGTATAATGTATAGAACATCCTCCTGCATTAATTAATACCCCTCTCTGTATAATGTATAGAACATCCTCCTGAATTAATTAATGTCCCTCTCTGTATAGAACATCCTCCTCAATTTATACCTTTCTCTGTATAATGTATATAACATCCTCCTGCATTAATACCCCTCTCTGTATAATGTATAGAACATCCACCTGCATTAATTAATGCCCCTCTCTGTATAGAACATCCTACTGCATTGGCATGTGGAGGGTGCAGAACTTCGGAATGCAATGCTTATTCAGCACAGGAGAGGGAACTTTTACTTAAACTTTGTATCTCTGTGGGGGAGACAGACAGGATTCTAAAAGCAGAGGAGAGGGAAAATATTAACGTAAATCGGTCTGAAAGCTCAGACAAGAGATGACTGGTGCAAATTTATTTAAAAAATAAAATAAAGCACTTTAAATCCAGGGAAAACATTCAAATAAATCACACTGAAGGCTCATAATGACAGAGTAACTGTGAGAGCTGGATACTAAATTTATCAGATGTAAAAAAAAACGTTATAACAAGCAGCACTGGAAGAGGAGAGGGACTTTATATAAAATGTGTATTATAGATGAGGAAAGGGGGATAGTGCTCCTGGATAATATAAAATGTATCAGACCTAAGCCCCTATTATGCAGAGCGGGAGGGGAGATAACACACATTTTATAAAGTCCCTCTCTTCTCCCAGCGCTGCTTGTTATAAAGGGGTTTTTACTATCCAGCCCTCCTCTGTCATTAGCTTTCAGTGTGATTTATTTGAATGTTTTCCTTCTCCAGCTGTTTTTATAATCTTGTCTGCCTCATAGACATGCAAGGGTTAAGTAAAGGATTCCTCTCCTGTGCTGGCTGTCTGTGCTGTGAGTGAGTATTCTGGAGCTCCATCACTGTCAGATTTTTGGGTAGGGGTCGGGAAGGATTACGCATACAAACCTTTTCTGTAGCTTTGCGATGTTGCGTTCTTCATTGCTGGTCTCCTTCACTCATCAATGTAATATCGCAAAAAGGATTGAAACTAAAATGTAGTGCATTTTTTTTAGTTTCTTTTGTTTTTTGTACTGAGCAGTTTCGTATCTCTTGAGTCAAACGAAAACTAAATTATCCCAAAATTCGGACTAAATCGTTTTAGTACTAAAACGAATGCACACGTCTACATCACATACATTGTCTCCCATATGTTATTTTCTTTCCATTTGATCTACTGAATCTGAACCATATCCAGTGGAATGTGGTTGAACTGTACCTCTAATATTCATTTAATAGAAATCACCTTGAGTTTGTAACCTCTCAGTCAACATGGGGCATTTAGTGCCAAAGGCAAGTCATAAACAGTTCTTTGTAAGTTTTTTTGGGAGGAGTAACTACTTCCATGCTTAGCTTAGAATTTTATAGAAAAGCAACTGCTTCCTACTGAGGCGACGGAGAGAGCCCCAGGCTCTGCTTAAAGGACCAGGCCCAAGGCAAAGAAAACACTAGTCTATTTTAATTGTCAGAAATCCATTCAACAGAACATGCTCTTGGTTATGTGAGCATTAATATACAGTTAGGTCCATATATACAGTACTTGGACACAGGAACAATTTTCATACTTTTGGCTCTCTATGCCACCAGAATAAAATTAAAATGAAACAATCCAAATGAATTGGAACTGCAGACTTTCAGCTTTAATTCAAGGGGTTGAACATATATATCAAGTACAAATTTTAGGAACTGCAGCCATTTTTATACACAGTCACCCTCCATTTTCAGGGGCTCAAACGTAAATGGACAAATGAATATAATCAAAAATAAAATGTTAATTTTTAATATATTGTTGAGAATCCTTTACTGGCAATGTCTGCCTGATGCCTGGAACCCATGGACATTACCAAAGACTTGGTTTCCTCCTTCCTGATGCTTTGCCAGGCTCTAGCTGCAGCTGTCTTCAGTTGTTCTTTGTTTGTGGGTCTTTCTGTCCTCAGTTTTGCTTCAGCAAGTTAAATGTTCAATTCTGTTGAGATCAGGTGATTTATTTATTTATTTATAAAGTATTTGACTCGGCCGTTGGAGAATATTCCACTTCTTTTCCTTCAAAAACTCCTGGGTTGCTTTTGCAGTGTGCCTTGGTTAATTGTCCACTGTACTGTGAAGCGCCGTCCAATCAAGGTTGTGGCATTTGGCTGAATCTGAGCTGACGGTATATCTCTAAACACTTCTGAATTCATCCGGCTGCTTCTGTCTTCTGACACATCATCAATAAACACCAATGACCCATTGCCATTGGAAGTCATGCATGCTCATGCCATCACACTGCCTCCCCCATTTTTACAGATGGCGTTATGTGCTTTGGATCATGAACTGTTCCATGCCTTCGCCACACTTTTTTCTTCCTGTCATTCTGGTACAGATTAATCATAGTTTCATACATCCAAAGAATGTTTTTTCAGAACTGGTCTGGCTTTTTTAGATGTGTTCTTGAGTCTCCCTGATGGGGCTTCTCTGTCAGGGCAGGCCCAGAGAGTAGTCGAGGCAGTGCAATGTCACGAGAGGGCTTGCTCATATGCACAGAGTGAGGAGAGAAGCAGACCACATGCTACACCTCCTCATTGACCTGTGGAGGTGCTGGAGTGCCTGGGTTTCTCCCCTGTGGGAAGGATAGGGACAGGGCTTCTTAATTAAACCCACACCATGACTGAGATAATGCTCAGGTATTGTTTAGCCCTTGCTCTAGTCAGTTCTATGTTTATAATTCCTGGTGCTTTGACCCTTGGGCCGTCCTTATCGATCTTTGCTAGAACACTGCCTGCCATGACCACTGAACCGTTTTTGACCTTGTTTCTCATATTATCCATTATTAGTACTGTGATTATACCCCAAGAAGGTACCGCATACCAAGCTCCTACCAACCAACCCTAATTATGACAAAATGAGACTACTATCACCCAAAAAAGTGGCCAAACCTGAAATGCCAAGGCAACCTCCTCTGCTTTAGAGCAACTGTGACCTTCCAAAATCACTCCGACCTTGTTAGGCCTTATTAGAATATGGCAGATACCTCTCTAGTCACCTTGAGCAGTGGGTCCATGTCTGGATTACACAGTACACTTATAGTAAATGAAACTCAAGGTTCAAGAAATTACTAAGAACAAGCAGCAACACTAGTATCCTAGTCTACCGTGGATCCCTGCTCAGGTCTCATAAACTCTTAGCTCGATGGTGCCATTACAGAGACAACAACGCCATATGCAAATCCGGTGTGCAATCACCCAAAAAGCGTGGACCGAACTGAAATGCCAAGGCAACCTCCACTGCATGAGAAGAAGTGACCTTCCATGATCATTTTGGCCTTATTAGTTCTCATTAGAAGGTCATAGCAGATACATTTTTAGTCACTTTAAGCAACAGGTCCATTTCTGGGTTAACACATACACTTACATTGAACATAACCAAGGTTGATGAGAATACTGAGAATAGGTAGTTGCAATAGTGTCCTACCATATGCAAATCAGACACTATCACCCACTAAAAGTTGCCAGTATAGAAATGTCAAAGCAGTCTGCTCTGCACAAGAGAAACTGTGACATTCAACAATCGTTTCAGCCTTGTTAGGCTGGCATAATGGATACCATTTTAGTGACCTCAAGCAGGAGCTCATGTCTGGGTTAACCTGTACACTTATAGTAAATAGAAACAAGGTTGATGAGAGTACTGAGTGAGAACCGGTAGTGGCACTACAGTCCTACCCTAAAATGCGTCCCCACTTGGGCCTTTTCAGCTTGATGACGTCATTACAGAGAAGACATTATCATATGCAAATCAGACTGCTATAACCCAAGAAGGTTTGCCAGTACTGAAATGCCAAGGACGTCCTCTCTGCATAAGAGATACAACAACCCCTGTTGATCATCTCAGCCTCATTAGGAGTTTATAGCTGAACCTCTAGGCACCTCAACCAAGGAGCCCATGTCTGGTTTACACTCTAGACCAGGGATGCCAAACTGTAGCCTAGAAACGTCTGGGAGGCCAGTTTCCATGATTCTCTAGCTTTTTATTGCATTCAAAGAACTCTGGGCCTCATAGGCAATCAAGATCTGGGGGGGCCGGAGTTTGTGATCACTGCTCTAGACTCGTAGTGAACGAAAGCAAGTATGGTAATGTCTTCTCTGTAATGGCGCCATTGATCTAAAATCGTATGAGACCTGAACAGGGACACATCGAATGGGCAGGACACTTGTTGCATGTTCTCAGTGCTGTCACATTGTCACGGTACACGCCGACAGCGCCGGAAAAAGGCCTAAACCATTGATGCACCTTGAGTACCACAGAAAAAGTGCTGCCCTGTTGGTTTCTTTTGTCTTCCTGTTCTGCAGTTAACATGTAACTAAGTGAGCCCTGACTGCCCCTAATAAAACAACACACCTCCATGCAGTCATGGCTCATTTATTGCAGCCCATACAGCAGACATACACCCAAGCCCTGTGTGCTGCTAATATACCAACTAGAGATGTGCACCGATAAAAATTTTGTTTCGGTTTTTTTTAAGGTGTTTTTTTTTTCGTTTTGGCTCGTTTTGGACCGTTTTCATTTCGATCCGGTGATTTGATTCGAAATTTTGGATCGATTCGACATTTCGGGTCGATTCGAAATTTCGGGTCAAATTTTGAATTAGCATAAAAAAAAAAAATGTTTTAAAAAAATGCTTAAAAGATCCTAAAAAAATCTAAAAATAAAGAGATTATTTACTGCAGAATATTATAAGCAACAGTTTATTAGATATTGAATTAAAATGGGAATATTCGGATCAAGGTGTGGGAAATGTTTGCCCAACATGGTGTGGGAAATGTTTCACCCATGAGGTGCGGGAAATGTTGAAACCCATAGGCTTCAATGTTAAAAATATTCCCGTTTTAATTCAATATCTAATAAACCATTGCTTATAATATTCTGCAGTAAAGAGTCTCTTTATTTTAAAAAAAAATAGGATCTTTTGAACATTTTTTAAAAAAAAATTGATTTCTTATTTTTTATATCAATTCGAAAATTTGACCCGATATTTCGAATCGACCCGAAATATTGAATCAATCCAAAAATTTTGTGTGGTCGACATTTTGGATTCGGGATGCCCTCGGAAGCACGAAAATGGTAAATTTCGTAGGAAAAATTAATCCGTATGAAACGAATTGCACATCCCTAATACCAACCTGATTCTCAGTTTCCTGTATCATCCTTCACCGAACCTCCTTTGTGTCTCCAGCATTCCTGCTGTGTTCAGCCCTCTTCCTGCATTACCCTTCAGCCATAACCTGCTAATACGTCTACAGCCTGGGAACCACCTCCACCCTTTTTAACAAGCAAGCGATATCGCCCGTTGGCTACACTAAGCACCTTGGCCGGGTCCCAGCCAGCACCGGAACCTGACACACATACATGGTTGTATTCATTGTCCATTATATTTACAATTCCTGGGATTTATAACCCTATACTGCCTTCTTTTCCTCGCAGATACATATAATTATACTATAACAATAACAGTAAACAACAACAAAAAAAAAAGATTTCTTTTTGTTTTTTGTATCAGGTGAAAAATATATTTAGTGAAAATCTAAAACACAAAGGAAATAGAAAACTCGAACTGTGTTCATTAAAGGATTATGTTTCTCCAAAGAGAGGAATGTAATTATTTGATAGGCTGCAATAAATAGATTTGGATATATAAAAATCAGCAAGCAAAGGAAACTCAATTTTGTTTGTCATTAATTCTGGCTCTGCTTAGCAGATGTTTCACTGGCTCTTTACTAGTTAGCTTAATTTGTCTCGGGGTAAAATGATTCCGATAACCTGATTAACAATCTGATTAGTCATTTCGTTAATTCTTTTCCATGCTCGTTTTTTTCTTTTCTTTAATCTGGCTTGTGCGACTCTGGGTGCAAACAACGAAGGAAATGGCAAAAGAAAGACAAATTGAGGATTTATAAAGATTCCAAACCATGAATAAATTAAAGGGCCAGTATCATCAAAAAATGATTTTGCCTAGGCCTTTGACACAGTAGATCATGGCATTTTATTACAAAAACTTAAAAACTCTGGTATTGGTGATCGCACACTAACCTGGTTTCAATCATATGTGTCTGATTGGTCGCAATATGTGTCCATTTCTGACAGCACTTCCCTCCCCCTCCCTGTCACGTGTGGTGTACCCCAAGGCTCGATACTCGGCCCCCTGCTATTCACAATATTCATAAATGATCTGCCCAATGTCTGCAAAGACTCAACTGTACACGTGTACACAGACGACAACGTAACGTATACCAGCAAACCAAATCTCCCGCAGCTGGAGGTCGTGCTGCAAGAACAATTCACAGAGGTAGAAAAGTGGCTCAAAGATAACAAACGTTTTTTAAATACTGACAAAACTGTAACGATGCTCTTTGGAACAAAACCTAAACTACATAAATTGCAAACACCCCTTCTATGTGTTGGGACAAGATCAAATGGCACGCTGACCACAGTCACTTCTCTCAAATATCTAGGTATGTGGTTAGACTCAAATCTATCCTTTGGCCCCGACATCGAAAAACTCTCATCTAAAGTTTACCCCAAACTAGGTGCCCTGTACAGAAACATATCCTGCCTGAGCCCCGCGGTAAGAAAGCAGATTGTACAACAAATGCTTATGCCAGCTATTGAATATGGAGATGTAGTGTATGCAGCCGCCCCGCAAACACACCTTCATAAACTTACTACATTGTTTAACTCATTCTGTCGCTTTGTGCTACAATGTAACTACATGACCCACCATTGTGACATGTTAAAAGAACTAAACTGGCCATCACTGGACTCTAGACGCACCCTTCACCTTTCCAATCTGGTGTTTAAGAGCTTTTCTGGGAAGCTGCCACCCTACCTGAATAGTCTGCTTCCCCCGGCAGTTCCCTCATCCTATAACCTCCGATCCAGGACCAGCACCTTACTTGCAATACCACAATACAAAAAGAAAGTGGCTCGATCCTCATTTTCCTACAGAGCACCGCAATTATGGAAAAAGCTCCCAGAAGCCATCAAATCTTCCCCCAGTCTAAAGTCCCTTAAGACTTCCCTATTAACATACCTCAATACAGAATGCACCTGTAAACATGTAACATAGTGACTATTTCCTACATATTTATTTTCTGTTAATCTGTATATTTGTTTTATGTCTTGAACCCAGGACATACTTGAAAACGAGAGAAATCTCAATGTATCCTTCCTGGTAAAATCCTTTATAAATAAAATAAATAAAAATGTCCTTATTGTTTTTATTTGATGTTGCTGATATCTTACATGTGCTTTGTTTTTCTCTTGTACATTTAGTTAAGAAAATATTTTCCTCTATCAGTGTTATTCAGAGAGCCCCGGAATGTCACCGACATTTCAGTGTTCTCCCGTTCCTCGCACTTTGGCTAGTCCGATTCGTCGACCCTGCACTGAAGTCAGCATTCACCGTAGGGTCCCCGAATTGCAGGGAATGAGCAAAAGAATGCATCCGAAAAACTGTTGAAAACCCACCGAATCAAACCGAAAACCCGCCGAATGCATCCAATGATCCGCCGCAAAACTGCCGAATCAACTGGAAAAAAATGCAGAAAACCCACCGAATCGATCCAAAAAACCACCGCAAAAACACAGAATCGATCCGAAAAACCACCGAAAGCTTGACGAATGCATCAGATGATCTGCCGCAAAACTGCCAAATCGACCGGAAAAAAAATGGCGAAAACCCACCGAATCAATGTAAAAACCACCGCAAAAACACTGAATCGATCCGAAAAACCACCGAAAGCCTGAAGAATGCATCTGACGATCTGCCGCAAAACTGCAGAATCGATCCGAAAAAAGCCGATGTCCCACCGAACAGAGCGTCAACCAGCTGCCGGAAAAAGCAGACAAGCTATCGAATGGATAAAGAAAAAAAAAAAAAAACCTGCAACTTTTAAGAAAAAAAGGAATGCAGAATAAACTACTGCGTGAAAATGTCTGGAATTAACATATAAGGTCCTATGAATAATAAGAAAAAGGTCTGTTACAGAAAAAAAACTATTTAAAAAAAAATCGGAAAAAATTATTTCGCCGAAAAAATGCCTAAAAAATCCTAATAAATAAATAATGAAACTTTTTGCTGCAAATTAAAAGAATTAACGGTTTAAATATTTACTAAAACGGGAATATTTTTAACATTGAAGCCTATGGGATTTGCCTGAATAAACCTGCTGAATGAAACCAGTGAAAATCAAGGCACTTCACTGCCATTTCTCTGCTGTTCGGTGTCTCTGAATAGATTAACCATTACTTCTCTATGGGGATTTCACTGCCGCTGAAGATCACCGTTTTTCGCTTGCAATTCGCCAACATTTAGTGAACTGCCTGCTTCTGAATAGCCAAATGGCCCCGACATTGCCTCGCAAAATTTTGGGGCCAATTCTGCTCTCTTTGAATAACCCTGATGGTGTGTATATATGCAGTGCTCGAGTCATGCGAGAACGCACGGGAACGGTGTTCCCGCACTTCTCCCGCAGCGGGAACGCAGAGCGGATCCCTGGGGCTGCTAGCGGAGTGCATTAACAGCATTCCGCTAACCCTCCGAGTGCCCTGCATGTTCCCAGCCTCACACGCGCGGCCGCTGACTTGAAGGATGTGACGCAAACGAGATCTCGCGAGAGCGCATCACAACCTAGAAGCCGGCGGCCACGTGAAGAAGCATGCCGAGCACTCGGAGGAAGAACGTGGGTCTGTGCTGGCCGGGTAAGGGTAAGTATAATTCTGTGGGCTCTACTGGCTATAAAATTCTGGGGGCTATGCTGGCTATAAAATTCTGGGGGCTCTGCTGGTTATAAAATTCTGGGGGCTCTGCTAGGTATAACATTCTGGGGGCCTTCTGGCTATAAAATTCTGGGGTCTCTGCTGGTTATAAAATTCTGGGGGCTCTGCTGGCTATAAAATTCTGGGGGTCTGCTGGCTATAATATTCTGGGGCTCTGCTGGTTACAAAATTCTGGGCTCTGTTGGCTATACAATTCTGGGGGCTCTGCTGGTTATAAAATTCTGGGGCTCTGCTGGGTATAAAATTCTGGGGGTCTGCTGGCTATAAATTTCTGGGGCTCTGCTGGGTATAGAATTCTGGGGCTCTGCTGGGTATAAAATGCTGGGGCTCTGCTGGCTATAAAATTCTGGGGGCTCTGCTGGTTATAAAATTATGGGGTCTGCTGACTATAAAATTCTGGGGGTCTGCTGGCTATAAAATTCTGGGTGCTCTGCTGGCTATAAAATTCTGGGGGTCTACTGGCTATACAATTCTGAGCTCTGCTGGGTATATTATTCTGTGGCTCTGCTGGGTATATAATTTTGGGCTCTGCTGGCTATAAAATTCTAGGGCTCTGCTGGCTATAAAATTCTGGGCTCTGCTGTGTATAAAATTGTGGGGCTCTGCTGGCTATAAAATTCTGGGGGCTCTGCTGGTTACAAAATTATGGGGTCTGCTGGCTATAAAATTATAGGGGCTCTGCTGGTTATAAAATTCAGGGGGTCTGCTGACTATAAAATTCTGGGGGCTCTGCTGGTTACAAAATTCTGGGGGTCTGCTGGCTATACAATTCTGGGGGTCTGCTGGCTATAAATTTCTGGGGCTCTGCTGGGTATAAAATTCTGGGGCTCTGCTGGGTATAAAATGCTGGGGCTCTGCTGGTTATAATATTCTGGGGCTCTGCTGGGTATAAAATTCTGGGGCTCTGCTGGGTATAAAATGCTGGGGCTCTGCTGGCTATACAATTCTGGGGGCTCTGCTGGTTATAAAATTATGGGGGCTCTGCTGGGTATATAATTCTGTGGGCTCTGCTGGTTATAAAATTTGGGGGGCTCTGCTGGCTATAAAATTCTGGGGGTCTGCTGGCTATAATATACTGGGGGCTCTGCTGGTTACAAAATTCTGGGCTCTGCTGGCTATACAATTCTGGGGGCTCTGCTGGTTATAAAATTCTGGGGCTCTGCTAGGTATAACATTCTGGGGGTCTTCTGGCTATAAAATTATGGGGGCTCTGCTGGTTATAAAATTCGGGGGGCTCTGCTGGCTATAAAATTCTGGGGGTCTGCTGGCTATAATATTCTGGGGCTCTGCTGGTTACAAAATTCTGGGCTCTGCTGGCTATACAATTCTGGGGGCTCTGCTGGTTATAAAATTCTGGGGTTCTGCTGGGTATACAATTCTGGGGGTCTGCTGGCTATAAATTTCTGGGGCTCTGCTGGGTATAAAATTCTGGGGCTCTCTTGGGTATAAAATGCTGGGGCTCTGCTGGCTATAAAATTCTGGGGGCTCTGCTGGTTATAAAATTCTGGGGTCTGCTGGCTATAAAATTCTGGGGGTCTGCTGGCTATAAAATTCTGGGTGCTCTGCTGGCTATAAAATTCTGGGGGTCTACTGGCTATACAATTCTGGGCTCTGCTGGGTATATTATTCTGTGGCTCTGCTGGGTATATAATTTTGGGCTCTGCTGGCTATAAAATTATAGGGCTCTGCTGGCTATAAAATTCTGGGCTCTGCTGTGTATAAAATTGTGGGGCTCTGCTGGCTATAAAATTCTGGGGGCTCTGCTGGTTACAAAATAATGGGGTCTGCTGGCTATAAAATTATGGGGGCTCTGCTGGTTATAAAATTCAGGGGGTCTGCTGACTATAAAATTCTGGGGGCTCTGCTGGTTACAAAATTCTGGTGGTCTGCTGGCTATAAAATTCTGGGGGTCTGCTGGCTATAAAATTCTGGGGCTCTGCTGGGTATAAAATTCTGGAGGTCTGCTGGCTATAAAGTTCTGGGGCTCTGCTGGGTATAAAATTCTGGGGCTCTGCTGGGTATGAAATGCTTGGGCTCTGCTGGTTATAATATTCTGGGGCTCTGCTGGGTATAAAATTCTGGGGGTCTGCTGGTTATAAAATTATGGGGTCTGATAGCTATAAAATGTGTAATATATATCTGAGGTGTGTGTGTGTGTTCAGGGTGTAATTGTCAGTGTGACGTGGCCAAGGCATGGCACATATGCACATTGTCTTTTTTTGTGTATGAGAAAGGATCGCACAAGAATGTGTGTGTGTGTGTGTATATATAATTTTTTTTCAGGTATTGGGGCTAGTGGAAATCTTGGGTGAGTTTCCTCACTTTTTTCCCCAGGACTTGACCCCTGTATATACGTAATAATATACTGTATATATATATTAAAGTTTATTGTAGAAGACATTTACACATCGCAGCAATTTAGAGAATTTCTTTGCCCACAGAGCTCATGTGCTACATTCCTCATATGGCCATAGAATGGAGTGGATGGGTCAGTCACCGACTCAGATCATTGTATTGTGTGGGATGTATTTAAAGCACATCACCAGGGGGTAGACTAGAAGTCGCTTAAGCTCCCTGTCTTATCTCATTTAGCTAACAGCTCTTATCCCAGGCAGCCTGAAGAACACAATAGACCCCCTGCTGCCTTATCTAACTATTACCTACACCTCATCGCTTACTGTTAAATAATGTAAAAGATAAACCAAAGCAGTAAAGTAAAACTTTTGCACGGATTGTGGTAAATGTTGCATCATGGGAAAAATACACAGAATGGAAACAGGAGCTAAAAAATCTGAGCTAACATTAAATATAATTCTGTTAAAATAATAATAATTTTAATTTGTTCACTTTTAATACTTGCTGTATTCATTTATCGTGTACAGGAATATTATTGTAATGTAAGACTCTGAGTTCTAGATGGTGTCCATTATCTTACAAAATTTTAAACAGGGTCTGCATTATTATTATACAGGCAGAAAAGTCCTTTGTATTAGATACAGTAACTGTGCTGCAGACAGATAATAAAATGGTGAGATCTCCTGCTTCTGGGGGTTTGTAGTGATCAGAAAGAATGAGATTATTAGCAATGCAATATCTGTATGTGCTGCATAATGCCTGTGAATGGCAATTACAGCAACACCTTGTATCTGTATGTGCTGCATAATGCCTGTGTATGGCAATTACAGCGACACCTTGTATCTGTATGTGCTGCATAATGCCTGTGTATGGCAATTACTGCAACACCTTGTATCTGTATGTGCTGCATAATGCCTGTGTATGGCAATTACATTGACACCTTGTATCTGTATGTGCCGCATAATGCCTGTGTATGGCAATTATAGAAACACCTTGTATCTGTATGTGCTGCATAATGCCTGCGTATGGCAATTACAGTGACACCTTGTATCTGCATGTGCCTCATTATGCCTGTGTATGGCAATTACAGCGACACCTTGTATCTGTATGTGCTGCATAATGCCTGTGTATGGCAATTACAGCAACACCTTGTATCTGTACTGTATAGGGATCTACACTCATTATAACCCCCTAAATCTTATTCCTGTACAGCAGCGACTGACCCCACAGCTCTCCCTGTATTCTGCCCTCTCTCTGGCTGCTGAAATGTAACAGTAATCTATCTGAACTTTCTGTTACAGTGAGGTTTACATTTTTATGTCTTTCCAGAGTGCTTTTGATTAAGACCAAAACACATGTCTCTAAAGGTTACATTACCACTCTACAGCTTGAAGAAGCAGGTTATTTTTTATTATTATCCTCTGTTTATATAGCGCCACATATTCCGTTTAGTGTAGAAGGGGTTGATACATAAAAATCCGCACATCGATGATACAACCTGATTCAGAGGGACCCTGTTCCCAAGGGAACTTGCAATCTATGAGATGTACAAGTATTTTGTGAGGTAGGCGCATCCATATCGTTAGGTTCTTGTCCAAGGACACTCACTGGTGGCGTCTTCTGAGTGGGATCGGGTCATCTTTCCATGATGGCAGAGCAAAGGACCTGGTGGTTAGGTTGAACCCGCTTCTCGTAAAGTCGAGACTAGCTTCTCCACAGTTGTATCGAAGGGATGTGCTGAACGGGATTTGACTTGCTTCTCCATGGTCTACGGGTAGAGACTAGGGATGAGCTGTTCGGGTTCGGACGGTTCGAGGTTCGACCCAAACTTAGCCTGTTCGAGCAGATCGTGAACATTTCCGGGTGTTCGCCGCATGTTCGACCACAATGGACCACAATGCATTTTCCCACTGGACTGAAGCTCGTAATTCGCTACAGCCTTGCACCTGACCACAGGTCTGGTGCAAGACTGGTTCAACACTATGCCAATCACCGCTCAGAGTCCTGATTGGGCAAATTTTGCCCAATCATGGGCTCACAGAGCTAAGTCCCGCAGCACACTATATAACGTTTCCACGCAGTGCTTCTGCACGCATTTCAGAGGAGATTTCAGAGGAGATAGTTGTGTCTTGTTACTGCCGGTCTGCCACGCTACTGGGGGGGTCGGGGGGTGTCTCATTTCTACCAAATATTATGGAATTTAGGTGATGTGTGTCTTGTCACACAGCCAGCAAGTTTTTTGGGGGTTTACAACTTTGTTGAAAACATTTGTGAATTGAGGTGATCTTCTGTGTCTTGTCACACAGCCAGCAAGGTTTTTTGGGGCTCACTAATTTCTTTAAAACATTTGTGAATTGAGGTGATCTGTCTCTCGTCACACATCCAGTATCACGCATTATTTTGGGGCTCACTAATTTCTACAAAACATTTGTGAATTGAGGTGATCTGTGGCTCATCACACATCCAGTACCACGCATTATTTTGGGGCTCACTAATTTCTACAAAACATTTGTGAATTGAGGTGATCTGTGTCTCGTCACACATCCAGTACCCTGCATTATTTTGGGGCTCACTAATTTCTACAAAACATTTGTGAATTGAGGTAATCTGTGTCTTGTCACACATCCAGTACCACGCATTATTTTGAAGCTCACTAATTTCTACAAAACATTTGTGAATTGAGGTGATCTGTGTCTCGTCACACAACTAGTACCACGCTGTATTTTGGGGCTCACTAATTTCTTTAAAACATTTGTGAATTGAGGTGATCTTCTGTGTCTCGTCACACAACTAGTACCACGCTGTATTTTGGGGCTCAATAATTTCTACAAAACATTTGTGAATTGAGGTGATCTTCTGTGTCTTGTCACGCAGCCAGCAAGTTTTTTTGGGGCTCACTAATTTCTTCAAAACATTTGTGAATTGAGGTGATCTGTGTCTCGTCACACATCCAGAACCACGCATTATTTTGGGGCGCACTAATTTCTACAAAACATTTGTGAATTGAGGTGATCTGTGTCTCGTCACACATCCAGTACCACGCATTATTTTGGGGCTCACTAATTTCTACAAAACAATTGTGAATTGAGGTGATCTGTGTCTCGTCACACATCCAGTACCACACTGTATTTTGGGGCTCCCTAATTTCTTTAAAACATTTGTGAATTGAGGTGATCTGTGTCTCGTCACACATCCAGTTCCACGCATTATTTTGGGGCTCACTAATTTCTACAAAACATTTGTGAATTGAGGTGATCTGTGTCTCATCACACATCCAGTACCACACTGTATTTTGGGGTTCACTAATTTCTACAAAACATTTGTGAATTGAGGTGATCTTCTGTGTCTTGTCACGCAGCCAGCAAGTTTTTTTGGGGCTCACTAATTTCTTCAAAACATTTGTGAACTGAGGTGATCTGTGTCTCGTCACACATCCAGTACCACGCATTATTTTGGGGCTCACTAATTTCTACAAAACATTTGTGAAATGAGGTGATCTTCTGTGTCTTGTCACACAGCCAGCAAGTTTTTTTGGGGCTCACTAATTTCTTTAAAACATTTGTGAATTGAGGTGATCTGTGTCTCGTCACACATCCAGAACCACGCATTATTTTGGGGCTCACTAATTTCTACAAAACATTTGTGAATTGAGGTGATCTGTGTCTCGTCACACATCCAGTACCACGCTGTATTTTGGGGTTCACTAATTTCTACAAAACATTTGTGAATTGAGGTGATCTGTGTCTCGTCACACATCCAGTACCACGCATTATTTTGGGGCTCACTAATTTCTTCAAAACATTTGTGAATTCAGGTGATCTGTGTCTCGTCACACATCCAGTACCACGCAGTATTTTGGGGCTCACTCATTTCTTTAAAACATTTGTGAATTGAGGTGATCTTCTGTGTCTTGTCACACAGCTAGCAAGTTTTTTTGGGCTCACTAATTTATTTAAAACATTTGTGAATTGAGGTGATCTGTGTCTCGTCACTGGCTGCCAGCTATCAGTGTGTCTCACTGAGTTATACCAGAGTTCTTTAAATCTTTATACCAGAGTTGAATCAGAGTTCTGTATATATTAATCTATATATCACTCACCATGTCTGAAAGCACAAAAAGGACAGTCAGACGCTCCCAGACACAGATAAGAGGGTAAGCAGCCCCTGTGTCGGGAGGCTGTGCCTCTGGTCGTGGTGGACGTGGTGCATCCTCTGCAGGGGCACGCTTGTCCTTTCTAACTCGTGCTGGCCGTCTTAAGCAGCAGCAACATACAGAGGATTTAGTGGATTGGCTAACCAGGCCATCCTCATCCTCCGAGTCCTCTGCCAGCCAGGCTTCTAGTGCTTTACAGTCCACCTCAGCTGCCAAAGCATCTAATGCAGCCTCCATGTCCACAGCTACTCCTGCCTGTAGCCTCGCGATCACACATGGAGGAGTCAGCTGAATTGTTTGACTACAATGAGAGTGACATGCTGCTTGAGGATGCACAGCAAGTACAGTGCTCTGATTCAATCTCTGAGGTTGAGCAAGGGAGGATAATCAACCTAGAGGAAGGGGGTGCCAGTGATGACACACAAATAACTGGCACTCATGTTGCCCCAGCAGCTGCAGCATACTGCCAAGTTGGCTCCAGTGACGAGGAGATAGGGGGAGAAGATGACAATGATGATGAGGTCACTGACTCCACCTGGGTCAAACAGATCAAACAGAAGAATTAAGTGAGGAAGAAGGGGAGGACGAGGCACAACATCCTCTGTGACCAACCATAGCACTAGCCAGTCCAAGGCATCAGATGTCAGAGCTGCTCCGGTGCAGAGCGCTGTTGTCTCAAAGAACACATGCAGGAACTCTGTTGTCTGGGAGTTCTCTAAGAAATGTGCAGTGGAGCACAGCGTTGCTATTTGTAATCTATGTCAGATGAGGCTTAAGCGTGGGAAAGATACTGGACACTTGGGTACCACGTGCTTGAGGCGACATATGAACAAGTGCCACACATCCTGTTGGCGCAAAACTTTGCGTAGGTCCTCCTCCTCCTCATCTGTCTCTACCCCCACTGTATGTCCTGCCATGTCATTGCCTACAACCTCCACCGACAGGGATGATGCTACAGTAATGGATGTACCAGGTCCTTCCTCACAATGTGACATCATCCCAGTAGCTGAAGATTTACGCAGTCAGATTACGTTGCCGCAGCAGCTGCAGCGAAAGAAAAAATATAGTCCCAACCATCCCCAAGTACAGCGTCTAAATGCCAGCTTAGCAAAATTACTCGCATTGCAGCTGCTGCCTTTCCAGCTGGTGGACTCTGCTCCCTTCCGTGAATTTGCTGAATGTGCTGTATCACAGTGGCAGGTTCCAAAACGCCATTACTTTTCACGCAAGGCTATTCCAGCACTATACCAGCATGTGGAAGACAATGTTATCCAGTCATTGGGAAAGGCAGTCAGCAGCAAGGTGCATGTGACTTTAGACACGTGGTCCAGCAAGCATGGACAGGGTCGTTACATTTCCTTCACGGCACACTGGGTAACTCTGATCGCAGCTGGGAGGGATCCAAGATGGGGCTCTGGGCTGGAGCTTGTTCATCCACCACGCCTCCAGAAAGCTGCTTGTATGAGGTGTGCTCCACCACCACCACCTCTTTCTCCTCCTCCTCCTCCTCCTTCTCTGTCTCTGGCGAAGTGGCAGTTAAACCGATGCCTGACAGGGTCTACGCAATGGCTCAAGCA
The DNA here is from genome assembly GCA_009667805.1 of Leptobrachium leishanense. Taxonomy (NCBI): domain Eukaryota; kingdom Metazoa; phylum Chordata; class Amphibia; order Anura; family Megophryidae; genus Leptobrachium; species Leptobrachium leishanense. Next base: position 52,361,725 of record CM019063.1, on the reverse strand, counting down.
AAAAGATGCCTTACTGTGCTTGAGCTGGTTTGTTTAGGGGACAGGAGCCACACCGGGTCAGAAATTTTGTCAGCTCTGCAGGGGCAAGTGCAGAGATGGTTAACACCACGCCAGCTTGAGCTGGGAATGATCGTCTGCGATAATGGCAGCAACCTTCTCTCTGCCCTACGCAAGGGTAAATTGATGCATGTACCATGCCTAGCACCGCCCTAAATCTGATGGTACAGCGTTTCCTAACCAAGTACCCAGGGCTGCCAGAGCTTCTCATCCTGGCCAGAAAAGTATGCAGCCACTTCAGACGGTCATTCCCAGCAAGCGTTCGCCTGGCAGAAATTCAAAGAGAATTCCACCTTCCCACAAACCGTCTGATCTGTGACATGCCCACCAGGTGGAACTCGACATTAGCAATGCTGCAGCGTCTGCACAAGCAGCAGAGGGTCATCAACGAGTACCTGTGTGAGTATGGCACAAGGACAGGTTCAGGTCAACTTGGTTTTTTTTCCCCCCCACAGTGGCTGATGATCAAGGATGCATGCACTGTACTGTCACCATTTGAGGAGGCAACGAGGATGGTGAGCAGGGACAGTGCATGCATCAGTGACACAATTCCTTTAGTGTTCCTGCTGGAGCACACTCTGCGGGGAATTATAGATGTGGCTCTAGAGGCAGAGCAGCGGGAGGAAGAGGAGGCATTCCCTAGATCTCAAGGCCCCAGTCTTTCCGCAGACAGCATTCCAGCGGGTCCTACTCAGATCAGACAGGAGGAGGATGAGGAGGAGGAGGAGGAGTATTTAAGTAGTGGGGGCATTGAAGGTGGGGATTCCTCAAGGGAGGGTTTTGTGTGCCCAGAAACAGAAGGGCTAGTTCTTGGCTGGGAGGAAGAAGTGCATCCTCATTGACCAGGAAGACTCGGAAGCTGATGCAACCTCCAACCTATGCTGCATGGGCTCCCTAATGATGCAAAGCCTGCTAAAGGACCCCAGGATTCGTGCTATTAAGGAGAGGTATCATTACTGGTTGGCAACCCTTCTTGATCCACGATACAAGGGGAAAGATGCAGAGCTCATCCTGCCCACACAGAGGGAGCACAGGATGAAAAAACTTGAAGACGCTCTAAAGCGACACTTGTGTAACACCTTTCCAGGCACTGGTAGATTACCAAGTGCTGACACACGTGCTTCTGAGGCTGCGGGTGATCAGAGGAATAGTGGTGAAGGCCAGGGCCGCTTGACTGATGCTTTTTAAAAAAAATTTAGTCCTCGACGCGCAGGGACGTCAAATGTAGGCACCCATTGCCAGCGTGTTCACCATATGGTGCAGGACTACCTAGGGGCAAGGGCAGACCTGGATACCTTTCCAGCAGATGATCCACTGGCTTACTGGGTGTTGAGATTGGATCACTGGCCAGAATTTAGCCAATATGCTATGCAGCTACTAGGTTACCCTTCATCTAGCATGCTTTCTGAAAGGACCTTCAGTGCCGCTGGAGGTTTTGTCACAGACAAAAGAGTGCGTCTGTCCGCCGACTCTGTAGACCGACTGACATTTATAAAAATGAATCAGTCCTGGATCAGCAGCTATCAATCCCCTGATGCTGAAGTAATGGAATAGATCAGGGATGTCCTCTTCTGCATTCACAAAACCTCCAGCACTGAACTCTTCCACAATACCACAAAAGGGTTACGGTATGAATGCACTTGCTGCCATGAAAGGCGCAATATTTGGCTGCACTGACGCCTGTGCCAGATTTATATCATTTTAATTTTTTGAACAGCAGGGTCCAACCCTGCACTCTTCCACAATACTACAGAGGGGCTACTGTATGAAAGTACTTGCTGGCAGTCTGGCACCAAAAGCAAAATATCTGGGTGCACTGACTCCTTTACCAGATTCATATCTTTTTAATATAGGACCACATGGTCCACCCCTGCATTCTTCCACAATACTACAGAGGGGTTACTGTATGATAGTACTTGCTGGCCTGGCAGTCTGGCACCAAAAGCACAGTATCTGGGTGCACTGACGCCTTTACCAGATTCATATCTTTTTAACATAGGACCACATGGTCCACCCCTGCATTCTTCCACAATACTACAGAGGGGTTACTGTATGATGATACTTGCTGGCCTGGCATTAAAGGCACATATCTGGGTGCACTGACGCCCATTAACAGATAAAAAAACACTTTTCAATATAGGACCACATGGTCCACCCCTGCACTCTTCCACAATACCACAGAGGGGTTAGGCTAGGGTCAGATGAGCGCATTTTCTACGGACTGTGCGTCCGTGCAGTACGAACGTACTTACTGACTGACAACAAGGTAGTGGCCACACAGTCCGTGTTTTTCACTGACGTATTTTTTGACTGATGTAGCAGGGAAAATAATTTACAATGAAAGAACATTCTGTCCGTCAAAAATGCTGGACGTATAAATGCAGTCCGTCTGACCTTGTTGCATCACTCACACACAAAGCTATGCAGATGTTGTGGACGTGGCGCACTCTGCACGTCCGTTCTAGCAGTATTACCCCTGCATTCTTCCACAATACCACAGAGGGGTTACTGTATGATAGTACTTGCAGGCCTGGCACCAAAAGCACAATATTTGGGTGCACTGCCACTGACGCCTGTATCAGATTCATATCCTCAGAGGGGTTACGATGTGACGGCACTGTTGGGGATGCTAAAGGACCAATTTTAAAGCACTTATTCTTACTTTCATCCAAAGCCTGCATAAGTTTCACAATAATTTAGCCAAAAAAATCAGTAAACTTTTTCTGCGTGTACGAAAATGTCTCCTCTTTTCATACAGACTGCCACCCCAAGCAGTTGTTTATGGATAGATTGAAGGAAAAGCATTTATCGTCATATGAAACATCATTTTTTTGTTTTTAAGTGTTTCTATACATCCTAGAAATCCGCCACTTCACGGGCAGGTTATGGGGACCTCCTAGGCACAATATTTGAAGGAATTTTTGGTTTTTATTTTTAACCCTTATTTCATGGAAAACTCACTGTCCCTTTAAAAATGTTTTTTTTTAAAACTTTTTGTCCTTGTTTCCTGTCCCCCAGGGCACTACCCGGACCCCCATACACCTTTTATGGCAAATATGTAGCATATATGCCCTCTTGGAGGGCACTCTAAAAACCGAATTTTCAGCCCCATTGACTTGCATGGGGTTCGAGTTCGGGTTCGGACCCGAATATATGGGAAGTTCGTGTTCGGGCTTGAACCGAACTCGGGGGGTGTTCGGCTCATCCCTAGTAGAGACGTCACCACTGGACTCCACAACCGATATTGTGTGGTAGCAAGTATGTATCGTTAGGTGTCTCACCCAAGGACACTTACTGGAGAGGTGCTCTGGCTGGGATTCAAACCTGGGTCTCCACGGTTGTAAAGCAGTGATGTTACCTCTACTCCATCCAGCCAGTTGCAATCAGAACAACTGACCAGCACGTTGGTCTACAACTATCACGCAAAAGCAAGTTTCGTTCATTAAAGCGAAGCAAGTTCAGCCTCAGCACCATTACTAAGCTGTACCACCACAGAAGGCAGATTCGGATCCCGGTCATTGTATCTCACCTGCAAGTATCCTCAGACAAGACACTGAACCGTATGTATGAACCTACCTTACAATATATACCCCTTTAGGTGGTAAATTCCCCCAGGAGCAGAGTCTACCAACGCACTGCATCGAGCTTTTTAAGTTACGTCTGCTGTCATATTGTATTGACCCCTTGTTCAACATATCTTGTACAATATGGTTCAGCAAGCGTGGCCCTCCAGATGTTTTGGATTTACATATCCCATGATGCCCAGCCATGCACTAGCTTGGCAAAACCTTATGGGAAATGTTGTTCTAAAACAGCTGGAGGGCCAAGCTTGCTGAACCATGTTGTGTATAATAATAATGATAATAATACTATTAATAATAAATATTCCCTTTTATCAGACAAATGATTTTATGATGGCTCACAATCAGCAGCAATAACACTCCGTAAATAATAATGGCATATATAGGGTTAAGTAGGATTGCGTTTTATTTTTATGTGTCACAAAATAACGCGATTCTTTAACAAAAATTAAATAAAAAATTACCCAGAGTACTAATCTTTCCAATGTGATATATCAGGGAAAAATGAAAATAATTCATCATGAATGGAATACACTGGATTAATAATGCATGGGATGTAAGACTTTATTACCATAGTCACATTAGGGATGCACAGTATCTCTGTGATAATTCATTAATCCTATGTATCGCGCGCTGTGATAATTTAATATTTATATTATACGTTTAAATGTAACAAGGCCTTTCCCATTCAGAATAAATATGCACGGAACAGTATCCGAACTTCTAGAAAAACAAAACAGAATTAGTCACAAAACGCATCCAATGAATGGGATAAAACAAATTTCTAGGAAAACATCCTATGGATCTACAATAATGAAGCTGCAGTGTTTAACCCCTTCACTGCCAAGTGATTTTCTATTAAACCAGTGTCAAGAACCTGTGATTATTTTGGGAAATGTCACTTTTGATTAATATTACAGTGAAAGATCTTTGTGGAGGGTTTGGGTCAAAATCCCTACAACCAGGTTCCCTAATGCCAAAATCCTGACGGCCAACTTCCCTACACAGACAACTCCCTGACGGCCAACTTTCCTACACAGCCAACTTCCTTACACAGACAACTCCCTGACGGCCGTCTTCCAGACATCCAAAATCCCATCGGCTAACACTAACCCTACTCCCTAACCCCCTAAACCTAGCCCTAATCCTAACCCCCCTAAACCTAACCCTAACCCCCTAAACCTAGCCCTAACCCCCTAAACCTAGCCCTAACCCCATAAACCTAGCCCTAACCCCCTAAACCTATCCCTAACCCTAAACCCCCCTAAACCTAGCCCTAACCCCCTAAACCTAGCCCTAACCCTAACCCCCTAAACCTAGTCCTAACCCCCTAAATCTAGCCCTAACCCTAACCACCTAAACCTAGCCCTAATCCCCATAAACCTAGCCCTAACCCTAACCCCCTAAACCTAACCCTAACCCCCCTAAACCTAGCCCTAATCCCCTTAAACCTAGCCCTAACTCTAACCCCCTAAACCTAACCCTAACCCCCTAAACCTAGCCCTAACCCCCCTAAACCTACCCCTAACCCTAACTGTGTTAGTTTTAGGGTTAGCCGCTGGGATTATTGATGTCTGGAAGTTGGCCGTGTAGGGAAGTTGGGATGTCCGGCACTTGTTCTGTCTGGAAGTTGGCCGTCGGGATGTTGGCATTAGGGAACCTGGCTGTAGGGATTTTTTCCGGCACCCCTTTGAGGAATATTCACAGCGTATTTTTTTTTACTGTAGCAACCCTATTTGACATACAGAACTTGTCATCTGCTGGCCAAAAAGGGTTACTGCAGCTCCAGGCTGGATCAGCTGGGGGTTCATATTTTAGATGGAGATCCTCAGTGCTCCCTAGTGTTTTAGCACTTATGGGGTCATGCCTGAAGTGTGAAAACGTTTGTGGCACAGTCTGGTTCCCAACGGCAAAAAAAATTAATTTTGACATAAGTCAAAAATCCATTCCATATTAGGAAAGAACTGAAAGAAAATGTAAATCGAGCAGTTTTGTGAATCGTACAAATATAAAAAGTTCAGAAAATTCAGACAAAATCGCATTTGAACGATAACGGATGCACATTTATGGAAAAACCTGCTCATTCAGTATATTCAGGGAGTCACGTGACCTCATTTTATGCTAAAAGATATTAATCAGTGCAGTAATTATCCAATGGAAGATACACCTATTGGCTTAGTTATATCCAGGTGGGGACTTTTTTGGCCAGGCAGTATATAAACCCTAAAACACAGGCTGTTCTCTGGTGACCTTCATGTAATAATCTACATTTTTGGAATTCTACTTTATGTTGATTCACATGGTTATGGTTTCTGTCAGACCTCACTCAGACGTCCCAGGTGCTGCGCTCCTCTCCTCCAGCTGTGGAGCTGGCGTACTCGCCCTAGCCGGCCTTTCGCCATGTGCACACAGGCTGCCGGCTGCAAACAACTTTTATGCCGCAGGTGGCCCATTGTGTGCATGATGTCATAGCATCTGACATCATCGCGCATGCACCCTGTGATGATGCCGACCAATCAGGAACAAGCGCGCAATATTTTAATTCCCTAAACCCTTTTTTCATTGCCCTTTCATGGTTTCAGTTTGATTCTGACCCTTACGTACTATATTTATTCTACTTGACTATCTATTGGCTTTTGTATCTCTATATCCCATTGATTTGACTTGTAATACGAATTGTCTTTTACTCACCTAGACTGTTCCCTTTTCCCCTTGCCAGACTTGACGCTTGTTTCCGAACCTTATCTCCTGTTGGCATTTTCCTCTTTCTTTCCTGTCTTTGACTGCCAGATACCTAAGGACTGGTGTTTCCATTCCCTATTTGCTATTCCTGCCTTATAGGTCTACCACATTTACACCATTGCCAAGTCCAGACACTTTAAGGACTGGTACCAAACCAGGGCGGAGGGCTTCCTAGTCCTTTGTATTGGGCTTTCTCAGAACGCACCTCAGAAGTCCCCTCAGCCAGCGATAGTTTCATATTGTAGATTGTGAGATAACCAATATTTTACTTCCTTTTACAATTCATCTAAAAGTATAATGCTCTTAAACAAAAAAAAAAAATCCCAAGCAGGCAAAACGCGTCAGTACATGCAAACAAAGGCATGATACACACTAGATAATACTGCGTAAAGAGACGAGAGGAAAGAAGCACCTCAGGCAATGTTACACGGCTACAGGGCTTCAAAGATACACACCACACATATGATAGAATGTAAAGCAAAGCTTTGAACGCCCACCTTCGATGATTAGAGGAGAGATGAAAGAGTCAGGATTGGAAGACTTGGGAGGTGGCATTGAGGAGATCTGTCAGTGGATCGTCTAAGCTGCCTGGGGGAGTTCATCTCATTCATCATTTGAAGGAAAAAGTAAACAGTACACAGAAATGTTGATAACAATTTAGAATAGAGTTTGGCTTCCAGGGATGGAAAGAGACTTTCCTGTGTTAAGAAGAAAGAATTGGGTCTTTGTAAGGTGCCCCTGTCCAATATAGGACATGTGCTGGAAACCCTGAGCCCTAATATAATGTTGCTGGTAACAGGGAACCACAAAGAGAAAAAAATGTCTATCACTTTCCAGGTCCTAGTTACCGGACCTATTCCAACCCAAACACTGTGCAAGTTGAAATAATCGGGATCCACAAGCAGATCCAGACATTTTCTTCTGGAATCAGCTCCTGGAGTTCACAGGATTCCACGGAGTCGAATGCGACCTGGCCACAAGTTCATGTGAGCAGGATCACACACGAGCCATGGAGGAATCACACAAGAACACTGCTTTGTTCTTGTGTGATTCCTCCATGGCTCCTGTTTGATCCTACGCACTTGAGCTTGTGGCCGGGTCGCGTTCGACTCCGTGGAATCCTGTTCCCAGTCTTCTGCTGAATACAGCATGTGTTAGCTGCGGATTATGGAGTTCACAGAATTGCATGGAGTCAAGCTCGACCCAGCTGCAAGCACACATGAGCTGGATTACGCTGGAGCTATGAGGGAACAATGGGCGAGCACCGGGAAAATATTTGTTCCCAGTCTTCTGCATACAGCGCATGGAAGTTTCAGTTCTGAGAACCCATCCGATTTTTCGAGGGGTTATTTTCATGTGTTATATGATTTAGCAAAAACACTTAAAACCTTCCTACCTTCCTACCTTCCTACCTTCCTTCCTTCTTTCCAGAACGAGCTTTGTTGGACTATCCCATTCTTCTCACTGTGTTCATAAATTAATGGCACCTGTACAAAGACCAAAGTATCCAAGCGAGGAGCTGCAAGGATCAGCCATGTGCAAAGCTTTGCAGTGAGGTCAGAATAAGTGCTCGAGCCAGTAATGTGACTACATGATTGGAATCAGGCCCCCAGTGGGTTAGTAGTCTGCTTTATTTAATAAATAATTCATTCATTCAACAAACCTGTTCCGATGAAAGTAATGTTAGCTATACATTACTGTGTTGAGAATAAAGTGACATGAGAGAGCAGCAATTACTTCCTAACATGTTGTATTTCCTCCTCTTCTCTCAGTCCAGTTGATGGATTTCCAAGTGCTGGGATTCACCCTGATCGTAGGATACGCTTCGAAGCAGAACCACTTGCTTGGAAGGTGAAGATGAGTTGCATGGACCAGACATGGACTGAATGCCTAGAAACCCAAAAGGATGGGGGTTTATTTGATGAGGGTGTAGAAGTGAAGAATTCCAAAAAAGTGCAATAAGGCAATGCAGCTTTAATATATGCTGTACATCTTATATTTATAGCTTTGTGAGACACCAGCAGAAGAAGCAACCCGGCGAAACGCGTTCTGGTAGCTATGTGTTTAATGTTTTGATTTTAATAAATGTATACTTTTTATTTACCGCTGTCCACTATTGTTTCTGTCCAAGGAGGTTTTTGTAATTTCCTTTAAAAATTCCATGTGTGTGGTTGACATAGCCAATTGGTGCTCAGGAGCATGTGAGTTTAAAATTGACTTGCTCTCTTTATTTGTACACTATATGGTTACAGTATTATGCTACAGGCATCCCTGGTATATCTTTTTTAACTACAGGAAGGCTCAACAGCAGTTCCGCGGTATAACTAAGGGGTTGATGGGCACCTGAAAAACTACTAAGACCCATACTGAACTACAACCCAAAGCTAGAAGTGGGCTCAATAAGATGTGAGTTGGATGTGTGCATATTCAATACCAACAATCTTGAACCTATGTACTGCGCAATCATTGTTTCTGTCTTTCCTGCAGCATTTTGGAAGACACTACTTACAAGGGGTGAATTTTTAGAAGGAACATTTTGAATCCCGTATATGGACATGCAGTGTATTTAGTTTCTGCCAACCAGTGGGCTTATGCTGACAGGTGCTACGTTGTTTCTCTGTGTTTCTACTACCGTCATTGTGTATACAAGATCAGTAGTAGGAGACATAGCAACCCAACACAATCTGTAGCTATGCTGTGTAACGGAAAATTCGTTTTGTGTGCATCTGGGCTCCCAAAGTTTTAGCAGCGTGGGCATGATGTGCAAACCAAAAACCAAATGGTGAATGTCTCTAACGGATTTTTCCCCAGCTGATCCTGCACAGAGCTCAGAAGTGCAGAATCTCCTTTTGACCAGTAGATGGTGACACCTGCCTGTTAAACAGATTATTACAGTAATTATTTTCACTGTATAAGTAAATAAAAATGATTTTCCAAAAAAACACAGGTTCCTGACTGATGTTTGGTAGTGAAGGGGATATTTGTTTTAATATATTTCATACCTTAATAGTCCTTTATGTGAAAATATAAAAACATTCATAGTGGTCTATTTCTTTAACTCCTCCCACCCTCTGCCCATCCTAAAATTAACTAATTCAATCCCCATAATTAAATATTGTTTATAAAAAAAACCTGGCCCATTAAGTGTTTTTTGAGGGGTAAAATTAACTGGTAGTGAAGGGGTTAATTGTTTAAGTATATTCCATACCTTTATGGGTGAGACTCCCACCTACACAATGTCACTCAAAGTGTTGCATGCGTGGTGCACGCAGGGCCTGATTTATAATTAGGCAGAGAAGGCATGTGTCTACAGGCGCCTGCCACAAGGGGGCGACTTGCTTTGTAAAAAAAAATAGTTTTTTTCTTACAATCATTTAGACCGCTGTATCTCTGGAGTCCTAAGGGCTAGAGGGACATATGAAGTAGCAATGGAAAGGCCAGATTATGACCTTTTCAGTGATTCCAAACAAAACCAGGATAATTTTACGTAAAAATAAAAAAGACTAATAAATATTGTTTCTTTTTTTTTTCTCTAACACAGCTCTATTATCCAGTTTACAATTATAAAGTGAACAGTGATGCTGCGCTAACTCACCTTCTCGTTTCCCACACTGCCAGGAGGTGTGGAGCTGATGATGCAATGCATTGTTTAATCGACAACCTAGACCGTGGCACTGCAGTGAGGAGACAAGGGGGACTTTGGACCCTGCATCTCTGAATTGTACAATGCAAAAGGTTAAGTGAGGTCTCATTGGAAAGTTCAGAGTCTGGTCTTTACATTGATACCAAACATGACCATTTAATGTGTTAAAATAAAAAAATTGAAAAAATGAAATGCTAAAAAAAGTTTCTCTCTGTTCTACGGCAGAGGCAATATACAGTTGTGTTCAAAATTATTCAACCCCCACTGAAATTGAGTGTTTTGGCCAGTTTGACATTGATTTTGATCATTCAGTCATCTTGCTCACAATTAAATCAAAGAGGCACGTGTAGGTCAGACAAATATAACATTTATAATGAAATAAGCACAAATGTCTTTTCTGTGCTCACATCATTATCAGTTTTATTCAACCCCCAAGTGACATTCAATCTTAGTACTTAGTACAACATCCTTTTACAGTTATAACAGCTTTTAAACGTGAAGCATAGCTTGACACAAGTGTCTTGCAGCGATCTACGGGTATCTTCGCCCATTCGTCATGGGCAAAAGCCTCCAGTTCAGTCACATTCTTAGGCTTGCGCACTGCAACTGCTTTCTTTAAGTCCCACCAGAGGTTCTCAATCGGATTTAAGTCAGGTGACTGCGATGGCCACTCCAAAATGTTCCAGCCTTTAATCTGCAACCATGCTCTAGTGGACTTGGAGGTATGCTTGGGATCATTGTCCTGTTGAAAGGTCCAACGTCTCCCAAGCCTCAGGTTTGTGACGGACTGCATCACATTGTCATCCAATATCTCCTGGTACTGAAGAGAATTCATGGTACCTTGCACACGCTGAAGCTTCCCTGTACCTGCAGAAGCAAAACAGCCCCAAAGCATGATTGACCCCCCGCCATGCTTCACAGTAGGCAAGGTGTTCTTTTCTTCATAGGCCTTGTTCTTCCTCCACCAAACATAGCATTGATCCATGGGCCCAAACAGTTCTAATTTTATTTCATCAGTCCACAGAACACTATCCCAAAACTTCTGTGGTTTGTCCACATGACTTTTGGCATACTGCAGTCGACTCTTCTTATTCTTTGGAGACAGCAAGGGGGTGCGCCTGGGAGTTCTGGCATGGAGGCCTTCATTACGCAGTGTGCGCCGTACTGTCTGAGCTGAAACTTCAGTACCCACATCTGACAAATCTTTTCTCAGTTCCTCAGCAGTCACACGGGGACTTTTCTCCACTCTACGCTTCGGGTAGCGCACAGCAGTCGAAGTCAGCATCTTCTTTCTGCCACGACCAGGTAGCGTTTCAACAGTGCCCTTTGCCTTGAATTTGCGAATGATGCTTCCTATGGTCTCTCTTGGTATGTTTAACATCTTTGCAATCTTCTTATAGCCATTGTCCTTCCTATGAAGAGTAATCACCTCTTCTCTTGTCTTCCTGGACCATTCTCTTGACTTCACCATGTTTGTAACCACACCAGTAAATGTCTAGAAGGAGCTGAGTATCACAGTCATTTTAAAGCTGCCTAATTGGTGCTTATTATGCTTTATTGCTGCTCCGTGACATCCACAGGTGTTTTCAATACCTGATTGAAAACACTTGAATGAACCTCTGTTCTTCAGAGTGGTAGTCTTTAAGGGGTTGAATAATTGGGTCAATGAAGAATTCACAAAAGAAACATTTACTACTGTATTACAAAACCAATTGATGTCATTTTAGTTGCATATGGTTCTTTAAAAAGTCCTTGTAGGATTTCATTCTGAATACAATTACAAATGTCACTAAATTCCCTAAAACCCTTTACAGCATTGGGGGTTGAATAATTTTGAACACAACTGTATGCTTTTACATATGAAACAAACAATGCCGCTGCACTCAACTAAGGAAACAGATTCTGCCCTTTCTTTGGATCTGAGTGCGGTGAAACAGTTTTTCAGGTTTTTAAAATGTTTATTTTTTATTTTTAGTTTACCCCAAAATGAAAATTAAATTTTTTGGCATGTTTCTTTTTTTAGTTGGGGGGGGGGGGCTCCACATTTCTTTACCTACAGACTCCTGAGATTTACAAATCAGGCCTTGGGTGCACGATATTTATTATCCTTCATATGCTTTCGCAACCTGTTTTGCATTAAAATTTTAATATTAATAACATTAATTAATAACAATACTTATTATTAATGAATATTACCAATGTTAAATAATAATAATAATTATTATTATTTAAATTATTATTATTTTTTAATATCTCAGACTTGCAGCTCCACTTGATCTTTTATCTGCCAGTTCTGCATGGAAATTAGAACGTTTCACTTTTAGAAAAAGATTAAAAAACAAATGAAACACATGTAGTTTCTATTTTTTCCCCTTAATGGCCTTCTCAAGCTCTGATTAAATCTCAGTCACTTAATAATATTAATGGTCTAATTTAGCTTTTATTTAATCAGAAGGAAGCCAACCTCAGGGACAGGATCAGAACAGAATGTCGGAAAATGGATAGCATTGGTTTACACTTCCCCTCATACATCTTTATGATTAGTGTCATGCAAAATGATCTTTTGTGACGTCCCATTTTTCAGTACTATTATAGTTATTATTTCCACGCTGCGCCATCAATGCAGTTTGCAGATTTATGAAAATGTATAATATGTTTTTAACCCCTTCACTACCAAGCAATTTTTGTTGAAAAAAAAATATCATGACATTTACTTGAAACATGGGACTTTAAGTTAAAAATTAAATATAGGGTAAAATAGAAATTGTTATTTTCAGAAAGTTAAAAGATTATAATAATGTCAATTTACTTATTTTTTCATGTTTCCTGTATTTTCATTTTATCCTTCTTTTAAGATTCATTTTTATATTTCATAGAAATATATGGGGTCCCTTATACCGCGCAATGTCACACATGGTCTGCATTATCAGCATACAGGCAGAAATGGCTTTTGTGTCAGTAAATGTGCTGCAGACAGATAATAAAATTGTGAGATCTCCTGCATATGGGTATTTGTAGTGATGAGAATGAGATTATTAGCAATGCAATATCTGTATATGCTGTATAATGCCTGTGTATGGCAATTACAGCAACACCTTGTATCTGTATGTGCTGCATAATGCCTGTGTATGGTAATTACAGCAACACCTTGTATCTGTATGTGCTGCATAATGCCTGTGTGTGGCAATTACAGCAACACCTTGTATCTGTATGTGCTGCATAATGCCTGTGTATGACAATTACAGCAACAGCTTGTATCTGTATGTGCCGCATAATGCCTGTGTATGGCAATTACAGTAACACCTTGTATCTGTATGTGCTGCATAATGCCTGTGTATGGCAATTACAGCAACACCTTGTATCTGTATGTGCTGCATAATGCCTGTGTATGGCGTTTACAGCAACACCTTGTATCTGTATGTGCTGCATAATGCCTGTGTATGGCAATTACAGTAACACCTTGTATCTGTATGTGCTGCATAATGCCTGTGTATGGCAATTACAGCAACACCTTGTATCTGTATGTGCTGCATAATGCCTGTGTATGGCGTTTACAGCAACACCTTGTATCTGTATGTGCTGCATAATGCCTGTGTATGGCAATTACAGCAACACCTTGTATCTGTATGTGCTGCATAATGCCTGTGTATGGCAATTACAGTAACACCTTGTATCTGTATGTGCTGCATAATGCCTGTGTATGGCAATTACAGCAACACCTTGTATCTGTATGTGCTGCATAATGCCTGTGTATGGCAATTACAGTAACACCTTGTATCTGTATGTGCTGCATAATGCCTGTGTATGGCAATTACAGCAACACCTTGTATCTGTATGTGCTGCATAATGCCTGTGTATGGCGTTTACAGCAACACCTTGTATCTGTATGTGCAGCATAATGCCTGTGTATGACAATTACAGCAACACCTTGTATCTGTATGTGCCGCATAATGCCTGTGTATGGCAATTACAGCAACACCTTGAATATGTACTGTACAGGGATTTACAGTCATTATAACCCCCTGAATCTTATCTCTGTACAGCAGTGAGTGACCCCACAGCTCTCCATGTATTATGCCAAATGCCTGGCTGCTGGAATGCTGCAGTAACTTTTGTTGAGGTTTTGTTAGAGTGAGAATGGAAGCGGATATTTGCAGCTTGTTTACAGTAATAATGATAATTATGATTATCCTTTATTTATAAAGCGTCAGCATATTCCGTAGCGCTGTACAATGGGGAAGCACAAACATGAGACATACATGATAAATAATGAAAAGACAACCCTGCCTAAAGGATAGGAAGTACAGCACTTTAACCAAGTGCTTGGCCAGACATCCCGTGAGCTTACAATCTAAGGGACGGGGTAAGTGAAACAGATGGGAGCAGAGGGAAGGTGAAGCTGGTTGCTAGAAGAAATGTTGTGATGGTTGCATGGGAAGGACCAGAAGGTTGGGGTGAGTAAAGGTAATTAGAGAGAGAAGTGGAAACAGCTTTAAAGGAGCCCTTAAATTATGGACCGGGCCTGGGTGGGACTGCAGAGTGGAGAATCTTGTTGTCTGTGTTGGTCAGTGTATGCTAGAAAATAGAATGCAGATTTGCTAAGTGTGCTTTTAAAAACCTACCAGGGGGGAGGAGGAGGAGCAGGAAGAGGGGGAGGGTGAGAGGCAGAGGTGAAGACCAAATAAAAAAGTTTAAGTAAAAAGGAGGGAACATTGAAACATGGAATCAGCCAGAAATTAATATATTTAGAAATAAAATACATTTGCAAGAGTGGGGCTCTTTGGAGGATAGCGTTGGACAGCATTCTGAATTCCTGCTATGTTATGCTCGTTCTGGGGTGTTGGTCAGTGTCTGCTTATGCTGGTTCCGGGATGCAGAGTGGAAAATCTTGTTGTCTGTGTTGGTCAGTGTATGCTTATGCTGGTTCCGAGGTGTTGGTCAGTGTATGCATATGCTGGTTCCGGGGTGCAGGGTGGAAAATATTGTTGTCTGTGTTGGTCAGTGGATGCTTATGCTCGTTCCGGGGTGTTAGTCAATGTATACTTATGCTGGTTCTGGGGTGCAGCGTGGAAAATCTTGTTGTCTGTGTTGGTCAGTGTATGCTTATGCTCGTTCCGGGGTGTTGGTCAGTGTATGCTTATGCTGGTTCCGGGGTGCAGAGTGGAAAATCTTGTTGTCTGTGTTGTTCAGTGTATGAGGGACCAGAGAGCAATAAAACAAAGAATTTTGCTTTAGAAAAAAGGTATGCAAGTTGGATTTTGAAATGCTAATGATTGCTTTTAAATGTACATACTTGAAAACGAGAGAAATGTCAATGTCGCCTTCCTGGTAAAATACTTTATAAATAAATAAATATTACAATGGAAAATTATTATTTATTATTATTATTCTTTATTTATAAAGCGCCAGCATATTCCGCAGCGCTGTACAATAAGCACAGTATAGACAGGGTTACAATACATTGATTGAACAAATTTGACAAACATTACAGGAGGAGATGAGGGCCCTATTCCCGTAGGAACTCACAATCTGGGAGGGTTGGGGTTGAAACAGGAGGAGAGGACTGTAAGGTGAGAGTGAATGATGGTTGCGTCAGTGAGTTGGGGGGGTCGGCTTCCTAAATAGGAATGTTTTCAGGGAGCGTTTGAAGGAAGAGAAGTTAGGGAAAGTCTGACAGTACGAGGGAGAGCGTTCCAGAGAGTGGGGGCTGCGCGTGAGAAATCCTGCAGTCTATCATGGGAAGAGGTGATGCGGGGAGAAGCTAGGCGCAGGTCACTGTTTGACCTTAGGGAGCGGGCTGGGGTGTATTTGGTAATTAGTGAGGACAGGTAATGGGGAGCTGAGTTAGTGAGGGTTTTGTAGGTAAGGATAAGGATTTTGAACTTAATTCTGCAGTGGATGGGGAGCCAGTGAAGGGACTCGCAGAGGGGAGCGGCAGAGACAGAGCGGCGGGTGAGGTGAATTAGCCTGGCGGAGGCGTTCAGGATGGATTGTAGGGGGGAGAGGCGGGACAGAGGGAGGCCAGATAAGAGATTATTGCAATAGTCGAGTCGGGAAATTACCAGGGCGTGTATGAGTTGTTTTGTGGTGACAGCGGTAAGAAATGGCCGAATTCTGGAAATATTACGCAGTTGGTATCGGCAGGAGGAGGAAAGAGACTTGATGTGGGGATGAAGGAAAGAGCAGAGTCAAGTGTAACTCCAAGACAGCGAACTTGGTTTGATGGGGAGATGGGATACCCTCCACCGTGATAGAGAAGTCAGGAGGTGGGGAGGCATTGGAGGGAAGAATAAGTAGGAGCTCAGTCTTTGACATGTTGATCTTTAGGTGTGGGAGGCCATCCAGGTGGAGATGCCAGATAAACAGTCACTGACTTTTTGAAAGGACGGGGAGAGAGATCAGGGGTAGAGAGGTAGATCTGAGTGTCATTAGTGTAGAGGTGGTAATTAAAGCCAAAGCTGTTGATGATTTTGCCCAGGGAGGAGGTGTAGATGGAAAAGAGCAGAGGACCAAGGACAGAGCCTTGAGGTACACCAACAGATAGAGACAATGAGGAGGAGGAGTTACCAGCATAGGACACACAGAAGGACATGTTGGATAAATAGGAGTCAACCCAAGCAAGTGCAGTGTCACCGAGACCCAGAGAGTTGAGGGTCTGTAGAAGGAGGGGGTGGTCAACAGTGTCAAAAGCAGCCGACAGGTCAAGCAGGATGAGAATAGAATAGTGGCCGTGTATTTTAGCAGTTAGGAGGTCGTTGGTGACTTTGGTGAGGGCAGTTTCAGTTGAGGGTAGGGGACGGAAGCCAGATTGCAGGGGGTCAAGTAGGAATTGGAGGACAGAAAGAGGGAGAGGCAGTTGAAGACTAGTTTTTCTAAGAGCTTGATGTGAAGGGAGCAGGGATACAGGGCGGTAGTTGGATGGAGAGTTGGGATCTAGGGATGGTTTCTTTAGTAAAGGGGTAACTAGCGCTGTTTGAAGGCAGATGGAAAGAGCCAGTGGAGAGAGATAGGTTGAAGATGTGTGTGAGAGCAGGGTGAGGGAGGAGGAGAGGGGAGGAATTAATGTGAGGGAATGGGGTCGAGCGGGCACGTGATGAGATGTGAGGAGGACAATAAGGAATTGACTTCCTGTTCAGTGGCTGGGAGGAAGCGGCAGAGGGTGGCAGAGGGGACCTCTGGGAGTGGAGGTGGCAGATAACTATCTTGTGTTGGGATGTTGCTTCTGATAGTTAGAGTTTTACTGAGGAAGTAGTCTGCCAGGTCTTGAGCGCTGAAGGCAGCTGTGGGGGGAGGTGCAGGTGGGTAGAGGAGGGTGTTGAAGGTGGACCAGAGCCGTTTAGGGTTGGAGGACAGCGAAGATATAAGAGATGAGAAGAAGGATTGTTTGGCCAAGTGGAGGGCAGAGGTGTATGACCGGAGAATAAACTTGAAGTGAACAAAATCAGCTTCAGAGCGGGATTTCCTCCAGGCACGCTCTGCAGTGCGGGAGCATCTTTGCAGGTAGCGAGTCTGGAGGGTGTGCCAGGGCTGAAGCTGGCGGCGTGGGGCCTTACAGAGTCAAAGAGGAGCAAGAGTGTCTAGAGCAGAGATAAGCGTGTAGTGTTGTAGTGATTAGTGGCAGCATCAGGGCAGGTGAAGGATGAGGTATGAGGGAGGTGGTGAAGTAGGTGGAGAATTGATGGGGTCCACAGCATGTAGATTCTGCGAGTGTGTTGTGCGGGGTGGGGGAGCAGGGTGTTTAGGAAGTCCAGATAGGTTGAAAGAGAGAAGGTGGTGGTCAGAGATGGGAAAGGGTGACAGTTGAACTCAGAAATGGAGCAGAGTTGGAAAAAGACAAGGTCAATAGCGTGACCATCGCGGTGGGTAGGGAGGAGGGAGGATTGTGTGAGTCCAAGGAAGGACGTGAGTGAAAGAAGTTTGGAGGCAGCAGGGGCAGAAGGATCATCAATGGGAATGTTGAAGTCCCCGAGAACTAGGCATGGAAGATTAGAAGACAGGAAGTGAGAAAGCCAGGTAGCAAAGTTGTCAAAGAACTGGGAGGTTGGTCCCGGTGGGCGGTAGATGACTGCCACCCTGAGAGCCAGAGGAGAGAACAGGTGGATGCAGTGTGTCTCGAAGGAGGAGAAGGAGAGGGATGGGGTGGAGGGAGATGCTGGTAGGTGCAGGTGGGAGAGAGCAGGAGTCCGACCCCGCCACCATTTCTCTCACCCAGTCTGGGGGTATGGCTCAAGTGTAGACTGCCATGCGAGAGAGCAGCAACGGATGCCGTGTCAGAGGGAGTTAGCCAGGTTTCAGTTAAATCTAGGAGGTTGAAGGAGTTTGAAAGGAAGAGGTCATGGACGGCTGTGAGTTTGCTGCACACAGAACGAGCGTTCCAGAGGGCGCAGGAGAAAGAGACAGGCGCTGAGGGATTATGGGAATGAGGTTGCTGGGCTTGCAGGGAGGTGATTTATGTGCGATGGAGATAGGATGAGAGGAAGTATTGGATGTGTTGTGGGCCAGGGTTAGGGGATATGTCACCTGAATAGAGTAACAGCAGGAGGGTGAGAAAGAGAAGGTGGGAATGGGATTTGTGGGAGTGGGAGTGATTGGCAGCACGAGAGAGTAGAGGGAGACCATGTTCTGAGGAAACAAAGGAGCTCATGCGAGGCCATCATGTGGCGACGAGAGGAGGGAGGGAGAATGCAGATAGTGTAGGGTCGGTGGTAGAGGCAGGAGTTCCATTTAAGGAGAAAGGTTGAGTTGACATGATTTTGGTAGCGAAACGGTCTTAGCTTAAAAAACACTCTTAGCTTTGCGGTTTGGAGATGTTCAGCTCGTCTTGAGTACAAACGAGAACTCACCTTATCACGGATGATTTAGACACATTTGTGAACTACAGTTTGTAAATATTTGCGGAATTGCAATGAAACAGCATCGTCAGTCGCATCCTTAATTTCCCCGCTGAATTTGCATTAGTCCACCTCATAGAAACAAATTGCATTGTTTAGGTAAAGACTAATTTCCAATTACAAATATATATACAACTTTAAATATTTCTGTCCCGCGGTACGTGCGGAGCGTTCTCCCACAGACATTTATTTTGTCACATTGTTGCGAGTAGATATTGTCCGATGATAATTACGATGCACGACTCGGAAGATCCTCTGCTCCGGGAGAAAACAAGGAGCGCTTTATTAAATGATGTGACTAGTCTTCGTATTGTACGGAATTTATTTTCTCTTAAATGTTCATTTACGTACAAACCACTTTTTAGTCCGTAGAAACAAATGCTGAATCCTGATTAAGCAATGATCTCGTATTTGATCTCCATTAACCGCAAGCAGTAAATATCAACTTGAAGGTGTGGAAAAACAAACTGTGCTCTGTATGGGCACAATAACACTTTGTTTCCTGCAATTTTATCGTTCTTAATAAAAAATAATAATAATTTGGATTTAATTTATTTCTTTTCTGTCCTATTATCAATTTCTTTAACCCCTTCACCACCAAGCACTTTTTTTTTTTTTTTTATCGTAACATTCATTTGAAACATGGGATGAGAAATTAAAATTTATGTATAGGATAAAAAGGGAATTTTGAGCAGACCTTGTTGTTTTGAGATAAAACCTTTAAATAATTGTTATTTTGATTTTAAAAAGGAAAATAATGTAAATTAGCTAATTTTTAATTCTTCATGTATTTGTTTATTCTTTGGAAAAATATAACTGGGATGAAAGGTTGTTAACTCTAGATGGTGTCCCTTATCTGGCACAATGTAACACGGGGTCTGCATTAACAACATACAGGCAGAAATGGCCTTTATGTTAGTAAATGTGTTGCAGGCAGATAATAAAATGGTGAGATCTCCTGCTTATGGGGGCTTGTAGTGATCAGAATGAGATTATTAGCAATGCAATATCTGTATGTGCTGCATAATGCCTGTGTATAGCAATTACAGCAACACCTTGTACCTTTATGTGCTGCATAATGCCTGTGTATGGGAGCCAGTGTAGAGTTTGACAAAGGGGTGAGGTGCGAAAGTTGCGGGATGTGAAGTGGATGAGCCTAGCACAGGCATTCATAACAGACTGCAGAAGGAGAATCTGGGATCTCTTAAGGCCAGAGAGAAGGAGGTTACAGTAGTCAAGGCGGGAGATAATAAGAGCTTGGATGAGCCATTTAGTAGAGTCCTGGTTAAGACCGGGGCGGATGCGAGCAATGTTTTTTAGGTGTAAGTTTCAAGATTTGGTTAATGACTGAATGTGAGGAGTGAAGGAGAGATCAGTCGAAGAGGACCCCGAGGCAATGAGTGGTAGAAGTAATAGTGGCACCATTCATCTGATGGGAAATCGGTGCAGGAATGTTAGTTTAAGAGGGAGGGCAGATGAGAAGTTCAGCTTTAGAGAGCTTACGCTTTAGGAAACAGGAAGTCATCCAGTTGGAGACAGCCGATAGGCCGGCAGTAACACGTTCCAAAACAGGAGAGAGATCGGGGAAGAAGGTAGATTTGGGTGACGTCAGCATAGAGATGATATTGGAGTCCATTGGAAGAGATGAGGTTACCCAGAGAGGCGGTATAGATCGAGAAGAGTAGGAGAGCCAGAACAGAGCCTTGAGGTACCCCGACTGAAAGAGGATGTGGGGGTGAAGAGGCAACGGCAAAGGAGACACTCAAGGAGTGACGAGAGAGAGATAGGAAGAGAATCAGTAGACACTTCCTGTCTTCTAATATTCCATGCCTAATTCTCGGGGACTTCAACATTCCCATTGATGATCCTTCCGCCCCTGCTGCCTCCAAACTTCTATCACTCACGTCCTCCCTTGGACTCACACAATCCTCCCTCCTCCCTACCCACCGCGATGGTCACGCTATTGACCTTGTCTTTTCCAACCTCTGCTCCATTTCTGAGTTCAACTGTCACCCTTTCCCCATCTCTGACCACCACCTTCTCTCTTTCAACCTATCTGGACTTCCTAAACACCCTGCTCCCCCACCCCGCACACACACTCGCAGAAATCTACATGCTGTGGACCCCCATCAATTCTCCAACCTACTTCACCACCTCCCTCACACCTCATCCTTCACCTGTCCTGATGCTGCCACTAATCACTACAACACTACTCTTATCTCTGCTCTAGACACTCTTGCTCCTCTTCGACTCTGTAAGGCCCCACACCGCCAGCTTCAGCCCTGGCACACCCTCCAGACTCGCTACCTGCAAAGATGCTCCCACACTGCAGAGTGTGCCTGGAGGAAATCCCGCTCTGAAGCTGATTTTGTTCACTTCAAGTTTATTCTCCGGTCACACACCTCTGCCCTCCACTTGACCAAACAATCCTTCTTCTCATCTCTTATATCTATGCTGTCCTCCAACCCTAAACGGCTCTGGTCCACCTTCAAGACCCTCCTCTACCCACCTGCACCTCCCCCCTCAGCTGCCTTCAGCGCTCAAGACCTGGCAGACTACTTCCTCAGTAAAACTCTAACTATCAGAAGCAACATCCCAACACAAGATAGTTATCTGCCACCTCCACTCCCAGAGGTCCTCTCTGTCACCCTCTGCTGCTTCCTCCCAGCCACTGAGGAGGAAGTCAATTCCTTATTGTCCTCCTCACATCTCACCACGTGCCCGCTCGACCCCATTCCCTCACATCTAATTCCTCCCCTCTCCTCCTCCCTCACCCCTGCTCTCACACACATCTTCAACCTATCTCTCTCCACTGGCTCCTTTCCATCTGCCTTCAAACAAGCGCTAGTTACCCCTTTACTAAAGAAACCATCCCTAGATCCCAACTCTCCATCCAACTACCGCCCTGTATCCCTGCTTCCCTTTATCTCTAAGCTCTTAGAAAAACTAGTCTTCAACCGCCTCTCCCTCTTCCTGTCCTCCAATTCCCTACTTGACCCCCTGCAATCTGGCTTCCGTCCCCTACACTCAACTGAAACTGCCCTCACCAAAGTCACCAATGACCTCCTAACTGCTAAAAAACACGGCCACTATTCTATTCTCATCCTGCTTGACCTCTCGGCTGCTTTTGACACTGTTGACCACCCCTTCCTTCTACAGACCCTCAACTCTCTGGGTCTCGGTGACATTGCACTTGCTTGGGTTGACTCCTATTTATCCAACAGGTCCTTCTGTGTGTCCTTTGCTAGTAACTCCTCCTCTTCATTGCCTCTATCTGTTGGTGTACCTCAAGGCTCTGTCCTTGGTCCTCTGCTCTTTTCCATCTACACCTCCTCCCATGGCAAAATCTTCAACAGCTTTGGCTTTAATTACCACCTCTATGCTGATGACACTCAGATCTACCTCTTTACCCCTGATCTCTCTCCCCCTGTCCTTTCAAAAGTCAGTGACTGTTTATCTGGCATCTCATCCTGGATGGCCTCCCACCACCTAAAGATCAACATGTCAAAGACTGAGCTCCTACTTATTCCTCCCTCCAATGCCTCCCCACCTCATGACTTCACTTTCACGGTGGAGGGTATCACCATCTCCCCATCAAACCAAGTTCGCTGTCTTGGAGTTACACTTGACTCTGCTCTTTCCTTCATCCCCCACATCAAGTCTCTTTCCTCCTCCTGCCGATACCAACTGCGTAATATTTCCAGAATTCGGCCATTTCTTACTGCTGTCACCACAAAACAACTCATACATGCCCTGGTAATCTCCCGACTCGACTATTGCAATAATCTCTTATCTGGCCTCCCTCTGTCCTGCCTCTCCCCCCTACAATCCATCCTGAACGCCTCCGCCAGGCTATTTCACCTCGCCCGCCGCTCTGTCTCTGCCGCTCCCCTCTGCGAGTCCCTTCACTGGCTCCCCATCCACTGCAGAATTAAGTTCAAAATCCTTATCCTTGCCTACAAAACCCTCACTATCTCAGCGCCCCACTACCTGTCCTCACTAATCACCAAATACACCCCAGCCCGCTCCCTAAGGTCAAACAGTGACCTGCGCCTAGCTTCTCCCCGCATCACCTCTTCCCATGATAGACTGCAGGATTTCTCACGCGCAGCCCCCACTCTCTGGAACGCTCTCCCTCGTACTGTCAGACTTTCCCCTAACTTCTCTTCCTTCAAACATTGCCTTAAAACGTTCCTATTTAGGGAAGCCTACCACCCGACTCACTGACGCAACCATCAATAACTCTCACCTTACAGTCCTCTCCTCCTGTTTCCAACCCCAACCCTCCTAGATTGTGAGTTCCTTCGGGAATAGGGCCCTCATCTCCTCCTGTACTGTTTGTCAAATGTTGTTCAATGTATTGTAACCCTGTCTATACTGTAAATACAGAAAGAAAATGGCGTCGCGCCCATACTCACCGGAGCGGCAGCAACTGCCAGGAGTAACAGCCCAGTTAATGTATAAAACATAACAAGGAAAAAAGGTGTCATCTGCGCTCGTTTCTATGTGTTCCATGTACAACAAAACTGAGGTTTTTGTTTGTTTCAATGGCCATTGCAACGTAAGCTCACTCGCCACTTCACGGCACCTCTTTACAGAGTGAGTACCTAACATGTACCAAAAGGCCACTCTACTGAGCAGCTCCAAGCCCCTCCTGCTGCTTTTCAGCCAAGGAGAGGCAAAGATATGGTGGGTTTTATTTATACACGCACCAAACACTTCCCATTTGGATTAAAAACAAAAACATGGAAAGAGGAACAGCTGCAGAACGACGGACTGGTGTTACAAGCATGATATACATAAATACAGAAAAAAATGGCATCGCGCCCATACTCACGGAGTGGCAGCAACTGCCAGGAGTAACAGCCCAGTTAATGTATAAAACATAACAAGAAAAAAGGTGTCATCTGCGCTCGTTTCTATGTGTCCATGTACAACAAAACTGAGGTTTTTGTTTGTTTCAATGGCCATTGCAACGTAAGCTCACTCGCCTTGTTGTACATGGAACACATAGAAACGAGCGCAGATGACACCTTTTTTCCCTGTCTATACTGTGCCTATTGTACAGCGCTGCGGAATATGCTGGCGCTTTATAAATAAAGAATAATAATAATAATAAAGAGCAATGTCACTGAGGCCAAGTTGACGCAGCATGAGGTGCACGAGCAGGTGCATGAGGTGCAGCAGAAGGATCGAGAAGAATAAGCAGGGAGAAGTGACCTTTGGTTTTAGCAGCAACTAAATGATTAGTCACCTTGGTCAGAGCAGTCTCAGTGGACTCTGGGAGTTAAAGCCGGACTGGTGCGGGTCAAGTAGAGAGTTAGCAGAGAGATAACAGGTGAGTTGGTTATAGACCAGGCGCTCTAGGATTTTTGCGGTAAAGGGGAGCAGAGCGATGGGACGGTGGTTAGAGAGGGAGGTGGGGTCAAGAGATGGCTTCTTTAGAATGGGGGTGATCAGAGTATATTTGAATGCAGAGGGGAAGACTCCAGTGGAGAGGGAGAGGTTAAAGAGTCAAAGACATTACTAGTCATTTGAAATGTGGAAGCATGACAAGCACAGAAACACAGCTCCATGAATTGCTGCGGGATGATTACTGGAAAGATAAAACAATGCAAAATTATTCTAATTCTATAGGAGTTATTCAGAGAGAGACGATCTGGTTCCGAAATTGCTCCGAACTGTGAATTTCCCCGTACGGTGCAATTTCGTGGTCATTCGGCTATTCCAAAAGCAGGCAGTTCGCCAAATATTTACGAATTGTGAGCGAAATACAGTGCTGTTCGACGTTTGTGAATCCCCCATAGAGAAGCAATGGTAAATCTATTCACAGACACCGAACAGCAGAGAAATGTCAGTGAAATGCCCTGCTGTTCGGTAGTTTCATTCGGCAGGTTTATTCAGGGGAATCCCATAGTTTCAATGTCAAAAATATTCTCGTTTTTATAAAATATCTAATAAACCGTTTATTCTTTTAATTTGCAGCAAAAAGTCTCTTTATTTATATTATTTTTTAGTATCATAAACGCATTTTTCGGGATTTTTTCGACAAATTATTTTTCTTGTTTTTTTTTCTAAATAGCATTTTATTTCTGTAACAGAACTGTTTATTGCTATTCATAGGCTCTTATATACAGGCATTTTCGTGCAGTAGTTTTCTTGCAATCAGCTTTTAAAGGTTGCAGTGTTTCTATTTATTCTTTTTTACCCGTTCTACGGCTTGTTGGCATGTTGGCTTTTTCCGGCGGCTGCTTGGCGTTCTGTTCGGCGGGTCGTCTGCTTTTTCTGGATCGATTCAGTATTTTATCAATGCTTTTTCGGATCAATTCGGGTTTTTTTCTGCATTTTTCAGATGCGTCGTTCGGCGGTTTTGTGGTTTTGCGGTGGTTTTTCTGAACCATTCAGTGATTTTCGCGGCATTTTTTCAGATGCGTTCAGTGACTTACTCCCTGCACTTCAGGGACCTTGCGGTGAATGCTAAATTCACCGCAGGGTCAGGGAATTTGACTCCCCGAAGTGTGGGGAACAAAAGCCAACCAAAATTCCGGTGTATCTTTGTTGAGGCTCTCTAGATGTGTTGACGTTTGTGAGAGCACATGATGCATCTCGTCTTTTAATGCTTCATACAGTGTGACTGGAGAAACGCAAAGAAACAGAAAGTCTGACCTTGATGTTTGACATAAACACTAGAGGGGTTATCAAAGAAGCTAAATTTGTCACCGAATGGCACCGAACGGTGAATTTCAGCGTACGGTGCAATTTCGGGGCAATTCAGCTAATCAGAAAGCTATCAATTCACCAAATATTGGTGAAATGCGGAGCAGTTTGCTTCAGATCACCGCAATTCGGCAACCTTTGGTGGCAGTGAGATGTCCCATAGGGAAGTAATGGTTAATCTAATCACAGAACACCGAACAGCACCGAAATGTTTGCGAAATGCCCTGATTTTTATTGCTTTCGTTCGACAGGTTTAAACAGGCGAATCCCATAGGATTCAATGGAAAAAAAAAGTTCCCGTTTTTTTTTTTTTTTTTTTATTCAACCATTTATTCTTTTCATTTGCAGCTAAAAGTCTTTTTATTTATTTATCTTTTTAGAATTTTTTATGCATTTTTCTTGATTTTTTTGGAAAAATTTTTAATTTAAATTTTTTTTAAATGGCGTTTTTTTTAATTCTGTACATATTTTATTCTGTATCCTGTTTCCCGGAAAATAAGACCTACCCTGAAAATAAGACCTAGTTTGATGATTCCCAGGGCTGGTGGTGGTGTAAAGGGCAACTTGAAGAGCCGCGAGAGAGAATCAGCGATGCCGGCACCTGAGGAAGTGAGGCGGCAGTGGAGGGAGCAGAACCGCATAAGCCAATGCTTCCTTTAGCGATGGCTCCTGTCACAGCAGGCGGAGTGATACCAGATGTACACCACTGGGGAGGAATCGATAGTGAAAGCGCGCTTCGCTCATTCTGGCCAGAGATTGGTTACCAAATTGCTATTGAAAAGGTATGGCACCCCTGATTGCTCTGATTACCCTATTCTTAACTTTGCCACTCACTCCTGTCTTGCAAGTCTTCTACTGGTATTAAAAAAAAATAAGAACTACGCCGAAAAAATATAAGACAGTGTCTTATTTTCGGGGAAGCACGGACCTTTTAATTGTTATATATAGGACCCTATATATTATTTACATGCATTTTCATGCCGTTTTTTTAAAAATATCTTTTAAAAGTTGCGAGGTTTTTTTTTTTTTTAGCTCTGTTCGGCAGCTTTTCGACTTTCTTCGCGACATTCGGTGGTCTGGTCTGTTCGGCGGATCGTCGGCTGCGTTCCACAGTTTGCGGCTGCGTTTGGCGGTTTATCGGATGCGTTCATTGTTTTTTCAAATCTGTTCGGTGGTTTTTCACCGGTTTATCGGATGTATTCAGTGGTCTGTTCGCCAGATCGTCGGCTGTGTTTGGAAGTTTGTGGCTGCGTTTGGCAGTTTATCGGATGCTTTCAGTGGTTTTTGGCTGGTTTATCGGATGCAATCGTTGTTTTTTTCGGATGTGTTCGGTGGTTTATTGCATGCAAAAGAAAAACGTACAGCGAGCGCCCAGTGTCACACACTTGTGTGTACTTACCTTAATTACTGTTGGCAGTCTGGCTGCTGTTGTTAAATAAGGTCCACCTCTCACAGTTCGACTCAGAATTCAGTCCCAAGTTTTATAATTTTTTTCAAGCTCAATAAAGACAAGAAATATACACGATAGTGCAACAAAGTCCATATATGAAGGCCAAAATACAAGGAATCAGTGAAAGGCACACTCACACAGTCCAGAGCTTCCAAGCTCCTGTGTATTCACAGCAGTGTAGTTGTTTGGGCCTACCCATGAGCCGCACTTCTCCCGAAGTGGAACCTCAAAAAGAGCAGAAGAACACGAACCCCATGGTACAGTACAAATCACTTACAAAAGGCAATCGTAATGAACCTTACTCACCCTTTTCTGGGCCTATAGTGAGACCCCCACATATATGCTAGGGATGTGCGTTTCGGGTTTCGGAATTTCGGAATTTTCACGAAATTTCCCGATTCGTGTTTTCGGATGCGGCCGAATTTCAGAAAATTTTTAGATCCGAAAACGGCAGATCCGAAAAGTTTTCCGAGCCGAAAAGAAATATTTTCGGAATTTTCGAATGGACTTGAAATGTGTCAAATCGAAATTTATTGTTTTGAAACAAGGAGAACAGACGTTCCGAAAAAACAAAAATTTCCGAAATTACGAAAAGTCGATACAAAAAACGAGCAAAGTGACACGAAAATACGAAAAATAGTCGAGCCGAACCGAATCGAAACAGAGATCGGTGGAAATGAGCCGAATCGAAAAGTTTGAAAATCCGAAAAATCAAATCGAATCGAACCGAAAAAAAAATCGGTGCACAAGCCTAATATATGCATAAAAGATGTCGATTCTGGCACAACCCTCACAAAGCTTTCCACCGATCCTGGTCTCCAGATGAGAAATCTCAGTACCCTCAGCCAAATAAGGAAAGATTTGTCCAGTTAGGTAAAAAGCTGAATATTTATTAGATAAAAATTATCATCCACATTTAAAGTAACAAATAAAAATAAGGCCAGACGCGTTTCGCCAGTTAAGGCTTCATCAGTGGCAATATTGTATGCGTTCGTTATTTTGTTGGATGCATTTTGCGGTTAATTGGATGTGTTTGTTTTTTTCGGATGCGTTCAGGGGTTTATTGTGTGCGTTCGTTGTTTTATCGGATGCATTTGGCGGTTAATTGGATGCGGTAATTTTTTCAGATACGTTCGAGGGGGTTTCGCCGGTTTATCGCATGCATTCAGTGTTTTTTTGCCGGTTTATCGGCTGCGTGTGTTGGTTTTTCGGATGCGTTCAGTTGTTTATGGGGTGCGTTTGTTACTTTTTTGGATGTGTTTGGTGTTTTTTCGCCAGTTTATCGAATGCATTCAGTATTTTTTTGCCGGTTTATTGGAGGCGTGTGTTGTTTTTTCGGATGCGTTCAGTGGTTTATTGGATGCGTTCGTGTTTTTCTTTCCAGATGCGTTCGGGTGTTTTTCGCCGGTTTATCGAATGCAGTCAGTGGTTTTTCGCCGATTTATCGGATGCATTCGTTGTTTTTTTCGGATGTGTTCGGTGGTTTATTGCATGCAAAAGAAAAACGTACAGCGAGCGCCCAGTGTCACACACTTGTGTGTACTTACCTTAATTACTGTTGGCAGTCTGGCTGCTGTTGTTAAATAAGGTCCACCTCTCACAGTTCGACTCAGAATTCAGTCCCAAGTTTTATAATTTTTTTCAAGCTCAATAAAGACAAGAAATATACACGATAGTGCAACAAAGTCCATATATGAAGGCCAAAATACAAGGAATCAGTGAAAGGCACACTCACACAGTCCAGAGCTTCCAAGCTCCTGTGTATTCACAGCAGTGTAGTTGTTTGGGCCTACCCATGAGCCGCACTTCTCCCGAAGTGGAACCTCAAAAAGAGCAGAAGAACACGAACCCCATGGTACAGTACAAATCACTTACAAAAGGCAATCGTAATGAACCTTACTCACCCTTTTCTGGGCCTATAGTGAGACCCCCACATATATGCTAGGGATGTGCGTTTCGGGTTTCGGAATTTCGGAATTTTCACGAAATTTCCCGATTCGTGTTTTCGGATGCGGCCGAATTTCAGAAAATTTTTAGATCCGAAAACGGCAGATCCGAAAAGTTTTCCGAGCCGAAAAGAAATATTTTCGGAATTTTCGAATGGACTTGAAATGTGTCAAATCGAAATTTATTGTTTTGAAACAAGGAGAACAGACGTTCCGAAAAAACAAAAATTTCCGAAATTACGAAAAGTCGATACAAAAAACGAGCAAAGTGACACGAAAATACGAAAAATAGTCGATATTCCGAAAAAAAAATGTACAGGAAAAAAGAGTCGAGCCGAACCGAATCGAAACAGAGATCGGTGGAAATGAGCCGAATCGAAAAGTTTGAAAATCCGAAAAATCAAATCGAATCGAACCGAAAAAAAAATCGGTGCACAAGCCTAATATATGCATAAAAGATGTCGATTCTGGCACAACCCTCACAAAGCTTTCCACCGATCCTGGTCTCCAGATGAGAAATCTCAGTACCCTCAGCCAAATAAGGAAAGATTTGTCCAGTTAGGTAAAAAGCTGAATATTTATTAGATAAAAATTATCATCCACATTTAAAGTAACAAATAAAAATAAGGCCAGACGCGTTTCGCCAGTTAAGGCTTCATCAGTGGCAATATTGTATGCGTTCGTTATTTTGTTGGATGCATTTTGCGGTTAATTGGATGCGTTTGTTTTTTTCGGATGCGTTCAGGGGTTTATTGTGTGCGTTCGTTGTTTTATCGGATGCATTTGGCGGTTAATTGGATGCGGTAATTTTTTCAGATACGTTCGAGGGGGTTTCGCCGGTTTATCGCATGCATTCAGTGTTTTTTTTGCCGGTTTATCGGCTGCGTGTGTTGGTTTTTCGGATGCGTTCAGTTGTTTATGGGGTGCGTTTGTTACTTTTTTGGATGTGTTTGGTGTTTTTTCGCCAGTTTATCGAATGCATTCAGTATTTTTTTGCCGGTTTATTGGAGGCGTGTGTTGTTTTTTCGGATGCGTTCAGTGGTTTATTGGATGCGTTCGTGTTTTTCTTTCCAGATGCGTTCGGGTGTTTTTCGCCGGTTTATCGAATGCAGTCAGTGGTTTTTCGCCGATTTATCGGATGCATTCGTTGTTTTTTCGGATGCGTTTAGTGGTTTTTCGCTGGTTTATCGAATGCATTCAGTGGTTTTTCGCCGGTTTATCAAATGCGTTCGGCGGTTTATAGACGTCGTTCAGCAGGTTTATCGGATACGTTCGGCGGTTTGCAGGTACGTTCGGTGGGTTTATCGACAGATCGATTCGTTGCACTTCGGGGACCCTGCAGGGAATATTGAATTCACCGCACGATCGGTGTATCGAGTTCACCGGAGTACTCTTTGAATAACCCTTTTAGTCAGGTGTTTCTAAGTCAGCTGGTTGCTTCCTCTGTATTTTGTGTTTATGCTTGCTCTGTATTTTGTGTTTATGCTTGCTCTTTATTTTGTGTTTATGTTTGCTCTGTATTTTGTGTTTATGCTTGCTCTGTATTTTGTGTTTATGCTTGCTCTGTATTTTGTGTTTATGCTTGCTCTGTATTTTGTGTTTATGTTTGCTCTGTATTTTGTGTTTATGCCTGCTCTGTATTTTGTGTTTATGCTTGCTCTGTATTTTGTGTTTATGCTTGCTCTGTATTTTGTGTTTATGCTTGCTCTGTATTTTGTGTTTATGCTTGCTCTGTATTTTGTGTTTATGCTTGCTCTGTATTTTGTGTTTATGCTTGCTCTGTATGTTGTGTTTATGTTTGCTCTGTATTTGTGTTTATGCTTGCTCTGTATTTTGTGTTTATGCTTGCTCTGTATTTTGTGTTTATGCTTGCTCTGTATTTTTTTATGCTTGCTCTGTATGTTGTGTTTATGTTTGCTCTGTATTTTGTGTTTATGCTTGCTCTGTATTTTGTGTTTATGCTTGCTCTGTATTTTGTGTTTATGCTTGCTCTGTATTTTGTGTTTATGCTTGCTCTGTATTTTGTGTTTATGCTTGCTCTGTATGTTGTGTTTATGTTTGCTCTGTATTTTGTGTTTATGCTTGCTCTGTATTTTGTGTTTATGCTTGCTCTGTATTTTGTGTTTATGCTTGCTCTGTATTTGTGTTTATGTTTGCTCTGTATTTTTGTGTTTATGTTTGCTCTGTATTTTGTGTTTATGTTTGCTCTGTATTTTGTGTTTGTGCTTGCTCTATATTTTGTGTTTGTGCTTGCTCTGTATTTTGTGTTTATGTTTGCTCTGTATTTTTGTGTTTATGTTTGCTCTGTATTTTTGTTTTATGTTTGCTCTGTATTTTGTGTTTGTGCTTGCTCTGTATTTTGTGTTTATGTTTGCTCTGTATTTTGTGTTTATGTGTTTGCTCTATTTTGTGTTTATGCTTGCTCTGTATTTTGTGTTTGTGCTTGCTCTGTATTTTGTGTTTGTGCTTGCTCTGTATTTTGTGTTTATGTTTGCTCTGTATTTTGTGTTTATGTTTGCTCTGTATTTTGTGTTTATGTTTGCTCTGTATGTTGTGTTTATGCTTGCTCTGTATTTTGTGTTTATGTTTGCTCTGTATTTTGTGTTTATGTTTGCTCTGTATTTTGTGTTTATGTTTGCTCTGTATTTTGTGTTTGTGCTTGCTCTGTATTTTGTGTTTATGTTTGCTCTGTATTTTGTGTTTATGTTTGCTCTGTATTTTGTGTTTATGCTTGCTCTGTATTTTGTGTTTATGCTTGCTCTGTATGTTGTGTTTATGTTTGCTCTGTATTTTGTGTTTATGCTTGCTCTGTATTTTGTGTTTATGCTTGCTCTGTATTTTGTGTTTATGCTTGCTCTGTATTTTGTGTTTATGCTTGCTCTGTATTTTGTGTTTATGTTTGCTCTGTATTTTGTGTTTATGTTTGCTCTGTATTTTGTGTTTGTGTTTGCTCTGTATTTTGTGTTTGTGCTTGCTCTATATTTTGTGTTTGTGCTTGCTCTGTATTTTGTGTTTATGTTTGCTCTGTATTTTGTGTTTATGTTTGCTCTGTATTTTGTGTTTATGTTTGCTCTGTATTTTGTGTTTGTGCTTGCTCTGTATTTTGTGTTTTATGTTGCTCTGTATTTTTGTGTTATGTTTGCTCTGTATTTTGTGTTTATGTTTGCTCTGTATTTTGTGTTTATGCTTGCTCTGTATTTTTGTGTTGTTGCTTGCTCTGTATTTTTGTGTTTGTGCTTGCTCTGTATTTTGTGTTTATGTTTGCTCTTTATTTTGTGTTTATGTTTGCTCTGTATTTTGTGTTTATGTTTGCTCTGTATGTTGTGTTTATGCTTGCTCTGTATTTTGTGTTTATGTTTGCTCTGTATTTTGTGTTTATGTTTGCTCTGTATTTTGTGTTTATGTTTGCTCTGTATTTTGTGTTTGTGCTTGCTCTGTATTTTGTGTTTATGTTTGCTCTGTATTTTGTGTTTATGTTTGCTCTGTATTTTGTGTTTATGCTTGCTCTGTATTTTGTGTTTATGTTTGCTCTGTATTTTGTGTTTATGTTTGCTCTGTATTTTGTGTTTATGTTTGCTCTGTATTTTGTGTTTGTGCTTGCTCTGTATTTTGTGTTTATGTTTGCTCTGTATTTTGTGTTTATGTTTGCTCTG
This sequence comes from Leptobrachium leishanense, assembly GCA_009667805.1. NCBI lineage: Eukaryota > Metazoa > Chordata > Amphibia > Anura > Megophryidae > Leptobrachium > Leptobrachium leishanense. The sequence continues at coordinate 52,329,045 of CM019063.1, read as the reverse complement.
TATTTTGTGTTTATGCTTGCTCTGTATGTTGTGTTTATGCTTGCTCTGTATTTTGTGTTTATGTTTGCTCTGTATTTTGTGTTTATGTTTGCTCTGTATGTTGTGTTTATGCTTGCTCTGTATTTTGTGTTTATGTTTGCTCTGTATTTTGTGTTTATGTTTGCTCTGTATTTTGTGTGTGTTGGTCTCAGTGTCACTGTTATTAGGTATACATTTTCAGGATGAACAGGTGCAGCCCTTTCGTTGTGAAAGTTCACTCGTTACCCATAATGACAGACTTGGAATGGGTTCAATATTGTATATTTTTAGCCACACACATGCGATGAAGACAAAGCAAAGGAATCAACCAGTGCTGCCTGTCTGCCTCTGCCTTCACGTTCATTAACCATATAAAAAAGTAATAGTGAAATTGTTTCTCGGGTAATTACATGCAAGTGGAAAAGACGAATAGTTCCTTTACTCTCGCATTCTGTATTAAACAGACATCTTTATCCTATCACACCGTCCTCGCGTTTTGAAGAATTGAGCATTAAAATGCAGATATTGCTGCCAATGCATGATTTAATGGAATGTAGTAGAGAGCGTCTATCTTCACGCTTACGGCCAAATATAAAATGTAATTCTGTTCCCGGAGTTAACGAGCGAAAAAATCATGGGATCTGTTCAGTAAACAAGCAGCAAAAAAATATAAAATATATTTAAAAAGGTGTGTTTGGGATAAAATTCTTCAGTCACTATGTGCCGGGAAAAAAAGAAATCACCTACGAGGACCAATTTATGAGATTTAGAACAAAATGTCACCACAATTTGGTCTTCGATTCTACGATATTTGGTAGTTTGCTCACTCTGATCTATACCAGCCAATGGGCAGACTGGAAAGACTAACAGGTGGGCCATGATGGCCGTGGGTTGAGGATAGGCTTGTGCACCGATTTTTTTTTTCCGGTTCGATTTGGTTCGATTTTTCGGATTTTTAAACTTTTCGATTCGGCTCGTTTCGACCGATTTCTGTTTCGATTCGGTTCGGCTCGATTCGTTTTTCGTGTACTTTTTTTTTTCGGAATATCGACCATTTTTCGTATTTTTGTGTCACTTAAGTCGATACAAAAAACGAGCTTTCGTGATTTCGGAAATTTTCATTTTTCGGAATTGTACATGTTTTCGGAATTTCAACCATTTTTCGTATTTTCGTGTCACTTAGCTCGTTTTTTGTATCGACTTTTCGTAAGTTCGGAAATTTTCGTTTTTTCGGAAAGTCTGTTCTCCTCGTTTCAAAGCAATAAATTTTGATTTGACACATTTCAGGTCCATTCGAAAACTCCGAAAATATTTCGTTTCGGCTCGGAAAACGTTTCGGATCTGCCATTTTCGGATCTAAAAATTTTCGGAAATTCGGCCGCATCCGAAAACACGAATCGGGAAATTTCGTGAAAATTCCGAAATTCCGAAACCCGAAACGCACATCCCTAGTTGAGGACTGATTGGAGAGATGGTTTGATATCCCCAGGTTGCTCTTCTGGGTCAACCCTATAAATGAGGCTTGTTGAAGAGACTTGGTGGAGATCAATAGATCTACCTAGTTGACCAAACATTGCATTCATTCACTATTCCTCTATTTAAAAAAAACAAAAACAAATGTGAAAGCTGAGAGCTCTTGTGGTTTAAGCACTGTGTGAAAAACATCTAAATTCACCTCAGTCATTCCTCTCAGTGGGCCACAGTCTCCACTCCATAATAAATTTAGGATCCCTGGAGCTGCTGCAAGTTGACTAATGTTGACTTGACAAGGCTATTTCCCGGATACACTCATACACTCGAAATCTGTGTGTATACTGTACGTATTTGTGTGTGTATATATATATATATATATACATACATGAAGGGCTATTTTTTCTGCCGGTACGTGATGGTCCTCAGTACTGGCACCTACCGACGGGCCAGAGGCTCCTCCACTAGGATGCGGAGGATGTCTGCCATACATGGTGGAAGTTCTGCTGATTGGTTCCAGCCTGGAGCGAATGGCAAACTTCTCCCACTGGGAGCTGACATTTTGGAAGTCAGCTCTACCTGCAGGACCTATCCCTGCCCACTGGCGTCATCGTGCACGGGTGTTCCCCATCTACCTGGATGAGAATGCCCTATACCCTGTGGAGGGTCCTTTGGACTCCTGTATCTCTGGACCCATAGAAGCTAAAGGGTCATTTGGGGTGTTATTGGAAAGGCCAGAGCATGGCAGAGTTCACGTAAAAATAAAACAAAATAGATATGAGTGCTGGTGGAGAGTGTTAAAATCCAGCCCTCCTACCCCCACACAAAGACTTAAAACTCTGCAACCACTTTATTATCAAAAGAAAACTCTGTCCAAATTCCTATTTATTGCTACTTTCCCTGGCAAACGATGTGGAAAACTAATCCTGGTCCTAAGCTGACACAACCTTTAGTCTCCCCACTAATAAAGGCCTCTCATTTGTGCACTGTAACATCCGAAGTTTACTCCCTAAATTGGATGAGCTTCAGGCTTGGTGTTGCTATTACAAACCCAAAATCATTGTGCTCACAGAGTCATGGTTAACCCCAAAAGTACCAGACTCTGCCATATCAATACAGGGGTTTCATGTTATAGAAAAGACAGAGCAAAGAGAGGAGGGGGAATTGTTATTTATGTTGAGGAGTCCATAAAGTTCACCCCCTTACAGACTTCTACCTCTCCTGTCACCTTTGATTTCCTCTCTGGTATAATTGAGATCCCATTCAGTAAATCAATCATTGTTGCTGGGTTCTATCGTCCACCGAGCTCTCCAGTGCACTCCCTCTCTGACATATCTCAAATCCTTAATAAGCTACTTGCCCAAAACCAAAAAAGACTGAACTGCTGGTCCTCGGCGATTTTAATACAGATTGGCTAAATCCTAAAAACAATAAACACTGCTCGCTGTTTAAAACTTTGCAGCTAACTCAATTAATCTCCTCCCCACTCACATTAATATGAAAAGCCCTAACCATACCTTTTGGACTGGATTCTCTCCTCATCTCCTGATAGAATACAGGAGGCAGGCGTTCTTGCTAATAGCTTTAGTGACCATTGTCTAGTGTACTGCGTGCGCAAAATTAAGGCCTTGAAATCTCCCCCAAAGGTAATAACCACCAGGTCTTTCAAGAAATTTATTCTTGAATCCTTCCTAAGTGATCTCAAACAGCTCCCCTGGTACAGGCTAAACCTAATCCCAGACCTAGACTGTGCAGTTGAATACTTTCAGTCTGAGCTCCTGCAAGTCTGGAATTCCCATGCCCCGCTGCGTAAAGTGCGAGTAAAAGGGACTCATCTCCCCTGGGTTACAGCTGATCTTACACTAATGTACCAGCTTAGAGATTCACAGTGGTCAAATTTCAAGAATACTGGTTCCATGAACGATCACTACGAATACCGAAAATGCCGGAATGAATGCACAAAACAAACAAAAATGGTCAAAGCCCATTACTTCAATGAAAATCTACACAATAACATATCAAACCCTAGAAACTTTTGGAGAACCATAAGTAACATACAAGCACCCCCAGTCCACTCCCAGCCAGCTGCTGTCAAAGTAAACAACCAAACCCTGGAACACCCCCTAGATGTAGCAAATGCCTTTAATGATTATTTTGTTGGATGTGCCACCACTTTGATTGCCAAGCTAGGAAATGACATGCAATCAGAGAGGCCTCATGCAGGTCAGGCCCCCCCAACTGTGCAAAGTCCCTGTATCAGACAGGAATTCAGTTTTAGACCAGTGCCTGTCAGTGTCGTTACTAAACTTCTCCGTAAACAAAAAAAGGAAATACCAGTCTGGACCTGATCAAATACCAGCAATGCTGCTGAAAATCAGTGCGCCTGCAATTGCAAATCCTGTTGCAACCCTAATAAATGAGTCACTGGCGACTGGATACATACCCAAGCTCTGGAAGACTGCGAGAGTGGTACCTATCCATAAAAGTGGTGACAGTACTTTGGTATCCAACTACCGTCCGATATCGTTGCTCCCTGTAATGTCAAAAGTCTTGGAAAAATGTGTCTACACACAATTACGTGATTATTATCAATATTGGAACTACTTAACCCCGGATCAATCAGGCTTCCGTCCAAATCACTCACTACAACCGCCCTTTTAAAAGTCTGCAATGATATCCAGGCTGGGATGGAACAAGGAAACCTAACTGGAGCCATCTTCCTTGATTTTGCCAAGGCCTTTGACACGGTAGACCATGGCATCTTGTTAGAAAAACTTAAAAACTCTGGCATTGTGATCGCACGCTAACCTGTTTCAATCATATGTATCCGACCGATCACAATATGTGTCAATTTCTGGCAGCTCCTCCCTCCTGCTCCCAGTCACTTGCGGTGTACCCCAAGGCTCAATACTAGGCCCTCTGCTGTTCACAATATTCATAAATGATCTGCCCAACGTCTGCAAAGCCTTAACTGTACACATGTACGCAGACGACACTGTGATCTATACCAGCAAACCAAATCTCCGCAGCTGGAGGCCGTGCTGCAAGAACAATTCACAGAGGTAGAAAAGTGGATCAAAAACAAACTTTTTTTAAATACTGACAAAACTGTAATGATGCTCTTTGGAACCGCACCTAAACTACACAAATTGCAAAATCCCCATCTATGTGTTGGGACAAAATCAAATGGCACGCTGACCACAGTCACTTCTCTCAATATCTAGGTATGTGGTTGGACCCTAATCTATCCTTTGGCCCCCACATCGAAAAACTCTCATCTAAACTTTACCCCAAACTAGGTGCCCTGTACAGAAACAAATCCTGCCTGAGTCCCGCGGTAAGAAAGCAGATTGTACAGCAAATGCTTATGCCGGCTATTGATTACGGAGATGTAGTGTATGCAGCCGCCCCGCAAACACACCTTCATAAACTTACTACATTGTATAACTCATTGTGCCGCTTTGCGCTACAATGTAACTACATGACCCACCATTGTGACATGTTAAAAGAGCTAAACTGGCCATCACTGGAATCCAGACGCACCCTTCACCTTTCAGCCTGGTGTTTAGAGCATCTCTGGGAAGCTGCCACCCTACCTGAATAGACTGCTTCCCCAGCAGCTCCCTCATCCTATAACCTCCGATCCAGGCCCGGCACCTTACTTGCTATACCACAATACAAAAAGACAGTGGCTCGGTCCTCATTTTCCTACAGAGCACCACAATTATGGAATAACCTCCCAGACACCATCAAATCTTCCCCCAGTCTTAAGTCACTCAAAAGCTCCTTACTAACATACCTCAATACAGAATGCACCTGTAAACATGTAACCTAGTGACTATATTTCCTACATATTTTTCTGTTAATCTGTATATTTGTGTTTTTTTAATATCTTGAATTGTATTACTTTGTATTTCTGTAACTGTAACACTTCAATGTTCTTGAACCCAGGACATACTTGAAAACGAGAGAAATCTCAATGTATCCTTCCTGGTAAAATCCTTTATAAATAAATAAATAAATAAATAAAATATAAAACCTTTTTTTTTCAAATTTATTTTTATTTTCCTAATTTAGCATAATTGTTCACTTTTCAATTATAAAGTGAACAATGGTGCTGCATTGTGAAGTTCTGTGATACGCTCAGACACGTTCGGTGACCTTTCGATCTCCGCACTTTGTGGCGATTCAGCGATTCCTAGTTCGCCGACCCTGCAATGTATTCAGCAAGCACCGCAGGGCCCCCGTAGTGCAGGGAAAACTTGCCACAAACCCGCCAAACACTCGCCGAACACTCACCGAAAACCTGCAGAAACCGCCACAAAAACCCCGCCGAACACGGCGTAAAAACCAGACAAGCAGCCGATCACAGTGCAGACCAGCCGCCGGAAATACCCGACAAGCAGACGAATGTGGTAAACAAAAACAAAAAACAGTACGCTTGAAAGTTTCAAAAGTGAAACGCTGTTTGCAAAAAAACTACTGAATGAAAATGTCTGGAATTTACACCTAAGATCCTATGAATGATAATAAAAAGGTCTGTTACAGGAAAAAGAAAAAACAATTTAAAAAAAAATGGAAAAAAAATTTGACCAAAAAAATCCCGAAAAATGCCTAAAAGATCTTAAAAAAAATCTATAACTAAAGAGACTTTTTGCTGCAGATTAAAATAATAAACGGTTTATTAGATATTGAATTAAAACAGGAATATTTTTAATATTGAAGCATATAGGATTTGCCTGAATAAACCTGCCGAATGAAAACACGGAACAGCAAGGCATTTCAGCAACTTTTCTCTGCTGTTAGATGTTCTCTGAATAGATTAAGCATTGCTTCTCTATGGGATTTCACTGCCCTCGAACAGGCACCGTATGTGCAGGCAATTTGCCATAATTTGGTGAAATGCCTGCTCTCTGAATAGCCAAATGGCCCCAAAATGTCACCTTTCGATGAAATTCAGTTACATTTCGGCCACTTTTCTGATCTCTCTGAATAACCCTCTCAGTCCTGACAAATAGTGATGGCTAGGTGACAAGGTCAGGGCATCTCCAAGGCCGAGCCCACCTGGTCCCATCACACAGAAGAGCTACTGTAACTCAAATTGCTGATAAATGTATGGTTGGCCATGGAAGAAAGGTGTGGCACAGACCACGTACACCCCATCATGGCCATGGTGTTCCCTGATGGCAGGGGCCTCTTTCAGCAGGATACTGGACCTGCCCTACTGCAAAAATGGTGAACAATGTTTGCCAAATATGTTCATATAATGTAGAAGCCTGCCACAATGTCGATGAACCCCATCATGGCAGGTCCTATCTTTCCCAACCCCAGGAGAATATATGTCGCAAGTAAGTGGGCCAAACTCATTAGAGCAGACATTAGGTTGATAAAGAGTACGACCTGCTGTGATAGGATCCTAAATTGCATATACCTGCCATAAAGCCAATTTACTCCTATTTTGGAACCAAATCACCATCATTTATCCCTAAATCAGGTGTTTTTAAAATTCTTAAAACAATATTAAGGTGGAGTGCTCTGTATGTTGCAATTTAATAACATGGAATGATTTATTTTTTAACACAATCTGAGGCTGCGTGAATTATATCAATCATATAAAAACACAATGCTCTTTCACAATTTTTGCGAATTACTACAATAATTTATAATAAAAACAATTATTACAAATACAAAACTGTTTTTACAATACATTAAAAATACATAAATCCTCACAAAAAATAAAAGCCGTAACAAATTCGAAATATTTTATATTCCATTTTATAGTATAATTATAGTAGAAAAAATATTTTATTTTTTGTACATATAATATTAAAATATCTTCAATTTCTATTCATAAGTATAAATATGCTTTCCTTGGCAAAAATGTAAAAAAACATAAAAAAGTAAAAGGGAATCACATATATTTTATTTTTCATATTATAATGCAATTATAATATAAAATAAATTTAAGTCTTATATTTCTTAAACATATGGATAAAAATTGTATATATATTTGAAAAATACAAACAAACAATCTCTATCTAAATGATCTCCTTGCTAAAAATAAATAAAAAAAACTTAAGAAAAGGAGAGTCGCATATTATATTATTATAACAATAATTCATAAAAGTATTTAAAATTCATTAAAATATTTAAAAACCAAGAAAAATAAAAGCAGCAACAACAAATCATATATATTTTATTGTTAATATTCTAATGCAATTAAAGTCAAAAAACATTCTAAAAAGTCTTATATGTTTGTTTATATTTTCAAACATTCTCTACCATAGTGTAAATATGCTCTCCTTGGTTAGAATAAATAAAAAAACATAGAAAAGAGAAAGGGAGTTACATATATTTTATTTTTCATATTGTAGTACACTTGTAGCCCAAGAAAAACATTAAAAAAGTATTATATGTCTTAAACAATAGGATATATATTGTATGTATTTCAATAATACAAATATTCTCTGTTCTAAATTGTAAATATACACTCATTGGAAAAAATTAATAAAAAAACCATACAAAAGAAAAAGGGAGTCACATATCATTATATTATTAAAACAATAATTTATAAACTGAGCAAGTATTTAAAATACTATAAAAATACATAAAATCTCATGGAAAATACAAGCAGTAACAAAAAGTCACATGTATTTTATTTCTCAGACTACAATGCAATTACAATCCAAAATGATTTAAAAAGTCTTATATTTCTTAAACATATGAAAAAAATTTGTAAACATTTGAAAAATACAAACATTCATTGTCTAAATTGTATATGTGCTCTCCTTGGAAAAAAAATATATTAAAAAACATACAAAAGAAAAAGGAAAAAGGGAGTCACATATTATTATATTATTACAACGATTTATAAACTAAGCAAGTTTTTAAAATACTATTAAAAAAAAACATTAAAAGCTCAAGGAAAATAAAAGCAGTAACAAGAAATCACATATATTTTATTTTTCATATTATAGTGCAGTTATAGTAGGATTTTTTTTTTAAAAAGTCTTATATTACTTAAAAATGAATACAATTGTGTATATTTGAAAAGTACAAACATTCTCTGTTTAAATTGTAAATATGCTTTCCTTGGTAAAAATAAATAAATAAAATCGTTGAGAGTGAAAAAAATAAGGGAAGAAGCAGCGTGCACTGACCTTCAGCAGACAAGACTTCCCGGATCAGTCTCGTGTTTGTCCTCTCCCACTTAGAATGCTGGATGTGTAACATTCTACATTTGCTGCTGATTTTCTGTTCTTTTAGTAAAAGTGACTGATTTAGTTTGACATATTGTCTGGCAGGCTTCAGTACTGTTTGATTTCCTTGATATGCCTATAGGCTTGTGGCATGAAAATCTCCTGCATATTATACATGAGCTAATGATGACACTACAAGTTCAATTGTACCGGCGTCAATCATGATTTATTAAAGGAATAGCAGAGACCAGCATCCTGTACGGGAAAAAAAAAGGCACTTCACGAAACAATCCCTAGCTGCCGGAATTGTATTAAATACAGCGCTGTCTGATTCACAGTCTGCCAGAACATGTCCTTGAAAGTTTATTTAGCTTTTGTTTTGTATTTTTTACGCTTTGTTAAAAAAATAAAATAAAATAATGTAAATCATAATTTAAAAGTCTGTCCATCAACAGGATTTTTTTTTCTCTTAAATTCCCGTTTCCATTGTTTCTGTAATACGTTTGATAGCAGTATAGAGATAGAAATCCCACTGATGTCGCCTGTTAACATATTTTGAGCGTCTAACCCCTTCACTACCGTGATCGAGATAACTCGGGTCTTCAAATGCACCACCAGGTGCCCGATATTGAGTTGTCTCGATCTGCAGCTGTGCAGGACAAAAGCAAATTAAATTCATTTGCTGCAGAAAGGTTTTGTTTGCTTTTGGGCTCTAGAAGGTGCCCGCAAAGTTTTAGCCCTGTGGGCATGATGCCCGGGGTGCTAAAACTTTTTTTAAAATCAGTTGGAGAATGTCCTGACATATCGGATTTCTCCAGCCTATGCACAGAGCCGCAAGCTGCAGGTCTACCTGCAGTGACGCCTTTCGGGCAGCAGATGGCGACAAAGAAGGAATACATTGGGAAGGAATATTCTAAAATATTTCTTACTGTATAATTAATTAAAAATAAAACGAGGGCGTGGTTTGGCTCTGGACCAAGATGGCTGCATGTTAGTGTAACTCGTCGGTCCCCTCCAACTTTATCGCACCTTTTCTTAGCTTTTGGGCCATGGTGCACGGCAAGAGAGCTACTGGCACCACCTCGACCCAACACAGGACTCCCAGACTGGTTTTCGGCCCTCTGGGTGACTATCTTCACCCACCTCAACCTCATGCCGCAGATGTGGCCTGTCCTCCCATATCACCTAAAATAGCGGCAGCGCGTGCTATGCATCACCAGCCAGCAGGTCTGACTCAAGCCATATGCCGTTTGGAGAGAATGGTGGAGGCGCTCCCTACCCGGACGGATCTCACGGCGATGATGGAGGACTTCAAGGCGAGCTTCCAGACGGATCTCCGAGAGGTACGCATGGAAGTCACGGATCTTGCCAAGCGTACAGATGGTATATATATGCAGGTGAGCACAGTGACAAGAAGGCAATAAAATAATGAAACAATACTGTCCTAATAATAGACGATGAAATGGTGGAGTTATCACAGTGAATCTTCTATACTGAAAATTAGAAGATATAACACTGGCTTAGCGTAAAACCATAAAACAATTTAATGTAGTAATCACAAATAAATTGTCCCACTCACAAAATAAGTGGCACACAATGAGATAAAAAGTGTGCAAACTCGCATATTTAAACACATAAGCTTTTTTTTTTAAAAAAAACATTATTTTATTAAATTTTTTTAATATATTTTTTTAATTTTATTTTTAAACCAAACCTGGTCATGTTTGGTATTATTGGAAAGGCCATGACCATCTAGCTGCCACGGATCGGGAGATGGGATCTAAAGGATCCCCTTATCTCAACATGGCAGCTAGAGGGTTACCTGGCCCACTGACATCCTCACACATATGGGGAGGTTGTCAGTGGGTGGAGGGGACCTGGAGGCTTGGCTGACATCCAAGATGTCAGCCCCCTCCAGGTTCGAATCAAGTTTTGGTGCCGATTAGCGCCAAAATGCGATCCGGCAGCAAAAATGTAAATGCTATACACCATATAGCACTCTCCCATATAGACTCTCCCCTTTCCAGCGGTGCAAAAAGCATCACTGTAGCTTACATGGTTGGGGAGATAGAGGGCTGCAAAGGAGCCCCCCTCCACTTCCTGTATTTTCACCACTGGCACCTGCCGATGACGTCATCACAAAGCGTGAAAACGGCGAGGCAAGCTTTGAAGCTTGCCATAGACGTCGTGGGAGCCGGCAAAGAAGGTGAGTATTGGGCGGGAGGGAGGTTAGGAGCCGATGACGTACTATGTACGTCCGCGGGTCTAAGGGAGACCCGTGGGAAGGACGTACATAGTATGTCAGCGGTCCCTAAGGGGTTAAAAAGGCCTGCTTCTTTTAATCATAAACCTGACCATGTAATATGTACAAAAAAAAGAATTTAATAAACTGAACATGTCTTTTTATTTGTTTCTATAGCAGAAGCATTGACGGTTTTCAATTAAAAAGTGGATGAAGCCACTACGATAACACACTTTCTCACCATGAAACATTGCTGTGTGGGGATCTATCACATGTCAGCTGAGCAGCAGCAGGACAGAACCTGCGCAGCGATGTTCTGGAGAGAGTGAGGGTGATGAGTAGTGATGGGCCGAACACCCCCGTGTTCAGTTCACATTCGAACGCGAACACGAGTCGAACTCAATGGGACTCGAGAGTTCGAATTTTAGAGTGCCCTCCAAGAGGGCATATATGCAAGATATTTGTCATAAAAGGTGTATGGGGGTTCGGATAGTGCCCTGGGGGACAGGAAACAAGGAAAAATGTTTTTTAAAAAATATCATGCCTAGGAGGTCCCCATAACCTGCCCGTGAAGTTGCGGATTTGTAGGATTTATAGAAACATTTAAAAACAAAAAAAATTACATCTTAAATGACGGTAAATGGTTTTCCTTTAATCTATTCAAAAACAACTGCTTGGGGTGGCAGCCTGTATGAAAAGAGATGTTTTAAGACACGCAGAACAAGTTTAGTGATTTTTTGGCTAAATTATGGTGAAATTTATGCAGGTTTTGGATTAACCCTTTCGCTGCTGAGGCGTTTCACACCTCTGTGCTGAGGTCATTTTTACCGGTTTTGCTCATCATGTTTAAACTTGTTTTGAAGGCTTATTTTAGTATATGACCCAGACATATTATATATCGTTATTTCCGTCAGACTCGGCAGATTCATAATAGGTCATTATTATATGTATACGTCATGTCCTGTCTGTATATTATAACAAAAAATGCAATAAAATATGAATTTTCAATAATTTACAACGTGTAAAGTGTTTTTTTTCACATTTTAACATGCGAGCAATTGCGGTTATCTTTTGTATGGGGTGCGCTTGTTAAAAAAATTAGAGATGGGGTCTCGTTACATTTTTTTTTGGGGAAAATTACGCGATTTTTAACAAACGCACCGCATACAAAAATTGTTAGTGCAGCATCATTGTTCACATTATAATTGAAATGGGAACAATATTGCTGCATTAACAAAACAAAAAAACTTGTTTAGAATTTTTTTTTTTAAAATATTTTTTTATTTTTATTTTTTATTTTTTTTAAAAAAAATCTTTTTTCACAGTGGTGTTTGGTATCGTTGGAACGGCCATGCTCTGGCCGATCCAACAGTACCAAACATTAACCCCTTGCTGCCACGGATTGGGAGATAGGGGGTTCCAAGGAACCCCCTATCTCCACCGTTGGTGGCAGCTAGGGGTTAACTCCAGGACTGGCGTCATCGTGCAAAGCACGATGACGCCAGTCCTCAGGGGGAGTTCCCGGAGGCTTGGCCGACATCCAAGATGTCGGCCAGCTCCGGGAAAGGATCACGAACCGGCGCTTTTCAGCATCGATTCGTGATCCGGCTCCCCAGGGGTTAATGACAGCCACCGTTTGGAAGGGCAGGCTGTGCCCTTCCAAGCGGTGTCTGTATTAACTCGCTACTCCCTGGCGATCGGGAGGGAGAGAGGTCCGAAGGACCTCCCCCCCTCCCTTTCAGGCGCCTCCTCCGCACATGCGGGGGGGCGCCTGCATTAGATGTCATCGCGTCGCCGCAATGACATCTAATGTCCCCGCCGGTGTCCCGGATTGACGGGCTGACATACAAGATGTCAGCCCGCACCAGGGGGGGGGGGTGCAGAAATCCGCCAGAATCCGGCGGATTGCTGCCTCCTGTGCTCGGACGCGCTGAGCGCGTCCGTAGCACAGGGGAACCACTTGGCTGGACGCGCTGAGCGCGTCCATAGCAGCCAAGTGGTTAAAGTAACAACACGTGCGTTAAAATTGGACCTTTGGTGCCAGCTAGTGCCTTAACACCGTAACCCCTCTGAGGTATTGTGGAAGAGTGCAGGGGTGGACCCTGCCATCAAATATTACAATGATATGAATCTGGTACATGCGTCAGTGCACCCAAATATTGGGTCTCTAACGTAACCCCTCTGAGGTATTGCGGAAGAGTGCAGTGGTGGAGGTTTTGGGAATGCAGAAGAGATCCCTGATCTATTCAGTTACATCAGCATCAGGGGAGTGATAGCTGCTGATCCAGGACTGATTTTTATAAATGTCAGCTGGTCTACAGAGTCGGTGGACAGACGCACTCTTTTGTCTGAAAAAAACCTCCAGCGGCACTGAACGTCCTTTCAGAAAGCACGCTGGATGAAGGGCAACCTAGTAGCTCCATAGCATATTGGCTAAGTTCTGGCCAGTGATCCAATCTCAACACCCAGTAAGCCAGTGGATCATCTGCTGTAAAGGTATCCAGGTCTGCCCTTGCTCCTAGGTAGTACTGCACCATATGGTGAAGTCGCTGGCAATGGGTGCCTACATTTGACGTCCCTGGGCGTCGTGGACTAAAAAAAAAATTGTAAAAGGCACCAGTCAAGCGGCCCCCTTCACCGCTCTTTCTCTGATCAACCGCAGCCTCAGAAGCACCTGTGTCATCACTTGGTAACCTACCAGTGCCTGGAAAGGTGTTACACAAGTGTCGCTTTAGAGCGTCTTCAAGTTGTTTCATCCTGTCCTCCCTCTGTGAGGGCAGGATGAGCTCTGCAACCTTACCCTTGTATCGTGGATCAAGAAAGGTTGCCAACCAGTAATGATCCCGCTCCTTGATAGCACAAATCCTGAGGTAAGTTAGCAGGCTTTGCAGGATAAGGGAGCCCTTGCAGTGTAGGTTGGAGGTGGCATTAACTTCTGAGTGTTCCTGGTCACTGAGGTTGATCATATCGTGCACTACCTCCTCCCAGCCACAAACTAGTCCTTGGGTTTCTGGGGACACAAAACCCTCCCTTGAGGAATCCCCACCTTCAATGCCCCCACAACTTAAATATTCCTCCTCCTCATCATCATCCTCCTGTCTGATCTGAGGACCCGCTGGAATGCTTTCTGCGTAAAGACTGGGGCCTTGAGAGCTAGGGAAGTCCTCCTCTTCCTCCCATTGCTCTGTCTCTAGTGCCACATCTATAATTCCCGCAGAGTGCGCTCCAGCAGGAACACTAAAAGAATTGTGTCACTGATGCACTGTCCCTGCTCACCATCCTTGTTGCCTCCTCAAATGGTGACAGTACAGTGCATGCATCCTTGATCATCAGCCACTGCGGGGGGAGAAACAAGTTGACCTGAACCTGTCCTTCTGCCATACTCACACAGGTACTCATTGATGGCCCTCTGCTGCTTGTGAAGACGCTGCAGCATTGCCAATGTCGAGGTCCACCTGGTGGGCACGTCACAGATCAGACGGTTTGTGGGAAGGTGTCATGCGTCGCTGTGTGTGAGGAGCAGGGGAGTCCGGTTTGCAGCAAATGCAGGAGACCATACAGGTTGAAGGGCACGGTTTAGTTTATTTTATGCACCGGCAGGACAAAAGGAATATACAGGACTAGAACTAAAAAGATGACTAGACACAAGAAAGGAGCTGACATAGAGGACTAAGAAAAATGAATAAACTAGACACAGGCTGGATACAGAGGGGCATGACATGAACTAGACACAGGCTGGATACAGAGGGGCATGACATGAACTAGACACAGGCTGGATACAGAGGGGCATGACATGAACTAGACACAGGCTGGATACAGAGGGGCATGACATGAACTAGACACAGGCTGGATACAGAGGGGCATGACATGAACTAGACACAGGCTGGATACAGAGGGGCATGACATGAACTAGACACAGGCTGGATACAGAGGGGCATGACATGAACTAGACACAGGCTGGATACAGAGGGGCATGACATGAACTAGACACAGGCTGGATACAGAGGGGCATGACATGAACTAGACACAGGCTGGATACAGAGGGGCATGACATGAACTAGACACAGGCTGGATACAGAGGGGCATGTCATGAACTAGACACAGGCTGGATACAGAGGGGCATGTCATGAACTAGACACAGGCTGGATACAGAGGGGCATGTCATGAACTAGACACAGGCTGGATACAGAGGGGCATGTCATGAACTAGACACAGGCTGGATACAGAGGGGCATGTCATGAACTAGACACAAGATACAAAGGGGTACTTACACAGAAGCAGGATAATAACAGAGGTAGATAGCAGAGGGTCTATGGTGGAGGTGGCAACAAAGAGGTCTTGGTACAGGGGTCAGCAGGAGTCCATATGAATGGTGGAAGTCCTTGAAATAAACAGAAGTCCTTTTGGCAAAATGAGGGGATAATCCAAATAGTAACGAAAAGTCCAGTAGGGAAGACAAGGGGGTCTGGAATCCAGGTACAGGCAGGTTCACACAGCGTGTGACTCAGTGGTCAGATGTTAATGCTGAAGTCCCGAGCATTGGGCGTAGTCTCCCTATATGGAGACCTGGGCAGGTGAGAGGTAATTAAACTCAGGGACAAACATATGGGAAATACTGGGCTGGAGGATGGGGAACTGGATCAAAGCAAGGGCTAGATGGGAAATCTGGAATGGGACAGAACAGGGAAGATGGTAGTTCAGACCCATATCAAGGCCTTTTGCGGTGTCTGCGGTGACGGGCATGACAGAAGGTGGAATTATCTTTTAATTTCTGCCAGGCGAACACTTGCTGGGAATGACCGTCTGAAGTGGCTGCAGACTTTTCTGGTCTGGCTGAGAAGCTCTGCCAGCCCTGGGTACCTGGTTAGGAAATGCTGTACCACCAGATTTAGGACATGTGCTAGGCATGGTACATGCGTCAACTTACCCAGGCGTAGGGCGGGCGGAGAGAAGGTTGCTGCCATTATCACAGACGACCATTCCCAGCTGAAGCTGGTGTGGTGTTAACCATCTCTGCACCTGCCCCTGCAGAGCTGACAGAATTTCTGGCCCGGTGTGGCTCCTGTCCCCTAAACAAACCAGCCCAAGCACAGTATGGCATCTTTTTGATTGAGCCATTGCGTAGCCCCCGCCACGTGTCGGTTTAACTGCCACTTCGCCAGAGACAGAGAAGGAGGAGGAAGAGGTGGTGGAGCAGACAGACCTCATATAAGCAGCTTTCTGGAGGTGTGGTGGATGAACAAGCTCCAGCACAGAGCCTGGTCTTGGATCCTTCCCAGCTGCAAGCAGAGTTACTCAGTGTGCCAGAAATGGATAAGAATCCTTTCTTCGGATGCCAGTCTCTGTTCTAATCGGTGGAGAAATCAGGTAAGTTAAGGTGCTCACTTAAAGAAATCACACAGACAAAGAATGGGTCTATGCAGCCTCTCTGGTCAAAGCCAGTGATCTCTCTGTCTTTTATTAGATTTCAATACATGTTTTATAGCAGTTTGGTGAGTAAGCGAGTGGGAGTCAACTTAACATTTTAGTCAACTTCAGCATAAAATTGTGTACGTACAGATTATTTTATTAACTATATAAGAATCAAATATAAGCTATTTCTAAAGGTCAAGGTATCATGCGTCATTGACAAGTGTCAGCCGTTTTTCTCCATCATGGGTGTGTGTGTATGTTCTGTTCTGTTCTAGGATGCAGGGTGGCTCTCTACCCTGTGTTCCTGATACCGAAATACATTCCTCATGACTTTGCGGTTAGCTATTCTGCAGAAACAGCGAAGTTACACAAGATACATTTTGTTTTTTTCTGAATAGACTGTTGTATTAATCATTTCTTAAAGACATATCAAAACTTAAATGAGCATTTTTCTAGGCCTTTGAATATTATTAAAGCAGATACATATTCTTGTCCATAACATGCCGTGAAGGAAAAGTAGCAGCCCTGTTTATGCTGGACCACGTGTCTAAAGTAATGTGCACCTTGCTGCTGACTGCCTTTCCCAATGACTCCATAACATTGTCTTCCACATGCTGATATAGTGTTGGAATGGCCTCCCATGAAAGGAACTGGCGTTTTGGAACCTGCCACTGTGGTACAGCACATTCGGCAAATTCACGGAAGGAGGCAGAGTCCACCAGCTGGAAAGGCAGCAGCTGTAACGCGAGTAATTTTGCCAAGCTGGCATTTAAACGCTGTGCAAGGGGATGGTTGGGACTATATTTTTTCTTACGTTGCAGCAGCTGGGGCAATGAAATCTGACTGCGTAAATCTGCAGCTGATGGGATGCTGTCACATTCTGAGGAAGGACCTGGTACACCCATTACTATAACATCATCCCTGTCAGTGGAGGTTGTAGACATGACATGACATATAGTGGGGGTAGAGACAGATGAGGACCAATGGGAAGTGTTGTGCCAACGGGATGCATGACAGGTGGTCATATGTCACTTCAAGCATGTGGTACTCAAGCGGCTGACGTTTCTCCCACGTTTGATCCTCTTCAGACATGGCTTACAAATAGCAACGCTGCAGTCTGCTGCACATGTCGTGAAGAACTCCCATACAGCAGAGTTCCTGGATGTGTGCTTTGAGACAACAGTGCTCTGCACCTGAGCAGCTCTGACATCTGATGCCTTGGACTTGCTACGGTTGCTCATAGAGGACGTTCTGCCTTGTTTTTGTTGGGTCTCCTCCTACTCACTTGACTCCTCTGTTCAATCAGGCACCCAGTTGGAGTCAGTGACCTCATCATCGTCATCACCCCCTATCTCCTCGTCACTGGAGCCAACTTGGCAGTATGCTGGGGGAACATGAGTGCCAGTTCTTTGTGTGTCACTGGCAGGGCTGCCATCAGAAATCTATAATATTGCTCACAGACAAACACATGGAGACCATGTGATCCACACCCCGTACATGCTGTAAACACAAACACACACCCCATATATGCCACACACACACACCCATGCCGCCCACAATCACACCAGTCACGCAGGCTGCACACACAACACAAACACACACAGGCTGCACACACAACACAAACACACACACACACACACAGGCTGCACACACACCACACATGCACACACACACACAGGCTGCACACACACACGCTGCACACACACACGCTGCACACACACAGGCTGCACATACACCACACACACACAGGCTGCACATACACCACACACACACAGGCTGCACATACACCACACACACACACACACCACACACACACACACACCACACACACACACACACACTGCACATACACCACACACACACACACACACACACACACACACATGCTGCACATACACCACACACACACACACACACATGCTGCACATACACACACACATGCTGCACATACACCACACACACACACACACATGCTGCACATACACCACACACACACACACATGCTGCACATACACCACGCACACACACATGCTGCACATACACCACGCACACACGCTGCACATACACACACAGGCTGCACATACACCACACACACACACAGGCTGCACATACACCACACACACACAGGCTGCACATACACCACACACACACAGGCTGCACATACACACACACACAGGCTGCACATACACCACACACACACACACAGGCTGCACATACACCACACACACACACACACACACAGGCTGCACATACACCACACACACACGCTGCACATACATTTGGAAGGCCTCCTCTACCCTGAAGTTCTCATCAGCTTCTTGTGGGCGGGGCATATCAGTGCAGAGCCGGTTTTTTTATCTCTCTCTCCCTCCCCTCCGGTATAATCTGCAGGAGGAGACCCAGGGCAGCCTCCAAGAGAGCAAATACTTACAATGGTGAGTGGAATCCTCTCTGCTGCCTCTGGGTCTGCCTTTGACAGGAGGAAGGAGAGCTCCATGCCAGGCCCAGGCTGACATCTCTGCAACAGCTCACCGGTTCCAGCAGTGCCCCTGTGAGTCTGGCATTTGGGGGCGGGACCACAGCCAGCTTCCTGCTAGCAGCGCCTAGTGATGCCACGTGTAACTGTTTACAAAGGCACGTGGAGAGCCCCGAACCTGGGGGGCACGCTGTGCTGCCGGGCCCTCACTCAGTGCCATATTTCTAGTCCGTCTATAACTGGAGATCAGCAGCTTCAGGGTCCCCATGGCAACTAGGCATAGCCAAGTTTGGCAGTGACCCTTCAGGGCCCCCTGGAGGCACCGGGCCCCATACACCAGTAATACCTGTACCCCCTGATGGCGGCCCTGATCACTGGCACCCCCTCCCACTAGGCTGATTATACTCCCTGGGACCCTTCCTCAACCTCAGAGTTTGAATCAGAGCACTGTAGTTGCTGCGCATCCTCAAGCAGCATGTCACTGTCATTGTAGTCAAACAATTCAGCTGACTCCTCCGTGTGTGATGGTGAGGCTACGGCAGGAGTAGCTGTGGACATGGAGGCTGCATTAGATGTTTTGGCAGCTGAGATGGACTGTAAAGCACTAGAAGCCTGGCTGGCAGAGGACTCGGAGGATGAGGATGGCCTGGTTAGCCAATCCTGCAAATCCTCTGTATGTTGCTGCTGCTTAAGACGGCCAGCACCAGTTAGAAAGTACAAGCGTGCCCCTGCAGAGGATGCACCACGTCCACGATGACCAGGGGCACAGCCTTCCGACACAGAGGCTTCTTGACCTCCTATCTGTGTCTGGGAGCGTCTGCCTGTCCTTTTTGGTCTTTCTGACATGGTGAGTGATATATAGATTAAAGATATGCAGAACTCTGATTCAACTCTGTTATAAAGATTGGAGATATGCAGAACTCTGATTCAACTGTGCTATCTAGATTAAAGATATTCAGAACTCTGCTATAACTCAGTGATACACCTTGTCCCTGATAGCCTGGCAGTGCCAACACACAGATTCAAATTCCCAGAACTCTGGTATAAGTCAGTGATACACCCTGATAGCCTGGCAGTGCCAACATACAGATTCAAATTCCCAGAACTCTGGTATAAGTCAGTGATACATCCTGATAACTGGCAGTAGTTGGCAGTGCCAACACACAGATTCAAATTCCCAGAACTCTGGTATAAGTCAGTGATACACCCTGATAACTGGCAGTAGTTGGCAGTGCCAACACACAGATTTAAATTCCTAGAACTCTGGTATAAGTCAGTGATACACCCTGATAGCCTGGCTGTGCCAACACACAGATTCAAATTCCCAGAACTCTGGTATAAGTCAGTGATACACCCTGATAGCTGGCAGTGCCAACACACAGATTCAAATTCCCAGAACCCTGATATAACTCAGTGATACACCCTGATAGCACCCTGATATGCAACAATCTCCTCTCCTCTCTGATTCACTACTGCCACAAACACACGATGGGGCTGCAGGGAAGCCTTATATAGTGTGCTGTGGGACTTAGCTCTGAGAGTCCATGATTGGGCAAATTTTGCCCAATCAGGACTCTGAGCCGTGATCGGCATAGTCTTGCACCTGTCCTGCACCTGACCTGTGGTCAGGTGCAAGGCTGTAGCCAATTACAAGCTTTAGGCCAGTGGAAAAGTGCATTGTGGTCCATTGTGGTGCATTGTGGGTGACACGCGGTGAACACGTGGCGAACACGCGGAAATATTCCCTGTCGACAAACGGTCGAACGGCCAATGTTCAATGCGAACTCATGTTCGCATCGAATTGCCAGCCCATCTCTAGTGATGAGTATAACCTGTGATCTGGCGCCCACTCTGCCTGTCACTATTACTGTGTACAGTACTCTTACAGGGTTATTCAAAAAGTCACCGTATGTTCGTTGACTTTTCATTCCCTGCACTTCGGGGTGATTTGGCGATCCTATTTCGCCGACCCTGCGGTGTATTCAGCAAGAACCGCAGGGCCCCCATAGTGCAGGGAAAACCAACCGCAAACCCGCCGAACACTCGCCGCAAACCCGCCAAACACTAACCGAACACTCAACGAAACCCGCAGAAAACAACTGGATTAACCACGCCGAACACGCCGGAAAAACCTGACTAGCTGCCGATCACAGCACAGTGCAACTGCCGGAAAAAGCCGACACGCAGTAGAACAAGGTGAAAAAAAACAAAAAACAGTACGCTTGAAAGCTTGAAAATTGAAACGCTGTTTGCAAAAAAACTACTGAACGAAAATGTCTGGAATTTACATATAAGATCCAATGAATGGTAATAAAAAGGGCTGTTACAGAGAAAAGAAAAAAAAACATTAAAAAAAACAGAGAAAACGTTTGCAAAAAAAATCCCAAAAACTGCCTAAAAGATCCTAAAAAATCTAAAAATAAAGCGACTTTTCACTGCAGAATAAAATAATAAACGGTTTATTATATATTGGATTAAAACGGGAATATTTTTAACATTGAAGCCTATGGGATTCTCCTGAATAAACCTATTGAATGAAACCACCGATTGGCACGGCATTTCGGCAACTTTTTTCTGCTGTTTGGTGTTCTCTGAATAGACGAAGCATTGCTTCTCTATGGGGATTTCACTGCTGTCGAACAGGCACCGAACAGGCACCGTATGTGCAGGCAATTTGCCAGTATTTGGTGAATTGCCTGCTCTCTGAATAGTCGAATGGCCAGGAAATGTCACCGTTCACTAAAATTCAACGTTCGGTTCCATTTTGGGGCCAGATCGGCTCTCTTTGAATAACCCTGTTAGTTAATATAGGTTAAGTGCCCATCCCGAAACATGTGTCTGGACCTGCCAGTGATTGAAATAGGTCGCAGATCTTTCTTGGGGCCATTTTTAGTGCCTCTCACACAAAGTATTGGAACCATTAATATACAGCAAGGAGCTGCATCTTCTTCCAAGTTGAGTTGGAATAGCAGGTCACACCATTGCTTAACTACTGGGTCAATGCCAAAGGGATTATTTGGGAAGCACCAGTGTTTGCTCTCAAGCTTATTGCCGAATATGCAGTTCATTATTTAATTAAACCCCGTTGGCAGTGGATGGGAGTTAATTGTCAGAGTAGTCGAGGGCTGCCGGGAAGCCTGTTTGCTCCTGAATCCCATGGCCTGCAAATATAGGTGGTCATCTGTATCTCCAAGCGCCCTAGCCATGCCCAGCGGTTTAGGAGTGGGTGGGGCCATGGGAGTACAAAGTGGGTGTTATATGCACAAATAGTATTTGTGGGAGGCACTGCCACTACTTAAACAAGCAAAATCAGCCCTGTTTCATTTGTTTTTGGTGCATTTGTCACAGTAATAGCAAGGGCACAACCAGGGTGGTGGCATCAGGAGTGACAGCCAGTGACATGTTCAGGGGCTGAATGGTTTCAGGGGCCCAGCCACTGTCATATCCTACGCAGATTTTCTAAGTGCAACAGATGTCCGCGCCCCTCTACGCTGTCCAAGACTGGGCCACCAAGATCCTAATAAATTTCCCGGTGGGCTTCAGAATCTGAAGGAAGTAAGAGCACTTTGACTCATCAATGAGGAAAAGATTAGTATGGTCTGCGCCAGGTGCTGAGTGAACGTTCTCCCACCAGGAAACACTTTTTATCATCTTGCAGGACCACCAGGGATTTAGCCCACTAAGATGCTAATAAGTTTCCCGGTGGGCCGCAGAATCTGAAGGAAGTAAGAGCACTCTGACGCATCAATGAGGAAAAGATTAGTATGGTCTGCACCAGGTGCTGAGTGAACGTTCTCCCACCAGGAAACACTTTTTATCATCTTGCAGGACCACCAGGGATTTAGCCCACTAAGATGCTAATAAGTTTCCCGGTGGGCCGCAGAATCTGAAGGAAGTAAGAGCACTCTGACGCATCAATGAGGAAAAGATTAGTATGGTCTGCACCAGGTGCAGAGTGAACGTTCTCCCACCAGTAAACACTTTTTTATCACTTTGCCGAACCACCAAGGATTCAGCCCACCAAGATGCTAATAAATTTCCCGGTGGGAGCAGAATCTGAAGGAAGTAAGAGCACTCTGACTCAATGAGGAAAAGATTAGTATGGTCTGTGCCAGGTGCAGAGTTAACGTTCTCCCACCAGGAAACGCTTTTTTATCTCCTTGCGTGACCACCAGGGATTTAGCACACCAAGATGCTAATAGATTTCCCGGTGGGCCGCAGAATCTGAAGGAAGTAAGAGCACTCTGACTCATTAATGAGGAAATGTTTAGTATGGTCTGCGCCAGGTGCTGAGTGAACGTTCTCCCACCAAGAAACACTTTTTATCATCTTGCGGGACCACCAGGGATTCAGCCCATTCCATGTAAAATAAGGTAAGAAGAAGAGGGGAGAAAACGGTCTTATTTTTGATCAGTTTACTGAGATATGCAGCTGAGGGAAGGGGCCCCGACCAGTGGATCAGTAAGGTGCATTAAAATTTCTGATGGCAGCCTTAGGCACAAAGGTAATCAGCGACATGCATACAGTGTCCACTGCTCCCCCGGGAATAGGACCAGTATACCCTGCTGGAATTGGGAAACTGAAGTGGGACAGTTGGCTCCTATTTGAAGTTACGTCGTTGTTTCTACTGTCACTCGTTCCTGCATCTTACGGTTTGGCAAGTCAACGGGTTAATTCATTTTCAATATTAAACTCTGGCGAAGAGAAATAACTGGATTATTGTAATTTGGAAGATTTGAAACGAAATCCATGATGACAACATATGCATCGTCTGATCGTGACAAAACGCTTTTGTTGTGTTTTTTTTTTGGAAAACCGCAGCTCTGCGTTATACGTACGGTCGTTTGAAAGGCAATTTTCAAAGCTCTTTACTTTCCTAACAATAAGTACATCTTCATTATATTCTGCGACTGCTCCGTTTTATTTTAAAAAGCCATATTTCATAGGAAATAACTTGTATAACACCTGGAATACGCAAGTCATTAAAACCCAAAGAACGGAATGGGATTTTTCGATTTCAGCGGTAACGTTTTACTGGTAATATTCGATTTAGCCATTCTCCTTGCATTTCTTAACCCCTTCGCTGCCAAAGCACTTTTTCTTTTTCTATTTTATCATTACATTTATTTGAAACATAGGAAACAAGTTAAGAATTAAATGTAGGGAAAAAATTAAGTTTGCGCAGAGATTGTTGTTCTGAGGTAGTTAAAAAACTTGTCTTAAAATAATGTTCATTTGCTCACTTTTTCTTTTTAATGTATTGGTTTTTCCTTTAGTGAAGTATTACTGGGATGGAAGGCTCTAAACTCTAGATGGCGTCCCATATCTGGCACAATGTCACACTGGGTCTGCATTATCAGCATACAGGCAGAAATGGCCTTTGTGTGAATAAATGTGCTGCAGATTGATAATAAAATGGTGAGATATCCTGCTTATGGGAGTTTGTAGTGATCAGAATGAGATTATTAGCAATGCAATATCTGTATGTGCTGCATAATGCCTGTGTATGGCAATTACAGCAACACCTTGTATCTGTATATGCTGCATAATTCCAGTGTATGGCAATTACAGCAACACCTTGTATCTGTATGTGCTGCATAATACCTGTGTATGGCAATTACAGCAACACCTTGTATCTGTATGTGCTGCATAATACCTGTGTATGGCAATTACAGCAACACCTTGTATCTGTATGTGCTGCATAATGCCTGTGCATGACAATTACAGCAACACCTTGTATCTGTATGTGCTGCATAATGCCTGTTTATGGCAATTACAGCAACACCTTGTATCTGTATGTGCTGCATAATGCCTGTGTATGGCAATTACAGCAACACCTTGTATCTGTATGTGCTGCATAATTCCAGTGTATGGCAATTACAGCAACACCTTGTATCTGTATGTGCTGCATAATACCTGTGTATGGCAATTACAGCAACACCTTGTATCTGTATGTGCTGCATAATGCCTGTGCATGACAATTATAGCAACACCTTGTATCTGTATATGCTGCATAATTCCAGTGTATGGCAATTACAGCAACACCTTGTATCTGTATGTGCTGCATAATACCTGTGTATGGCAATTACAGCAACACCTTGTATCTGTATGTGCTGCATAATGCCTGTGCATGACAATTACAGCAACACCTTGTATCTGTATGTGCTGCATAATGCCTGTGTATGGCAATTACAGCAACACCTTCTATCTGTATGTGCTGCATAATGCCTGTGTATGACAATTACAGCAACACCTTGTATCTCTATGTGCTGCATAATGCCCGTGTATGACAATTACAGCAACACCTTGTATCTGTATGTGCTGCATAATGCCCGTGTATGGCAATTACAGCAACACCTTGTATCTGTATGTGTTGCATTATGCCTGTGTATGGCAATTACAGCAACACCTTGTATCTGTATGTGCTGCATAATGCCTGTGTATGGCAATTACAGCAACACCTTCTATCTGTATGTGCTGCATAATGCCTGTGTATGACAATTACAGCAACACCTAGTATCTGTATGTGCTGCATAATGCCCGTGTATGACAATTACAGCAACACCTTGTATCTGTATGTGCTGCATAATGCGTGTGTATGGCAATTACAGCAACACCTTGTAGCTGTATGTGCTGCATAATGCCTGTGTATGGCAATTACAGCAACACCTTGTATCTGTATGTGCTGCATAATGCCTGTGTATGGCAATTACAGCAACACTTTGTATCTGTACTGTACATGGATTTACACTCATTATAACACCCTGAATCTGATCCCTGTACAGCAACGAGTCACCCTACAGCTCTCCCTGTATTCTGCCCTCTGTGTGGCTGCTGGTATGGAGCAGCAAAGTCTGTTAAGTGTGAGGCTGGGGGCTACTATTTGCTACTTGTTTACAGTAACACAGATTACAGGAGAGAGATAAAACCAAAGGAGTTATTCAATAAATGCCAAACTCTCCACAACTCGCCACCGAATTGCACCGAACAGTGAATTTCACCATACGGTGCAATTTTGTGGCAGTCCTCTATTAACTAAACTGTCAGTTTGCCAAATAAAGGCAAATACAATGCAGTTTGCTGCAATTAGGCGATCTTTGGGGGCAGCAAAATTGTCTTCAGAGAGAACTGCAGAGAAGTGTCAGTGAAATGCCCTAATTTTTGGTGATTTGGTTCAACAGGTTTAAACAGGTGATTCCCATGGGATTCAATGTAACAAAATAAAATCGGTTTTATATTTATTAAAAAGCGTTCATTCTGTTCATTTTCAGCAAAATGTCTTTATTTAGTTTTAGAACACCTTTTTGTATTTTTTTTTAATTCTGTAACAGGAATTTTTATTATTTTTTAAAGGACCGTTACTTAGTATTTAGACACATTTTAATACATTTTTATTAGGAGAATAGGAGATTTCCGTTTAATTATTTTGTTTTTTTGCAGTTCGCCAGTGGAATTTGCCAAGGCCACTTCGGTGGTCTTCGGTGCTCTTTGGCCACATTTTCCGACTTGTTCGTGTGGCTTCAGCGACTCCATCTTTGGCGCACTACAGTAACCATACGGAGAATAGTGAATTCACTGTAGTTTTGGCAAAATGGAATTGAAGTGCACACGGCTGGAATTTCGGTGCTTTGTGAATAACCCCTATAGAGTTCTGCTTCTCCGCAGGGGGCGCACTGATCCTGCTTTAAGAAGATATTCACATAAGGTTATATTTTGATAATGATTGATGTTCAACATATTACAATGTAACACTGTGCTAGCTCGATTTTTCTAGTGAAACGGTTAAGGCACACACTACAGAATTTTTTTCTAAACCCCATAGCGACAAAGGACGTACCAGGTACATCCCACAAAAACGATTGCTTAAAGACCGAGGATGTAGCTGGTATGTCCTGCTGTTAGGGGGCCCTCTTTCCTTATACTTACCTCTGTGACCAGGGTCCCACAGTGGTCTGACTTCAAGGGAGTCAGAACACTGGTTTTATTGTCCCCAGCCTTTGGACCCCTCTCCTCCTCGATCAGTATTAAATTTTAAAAACACAAAGAGGCATCAATGGAAAGGTCACAGTGTGACCAGCAATTGAAGTGGTAGATTTAAGCAAGCATGGGATAGGCATAAGGCTATCCTAAACAAAATATAAATCCAGGTAAAGTATCCATGTAATTGGGCAGACTAGATGGGCAGAAATGTCTGCCGACATTTTTCTATGTTTCTATGGCTTTCTTAGACCCTTTAGGTGCCGGTCCCGGAGCCAATCCTCTGGAGCCTCCCCCCACCCATTGACGTAGTCGCGCATGCGAACGATGAAGCCAGTTAGGGAGATAACCTTTAGCTGCCAAGGGTTTCCCCTATCAGTGGTAGCTAGAGGGTCATGTTTGGTATCATTGGAAAGGCCAGACCATCACCTTTTCAATGATATCAAACATGACCATGCTTTGAGGAGCATAATTAAATAATGAAATAAAGAAATAAAATAAAAACATGTTTTTTTTAAACATTTTTAAAATTTATTAATGCATCACTATTGTTCAAACTTAAATTATAACATGATCAATGCTGCTGCACGAAGAGTTGGAATGGCTCAGCAGTGAACGGTTTAAAAAGAAAAAAAACAGGTAAACTCTGTCAGGGTTATTCAGAGAAAGGAGAAAACCAGAAGAACTGGCAGGAGAAGAGAACAATCTAGACCAAATAGCCGATTTGAAAAGTGAGGTAAATGGGAGAATTTTTCTGGTTTGGCAATTTTGACATAGAATTTTCACTTCTCTAGTCATTCTCCCAAGTTTCACCTTTCTTTGACTAGTTGTGTGTATTTCTAAGAGATTGTGTCAAAGTTCGAAAAAGTGTTTTTTTTTCATCCATTTTTACATCAACTTTCATAATATTTTTTTACAGTAAATGATATGATATTATGAAAATAAAGGTATCTTCAGAAATTCCATTTAACGGTGAGAAAAACGGTATATAATATGTGTGGGTTTCATAAACGAGTAAGAGGGAAATTAGAGCTAAACACAAACGGCGCAGAAACGTAAAAACAGCAGTGGCTTCTTTCGGACAGACAATGGTAAAACAGTCCGGTCACTAAAGGGTTAAAGATACAATATTCTCCCAAGGAAAGAAAAAGCAGTCTCTTCAATCGTGTGCCTGGATAAAATAAAGGGCTATAATCCAAGTAAATTGCTGAAATTATATCCTGGCTATGGTACATTTGTCAAAGGGTCATAGATACAAAACACCAAGCAAAAAAAAAAAACCCGTGAACCTCTCGTGTCTCCTGTCAAAAAGAAATTATTCAATATTTCCAATTGAATGAGAAAAGCACATGGTATCGACCCTGGTATTGATCCGTGATGCGCGCATGCTGGTTATTCTGAGAATCTCCTACAAATTGTTCCGGGGGCCTCTCGGCCTCCCACACGTCTTCACCAGGAGTTGAGTGAGATAAGTTTAGATTAGATGTAGTAATGGGATGTTCGGTTAATACAGCAATAAACCACGACATCCCCCCATGTAGCGTGACTAATACAACACGCAGCCCTGTCCAACCAAGTTTGATTTTTATTACATCGAATGCATATTTTTCAATAGAAATAACGATTGGCAAAGCAGATTGCGTCTCATAGCGAGTAATTTGCTACATAGCACTTTGAAAACACATGGATGGATATATTGGCATTTTATATAGTAATGTAGCTTTAAAGGGCCACCACCACCAAAAAATGAAATGTCCTTACTGTGTTTATGTTGGTTGCTAATATCTTACATGTTTTGTTTTTCCCATGTTTGTTTATTTAAGAAACGATTTCTCTCTCTAGGGTTTATTCAGACAGCAACGTAACGTCACCGACGTTTCAGTGCGCTCTCGTTCCCCGCACTTCCGGGAATCAATCCCTGACCCTGCGATGAATTCAGTATTCACCGCAGAGTCCCCGAAGTGCAGGGAAAAGCCGCCGAATGGAACCAAAAATCCGACAAGACGTCGAACAAGGTAGAAACAAAAAACAAAAACGATTTGAAACTTTCAAAATTTCAAAGGCTGTTTGCAAAAAAAATACTGTACGAAAAAGTCTGGAATTAACATATAAGGTCCTATGAGTAATAATAATAAAACAGTCTTTTACAGTAAAAAAAACCCCACACTGTTTAACCCCTTCACTGCTGAGCCATTTCACCTCTGTCAAAGCTCATTTTTACAGTTTTTGCTCATCATGTTTAAACGAGATTTGAAGTCACGTTTTATTATACGTCCCAGACGAATTATATATCCTTTTTCACGGCAGATTCGGCAGATTCATAATATATCATTATTATATGTATACGTCATGTCCTGCCAGAATGACATAACAAAAAATGTAAAATAATGTGAATTTCCAATCATCTAAAGCATGTAAATTATATTTTTTCCCACATTTTATGAATCTGAGCCTTTGCGGTTATATTCTATGGGGTGCGCTTGTTAAAAAAAAAATAGAACTGGGAACCCGTTACTTTATTTTTTCTGAGAAATTGCGTGATTTTAGCTAAAACCCACCCAGTAAACATCGTTAGTGCAGCATCTTTGTTCACATTATCATTGAAATGATAACACGTTTATTTTTTAATATTATTTTTATTTATTTTATTTTTTTAACTTTTAACTTGGTCATGTTTTGTATCTTTGGAAAGGCCAGTCTCTGGCCTTTCCAATGATGCCAAACATGAACCCCTAGCTGCTACCCATCGGGAGTTACAGGGGTCCATTTTACCCCATATCTCCACTATAGGTGGCAGCTAGGGGCCAACTCCTAAACTGATGTCATCACGCATGGATGCGATGACATCAGTGGATGGGGAGGATTGGCGCCAAATCGCAATGCAGCCCCTAAGGGGTTAAAGACAGGCACTGCCGGGAAGTGCAGACTGTGCCCTCCCCACCAGTGCCTGCCTTTATCTTCTGGCACTTAATGATGGGGAGAGAGAGGGGTCCCCTGCAGGCACTCTCCCTGCTCTGGCAGGAGGGGGTGCCTGAATTAGACGTCATCATGCCCGGCACAATGACGTCACTGCACTCGAAGGGTTCCTGGAGGTGGGGCTGACATCTAAGATGTCAGTCCACAGTGGGGGACCACAACAAAATAATGTCCGATCGCTGGCTACTAAGGCCCCGTTCACACTGTGCGATTTGAAAATCACACATTTTTCCGCACGATTTTCATATTCGCGACATTGAGCGATAATGATGCCGCGTGATGTCACGGTTTTGCGCGATTTAGCAAAACACCGCCAATGCTAATCGCAAAACTCAAAATGCAAAAAAAGGGTCATGTACCAGCGACTTGCTACAGCGATGCGCGACATGCGACATCGAGCGGCAAGATGTGAACAGCTCCATTGAAATGCATTGGAGAAGCTACATAGCACGATATCGCGCTGAAATCCACACAATAAATCGCACAGTGTGAACGGGGCCTAAGTGAGGACACGCTCAGTGTGTCCTCTGCAGCTAAGTGGTTAAAATAAATTGGGGAAAAAAAATTGCCAAAAAAAATTCAGAAAAATGCATAAAAAATCCTTAAAAAGAAAAAAAAAAAATGCTGCAAATTAAAAGAATAAACTGTTTAATAGATATTGCATAAAAACGGGAATATTTTTAACATTCATGTGGTTTGTCTGATTAAACCTGCCGAATGAAACCACCGAACATCAGGGCACTTCACTAACATTTCACTGCTGTTCGGTGTCTGTGAATAGATTAACCATTGCTTCTCTATGGGGGTTTCACTGTCCTTGCACAGGCACCGTATTTCGCTGGCAATTGGCCAATATTTGGTGAACTGCCTGCTTTTTGAAAAACCGGAATGGCCTTGAAATTGCACCATACTGGGTTATCAGCAGTGCCAAGGGTCATACCAGAGTGGGTTATTAGAAACGCCAAGGGTCATATACCAAAGCGGGTTATCAGAAATGCCAGAGTAGTCAAATAGAACGCCAGGGGTAAAGAGCCAGGAGAGAAGAGTCAAACACGCCAGGGTCGATACACAAAATCAGATACAAATCCCAACAAGCCCAGAGAGGAGTGAAAAACCACGTCAGGGCAACGAGCATGTCACGGCCTCACCACGTAACCGCGAGTGACCTGCATATCACTCAGCGCCCGGCCAGCAAGCACGACGCTGCCGGGCACTGAGGCATGAAGATGGCGTGGGACGTGACACCTTGGCAACCCTAACACGTCACCTCGTAGTAACGTAAGCGGGTGCATGCGCACTGGTGATAGCTGCACGCCGATCGGAAGGAGGGGTAAGTCCTGATGTTCTATTGTTAATTGTATAAATAATGTGAAATGTGAGTATAAGTTTTATGTCCTGAGGAAAGCTCTGGCTGGGAGCTGAAACGTTGACCCGGTTTTAATGGAATAATAAACATTTTTGGTTTTAAAAAGTCCTGGCGTGCCGCTGCATATGTATGGATAGATAGATATAGATACATAGTAGATGTGTAATATACGCTACGTACATAAAAACCTAGAGATCGAAACACCATAAACCTCGAAAACAGATGCCAAACTAAAACGCTCCATTTACACACACCGCATAATTTAAAACACTGATAAAAAAAAAAATTAATCAAATTGCACTGGCGAAGCATGTAGACTTCCCAAACCCCCTGTGTGCAACTTAATCAGCAGAGAATACTACATGATTATGTATAAAACTTCAGCTTTCAAAATTCACAGCTTGATTGGTAAAGTACATACCACAATCAGCTGAGCGTGCGACGTGAAAGGCAAATTTACACGTACCAGACATAGCAGGCGGAATAGCAATCCCGCGTGCTGCCGGAGCATGGCATGCCGTGTGGGGCGCAATAAATACTCCTGAATATAAATATCTCTCTCGTGATCACAGGGGGCATTTTACAGAGATTATCCGGTGTAAGTATCTTTACGATTTCAGGCAAAAAAAAATGTAAATTACACTTTAAAAAAACATATTTATTTATATATGGAAGAAAATACAAGGGTTGTCCTCTCCGGGTTATATCGTACGTGTATATTGAATACATTTTGAAATATTGAACTTGAAATATATTGAATAAAACAATGTTCTTGTACCAACAATTCATTCCCACCTAGTTCTTCTTATTTCACTTCTTGTAACGCTACAGCTATTTTAATATATTTATATATAACTTTTCAAATTTTTAATTTAAATATATATATAAAACTTTAATTTTTTTAAATTTTATATATATATATATATATATAATGTAAAGCAAGAGGTATAAATCATGATATTTATGTCACATTCCTCCTATATATATATATTTATTATTGCAGAAGCCACTTGCACATCACAGCAATTCGATGAACTGCATCCCAGAGTTCCTGTGCCACATTCCCCATATGAAGCAAGGAATTCTGGGTAGCATATGCAAATGACATCTGTGTCACTGTTTTGCATCTTGGGTCTGTTTTCACACAGAACCCTTAAATCAATGCCATGTCATACTAGATGGCTTTTTTTTAGCAGAGATCAGGTTTATGCAACTGGTCAAAGCCACTCCTAGGACAGCGCTCTTTCGGGTTTATTGGACCCTCATCAGCAGGAGCTAGGCATGACCAGTTACAGTGGATGCTTGGACCCGTAGGGCAAATCAGTACTTACAAGGGTTGTGGTGGAGGACAAAAAGTGAGATAAAAAGCCTCCACGCTATAATGGTTATGTTTTTTATTGTATAATATATATATATATGTGTCTGATCCCTGTACGCAGCACAACTATCCTACACTTCTGATCGTTCAAATGGTCGGCATGTCTGCCTATAACAGAATTGGAGTAGTACGTAACCAGAACAGCATACTAGGGGTTAATACAAATTTGGACTATATATATAATTTTACCAGGAAGGATACATTGAGATTTCTCTCATCTTCAAGTATGTCCTGGGTGGCGTGTATGTACCCTTAGGTGTCTTGCCCAAGGACACTTAATGGAGAGGTGCTCTGGCCAGGATTTGAAACTGGGTCTCCACAGTTATAGAGCAGTGATGTTACTACTACTCCATCCAGCCAGTGTCAGGGGTCGTATCGTCAGAGTAGAGTGTCAACCAAGTGCCAGGGATCGTATTACCAGATCAGGTAGTCAACGGAATGCCAGGGGTTAAGAGCCAGGAGAGAAGAGTCAAACAAGCCAGGGTCGATACACAAAAATAGATACAAATTCGCAAGGAGTACTGAGAGAAGTGAAAACCACGTCAGGGCACCGGACCTTTTTCAGGCTACTGCTTTTAAACCTGGCGGGTGCCTCGTCATCAAGCTCCGCCCTTGGCCATATCACGTGATTGTGACCGTCCACTTTTTAACTTGTCGGCCGGCCAGTGAGCAGCGTAGAATGCGCTGCTGGCCGCCAAGCTATACAGACGGCGTGGGGCCTGACATTTTACCAGCTCCGGTGCTACCAACGTGCCATAGACAAACAATTCCAGATAATGGTGCACACAGGAGGCTTTCTTCTTACAGATATAATGTCTGTTTATTCCATAAAGATATATGTTCACATTTCAGTCCACGCAGGGACTTTCCTCAAGACAGATAAAAAGTCCCTGTGTGGACTGAAACGTCAACATATATTTTTATGGAATAAACAGACATTATGGGCCCTATTCCATTCTTAACGGAAAAAAAACGCACGCAGAACGCGAGAATTTTTGCGCGAGGTGTTAAACGTTAACGCGCGTAAAACAACGCTGGTATTACAATCCTCGTGCATTTTTTCATTCGTCAAAAAATAACGTGCATAATACGGACGCGCAAAAACATGCGTGCATTAACGCTGCGCGCAGAAATCGGTGTTTTTCTCACGCGATTCAGCCAATCAGAATTAAGAACCACAATTGTATCACGTTAAGTTTTTGCGCCTGTCAAAGTCAATCTGGGCATATATGCTGCATCAATAAAAAAAACACGCACAACTTCTCAAATTTATTGGTTTGGGTATGTGTAGAATGTGTAACTACAGTGGCAAGAAAAT
The DNA here is from genome assembly GCA_009667805.1 of Leptobrachium leishanense. Taxonomy (NCBI): domain Eukaryota; kingdom Metazoa; phylum Chordata; class Amphibia; order Anura; family Megophryidae; genus Leptobrachium; species Leptobrachium leishanense. The sequence continues at coordinate 52,295,213 of CM019063.1, read as the reverse complement.
GTATGTGAACCCTTTGGGATTAAGTGGAGTTTTGCATGAATTGGTCATAAAATGTGCTCTGATCTTCATCGAAGTCACAACAATTTGAAAAACACAGTCTGCTTAAAATAATACAACACAAACATTATATGTTTTCATGTTTTTATTGAACAGAACATGTAAACATTCACAGTGCAGGGTGGAAAAAGTATGTGAACCTTTGGACGTAATAACTGGTTGACCCTCCTTTGGCAGCAATAACCTCAACCAAACATTTCCTGTAGTTGCAGATCAGACCTGCAGAACGATCTGGAGTAATTTTGGACCACTCCTCTTCACAAAAAAGTTTCAGTGTAGCAATATTCTTGGGATGTCTGGTGTGAATCGCTCTCTTAAGGTCATGCCACAGCATTTCAATCGGGTTGAGGTCAGGACTCTGACTGGGCCATTCCAGAAGGCGTATTTTATTTTGTAGAAGCCATTCTTTTGTTGAATTACTTGTATGCTTTGGGTAATTGTCCTGTTGCATCACCCATCCTCTGCGGAGCTTCAGTTGGCAGACAGATGATCTTACATTTTCCTGCAAAATGTCTTGATAAACTCTGGAATTCATTTTTCCATCAATGACAACAATCCGTCCAGGCCCTGAGGCAGCAAAGCAGCCCCAAACCATGATGCTCCCTCCGCCATGTTTTACAGTGGGGATGAGGTTTTGATGTTGGTGTGCTGTGCCTTTTTTTCTCCACACATAGTGTTGTGTGTTTTTTCCAAACAACTCAATTTTGGTTTCATCTGTCCACAGAATATTTTGCCAGTAGTGCTGTGGAACATCCAGGTGCTCTTTTGCAAACTTCAAACGTGCTGCAATATTCTTTTTGGACAGCAATGGCTTCTTTCGTGGTGTCCTCCCATGTACTCCATTCTTGTTTAATGTTTTCCTTTTTTGTAGATGTGTCAACAAAAATGTTAGCACGTGCCAGAGATTTCTGTAAGTCTTTAGCTGACACTCTAGGATTCTTCATTACCTCATTAAGCATTCTGCGCTGTACTCTTTCAGTCAACTTTACAGGATGACCACGTCTAGGGAGAGTAGCAACAGTGCTGAACTTTCTCCATTTGTAGACAGTCTGTCTTACCGTGGACACATGAACATAAAGGCTTTTGGAGATACTTTTGTAACCCTTTCCAGCTTCATGCTAGTCAACAATTCTTGATCGTAGGTCTTCTAAGAGCTCTTTTCTGCGAGGCATGGATCACACCAGGCAGTGCTTCTTGAAACCAGTAAACCCAAAACTGGTGTGTGTTTTTAAAGGGCAGGACAGCTTTCAGCAACACATCCAATAATATCGCACTGATTGGACTCAAGGTTGGCTCACTCCTGGCTCCAATTAGCTCTTGGAGAAGTCATTAGGCTAGGGGTTCACATACTTTTTCCACCCTGCACTGTGAATGTTTACATGTTATGTTCAATAAACACATGAAAACATATAATGTTTGTGTTGTATTATTTTAAGCAGACTGTGTTTTTCAAATTGTTGTGACTTAGATGAAGATCAGAGCACATTTTATGACCAATTCATGCAAAACTCCACTTAATCCCAAAGGGTTCACATACTTTTTCTTGCCACTGTATACTTTGCTGCGTTTTTTTTTTTGTGCTGGTGTATTTGGTTTCGGGCAGGTTGATAGAATTTGCCATTAACACCAGCTTTTAGGAGTTGCTAAAATTATGCGCGCAAAGGCTGTGCGTTACAAACTGCGTATAGATTGTAATACCATCCGCGTTCAAGCGCGCAAACGCATTTGCGCTCACAATGTTAAGTTCGCGCAGGTTCAACCGAGGTAGACGTATACGTGCGTTTGTTGCGTTGACATTGTAATACGACGTTCAGCGCAAAGGCTTTTGCCCCTCGCGTTAATGCGTTTTTGCGCGCACGCAAACGTTTGCGCGAAGAATGTAATAGGGCCCTATATCTGTATGAAGAAAGCCTCCTGTGTGCACCTTTTTCTGGAATTGTAAATATATATACTTTTTACATTTTTTCTTTTAATACAGTATATATATATATATATCCCTCGTTCTCCGCACATCCTTACTTTAGATTGTACAGTTGTGTTCAAAATTATTCAACCCCCACTGAAATTGAGTGTTTTGGCCAGTTTGACATTGATTTTGATCATTCAGTCATCTTGCTTACAATTAAATCAAAGAGGCACGTGTAGGTCAGACAAATATAACATAACATTTATAATGAAATAACCACAAATGTCTTTTCTGTGCTCACATCATTATCAGTTTTATTCAACCCCCAAGTGACATTCAATCTTAGTACTTAGTACAACATCCTTTTACAGTTATAACAGCTTTTAAACGTGAAGCATAGCTTGACACAAGTGTCTTGCAGCGATCTACGGGTATCTTCGCCCATTCGTCATGGGCAAAAGCCTCCAGTTCAGTCACATTCTTAGGCTTGCGCACTGCAACTGCTTTCTTTAAGTCCCACCAGAGGTTCTCAATCGGATTTAAGTCAGGTGACTGCGATGGCCACTCCAAAATGTTCCAGCCTTTAATCTGCAACCATGCTCTAGTGGACTTGGAGGTATGCTTGGGATCATTGTCCTGTTAAAAGGTCCAACGTCTCCCAAGCCTCAGGTTTGTGACGGACTGCATCACATTGTCATCCAATATCTCCTGGTACTGAAGAGAATTCATGGTACCTTGCACACGCTGAAGCTTCCCTGTACCTGCAGAAGCAAAACAGCCCCAAAGCATGCAGGGGCGGATCCAGGGGGGGGCAACGGGGCAATTGCCCCACCCGAGAAAATATTACCGATGGCCAAAGAGGAGCTAAAATCTGGATCTCTGCAAACTGACTGGGTCCATCAGAGCTGCCGTCACTTTGGAAAATCTCATTTATTTCACAGAGGTCATTCTGTGCCTACAATGTGTCTAGAAAAAGGATGTTCCTTCATTTGTGGAGCAATACAACATTATACCGAGATACTGTGCGGCCGCCATGCAGCCTGACTACTACTGGGATAAACAGCTCTACCACCTATTAGGACCCTGGTGGGCGGAGGAAGCAGGCTTGTCCCTCCCCTTGCTACGGGAAATTCCCATCCAGGAAGTAACTAGTCTCTAGGTTAAACTTCTGCTGCCTGGGGAGCTGGATACAATACATCGAGTCCTCCCAGACCACCGAGACACGACCCGGAGAGAAAGACTATCCGTCATGGGGAGCAAAGGGCATCTCTTTGCGATGGGGGACTGCGCGGCAAAGCATGCCGGGTGTACGTGGGCTGAGCCATTCTCTGCCTGGTGTAGGTGTTCATACAGAGCAGTTTATAAACACAGCCGCTGCAATTGATACAGGCTTCGTGCTTATACCTTTACTGTATATCGTGCAATGAAACCATGGCTTCTTGCATTAGTACCAGGGCTGAGTGGCATGGGTATTCATAGTGTGCCTGGTGTGAACGGCAGATTCACATGCACACATCCTGTTGCCATAGTGGGATGTGTATGTAAATTTCTGTGTGCTATGTGTGTGTATGTTAAGCTTGCCAGGTCGGCCACGTTTTGCTGGACACATCATTTACTCATATTGATGGGCAGTGCATGAAAAAATGCTGCAGGTAAGAACTCCGGAATCTCAAGTGAGCTGCCTTGATCTACCTGCATCATATTGGGAATCATCAGATTTTAACTCCTCAGCCTGTCAGCGCTGTCTCTCTGTAGGGAGAGAACAGCGCTGTACAGTGTGTAGAGGGTAGGCCCGCCCCCTCCATGAGCCTGCCTGGGGGAGAGGACGCAGGAAGCATTCACGGCACCCCCTCCCTGGGCCGTGGCTCTGTAAGCCTGGGGAGAGCCAACGGGAGCCTGCCTGCTGAACAATGTCCCGCCTCTTCCTCACACATGAGCACTCAGCACCACCAGCACGTGGCTACAGCTGTGTGACTGTGGAGAGGAGCCAGGCCAGGTAAGGACAGGTGTGAGAGGAGCCCAGCCATCACTCTCCCTCTGCCCACAGCAAAATACCCCAGCCATCACTCTCCCTCTGCCCACAGCAAAATACCCCACCATCACTCTCCCTCTGCCCACAGCAAAATACCCCACCATCACTCTCCCTACCCCCAGTAAATTACCCCACCATCACTCTCCCTACCCCCAGTAAATTACCCCACCATCACTCTCCCTCCCCAAATTGATTGGCACTATTAACCCCGGAAGACGTCACGCAGCACACCCTGCAGCCAAATCAGAGGAGGTCGGCCGCCATCTTGAAGTCAGCAGGGCCACAGCTCCACAATGTGCGGTGAGTATGAGGGTGTCACAGAGCTCCATAGTAATGTGCATTGTTTTTTTTTGGGAGGGGGGGCGGAAGTAGCTGGTCTTGCCTAGGGTGCATTCATAATATATCTTTATTATATGTATACGTCATACCCTGCCAGAATGCTTACATTAAATAAGATATTGTAAGTTATGTAAGCAACACCTTATTTTCTGTCAGTGCCCCTCCCGAGACTAGGCTCTGGATCCACCCCTGAAAGCATGATTGACCCCCCGCCATGCTTCACAGTAGGCAAGGTGTTCTTTTCTTCATAGGCCTTGTTCTTCCTCCTCCAAACATAGCGTTGATCCATGGGCCCAAACAGTTCTAATTTTGTTTCATCAGTCCACAGAACACTATCCCAAAACTTCTGTGGTTTGGCCACATGACTTTTGGCATACTGCAGTCGACTCTTCTTATTCTTTGGAGACAGCAAGGGGGTGCGCCTGGGAGTTCTGGCATGGAGGCCTTCATTACGCAGTGTGCGCTGTATTGTCTGAGCTGAAACTTCAGTACCCACATCTGACAAATCTTTTCTCAGTTCCTCGGCAGTCACACGGGGACTTTTTTCCACTCTACGCTTCAGGTAGCGCACAGCAGTCGAAGTCAGCATCTTCTTTCTTCCACGACCAGGTAGCGTTTCAACAGTGCCCTTTGCCTTGAATTTGCGAATGATGCTTCATATGGTCTCTCTTGGTATGTTTAACATCTTTGCAATCTTCTTATAGCCATTGCCCTTCCTGTGAAGAGTAATCACCTCTTTTAAAAAAAAAAGTAATCACCACTTTTAACCCCTTAGTGACCGGGCGGTTTTACACAAATCCGTCTTTTAGTGACCGCTGCTGTTTTTACGTTTCTGCGCTGTTAGTGTTTAGGTCAAATTTTCCTCTTACTCGTTTATTCCACCCACACATATTATACACCCTTTTTCCCGCCATTAAATGGACTTTCTAGAAATACCATTATTTCCATCATATCGAATAATTTACTATAAAAAAAAATATGAAATATGAGGAAAAAAATGGTAAAAACACACTTTTTTGTAATTTAATCCCCAAAATCTACAACCACCCAAAACGACCCCGGCTAAATAGGTTCAAAATTTTGTCCCGAGACTAGAAATACCCAATTTTTACATGCGTTTGCTTTTTAACCCCTTCACTGCTGAGACAGTTCACCTATGTGCGCTGCGCTCATTCTGAGCATTTTGTGCTAATTATTTTTAGATGACAGCCTAGGTCCTATTTAATTAAACCCTCCCCAGACAAAAAAAACTTTTAAAAAAAAAACATTTTTTTATTTTATTTAATTTTTTTATTATTTTTTTTTTTTATTTATTTTTTAATTTTTTTTTTTAAAACCAAACCTGGTCATGTTTGGTATCATTTGAAAGGCCATAATCAGGCCTTTCAAATGATGGCAAATATGACCATCTAGCTGCCATGGATCGGGAGATAAAGGATCCTTAGGATCCCCTTATCTCTACATGGCAGCTAGAGGGTTAACTGGCCCACTGACATCCTCACACATATGGTGAGGTTGTCAGTGGGTGGGGGGGACCTGGAGGCTTGGCTGACATCCAAGATGTCAGCCCCCTCCAGGTTTGAATCGCGTTTTGGCGCCAATTGGCGCCGCAACGTGATCCGGTGGCGAAACAGTTAATGCCATACACCGCTGGAAAGGGGAGGTTCTCCCCTCTCCAGCGGTGCAAACAGCATCTCCCTAGCTTCAATGGTTGGGGAGATAGAGGGCTCCGAATGAGCCCCCCCTCCCCTCCATTGAAATCCATGGGGACGCCTGCTGATGACGTCACCACGCAGCGTGGCGACGTCATCAGCCTCGCCTGCCCATGTAAATCACATGGGCAGGCTTCCTCCCTGCCAGATCGCCGTGGGATCCGGCGAGGGAGGTGAGTATCGGGCGGGAGGGGGATTAGTTGCCGCTGACGTACCCTGTACGTCCGCGGGTCTAAGGGAGACCCGAGGACAGGACGTACAGGGTACGTCAACGGCCCTTAAGGGGTTAAAAAAAAAAATTAAGAAAAATGCTTAAAATATCCTAAAAAATCTATAAATAAAGAGACTTTATGCTGCAGAATTTTACAATGAACGGTTTATTAGATATTGAATTAAAACGGGAATATTTTTAACATTGAAGCCTATGGGATTTGCCTGAATAAACCTGCCGAATGAAACCACCGAATGTCAGGGCATTTCAGGAACCTTTCACTGCTGGTTTTCGTTCTCTGAATAGCCGAAGCAGTGCTTTTTCATGGGGATTTCACTTCCCTCGAACAGGCACCGTATGTTTAGCCAATTCGCAAGGATTTGGCGAATTGCCTGCTCTCTGGATAGCCGAATGGCCAGGAAAGGTAACCGAACGCTGATTTTCAGCATTCGGTTACCTTTCTCAAGCAATTCGGAGCTCTTTGAATAACCCTGTATATTGCAAAAATCTCAGTAAACTTTATTTATATCGACGTTTCAGTCCCGGAGGACTTCTATCAAGACATGTCGATAAAAATAAAGTTTACTGAGATTTTTGCAATTTAATCTCTCTGAGTTGCAGACTTTTCATTTATATATAGATATATATATAGTGCAATTCGGCAGCAGTGAACTCCCTATCGAGAGGTAACATAACTGGTTATTCAGAGAGCGCAGATCTGGCCTCGAAATGTCACCGAACTGGGAATTTCCCCATGACATTTCGGGGCTGTTCAGCTATTCAGAGAGCAGGCAGTTCGCCAAGTTTTGGCAAACTGCCAGCAAGTACGGTGCCTGTCCGACGGCAGTGAAATCCCCCACAGAGAAGCAATGGTTAATCTATTCAGAATCAAAGAACAGCAGAGAAGTATCAGTTAAATGCCCTGATGTTCGATGTTTTCATTCAACAGGTTTATTCAGGCGAATCCCATAGGTTTCAATGTTAAAAATATTCCTGTTTTAAATCAACATCTAATAAACTGTTTATTATTTTAATCTGCAGCAAAAAGTCAATTTATTGATTTTTTTTAGGATCTTTTAGGCATTTTCGGGATTTTTTCGGCAAACATTCTTTTCCATTTTTTTTTAAGCGTTTTTTTTTTTCTGTAACAGACCTTTTTATTATCATTCATAGGTTTTTATATGTAAATTCCAAGTATTTTCGTTCAGTATTGTTTTTGCAAACAGCGTTTCTATTTTGACACTTTCAATCGTATTTTTTTTTTTTACTCATCCGGCAGCTTGTCGACTGCGTTTGGCGGCCCTCTAGTGGGTTTCCAGTTGACGTTCAGTGGGTTTGCAGTGGAAGTTCAGCGGGTTTGCGGCAGATGTTCGATGGGTCGGCGGCGGCGGGCGACGTGTTTGAGGCGACATTCGGCGGCTAATAAGGCTAGGGACAGATGAGCGCATTTTCTGCGGCCACCGTCAAAATGTACGTCGATGCGTGCGCACGCATTTTTTCACGGAATACGCTTAAGTGGTCAGACGATGCGCAATTCTGGACGTATTTCATGACGATGGGGTGAAAAGAAGTCTAGGGAAATCCGGCTGTTTGAACGTTATGTTGGCCGCACACTAGCAGCGTCTGACATCTCCTAATCACGCACACACGCTGCTATGCGGCCGCAGCGCACTCTGTACGTCAGTACCAGCGGTTAACGTTCTCGAAAAAATGCGTTCATTTTCCACTTGCGTTGCGCGGCCGGACTTTTGTGCGACCGTACTTCGTATATTGGCCGTCATTGCCCGGCATCTGCTGCTAGTGCGGCCGTGATTAAGTGCGCCAGAACGCGCGTTCGCACTGCCTCAGTCTGACCCTAGCCTTACCTGCACTTTGAGGACCCTGCGGCGAATGCTGAATTCACTGCAGGGTGGGGAAACAGATGCGCACCGAAATGTCGGCGGCATTTCAGTGCTCTTTGGATAACCCCCTTAATCTATTCACAGACACCGAACAGCAGAGATATGTCAGTGAAATGCCCTGATGTTCTATGGTTTCATTGGCAGGTTTAATCAGGCCACCGAACATCAGGGCATTTCACTGCTGTTCGTGTGCTCTCTATAGATTAACCATTGTTTCTCTATGGGGGATTTCACTGCCGCCGAACAGGCACCGTACTTGCTGGCAGTTCGCCAATATTTGGGGAACTGCCAGCTTTCTGAATAGCCGAATGGCCACAAAATTGCACCATATGGGGAAACTCACCTTTGCATAACCCTCCAATGTTGGGGGGGAGCCAAGGGCATGGATAATGTGAAGGGGGGGGCGCAAAATTTTGTTCTGCGACGGGAGACCATAACTCTGGTTACGCCTCTGTTCTGGATCTTTTACCAGGAAGAATCATTTGATATTTTTGCTTATTTTCAGATACATCTTGCTACAATTTACTATTCCGCAAATGTTTGTACGACGGGTTTATAGGGCTTGTTCTCTTCTCATCAGCGATTGGATCTCCTCTCTGTGATAGGATCGAATATTTGTCTCTTTCATGCATTCATTCTAATTACATAAAAAAAAATCGCACTATGTTTCCCTTTCCCGCCTTATATACTATCGCTTTGTAATCTGTCGCATTGATACCAACAGCTCTTTGCTATTTCATTATCTTTCTGTGCCTTATCTGTGTGTTCTCTGAATACTTAATTCCTGTCTAATATTTTTCCTCCCCGGAGGAATAAGACAAATACGGTATTGATAAATTATATTTGATATTCATGGCTCTTCAGTAACTTAAATAAAATAATAAAAAAGAAAAAACAAGACATGTGCTACTTTGAGATAAAATATGCCTCGAAGGCAGCGTAAAGCTTTCGACAAAGAGTATCCTCCACATCCGGAAAATGTCATTTAATCTCATGCCGCCATGCAACGGCACATAGCATTCATGGTCTCAAATAATCAAACTGGAAAAACAAGTTCAAAAAAAATCTGACACTTTCAGGTTGACCCTAAAATATAAGGTCTCCAACTTGCATTAAGCTCGTGAGGTCGAAAGGAAGTGGTTTAGAACATTAGTTAGATGTGACATCGATTTCGAGGACTTGGGTCCGGTCTAACACAAGTTGCAAAACTAGTGTCCGTTTGTCACTAATGTAATTCCAAAAAATGAACCTCAACATTCTTTAAAAAAAAAAGGAAAAACGTTTTGTACACTTAAGGCTAGGGTCAGACGAGCGCAGTGCGAACGTGCGTTTAGTCGCACTTTATTACGGTAGCAGCAAATGACGTGCAATGCAGGCCCACACACGAAGTACGGCCGCACGAAAGTTCGGCCGTGGAACGCAAGCGGAAACTAACGCATTTTTGCAAGAAGATCGAACCGCTAGTACTGACGTACAGAGTGCGCTGCGTCCGCATAGCGGCGTGTGCGCGTGATTACTTAGACGTCAGACGCTGCTCATGTCCGGCCAACATAACGTCCAGACGCCCAAAGTTTCCTGGTTTGGATCCGTAAAATATACGGCCGAAATTGCGCATCGTATGACCGCTATCGCGTCTTCCGTGAAAAAAGGCATTCAGACGCATCAACGCACTTTTTATGGTAGATGTGAAAAATGCGTTCATCTGACCCCAGCCTAAACATTCTCTCCTCCTGTTTCCACCCCCAACCCTTCTAGATTGTGAGTTCCCACCGGAATAGGACCCTTGTTTCCTCCTGTACTGTTTCTCAATTGTAGTTTAATGTATTGTACCCCTGTCTATATTGTGCCCATTGTACAGCGCTGTGGAATATGCTGGCACTATATAAATAAAGAATAAAAATAAGAATAAAAATAACATGAGTTACATTGAATTTGGAAGAAGAAGATCTAAACAACTAAAGGAGTCATTCAGAGAACACCGAAATGTCCGCGACATACAGCATTCACCGCAGAGTTCCCGGAGTGCAGGGAACGGATCCGAAAATCTGTTGTAAAACCGGCATAAAAAAGCGGAGAATCTGCAGAAAAAAACGCAGCTGATACGATCCGATCACTTTGAACCGGCGCAAAAAAAAAAAAACGAACGTGTCTGGAAAAAACCCGAAGACCTGCTGAATACAGCGCCGACCAGACCCCGGGACAAGCCGACGAACGGGGTGAAAAATAATGATTGAAAGTGCGAAAATTTAAATGATGTTTGAAAGAAAAATGCCTGGAATTAACATATAAGATCCTATGAATGAAAAAGGTCTGTTACAGAAAATAAACCCTATTTAAATAAAAACGGGAAATAAAATTGTCAAAAAATCCAGAAAAATGCCTAAAAGATCCTAAAAAATAAATAAAGAGACTTTTTGCTGCAGATTAAAATAATAAACGGTTTATTAGATATTGGATAAAAACGGGAATATTTTTAACATTGAAACCTATGGGATTCGTCTGATTAAACCTGTCGAATGAAACCACCGAACAGCAGGGTATTTCACTGACATTTCTCTGCTGTTCGATGTCTGTGATTAGATTAACCATTGCTTCTCTATGGGGTATTTCACTGCCGTCGAACAAGCACCGTATTTGCTGGCAATTGGCCAAAATTTGGCAAACTGTCTGCTTTCTGAATAGCCGAATGGCCACAAAAGTGCATCGTCTGGGGAAATTTACTGCTCGTGCAATTTCGGGGCCAGATCTCTCTGAATAACCTGTAAATGTAACAATGCTGGCCATTTTGAAATAAATATTGACCATTTTCTATTTTAATTCAACAAAATCCATTTATTTAATGAAGGGGCACAAAAATCATGTTATAGTGTGAGTCATTGGAGAGCGGTTAATACCCCAGAGACTAATACATAGATGGATATCTGGGCCCTATTCCAAGGTTGTCGATAAAAGTCTAACGCTAATGGAAAAATCGTGTGCAGCCATTAACTAGGAATGTGCATGACTTTTTTTTCCGTTTCTGGGTTTTTTGGGTCTTTTTTTGTTTTGGGTTCGTTTCGGTGATTCGGGTTATTCGGATCAGTTAATTTTTTCGTTTTTTATGAGTTATTTTGTTTTTTATTGGTTATTTAAGAATGGGAAGTAGATTACTAGTTTCAATAGAATGAAAGTTTCTTTACTTATTTTTTAGGATTCTTGAGGCATTTTTTGGGTGAAATTTTATGTTTTCTAACTTTTTTAAAAGAAACAAGGCTTTTTAACCCTAGGTTTCAATGCAGCATATAAATCCACAAGGAGAAAAATGTCACCTGCACTTATTCCCATTATACCGTGTGAAACAAAACACAATTAGAGGCTTTGGTTTCTAGTAATGGTCATTAAAAGAGTAATCTCACTCGCCAACGTCACGGCACCTCTAGTGAGAGTGAGTCCTATGCAAAAATGAAGTCACAGGCTGCTGTATAGTGAATCCACACACTACTGGGAAGCGCCTCTCTGCAGTATTATTAATGCAGCATATGAATCCACACACTGCTGGGAAGCGCCTCTCTACAGTATAATTAATGCAGCATATGAATCCACACACTGCTGGAAGCACCTCTCTGCGGTATAATTAATGTAGCATATGAATCCACAAACTGCTGCGGGATGCGCCTTCTTCTGCGGTATATTAATGCAGCATATGAATCCACACACTGCTGGGATGCGCCTCTCTGCGGTATAATTAATGCAGCATATGAATCCACAAACTGCTGGGAAGCACCTCTCTACAGTATAATTAATGCCGCATATGAATCCGCACACTGCTGGGAAACGCCTCTCTGCGGTATAATTAATACAGCATATGAATCCACACACTGCAGGGAAGCACCTCTCTACAGTATAATTAATGCAGCATATGAATCCACACACTGCGGGGAAGCACCTCTCTGCAGTATAATTAATGCAGCATATGAATCCACACACTGCTGGGAAGCACCTCTCTACAGTATAATTAATGCAGCATATGAATCCACACACTGCTGGGAAGCGCCTCTCTGCGGTATAATTAATGCAGCATATGAATCCACACACTGCTGGGAAGCGCCTCTCTGTGGTATAATTAATGCAGCATATGAATCCACACACTGCTGGGAAGCGCCTCTCTACAGTATAATTAATGCAGCATATGAATCCACACACTGCTGGGAAGCGCCTCTCTGTGGTATAATTAATGCAGCATATGAATCCACACACTGCTGGGAAGCGCCTCTCTACAGTATAATTAATGCAGCATATGAATCCGCACACTGCTGGGAAGCGCCTCTCTGTGGTATAATTAATGCAGCATATGAATCCACACACTGCTGGGAAGCACCTCTCTGCAGTATAATTAATGCAGCATATGAATCCGCACACTGCTGGGAAGCGCCTCTCTACAGTATAATTAATGCAGCATATGAATCCACACACTGCTGGGAAGCGCCTCTCTGCAGTATAATTAATACAGCATATGAATCCACACACTGCGGGGAAGCACCTCTCTGCAGTATAATTAATGTAGCATATGAATCCACACACTGCTGGGAAGCATCTCTCTGCAGTATAATTAATGCAGCATATGAATCCACACACTGCTGGGAAGCACCTCTCTGCGGTATAATTAATACAGCATATGAATCCACACACTGCGGGGAAGCACCTCTCTGCAGTATAATTAATGCAGCATATGAATCCACACACTGCTGGGAAGCGCCTCTCTACAGTATAATTATGCAGCATATGAATCCACACACTGCGGGAAAGGCCTCTCTGCGGTATAATTAATGCAGCATATTGAATCCACACACTGCGGGGAAGCACCTCTCTGCAGTATAATTAATGCAGCATATGAATCCACACACTGCTGGGAAGCGCCTCTCTGCAGTATAATTAATGCAGCATATGAATCCGCACACTGCTGGGAAGCACCTCTCTGCAGTATAATTAATGCAGCATATGAATCCACACACTGCTGGGAAGCGCCTCTCTGCAGTATAATTAATGTAGCATATGAATCCACACACTGCTGGGAAGCGCCTCTCTGCAGTATAATTAATGCAGCATATGAATCCACACACTGCTGGGAAGCGCCTCTCTACAGTATAATTAATGCAGCATATGAATCCACACACTGCGGGGAAGCGCCTCTCTGCGGTATAATTAATGCAGCATATGAATCCACACACTGCGGGGAAGCACCTCTCTGCAGTATAATTAATGCAGCATATGAATCCACACACTGCTGGGAAGCGCCTCTCTGCAGTATAATTAATGCAGCATATGAATCCGCACACTGCTGGGAAGCGCCTCTCTGCAGTATAATTAATGCAGCATATGAATCCGCACACTGCAGGGAAGCACCTCTCTGCAGTATAATTAATGAAGCATATGAATCCACACACTGCTGGGAAGCACCTCTCTGCAGTATAATTAATGCAGCATATGAATCCACACACTGCGGGGAAGCACCTCTCTGCAGTATAATTAATGCAGCATATGAATCCACACACTACTGGGAAGCGCCTCTCTGCGGTATAATTAATGCAGCATATGAATCCGCACACGGCTGGGAAGCACCTCTCTGCAGTATAATTAATGCAGCATATGAATCCACACACTGCTGGGAAGCGCCTCTCTGCAGTATAATTAATGCAGCATATGAATCCACACACTGCTGGGAAGCGCCTCTCTGCAGTATAATTAATGCAACATATGAATCCACACACTGCTGGGAAGCACCTCTCTGTGCGGTATAATTAATACAGCATATGAATCCACACACTGCTGTGAAGCGCCTCTCTGCAGTATAATTAATACAGCATATGAATCCACACACTGCTGTGAAGCGCCTCTCTGCAGTATAATTAATGCAGCATATGAATCCACACACTGCTGTGAAGCGCCTCTCTGCAGTATAATTATTATATTATTATTTATTTATAAAGCGCCAGCATATTCCGCAGCGCTGTACAATAAGCACAGTACAGACAGGGTTACAATACATTGAACAACATTTGACAAACAGTACAGGAGGAGATGAGGGCCCTATTTCCCGTAGGAACTCACAATCTAGGAGGTTGGGGTTGGAAACAGGAGGAGAGAGACTGTAAGGTGAGAGTGATTGATGGTTGTGTCAGTGAGTTGGGGGGTCGGCTTCCCTAAATAGGAATGTTTTCAGGAGCGTTTGAAGGAAGAGAAGTTAGGGGAAAGTCTGACAGCAATGAGGGAGAGCGTTCCAGAGAGTGGGGGCTGCGCGTGAGAAATTCTGCAGTCTATCATGGGGAAGAGGTGATGCGGGGAGAAGCTAGGCGCAGGTCACTGTTTGACCTTAGGGAGCGGGCTGGGGTGTTATTTGGTGATTAGTGAGGACAGGTAGTGGGGCGCTGAGTTAGTGAGGGTTTTGTAGGTAAGGATAAGGATTTTGAACTTAATTCTGCAGTGCATGGGGAGCCAGTGAAGGACTCGCAGAGGGAGCGGCAGAGACAGAGCGGCGGGTGAGGTGAATTAGCCTGGCGGAGGCGTTCAGGATGGATTGTAGGGGGGAGAGGCGGGACAGAGGGAGGCCAGATAAGAGATTATTGCAATAGTCGAGTCGGGAGATTACCAGGGCGTGTATGAGTTGTTTTGTGGTGACAGCGTAAGAAATGTCCTGGA